>CM066032.1:1058698029-1059322471 GCA_033557465.1 Ichthyophis bannanicus
ACCTGACCCTGAGTTTGACTCTGTTGGGTATAGGAAGGATAAAATTTCCTTTTTGCTGAAAGAGCTTTTTTTATAAGGCTTCTTTTTGGCTGGAGTGGCTGTAGATTGACAATCTAGAGTGGTATTGTCAGCATCTAACTGCCAGTTCTTGCCAAAGAGATTCTCTCCCGTGCAAGGAATGTTGCCTAACTTGTCCTGTACACAAGCCTCCAAGTCTGATGCCTGAAGCCAGGCAATCCGTCGTGCCCCAATAGCAATAGCAGAGGTTCTGCTGATGCATTTAAAGCAGTCAAAGGCTGCACGATTCACAAACTTGGAGACATCTTGAGCATGCTTAACTAGAGCAAGAAAGTTGTCTCTTGTCATCTGGGAGAAATGGGCTCATAAGCTCCAAGTCTCCTGTAACTTCCTTGAGGATCATTCCCATATATAGTATATATGAACTGATCCTAGCTGAAAGCCTGAAAAGTTTGGCGCCCAAAGTCCTGTATTCACGACCTAGGGGATTGGATGCATGCCTCTTTGCACTTTATCCTACACATGGCTGACTCCACCACCATTGAATGGTGTGGCAGCTGAGTCTTTTGAAATCCAGGACATGGCAGAACTCGATACATAGTATCAAGCCTCCTAGAAAGAAGTCGTCCTCAGAGGTGTCTCCCATATTCTGAGCATCAAGTTATGCAGAATTTCATGAATGGGCAGAGTGGCTGCCTCCTTTGGAGCTTTAGGATATTGGAGAATTTCCAATTCCTTTGCTCTGGGTTCCTGTTCAGGAGCTACCGTGATTGAAAGGCCCTTGGCCACATCACGAATAAAATCCTGAAAAGACATGTCCTCTGGAGGTGACATTCTGCGTTGGGGAAAAGAGGGATCTTTCGGGAGAAACCCTCTGGTACCAGCAGAATTGTCAGAGTCTTTGGAATCGGAGAATTCGAAGTATTCCTGACCATGATGCTCATACAAAGCACGGTCCCGGTATCGATCCAAGTCGGTACCGAATTGATCCGGTACCGATCTGTTGATTCCAGCCAAAGATGGCGTGGGAAGAATTCCCACCGGCTACAGTACCGTTGGTACTGGTATTGTCGGTACCGGTACTGGTGTCTGTACAGGTGTAGGTACTGGCATCGGTATCGATATCGGTACCGGTGCCTGTTGAACCACAGGTGTCAACGGTACCACAGCTGTGAGAAGAGCTGCAATGCTGCGTTCGATAGCGAGGAACCTCTGGTCTATTGACGCTGCCTATACCTGGGTGTTGGTACCGGTGAGAATGGCCAGGACCCCTAAGCATGGCACCAGTAGTTCTTGTGAGGTCGAGGCCGCGAGAACATCCCGGAGCCCCATTGATGCTTTGGAAGCCAAAGCCTCCCACCGGGGCTGTTTTGCCGGTGTGGTTCCCTCAAGGGCAATGCCAATGGCCTCTCGATGCTTAGCAGGGGAGCTACCCTTTGGAGGACTGGCTTTTTTTGTTTAGTTACCTGAGATCCATGGGAGGAAGAGGAGGCTCTTGAAGATGTCGATGCAATGGATCTGGCATCCGAAGGGAGAAAAAAAAAAAAAAAAAAAAAAGGGGGGGTACCGAGCTTTGCAGCCCGGTTCCGTCTTACTCTTTTAGTCAACCCGATAGAGAAGAGACATTCAGATAGAGTGTTCAGGCCCTAAACATTTAAGACACCAATCATGGGTGTCAGTGATGGAAATGGTACCACCACTTAGTACATTTTTTAAAACTACTAGTTGGTTTTTCCATGGTTTCAGGAATTTGAGGCCTAATGCCCAAAATGGCACCTAGCACCGAAAGAGAGAAAAGCAAACGCAACCACAAGAAAACAATTTTAAAGACGGAATTTTCTGTGGTGACAGGGTATGAGTCCTGTCGGCTCCGCGGAAAACGAATAACTGAAGAGGGACAGTTGGAAAGGCGGGAAGGCAGCGTGCATGTGCTGAGGGATGCTCCCAAAAGCGTTCCTATTGGACGCTGGGGAGCGTTCCCGTGCAGGCTCCGTCGGTACCGACGATGCCCATATGTGAAGACTACATTCCTGCTTGTTCCTGGAGATTAGCCTAATGGTTAGAGTAGTAGGCTAGGACCAGGGAAGTCAGAATTCTAATCCCACTGCTGCTATCACTGAAATTGTGGAGAATACGGAGGATGGTGGAATGCCATCTTCTCTACACCCTTGCAATGTTTTATGGCCAAAATGAGCACTTTCCAACACCTATTTGTTCTTGGAACAGGTCTAAACTTGGATGGGGTTGCAGATGTCCAATGTTTCTGAAATCAAGCAGGGACATCTAAGTCCATTGCACTGTCCCAAACATGCATCCACCACATCCCCTGCCTACTTGGTAGCCCCCGCACTGCAGACCCTTTTAAAAGCCATTTGTTAAATGGCTCCAGAGATATCTCCATGATTTTGATGTCTGCATGCAAGTTTTTGACATCCAAATTGTAAGATTTAAAATGACCCACATAACCTCTTGTGATAAGATGCTGCAATCCTTAAAGTCGTTTTAGTTTTCTATACATGTTTAGAACACTGTCTTCCTACTGGCACACTCCAGAAAGTCTATATTGCAAAATGACAGTCCTATATGGAACCTCCTCAATGAGCTATTTTGGGGCAAATCACTGAGCTTCATTGCCTACATACCTCACTCAAAATATGAATTTTGTTAAAATGGCAGTCTGGAGAGTGGAAATTAACAAATCATACGCCCAGGAAAGTAATAAAATGATAGAATGTCCTTATGTCCAAATGGCAAAACCAACTTGTGCCTTAATTCTGTGAGCATAAGAAAATTCTGGACAGGAATGTAAGATAGGGTTAAAGATACAAGCTCATTTCATATTGGAGTAGCCGCCTAATGGTTAGAGTACTGGCTTGGGAACAATGAGACCAGGATTCAGTTCCCACTAACACTCCTTGTGGCCTTTGGCATGTCACTTAACCCTCTATTGTCCCAGAAAAATGCCAAGTTATCATTGTCCCTTTTTAACGTATATTACCAAGCATGGTTTACAGCTTGTCATGCTATGAGGGCTTGTGTTCATCATCAGTAACTTAACTACTGGCAGGGTCTCCCAAGATGGACAGGTCTCAGCTGAGGTGCCAGACCAAGACAAACCACCCATCTGGGCAGCAGACTAGGACAGTGTTGGCAGCAGAGGATCACATTTCTGTGACAATAGCAACACTAGAATTACCTGTGCAGAAGGCAGGCCTGGTTAATCTACTTCCATATCTTGCCACAAAAACCCAATGGATAGTCACAACAAAATAAATTGCACTATAGTACTGGAAGATGAAACTCCCCAGGTCGGAAGCCACTCAACTGGCTATTGGAGATGAGCTGAAGACTTTTCAGAATAAAGCCAGCATGATGTGGCTGGATTAAAGCCCCCGGGACATCTGACTGCTAATGCAGCTGCGCATGAAATGAGAGAGCCAGAAGCTGCAAAGATGTCTTACATATTGGGACATGGAGTGTATGAAGCATGAACCAAGCAAAGCTGGAGGTGGTTAAGAATGAAATGAAACGTGTACAACTTGATCTGTTGGGTGTCAGTGAACTGACAGACTGGCATCGGGCACTTTGCAACTAATGATCACTTTGCTGAAAATGAAGGACAAAGAAGAAATGGTGTTGCATAAAACTTGCAAGAACTGTAATTAAATGTTCACTGATTGCATTTTATTTTATTTCTATGAGAAATACCTACACCACCACAACCATAATTCAGGTATATGCCCCCTAACAGCAGCTGCAGAAGAGGAAGTTAATGAGTTCGATGAAGAAGTACAAGCTGAAATTGACATAACAAGCAAACAGAATATCCCGATAGTCATGAGTGACTGGAATGCAAAAGTTGGCAACAAAACAGGCTGCAAAATATGGACTTGGCAACAGAAATGAAGCTGGAGAAAGACAGATGGAATTCTGCAAGACCAATCTATTTGTCTTAACACACCTTCCACCAACACAAGCGGCGACTGTACACATGGACTTCATCCAATGGATTGTACATGAATCAAATTGACTACATCTGTTGAAGTCAAAGGAAAAGTTCTAATCCATCAAAGACAAAACCTGGAACCGATTGCATACTAGTAGTTGATCTGTACCACAAACGCAAGCTAAAGTTGAAAAAGAGCGAGCCACTCACAAATGTGGCAAAATATGACTGAGAATATGCCACCAGAATTTAATAACTGCCTGCAAAATCAATTTGTTTCTTTAGATACGAATGACAGATCTCCAGACGAGTTATGGGATGGCATTAAAAAGGTCGTGTTTGAAGAAAATGAGAAGTCTCTACAAATAGTGAAGGGTGAAAAAGTAAAAGGCCAAAATGGATGAACGGAGAAACTCTGAAAATTGTCCAGAAACGCAGAGAAGCTTGAGAAAGAGAATCACAGAACTCTGATATTTCCAATGTGCAGCAAGACAAGTCAAGGAGACGTATTACAATGACACATGCAAGGAAATAGAATCAAACTAGAGGAAGAACAAGATATGCTTTTCTAAAGCCATAAGTTAAAGAAAAGAATTCCAGCCTTAAATTGGAATGCTACAAGATGCTCAAGGAACCATGTTGAATGATGCTGAGATCAAGAAAAGGAGGAAAGAATATAGAGTCATTATACTATAAATATAGAGTGGATTAACAGTCGTTTAGCGTACTCACCTGTAACAGGTTTTGGGGATAGCAAGAATCAGTCCTCATACATGGGTGACGTCGGGGCCAAGGGAGCCAGCGCAGAAGCATCTCCCCAGCTTTCAAAGAAAGCCTTTGGGAGATGCACCACGCATGCATGGTCCCCTTCCCGCTCAAGGGTGCCATCTTGCCTCAGTCAAATGACATAGCTAAGACGGCCAAGGGAAAAATAAAATACGGTAAAGAAGCAACTCCAAGGAGGGAGGGTTGTGAGGACCGATTCCTGCTGTCCCCAGAGAACACCTGTTACAGGTGAGTAACTATGCTTTATCCAAGATCAAAACAGGAAGTCTGTCCTCACGTATGGTACTTCCCAGCTACAGGCTACCGAGAACCTGTGAAAACACCATGGCGACCTGCAAAGAGTGAGCCGTGATCAGCTGCAGTTGAGTCCCTACTGAGAGACTTCCACAAGACCCAAGTATCTGGCAGAGAGTCAGCACTCCAGTAGCCTGAACACAAAAGGGTCAGAAGGCAGGAGTTGCCTACACCCTGAAGAAATTACAGAGTATGGCCTGGCTGAAGGCACTGTCCCACTGGGACTTCCTCTCCAGGCAGTAGTGAGCTGCGAAGGTATGGACCAAAGACCAGGTGGCAACCCAGCAGATTTCTGTCACAAGGATGGAACGCAGATTTGCCACGGAGGTAGCCAAGGCCCTGTCACAGTGCACCATGACCCTCTGGTTTAGCGAGATCCCCACCTGCTCATAAGCGAGGGTAATGCAGTCCGCAACTCATGCGGACAGAGTTTGCTTAGTCACTGGGAGCCCCAGAAGACTGGGTCTTAGGATACAAAAAGCTTAGGTGCTTTGTGGTAGCCCCGAGTCTGTTGCAGATAGGACAGGGCCCTTTTACAATCCAGAGTATGGAGAACAGTCTCTGCCCTACTGGCATGAGGCCTCAGAAAGAAGGGGGAGGAGCACCACCTCCCAATTGAGGTGGAAAAGGGAGACCACCTTCAGCAGAAACCTGTGGTGTGTGCAGAGTGCCACCCTATTCTTGTAGAACTTCATGTGGGGGGGCTCTGCCATCAGAGCCTGGAGCTTGATGATTCTGCGAAGTGATGTGAGTGCTAAAGGAATACAACCTTCCAGGAGAGGTACCACAGGTGGCAAGTAGCCAGAGGTTCAAATGGAGGCTTAGTAAGCTGCAAAAGCACCATGTTTAGATCCCACTCCACTGCTGGAGAGCAGGGAGGGGGGGGTTTGGATAACATGAGGTCCTGCAGGAACTGGGACACATGGGGCTGCAACAAGAGGGACTTTCCCTCAATGGGATGGTGATGCGCTGTGATGGTGCTCATGTGTACTCTGACTGAATTTGATTTTAGTCCCACCTGCTACAGGTGGAGCAGGTATTGAGTATTACTTGTTCCGAGCAGGAGAAAGGTTTGCTTGTCTTTCTACACACCACACTGAGAAATGGCACCACTTGAAGGCATATGCCCTTCTTGTGAAGGCCTTACACGAGGCCGGAAGAACCTCCTACACATCCTGTGGGAGGCTGAAAGGAGCTAACGCTATCCTTTCAGCATCCAAGCTTTGAGTGACAGGGACCCCAGATTGGGGTGTAGGAAAGAGCCCTGCTCCTGTGAGAGTAGACCTGGGGCTCAGACCAGGGGCATTGGCGACGCCGCTGATAGGGAAAGGAGCAATGGGAACCAGGGCTGCCTGGGCCATCGATCAGCCTTAGTGATGCTCTGTTGCACTGGACCTTAAATAGGATCTTGGTGACTAGCGGTATCATGGGAAGGCATACAGGCGGCCTTCCATCCACAGGAAGGGGAACCCATCTGCTGCCACCCGCAATGGTTGAGGCTGGCAAGAGCAGAATCAGGAAACCTGTATGTTGTCTGGGCTGGCAAACAGGTCCATCGAGGGGATGCCCCAGAGACGAAATAGCAGGGAGGCTATTTCTGAATCCAGGGGCTACTCATGCAGCTGGAGAACTCTGCTCAGTTTGTCCATCAAGGCACTGACCTGGCCTGGGAGGAAAAACCACCCTTAGGAGCATCCCCCTGCATGCCACATAGGCACAGAGGGTTACCGCCTCCTGGCAGAAGGGGTATGACCCTGTTCCCCCTTGTTTGTTCATGTAGAACATTGAAACCTAGTTGTCGGTCTGGATCAGTACTGGGTGGTGCTGCAGCTGGTGGCAGAAGGCTTGGAGAGCCAGGAATATCAACTGGAACTCTAGCAAGTTGATTTGCAAACTGAATTCCTCCTTGAATCTGGAGGCCCTTCGCAATGTACTCCCTAGCCCAGAGGTGTCTGTGGTGAAGACCCTCTGGGGGGTGGGTGCCTGGAAAGGCAGCCTGGTCTGAAGGTAACGTGGACTGCCACCATCCAAGAGAGTCCACCAGCTGATGGATCACTTTCATTCTGTCCCCGTCTGCCTTTGGCTTGTGTCCACCGAGAGCAGAGGCACCACTGGGCTGCTCTCATGTGCAGGTAGACAAATGGGGTCACATGTGCCTCAACAGGAGCAGCAGAAGCCGGGCAGGTAGCACCTGGTGTCAGTGCACCTCTGTGGCCATCTCCCTGATGCGTTCTGACCTCTCCTGAGGGAGGAAGGCTTTCACCTGGAGGGTATCTAGTTGCGCCCCTATGAACTCTTAGGCACTGGGCTGGAGTGAGGTGGGACTTGGGGTGGTTTATGATGAACCCCAGGTGCTGCAGGGTGTTTATGGTACACCTAATGGTGCATTGTACCTCTATAGCTGTGTCCCCTTTTATAAGTCAGTTGTCCAGATAAGGGAAAATGAAGGCCCCTTGAAGCTGGAGGTGGGCTGCAATCACCACACAGGGACTTTGTGAAAACCCTTGGTGATGAGGCCAGACCAAAGGGCCACACCCTGCATTGGTAGTGCTGTCCCTCCACCACAAACAGGAGGTATTTTCTATGGCTGGGATGAATTAGGATGTCTGTGTAGGCATCCTTTACGTCTAAGGTGCAGAGCCAATCTCCCTGCTGGAGGAATGGCAGCAGTGTCCCAAGGGAGAGCATCTTTAACTTCTCCCTGATCAGAAACCTGTTGAGCTAACGCAGGTCCTGATGGGCCCGAGGCCCCCTGTCCCTCTTGGGGATGAGGAAATACCTGTAGAAGCAGCCTGTGCCCCAGAAATGTTGTGGGCCTGGCTCTACTGCCTTGTCCTGGATTAGGCCTACTAGCTCAGTGAAGGAGAGGTGTGGTGAAAGGTCTGGTGGGCTCAAGCATGAGAGTGACGCCCACTGTAGGTAGAGGAGGCAGCTCTCCTTGACCACCTGTAGCACCCAAGTATCCGTGGTGATGGCTGTCCACCTGTGGACAAACAAACAGAGCTAGGCACCCCCCCCCCCCCCCGGGGGCTATAGAGGATCCCGGGGGGGGGGGGTCATCACACCTGGGCAGTCAATAGCTTCCTCAGGCTGAGCTGGAGCTAGCACCTGGGACTTCAGGGCCTTTAGCTTTTGGGGACCATGTCCCTGGCCTTTTTGCTGCTAGCCCTGTTGAGGGGCCAAGGCGGCCTGGAAATGCAGTATACCAAAGCTCCCCCTTCTTCCCTCGGGAAGACAGGCTTCTTCCCCACGGCTTTCTTCTGAGGTTGCACAGAGGTCTTCTTTGAGAGCCTGGTATGGATCAGGTACTCTGTTTCCATCTCTGCAACCTTGTCTGCCATGGGCTTCCCGAATAGGTTCTCTCATATGCAGGGGACTTAAGTTTGTCCTGCACCCATTGCTCTAGGTCTGACTACTGCAGCCATGCTTGGAATCATGCCACAATGCCTGCGGTGGCTACCCTGGCCGAAGACTCGCAGCTATTGTAGGCTGCTTGAGACAAACTTTGAGCACTCTTTTACTGTCGAGGTCAGGGTCTTAAACCTCTAGAGTATAGTAGTCCCTCATTGAGGGCTGCCAAAAATTCAGAGCTCCTTCAACAGTTCCTTCAGGTACATGTCAATAGAGAGCTAGTAGAACTGGATCCGGCAAGATAGCATTGAGCCCTGAAAGGCCTTCCGGCCAAGGGCAAAGGTTCGGGCCTCTGTCAGGTGGCACAGACAAATGAGTTTTTTGGCTTTTGAGCTGAGGCATGGCTGATTCCACTATCAGCAAGCTGTGGAGGAGTTTGGTCTTCTGGAACACAGGGCTTTGATGTACCCAGTACATGTCAGAGGTGCCTACTGAGACTTGGTACCAATGCTGATGTTTCCCACATCCAGAGGAGGCAGCAATTGAGAATCAGGGGTACCAGTACCATAAGGGTTTCCTTAAGGGGTGCCTCATATTTGAGTATCTCCAATTCCTTGGTGCGTGGGTCCTCCTCGGCCTCTGTCTCAAGCCTTGGCCATGTCCTGCACAAAATCGAGGAAGGTGATGTCCTCGGGCAGGGAACAGCATCAGTGCATCAGGAGAGATGGGTCCAAGGGCATGTCTTGTGTTGCCTCGTATCCAGGGATTCTTTATCCTCAGTCTCTCATGCAACTTGAAGTCTGAGTAAGAGTCCGATGCCGCACGATCACCTCGATTGAGGTCTGCTCCAGGTGGTCCGTGACCTCCGGAGGACCTGTGGTCCAAGCTGTGGGTGCTCACTGGGGAGGACTAGTGTTCGAGGATTGGGAACAGGACCTCATCCGGTGCCAAGAGCTCTCTTGAGGCTAGTGGCACTCGAGGACCAACTCGATGTCCAGGAATGCTCTCAATGTTGTGGGTCCTGTCAGTCAGGGTGGATGAACCAGATGAGCTGAACAAAAACACCCGCTGCATGGCCACAAAGGCAGATATACTGCTCTCTAAGACCACCATTCTGGTCTCCATGCCAGTTGGCTCTGCAGCCTTTGACCAGGCACCGAGGACTTCGGGCACAACATTAGTACTGTCGAGGGGAGTCCTTGATGAGGATGGCCTGAGAGGTCCAAGGCTGGTCAGGGAGTGCTGACAACTCCTTGTGGGGCAGCTTGGAAGGTTGCTCCTGCCCAACTCCTGAGACTCACGCCTGGGACTACGAGACCTGGGGTGGGATTTCCCCTTCTTCCCGGACCTGTCCTACAAGGTGGTCTTGAGGGTTTCTTCTTGTGCCTCACCTCTGGGGATTTCCGCTCAGAGGAACTGTGGCTGCAGGACTCTGAAGAGGCTCTGGCTTCACGTGGCACTGAGGTATTGGAGAGGGCCCTAGAGCATAGTGTCAGAGACTCTGGTGCAGAATCAGACTTCAGAAAAAATATTCTTGCTGCTGATGACTGCTCTTTGTAGAACTTTGACCTCAAAGGCCTTAGAGTTCACAGTTGGAGTTATGTTTTGGGCTAAGGCACTGGAGGCAGCAGTCATGTGGGTCAGTGATAGACATAATTTTTTTTTTATTTTTTTTTTAAAATTTTTATTAACTTTTGTAACAGTTACATTAGCATGTGCTCAACAGCTCCAAGGCATCAAGGATTCAGCAAACAACAACATAAGAGACAACCCTTCAACTAACACACAGTCCCTATTACCTGAATCCCATCCCTGACCCCCCCCCCACCCAACCCAATCTCCCCCCCCCTCCCCTCCCCCAATGCTCTAGCTCAGGCTATGTAGCGACCAACTGAGAGGGCCCAACATCGTACCGCCTATGCGGCCCTCTCAATAGTCAGCTTTCCCTAGTCATTTCTCCTCCTATCTGCCATCCCCCCACCCCCCTCTCTATTTCCACCCCTCTTCCCTCAACCACCTCCAAACCCCTGCCCACCGCTTCTCCATTTGCTCCCCTCTCCCTCCCCGCTCCCCGGTCAATTTATACATGGCATAAAGATGCGACACCCTGCGTGCATAGCTCGCCATGGAGGGTAGAGCTGGTCTATTCCAATACCATGCAATTTCGCAGCGGGCCGCTGTGACACAATACCAAATAATTTTCCAATCCCCCTCCCATTTTCCATCTGGTCTATGCAGGAGACACATCTCAGGGCCAAGCTCGAGGTTCGCCCCCATCATATTGTTGATGTTTTCCCCTATACGGTGCCAGTACTCTCTCACTACCGGGCACGTCCACCACATATGCAGCCAGGAGCCGCGCTCCCCACACTTTCGCCAGCAGTCATCCGTTTGCAACACCCCCGCTTTACACAACCGCTCCGGTGTGAGATACCAGCGACTCAGCACCTTAAACCCATTCTCTCGCAGTGTCGTTGCAATGGAGAATCGTGCTATTCCTAGTGCCACTGTCTCCCACTCCTCCACCCCCCAGCTTACCCCTAAATCCTTCTCCCACGCTTCCATGTATTTCAACTTGCCTTCTCCCCTCGCTGTCAACCCTCTATAAATCCTGGAGAGCATCCCCTGACGTCCCAGGGATCCCAGACAGGCTCCCTCAAACCATTCACCTCCCCCCCATCCCCCTTGCTCCCTTCCCTTTGTACTCACTACCGAGCATAGCTGCCTATACGCGAATCTATCTACCTCCCCCAAACGATAAAGGTCCCGGACCCCCTCAAAACCTCTACAGTGTCTCCCTACCACAATCTGGGACACCTGGGACAATCCTAACGCCGCCCATTTACGGAGCACTGTAGCTCCCGGTCCCCCGCTCTCCGCACAGCATGCTTGTAGTGACATGGTGGCCGACCATCGTTTGTCGCCCACCAGCCGCTTCCTGTACTGCTGCCACACTTGCAAAGTATGCCCCACAATGGGATTCCTCCCCTTCTCTCCTTTCCCCTCCCATACTATCCGTTCAAGTGCACCCGGCCTGAATTCGGCCATTTCCAGCTGAACCCACTGCTTCTGGGGTTCACGCAACCACGCGTAGACTGCTCTCAATTGTGCTGCCGCATAATATAGTCGGAAGTTGGGAACCCCCATCCCTCCTTCCCGTACCGATACTTGCAGCGTCCTTGCCGCCACCCGTGGACGCCTCAACCCCCAGATAAACCGCTCGACCTGTTGTTGGATCTTCCTCAGCACTTTCGGGGGGATCGGGATCGGCAAAGCTTGAAACAGAAAGAGGAACTGGGGGAGAAGCATCATCTTAACCGTCGCTATTCGTCCAAACCACGAGTAATACCCCCTGCTCCAGCCTTGTAACCGAGCCTCTACCTGCCCCACCAATTTTTTGTAATTTAAATCATACAACTCCAAGGTTCTACCGAGGTGAACCCCGAGGTACCGGATCGATGTCTTTGCCCATTTAAATGGGAAATTCTGCTGCCAGTCACGCTGTTCCTCCCCCTCCCCCCCCCTACACTCAAAATCTCCGATTTCCCCCAATTAATCCGGAAGCCCGCCCTTTCACCATAATCTTGAATCTCTCTCATCACAGCCCTCAGAGATTCGCTGGGGTTCGTAAGTGTCAGGAGTATATCATCTGCAAAGAGGGACGTTCTGCATTCCTGACGTCCCACCCTAACCCCCGTGATATCGGGGCTGCTGCGCAACTTAGCCGCCAACGGCTCTAAGGATAGCACAAAAAGTAGGGGGGACAGTGGGCATCCCTGCCGCGTCCCCCTTTCTAAGGGGAAGAACCCAGAGTACCCCCCATTCACGCGAACACATGCCTTCGGCCTAGCATAAAGAGCCCTTATCCACTGTGTAAACCCAGGTCCAAACCCCTGGGCCTCCAACACCGTGTACAGAAAGTCCCAAGACACCTGATCAAAGGCCTTCTCTGCATCCAGTGATACCAACAAGGCCCCCGCCCCCTGCCGCTGTGTCGACCACATCACATTTAACACTTTGCGGATGTGATCCGCCACTTGCCGGCCTGGCACAAATCCAGCCTGGTCCTCATGCACCAATTTGCCTAACACTCCATTGAGGCGCACCGCTAGTACTTTCGCCAGCAGTTTCGCATCTAAGTTCAGCAGCGAGATCGGACGGTAGGACGCACACTCCTGCGGGTCTTTCCCCTCTTTGTGGATAAGCGTAATACCTGCCCAACCCATTGATTCAGGCAGGGCCTCCCCCCGCCCCGGTCCATTAAATACCCTGGTCAACGGGTTCAGCAAAAGGCTCCCAAAGCGCTTATAAAACTTTGCCGTCAGACCATCAAGCCCTGGGGCCTTGCCGTTTTTCAATCCCCTGATGGCCTGGCTGACTTCGTCAGCTTGTATTTCCCTGTCGAGCCCCTCTTGTTCATCTCCCGTCAGAGTCGGGAGCCCTGCGTCCCTCACATATTCCCGAATGTCCTCTCCCGACCTCGCAGCTTGGGCTGCATACAAGTTACTATAAAAGGCCACAAATTCCTCCCTTATTCGTGGGGCCTCCCGCACTACCCCCCCTGTACTCCTAATCTGTGTAATCCTATTCCACTCCCTCCGCTTCTTTAGTTGTCTCGCGAGGAATTTCCCCGCCTTGTTCCCCCCTTCAAAGAACCTCTGTTTTAACAGCTGTAGGCGGAATTGTATCTTTTCCGCTTCAAGAGCATTCACCTGGGCCCGTAGTGCCAGCACCGCTCCCCGGACCTGGCCAGTTCTGTCCTGGCCATCTCTTTCCTCCATCTCCCGCAATTGCCGGCGTAACCGGTCCTCCCTCTCCGCCCTCTCTCGCTTTAGACGGGCTCCCCACTTAATGAGAACCCCCCTAATTACAGCCTTGAAGGCATCCCAGACTGTGCCATCCCTCACTTCCCCGCCTCCATTTTGGTCAAAGTACTCCGGGATGAGCCGTTCGATCTCCCGCACCACCCTCTCGTCCTCCAGGAGCCCCTCATTCAACTTCCAGAACTGACGGCCCCTATCTTCCCCTTCCACCCGCACCCGTACCACCACCGGGGCATGGTCGGACCAGGTAATGGGTTCCATCTCACCCCCTAGGAGCCGTCCTGTTATCTCCTTCCCTACCCATATGGCATCCAACCGGGAGTAGGTGCCATGTGCTGCAGAGTAAAAGGAAAATTGCCTCCGCCCCGGGTTTAGGGTCCGCCATACATCTATCAGGCCGTTCTCCCTCACAAAACTATGGTAGTGTTTCCTATCCGTACCTCTCCCCTCCCTGTGCCCGGTCGTGTCTCTCCCCACCTCCCATGCCACATTGAAATCCCCACCACAGATTAGGGCCCCATCCCCCATTGCCGCCACTTGCTCACTCAATGCGTCCCAAAATTCAGTTTGCGGGCCCGTAGGGGCATACACATTTACCACGCAGAACCACTCCTCACCTATCTTCACCCTCAGCAGGAGATACCTCCCCCCCCTGTCCCGGGACACTACTTGGACCTCCATGGGGCCTGTCTCTGATGAACACCCCCACCCCGCCTTTCTTCTTCTCATTAAGATTAGAGGCGAACATACGGTGCTTATACCCCCGGGGTTGCACCAATGCCTCATGTTGTCTCAAGAGATGTGTCTCCTGCAACAGCACTATATCCGCTTTATGTCTTGTTAACTCCTTATATAATTTCTGTCTTTTCATTGGTGAATTTAGACCTTTCACATTTAAAGTGAGAATTTTTAACTCCTTTCCTTCCCCCAGGTCCCTACCTCGCCCCCCTAAGTCCCTCCGCCCCCACTTCCCACTTTGCCCCCCTCTTCCCCCCCCTACCCACCCCCTCCTCCCCCCACCCCCCACCCCCCTCCCCCTCCCGCAGCTCCCACCCTACCTCCCTCTCCCCCCCTTGCTGCTCCCTCCCCTCCTCCCGCTCCCGCTCCCCCCCTCGTAACTCTCCTCTGGGGAGAGGCGACTTCCAACTCGGTGACCTTCTCTCCCTCCCCACCTACCCACCTCAACCGTCCCCTAGCCCCCCCCCCACTCCCCTGCCTAACCCCCCCCGCTTCCATCTCTCCCCCCTCTACACCCCCTTCCCTCTCCATCCTCCCTCTCAGCCTGGTCCCCACCTCCTCCCCCCTCCCTCTGATAGACATAATTTTGCCACACTGGTTGAACTTCTTGAAGTCACTGGAGGCCATCAGAAAAAGGGGATCCCCACCACCTAGCGGGAGTCCAAGGCCTTTGGCTGAAAAAGGGTGTGAACTCCAGTAGAGGGACACCTCAATGGAAAAAAAAGAAAAGCAAATGAACAAACCTGGAGAAGCAATGCAGAGGTGAGCTGGCTCAGGGTGGAAAGGAACTGGTATGCAAACTGGACAAAAGATAAAACCAAAAAAAAAAAAAAAAAAAAAAACACACAACTCACTTTTTCTGGGGAAAAACTGGACAACATCCGAAGGGCTCTGTGGAAAAAAAGGAGACTGAGACAAGATGGCACCCTTGGATGGGAAGGGGACCATGCATGCGTGGTGCATCTCCCAAAGACTTCCTTTGAGAGTTGGGGAGATGCTTCCATGCAGGCTTCATCGGCACCGATGTCACCCATATCTGAAGGCAGACTTCCTGCTTGTTCTCAGAGAACAATTTGAACATTATGATCAGGAACCGTTGGAGATTAAAGTCTAAGCAGCATTGAAAGCCTTATCAAAGAACAAAGCACGGGGCATTGATGGCATTCCCATTTTAGTATTACAGCAACTGGATGCAGCTATCACCATACTTACAAGGCTCTGCTAGGAAACTTGGAAAACATCATTATGACCAACTGACTGGAAAAGATCTGTGTTTACACCAATTCTAAAGAAAGATGATCCAACTGACTGTGGAAATTAATCGCACAAAGTACTCTGATCCCACATGTCAGTAATTTCTACTGAAGATTATTCAGCAGAGACTACAACCATATCTGGAACGAGAACTGCCTGAAGTACAAGCAAGGTTCAGGAAAGGGCGAGGAACGAGACACACTGCGGATGTGAAGTGGAGCCTTGAAAAGACAAAAAGAATACCAAAAAGATATCTATATGTGTTTTTATTTACTATAGCAAGGCTTTTGACGGTGAAACTCTGGGCCACATTAAGCAGCATGGGTATACCAGAACACCTGATTGATCAAGAAGCAACAGCTCGAACGGAACAAGGAGAAACAGAATGGTTTAAAATCTGCAAAGGTGTACGACAATAATTCTCCCTACCTGTTTAATTTATATGCAAAACAAATCAGAGACATGAAGACAGATGTGTGAAAATTCATGGAAGACTGAACAGCCTTCACTATGCTGATACCACCACATTACTGGCTGAAAGTGAAGACTATCTGAAACATTTGCTTCTCAAGATCAAGGAACAGTCTTAAAATGGACCCGCAACTTATCGTAAAGGCAAAGATCCTGACAACTGGCAAAATCAATGTTCACTGTTGGAGAAGAAATTGAAATTGACTAACCTACTTGGATCAACTTTCAAAAAAAAAAAAAAAAAAGTGACAAGCAGTCATGAAATGAGATGCATTGCTCTTGGCAGAATGGCTCTGAAGGACCTAGACAAGATTCTCAAGAGCAGAGATCTCTCTCCACACGAAGATTTGACTTGTTCAAGCCATGGTATTTTCAATATCATATGAATGCTGGATAGTGAAAAAGAGATAGGAAGTAAATTGATGCCTTTGAATTATGGTACTGGCGATGGATACTGTCTATACCATGAAGCACAAACAGCACACTGCCACAAATAGCAGCAGCAGAAAACCAGTCCAAAGACGTGGGCAGTAAAAAACGCAACAAATTTTATTGATCCTTATTCAGAGGTAGCCAGAAACCCAACACGGGCCGTGTTTCGTGTAGTACTTCAGGGGTATTGATGCTCACTACAAACTGTAAAACATCACCATAACAAAAAAATATCAAATAAATGAGTGAATAATTAACACAATAAGATATAATAAATACCTTGTTAATCTTAAAAATTAAACACATAAAACAATATATAAGTGTTCAATTGTTATACAGATACTTGTGAACATAATACAATACAACAAATGAAATATAAAAAGAGTGCGTGTGATTAATGAACATATTGATTTAAAAAATATAAACAATATATAAATAAAAACAGATAGGTTAAAAATGTACCATTATAAATAAAAAAAAAAAATCTCTATAATGTATTTGTAAAAGCTCATCATGAAAAGGAGACATTGGAAGAGGGATGAGAAACTAAGGGAGAAAACCAGGAGTGAATCGGAAAAGGAACAAATGGAAGCAAAAGCGGCCACCATAACAATCACGCAATTAGTGAAATAGTAAAAACTTATAAGAAATTTAAAATTACCTTTTGGGCATATGTACCGCCACTTGCAATTTACCGTGGTATATTAGGCCACAATAAGTGCCCTTAGGCAATTTTCTAGTCACACTATAAGAATCCAAAAGACAAGCTTAAAAAAACTCCCGTATACAATAAATAAAATCTATCTATTGAGAATAAAATGATGTAACCAGAAAACACTAATGCATAAACTGCAATAGAAAAACTGTTAAGTAAAAAATAAATACATGGGCATATATTTCACCCCTCACCGTTTGCTGTGGTAAATTATATTTTGGGGGTGCCACCTAATCATTTTGAATCCGCACTTATAAAAACCCTAAATACACCATGCAAAGAGCATAATTTAAAAGAATATAAACGAAAATATCTATACAAATGAAAATGTAACTAGCGGCGCTGATACATTAGTATGCGAATGGGTGCACAACATATGGTTGTTAACCAGTCAAAATCAAGTATAAGCAGTCCAGTTACTTATTCATACCCCAAGGGAAAAGATGTAAATAATTTTATAGCCTTATTATGTTTGTGAAAGAATGTGTATGAAATTTTAATATTTGCCCCGGGGCAACCATGCCCAAATCACATCTGCCAATACTTTAGTTTAAAATTAAACACAAATATGAAATGGCACCAGTGTGAACATAATTTAAAACCAAACATCAATTCTGAACCATAAAAGCTAGAAGGAGAAAAAAGGGGGGTTAAACCTGAGGAAATGTTCTCCGTCGCACGGAAGCCGCCGCCGGCTAAAAATCACTAAAGGAATGTGAAAAAATGCTAGCACATCGCTGTATAAATGCGTTCAAAACCACGGGAAATAAAAAAAAAACTTACTGTGACAAGCCTACATTCATGAAACAAACCAAACTATTTCACCCATATTGTTAAGCATTAATTTAAAAGTGCTGCCGATTATGTAATCATTCTATACATACTGTGTGTGAATGAAACGGATGCTGGCAACCGCTCCAAGCAAGAACCACCACTATGAACCTGTGAATATACAGTACTAAAAGATTACAAAAGCCATGTAATACTTAGACACGGCCATAAACAGGAATCAAAATAAATATGCATGCATTAGTCTTAATGTATACCTGCAATGCTGCAAACCGATCGTTCAATAAGCCTTTCAGTATCCTAAAAAGTAACAAAGAGGACACACTGTATCTCATTGGTGAAGTGAACATGTAAACCCACCATGCACTGAGGAAACAGTGCGGAGGCTCTAAACATGTCATACGAAGGGAATTTAGAGCATCTCTATATTATAGCATGGTTCTAATGTTTAAAAACAAATAGTACCATAAAGAACACACAGAGTAATACCATAATAAATGTGAACCTATAGTCAAACACGTTAAAACAAAACATTTCAGGAAGCAAAACAGACTAAGACCCTATAAAAACCGCGAATATAATGTAAATATACTCAAATAAAAATATGTAAACATTATACTTAATTAAAAACTACAAAAATACAGAAAGATCTCTAAATTTAACCCATATGGAGTAATTGTATTAAGCCAAAAGATAAAACTGTTACAATTAGAACAACGATATGCTATCAATATCTCCTCCTCTCCAATTCAGTTTTACCTTTTTGATAACAAAAAATTTTAAATCCGATATCTTGTGTCCCATCTCTAACCAATGTGGAACCAATGGTTTGTCTACTAACTTCCTTTTTATACAGCTCTTATGTTCTACTATGCATACACGTATTTTGCGAATCGTCTTACCCACGTAAAGTCCAGAGAACAGACCAGTCAGTAATAGAGGAGATCAAACTTAACCTCTCTTTAGAAGCTCAGATGACAGACTTTGGCTTTCATACTTTGGACATATGTGAAGAGTGAGATCATTAAAAAAGATATCATGCTTGGCAAGGTAGGTCAGCGCAAGAGAGGAAGGTCAGTAATGAGATGGATCATTACAATAACAGCAGCTATGGGTGTCAACAATGAGCTATCTGACTGAAGACCGAACACAGTTTAGGACAACTATCCAAAGGGTCACCATGAGTCGACACCAACTCGACAGCACTTAACAACCACCACGTTGAAGTTACAATGTAAACCACAGACTAAAATGATAAAGTGACATAAAAAAACCTGATAAATAAATATTGCTTAGAGACTGCTTACAATTATGGACTACATTTCTGCTTGTAATAAGGGAAAGAAAGGAGATATGACTCATGTCTAAATAGTTCAAGGCTAGTTACCTTCAAGTACCATAGGTATTTCTATGTCCCTGAAAGGCTTACTGCCTAAGGGGGCCTTATGACAGTGGGCTAAGCAATTAATGTGTTTTCATGCACAGTAACTTTGCATAAGGACCCATGGTGCAGTTACTCTGAAGGCATGACATTTGCTTTCGCCACTCACGATGCCAGTCATGCATTGGGTCGGTGAATGGGTGGGTTAAGGGCAGAGAGTGAGTGCGCACATTGCATTCAGCACGAGAGGACATATCGCATGCTGTCAAGGTTGCGGTTAGCAAGGGTGCAACAACCACCACCACAATAGATGGCGTTAGGGTACACATCCACATATTAACAGCTGGGAACATACTGGCCATGACCCCTGATGGTTACCGCAAAGGTTTTGTGCTAAAACACGTTAGTATAACGGTCCCTACGTTTGTACCTGAAGCAATTGAGTTCAGCAACTCACCCAAGATCACAAGGAGCAGACTTCCCTGGTTTTCAGCTCACCAATCTAATCATTAGGCTACTCCTCCAGTTAACATTTCACTGTCCTTTGCCCTTAAATCTCATCCCTAACAAGAAAAATAGTTCTAAATGTACATACTTGGTAGAATATAATGGTTTCAAAAACATTTCTAACCAGTTAAGTGTCGGTGAGATGAATATTCAGCGGCGCTATATGTATAGTGCCAGGGCATTCAGAGAGCAGAACAGGGACTATATAAAATGTTTAATAGTAGTAGACTGATTAGAGAGAGAGTTCCAGCAATGCTATACAACCGTGCAAGAAGCCAGCTTTCTTCAGCTCTTGCTGATCTGTTGCACTATGCGCACAATATATTTTGCATAAGTCTTCACATCCTTTGTTAAAGCAAACCCAAATTACCTCTGCTTAACAAGGACCATAATAAATTAAATAGAGCCTACATATGTCAAATTATAGTAGATGAGCTGATTTAATCACTCCTGAATAATAAATCCAGCTGTTTCTATTGTATGAAATACATTTAAAGCAAAGGTCTTAAGATACTGAACACAGATGTCAAGAAAAGCTCTTGTTCTTGTTCCAGGTATGGTTGTAGTCTCGGTTGAATAATCTTCAGCAGAATCTTGCTGGCATGTGGGATCACAGCGATTGTGCGATGATTTCCACAGTCAGTTGGATCACCTTTTAGTATTGGTGTAAACACAGATCTTTTCCAGTCAATTGGCCATAATGATGCTTTCCAATTTCTTCCAGCACAACCTTCTTGATGTCATTCCATAACTCTTCTGGAGCTCTGTCATTTGTATCTAAAATAGCAAATCAATTTTGCATGCAGTCTTTAAATTCCAGAGGTATATTCTCAAGGTCATAGTTTGCTACATTCATGAGTGGCTTGCTCTTTTTCAACTTTAGAATTGAGTTTGCATACTAGTAGTTGGTGATTTGTACCCGTCAGCTCCAGGTTTCGTCTTCGTTGATGTTAGAGCTTTTCCATCGTTGACTTCCACAGATCTAGTCAATTTGATTTTTTGTACAATCCATTGGGTGAAGTCCATGTGTACAGTCGTCACTTGTGTTGCTGGAAGAAGGTGTTTGAGATGAATAGATAGTTGGCCCTACAGAATTTTATCAGTCTTTCCCCAGCTTCATTTCTGTTGCCGAGTCCATATTTTCTAACCATTCTGTCTTCTTTGTTGCCAACTTTTGCGTTTCAGTCCCCATCACCATCAGGATATCCTGTTTGCATGCTCTGTCAATTTCCACTTGTACTTGTTCATAGAATTCAATTTTATCCTCTTCTGCAGCTGTTGTTGGGGCATATACTTGAATTACAGTTGGGTTAATAGGCATTCCTTGTAGACATACAGAGATGAAGTGTTCACCGACTGCACTGTATTTCATTACAGTTCTTGCAAATTTCTTCTTTATTATAAATGCAACACCATTTCTTCTTTGTCTTTGATTTCCAGCATAGTAGACTGTGATCATCTGATACAAAGTGTCCGATGCCAGTCCATTTCAGTTCGCTGACACCCACCAGATTAAGTTGTACACATTCCATTTCATTCTTGACCACCTCCAACTTCCCTTGGTTCATGCTTCATACATTCCATGTCCCAATATGTAAGACATCTTTGCAGCTTCTGACTCGTTTCATGCACAGCTACATCAGCAGCCAGACATCCCGAGGGCTTTGATCCAACCACATCATAAATGCTGGCTTTACTCTGAAAAGTCTTCAGCACCTCCCTAGTAGCTAGTTGAGTGCCTCCGACCTGGGGATCTCATCTTTCTTATAGAGGATTGTGGAAAATTGCAAGAGGATCTTGATAAATTAGAAGACTGGGCATCAAAATGGCAGATGAAATTTAATGTGGACAAGTGCAAAGTTATGCACCTCGGGAAGAACAACCCAAACTATGGTTACACAATGCAAGGTTCCACATTAGGAACCACCACCCAGGAAAAAGATTTAGGCGTCATTGTGGAAAACATGTTAAAACCCTCAGCCCAGTGTGCAGCGGCAGCCAAGAGAGCAAATAGAATGCTAGGTATCATAAGGAAAGGAATGGAAAATAAAACAAGATATAATGCCTCTATATCGTTCCATGGTGAGACCACACCTTGAATACTGTGTGCAATTCTGGTTGCCGTATCTTAAAAAGGATATAGAGTTATTAGAAAAGGTTCAGAGAAGAGCCACCAAAATGGTAAAGGGGATGGAAGGATACTCCTATGAAGAAAGGCTAAAAAGGTTAGGGCTCTTTAACCTGGAAAAGAGATTGCTGAGGGGAGATATAATAGAAGTCTATAAATTTATGAATGAGTGGAACGGGTAAACGTAGATCGATTGTTTACGTTATCAGAATATAGAAAGACTAGGGGACATGCAATGAAGCTACAGGGTAAACTATTTAAGACTAATAAAAGAAAATATTTTTTCACTCAACATGTAATCAAACTCTGGAATTTGTTACCGGAGGATGTAGTAAAGGCTGTTAGTGTAGCTGGGTTTAAAAAAAGGTTTGGACAAGTTCCTGGAGGAAAGGTCCATAAACCATTATTAAGAAGGAACCCAGGATATCAATGCTTGACCCAGTACAAGCATTGCGGAACCTGTGTCTTTTGGGGAAACTGCTAGGTACGTATGACCTAGATTGGCCACTGTTAGAAACAGGATACTGGGCTTGATGGACCTTGGTCTGACCCAGTATGGCATCTCTTATGTTCTTATGTTCCAACACTATAGTACAATTTGTTTTGCTTTGACTATCCATTGGGTTTTCATGGCAAGATACAGAAGTAGATTGCCAGGCCTTTCCTCCATGCAGTTTAAATTTAGTTGTCACAGAAATGTGATCTTCTGCCACCAACACTGTCCCATTCTGCTGCTGCCCAGATGGGTATGAGACTTAGGAAATTAGGGACGACTGAGTTTGTTCAAGGTGCTGGCACCTAGGCAAACCTTGAGTCTTACTCCCCCCCCCCCCCCAGTCTGTCAATCTATTATCTAGCTTTGAATGCCCTGCTCAACCCCCCCCCCCCCAAGAAACCACCACCTTTAGGCAACTGCTTAGTTTGCCTAATGGATGGGCTAGACCTGCATGCAATCAAGACTTCCCAATTTCTCATTTTGACTGGTTCTATACTTTTTCATGTTGTGGATCTGTGACATGAATATTTTAAGGTATTTTAAACTGTAGTTTTGAAACACCAAAATGTGAAAAATATAAAGGGGGTGAACATTTTTTTCATAGCGCTGTATGTCTTGATGCTGATCTGATGGCATCCTTCACCTTGATATTTCTTTAAGAGAATTGAAATAAAAAAATAATCCCACATTCCTACACAAGGAAACAGCAAGTGGTATGCTAAGGATTGGCCTTAATGGGGTCAGCCTGTCCACTAAGCGAACTAGGAGGTTGCCTAGGGCAGCAGGCCCAGGTGGGCAGCATTTGGGGCCCTCCCCCCCCCCCACATGAAGCAAAAGTTCATCGCTCACTTGCCCACCATGCTGCCCCCCCTTCCAGCATTCATCTTCTCATCTGTGAAGGGGGGATGGCAAGGTGATGTCTCCACTGTGTCAGGCTTTAAAGTGCCCACGCTAGTGCGCTCATGGCTTGTCACTCCTGCCTCCAACAGGAAGTTATGACAGAGGGAGGAGCAGCAGGCTGTGGGCATGCTAGCACGGGCACATTAAAGCCTGATGCAGGGAAGGCATTGCCGTGCCACCCCCTCCCCCAGGTAAGATGGATAAATGGAGGGAGGGGGCAGCATGGCAGGCTGGGCAACACTGCAGTCTTCAAGGGGCAGCATGCAGGGTCTGCTTAGGGAGGCATTTACCCTCGGGCCAGCTCTGGCCCTAAGCTATATTCAAATTTTTAAACATTGATTCACACAAGGGGCATTCTTCCTTTCAGAGCACAAAGATCATGTTACAGTTTAAAAAATGGCGACTTGCAAACCTGGTGCTCCCCCACCTCCCATGACAGCTTATCAGACTTTTTATTGCTTCTAGTATCTGAGACAAATAGTATTTCTAACTTCACACAGGACTATTGGCTAATACAACAATGTAAGCAGAGTGTTAGGAAGACATGTAAATATGTATTTTTCAGCAGCTCACATCTGTGAATAAAATTGCCTATGGGTACCTGGCCCCCATTATGTAGGGGCTCAGGGGAGCTGCCCATTTTGCCCATAATTAAAAAGCAGCCCTGCAGGTAGGCCCAGAGGCAGACTGCAGGAAAATACTGGCCTAGAGGATTTTTTTTGTCATAGCAGCTCACGGGGTATTAAACAAATACCCACAATTCTCCCCCCCCCCCCCCATCTACATCAAATAGTTCTCTCATCTCATGGTTAGATGAAACATGCTCATATCAGTAGGCCTGAATACAGAAAAGGTGCAATAAGGCAGCACAGCTCAAGCACTGAAGACTACGAAAACACTAGATCATTGCTGTACCAGAAAAATCACTGGGTCGCACGAAAGAAATAGAGTAAAGGAGTAGATGTTTTTCAAATTCCAGTGTCATTTCAGTAGCAGCAACAAAATTTGCTCCACTGCTAGGCAGACAAATATAAACTCTATAAATAAAAAACAAACACACACACACACAGCACATATGTAACAAAAGCTGCCATACCAAACCAGCCCATGTATCTGTTCCATGGTGCAACCACACCTTAACTATTGTGTGCAGTTCTGGTCACCTCTCTGAAAAAAATAGAGTACAATTAGAAAAGGTACAGGGGATGTAAGATTCCCCTATGAGGGAAGACTTAAAAAGATTATGTCCTTCAGCTTGGAGAAGAAACTGTTGAGGGGAATTATGTTAGTAGTCTAAAATGAGGGGAGTGGAAGAAATCAATGTCAATCTGTTTACTCCTTCAAATAGTATAAAGACTAGAGAACACACAATAAAGCTACTAAGGGGCTTGTTTACAAAGCCGCGGTAGCGGCTTCCGCAGCTTTGTAAACAAGCCCCTAGTAGTACATTTAAAACTAAATCGGAGGAAATACTTTTCGTTCAATGTGTAATTAAACTGTGGAATTTATTGCTGGAGAATGTAGTAATTGGTGTAGCTGAGTTAAAAAAAAAAAAAAAGAGGTTTGGACAAAGTCCTGGAGTAAAGTCCATAAATCACTACTAAACTGGACTGGGAGAAATCCACAGCTTAACTCTGGGATACGCAGCATGGAATCTCTATCTTTTGGGATATGGGGTGGAGGGGGAAGGGAAGGACAGAGACCCCAATCACACAATTTCTAGTAGCTGGGATTTAGGACTCCTGGTTGCCGCATCATGGAAGTAGCCTGGTTGAAGACCAATCATTGTGATGACTAGGATAGTTAGAGGGGAGAAACCCCAGGGTTGTTGTGAATAAAGGCTCACGTCCTCAGATCCCAGCTTCAGTCACATTTGAGCTGGAAGGCCAAAAAGAGCAGGTGGAAACTCAAAAGGAACAAAAAGGCCCTTACTGAAGAACGTACTTCATGCGGAAGACATATAATCCTCAGACATGAGAACGTTAATCTTCTATAAAAGTTCAGATGAATTTACATTCCTTGTAAAAATTCATACCCTTATACATTTTCCTAAAACACACAGTTCAAAATGCACGGGAGTTTCATTTATCTACACACTATACCCTATGGTTTTCAATGTAGAACAATTATAGAAATACCATTGAGAAGAAACCACCAAAAATTCTTGAATGCATAAGCCTTCACACCTCTCAACTCAGTACCCGACAAAAGTCCTTCTGGCAACAGAATAGCCAGGAATCTGTCCTGCCTGCAAATATACTGGTCTTGTGGATTATTATATATCTTGCAGCCCTTTCATCCCCCGCGTGCTCTCCCAGGAGGGATCGAGCATTTCCAGCAGCGGGACGGCACAGAAACATCAGTGGTCCAATCGGGGCTGACCAGCTCAGATTTAAAGAGGGTGCCATCTGGCGCACCCGTGCCAGAGGGCCCTTTGGCGTGGCCCTTGAATACAGCCGGGGTCTCTGCAGCTTTCAGTTCTACCACGCCCACAAGTCACACGAAAGGATCAAAGAGAAGAACAAGCAATCCACTGACCAAAGAGAGACTCCACTATCCTACAATTCCTGCTACCTATCTCATTCTGCCTCTAAACTGTCAGCGGTCTCAGTTCACCGACAGTCACTCCTAACTCCAGGCTCACTGTACCAGAAACTAAGTCAATCTCAAAATTCACCAGCTCACTGGAAGTTTATTCCATTCTAATTTCCGAGCTGTATACCACTTAGATTTCCTTTAACCTTGTGTAATGGTGTAACAAAGTAGCTTCACTGAGCAATTGTGTAACAAATTAGCCTCACTGAACAATTGTGTAACATATTAGCTTCTCTGTAACCTGGATTAAACACTGAATCCACCTGTATCTTTGAACTGATTTGCTCACACAATCTGTAACCTGATCTGTCTATTCATAAACTGTACACGCCCACCCCATTCCCTACCAAACGTACCTCCACCCCAAAACAAAACTCACTATCCTAGAACCAACCCACCACACCTACATAAATGGCTGCCTCCATATTCATTCTTGCACTAATCTACACATTAGCCAGTACATTCCATGACACTGCTGCATTCACAAATGGCTACAACCCTATCCAACAAATCCTCAGTGCAAACAAACACTACAATAACCAACACCATATACCTCCAAACCCCTATCATAGAAGACAGTCACACCTACTTTACATATCTTTAGATATCACAACCCCCACAAGAAACAAAGTAAAGCCTCAGCAAGGCCTTAAGTGTGCACTCAACACCCGCTCAGCCCGCAATAAATGGCCTGTAATCACAGACTTAATAACCAAACACAATCTAGACATTCTAATGGTCACGGAAACTTGGCTTTCCGACACCGACAATGTCATATTAAACCACCTCACACCACCTGACTTCGATATACACCTGTAACAGGGAAAACAGAAGAGGTGGAGGTGTCCTTATACTTGCAAAAACAGCGCTACAATATCAAACTTATCCAAGAGCACGCAGTACTTGAATACGCTAACTATTACCAACAAATTTAATACTATCAACCTCATTTATAGGGCACCATGTGCTGATTCAGATGAGCTCTCAGATATTATTGACCTAGCCTGTAACCCTGAAGATCCCTCCAAATCGAACTGGCTATTGGGAGACTTTAACCTCGCTTCAACCCAACCTGCCCTAGCCAAAAACTTCCTGGAGGCAATGTCCAACCTTGACTACAAACAAGTGATAGATGATCCCACCCATCAACGAGGGAACCTTTTGGACCTAGTCTTCATCCCTCATCCAGATCCAAGTACGATAAGCCAAATTGAGCTCTCCATCACTCCTGTTCCCTGGTCAGACCATATCCTGATAACATTTCAGATACCAACACAAACCACAAGCCACCTCCCAAACACAAAGGAGATCTCAAGAGCTGCCCGCTTCAAGCAACTTAACAAAGAGCTGATCATTAACCATGTACTACCAAAGCTTGCCCGACCAGCAACCAATCTCAACGAAATGGTCACCAAATGGAATGATACCCTCTCCTCATATGCTCAACAGCCTACCTTCAACAAAAATGCAACACCTGATACCCGGGCCACTAAAAAACAATCTGCTCCATGGTTCTCCCCGAACTAAGATCCTCACTACTCCACCTCTGAAAACTAGAAAGAAAATGGAGAAGTACCCGTAGTGCCGCTGATCGAGCCATCTATTTAGAATGTCTGAAACTCCATTGTGAATCAATTTGGGCCAAGAGGAAAGAATTCCATGCCGAGATCCTCAACCGCTCACTAAATAAGCCAAGAGAACTATTCAAATTAGTAAAATCCATTACCAACCAACCATCCCCACCACAACAAGAATGTATTCAGCCACAGGCGTACGCTAACTACATTCAATCCAAAGCAATAAAAATAACTACTGTATCATTGCATGAACCCTCCCAGACTTCCCAAGTACACTTCCCAATTACCAAACTCTCAGCTCCCTCAGCAGAGACCACTGACAATATTATTGCCACTATCAACGCAACTGCGCCAACCGACCCATGCCCAGCTCACTGGATCAGATCAATGCACGCAGAACTCAGCCCTTTCATAGCTAACATCGCGAAGCTGTCCTTTGAAACCAGAGTCTTCCCAGAGGCCCTCAAGCACACATCCATTCGTCCACTACTAAAAAAACAACCAACTGGACCCAAAGAAAGAGGATTCCTACCGACCAATATCTAGTATTCCATTTCTAGCTAAAATCCTCGAGAAGTTGACCCAGACAGATTCAACAGCATATTGATTCATCCTCCCCACTAGACCCTTGTCAACATGGTTCAGAGAAGCCCACGGTGTAGAAACTCTGTCGTTAACCAATACACTTATCAATGGCATAGACAGCATCAAGAAAGGCTTTGTGCTAATCTTTCTTGATATAGCGGCAGCGTTCGACTCCGTAGACCACGCACAGCTCCTTAGGCGGCTTCACGAGAAGGGAATCCATGACCGAGCATGGGACTGGTGCAAATCCTACCTCAAAGGAAGATGGCAACAAGTCTGTATCGACAACACCACATCCGAACCCTTCCAGCAGAAACAGGGCGTACCCCAAGGTTCCTCCCTGTCTGCTCTGCTCTTTAATATCTATATGCAACCAATCTGTGACATTACACGATCTTTTGGCATATCCTGCCTTATATATGCAGACGACGTGCTGCTATTTACACCTATAGCTGTCTCCTGCCCGGACTATACAGTGTTAATTAACTGCTTCAACACAATAACGGACTGGCTACTCAATCAGAACCTCCGTATAAATTTCGAGCACACAGAAGTCCTAATAATTACAACAAATACTTCTCACCTCCAACACTAAAAGGTCAGAGATGCAGAACTTCCAGTCAAAACCAATATACACTACCTAGGAGTGATACTGGATCAGCAATTAGACTTCAAGGAGCACATAAAACACACTGTAAAAGCTATCTACTTCAAGATCAAAACCCTATGGCACTTGAGGCCTATAATGGATCCCGATGACTTCCGCACCATCTTCCAAGCGCTAGTCACACCTCACTTCAATTATGCTATCATACTGCATGGCCTGCCAAAGATTACCCTCAACCCTCTACAGTTGGCTATGAACGCAGAAGCTCGCATCCTTTGCGGAGTCTCAAGGAATGACCACTTCTCCCCCATTTTAAAAGAACTCCATTGGCTTCCAATAAGCTGTAGAATCTTATACAAGGCCCTCCTCATAACCTTCAAGGCCTTTAACAAAATGTCACCTTCATCAATTTCTGACCTAATCACACACAACGGAAACAAGAGATCTAGGAGATCACTAACTGCAGACATGCTGATTATACCAAGTAATTCTACAAAGCTTAACCAGACAACCATCAATAGGGCATTTGGGAACTTTGCCCCTGGTGTTGGAAAAAACTTCCTCCCAGCATTAGAGCTATCAGGGACCATAGGCAGTTTAGAAAATCCATCAACCACCCCCTGTTTCTTATGCATTTTAAACATCTAGATAGCCCCCCCTCACCCTCACATTTCCTAACCTCTGATAGCTAATTACATAAAACTACTGCAAGTTGTGTACCAACATGTATATTGCTAGAAATGTAAATAGTTTTCCCCAGTTTACCTCCATGTTAAAATCCCTGTTATATGTAAACGAAAGTCATACTCAAATGACCAAGTGTTATATTGTTTCAATGTAAACCGCATTGATGACAAAGAGCGCGTATATAAGAAAAGTTAAATAAAATAAATCTTTGTTTTCAGTACAAGCTATTTATTCTTGTTGACGTAAAATGTCAGTTTTACAGTTTATAATATATATTTACTGTTTAGTTCAAATTTCTTTATTAACAAAGCAGTTTGTACATGGTTGCTCCTTCCACATGTCAGCCAACACAAAACGAAAGTAGTTTGTATTTTCACCCATTTATCCAACTACCTATATTAAAGGGTGACAACATTCAGAAAACCAGCGCTCATTTGTTTCCGATACCCACCAGGTATGTAGCCAGGAGAAAGACCAACAATTTTATTTTTTTAATAAACACAACTTGTATAAAAATGTATAGGAGATCCTCCTATCCTTTCACCCCCACCCCCATATCCTTAAATTCCAACATTTTAAGTATGATCGAGAATCAAATTCCAAGCTCAAAGCCCAAGAAACTGGATGTAAGGTTCCCACACCTCCAGGAAGCACATATTTTATTATTTATTTTATTTAACCAGTTTCTATAACACCTTATCCTTCAAAGCGGTTTACACTATAACTTTGAACCGTTTACATTGCAACAATAGGATAGGAGGGGGGATATGGTATGCAGACCTTTTAAACATAAGAAACTTATACAGGTCACAGTGACATGGTCTCACTATGTACATTTAGCCCACATTAATGTGAGACACTCCAGCACCTAACTAGCTTAAGAGCCCTGGGCACTTGAATTTTCCCCATCTGAGCCAGCATATGGAGAGAACTGTGCCATCCTCAAAAGGAAGAGGACTCCTGCTCCTTCAATGTTACAAGGATCCCTTTTCTTCCCTAGAAGGCAAGCTTTACAAATGAAGGCTATGGGCCCTTTCCTTAATCCCCAACTTCCCAGGCACATCTCAACAAGATCAAATTCAGGGTTTGAGCTAGGAGTTTCTACAGACGGACCAAAAGGTCTGTACCTGAGAGTAGCACTAGTTCCAGATCATGTCACACACAGATCAGATTGAGCATATGCTGCCCAAAAGGCACAGCCAGGTACAATACAGGTTCTCAGGATTAGCCTACAAGTTTCCCACCATCACGTACTGACAACCACTCAAATAGACTGTATGATACTAGCTTTGATATCCTCTTCTCTCCAAGTCAGCCTAAGCTACTGACACCATTGATCAGCTACCCAGGCCGGACCATTCCTGTGAAAGCCTCCCATAGAGACACCAATCTCCCTCATTTACAAATAAAATTGCCTCTTCCGCGAGCCACTCTTCATAGAGCCGATATGATGTGCTTGAAGTTGCATAAAAAGTTCTCACCCTCTGAGCATGTCTCTCCTGCAGCTGTTGAAATGGGACAACAGTTCCATCATCCCATACATTCTGCGCTAAGGGTATAAAATAATCAGCCAGCCCTTTACATGAGGTGGCAAACATGCCAGATTACGACGTTCCAAGGAGGGCCACCCACACCACCTCTAGACCACTAATTCGCATCACCCTCCATGGGATCCACACTCCTCTGCCTCTCCCACAGAAACTAACCCACATACTCTTGCTTTTCTCGTAAATCGTTTAACCACAACTGAGAAAAGACCTGAAACAAAATAAAGCCTTTTCAGAGAAAGTCATTTTGTACAGTATGATCCTACTGAGAAGAAACAAAGAGAGGCTTCTCCAAACTTAACTCCACTCCTGGGTTTTCCAAATTAACATGGGAAAATTAAGTGTATACAAATTAGATATGTCCCCTGGCAGCTGAACCTCAAGTACTTAAAGGAAATCTGCCTGACCAGCGAGTTTGGACTTCCACCCCAGCAAGAGGGACTCAAATTTATCAAGATTCAGATAGAGAGATAAAAGCTTTGAATATCATCTGCTTAGACTTCTAAATTAAGTACCTAAATGAGTCATATTTTTAGCCAAACACATAGGTGCATAAATATAGGAACTCGGGGGGGGGGGGGGGTTAGTATTAGACCCATATTTTATTTATTGCAGCATGCCCTCCCTCCCTTACATGCTTGTTTCCCAATGGCCCAAAGGGTTACTCCCACCCTGGAACCAGGGGCAAGAGCCCAACCTGCATCAACTGCTGAGCTACTGCAGCCAGGGGTGGCACAAATGGGTATGGGACCATGTGTAGAGACTCACTGTGGGCTTCATGTGCATAAATATTTAAATGTTAATTTGCACTAACTTTAGTAAGGATGCCTCTTAATGAGTGTCTGGATAAAGAAAGACTACCAGATTTCTATATTACTATACTCCAGTGCCAACCGCCAGGCACATTAGGAAGTACTATAAAACACTGCCCATTTAAAACCCATGGCAAACCCGCCATATCCTAACAGCACTACCAGGACTCACAAAGCACCATACCCTATCAAAAGGCAACACTACAAATATTAAACCAATACATCTCAGAGAATACTTACACATCTCCTACTGGGGAAAGAACCAGTGGTACTGTCAAACAGAATACCTCAGCTCAGTTACACATGCAGAACAGACTGTCAAACAAAGAACAAGGGGATCACAATTTAGAAATAGAAAGACAATTAAACTGGGAACCCCAAAAGCCAAACTTGGAATGTACAACACTGGAGAAATAAAACTATAAATTAATTTCCTCTTGTACTAAACAAAACAAAGACATTAACATAGTAACACACTAACATAATAAATGGCGGCAGATAAAGACCAGTATGGTCCATCTAGTCTGCCCAGTATGATGGCAAGAGTAGTTGCACCTGCTGCTCCATGCAGGCCACCCCTCATCACGTCCCTGTTTAGGGGTGGACCCACCACTCCATGTAGGACACCCATATTTGTTGAGAATTTAGATGGTTCAATTTATTTTTATTTTATCCTGTTGCTGTAAAGGGATCCACTGTGTCTGTCCCATGCCATTTTGAATTCCATCACCTTGCTTGCCCCTACCACTTCCTTCGGGAGGGCATTCCAAGCATCCACCACCCTTTCCGTGGAAAACTATTTCCTGACATTGCCTTTCAATTTACCACCTTGCAGCTTCCTGTTGTGCCCTCTAGTTTTACAGCTTCCGTCTTTGGAAGAGGTTTGTTTGTTCATTATTTCCCTTTAAGTATTTAAAGGTCTGAATCATCTCTCCTGTCCCTCCTCTCCTCCAAAGTGTATATGTTTAGGTCTTCAAGTTTCTTCTCATAAGGCTTCTGGACGCAGGCTCCAAATCATTTTGGTCACCTTCCTCTGAACAGTTTCCAGTCTTTTTACATCCTTTGCAAGATACGGTCTCCAAAACTGAACACAGTATTCCAAGTGAGGCCTCACCAGTGACTTGTACAGTGGCATAAGTACCTCTTCCTTTCTGCTGGTAATTCCTCTTTGTATGCAGCCCAATATCCTCCTGGCTTTTGCCACCGCCTTGTCACACTGTTTTGCCACCTTGAGATCTTCAGAAATAATCACACCAAGGTTGTTCTCCTGATCCGTGCACACCAACCTCTCGCCCCCTAACGTGTACATTTCCCTTGTATTTCTGCTACCCAAGTGCATGACTACACTTCTTTGCATTAAATTGTAATTGCCAAGCATTAGACCATTCTTCCAGCTTTTGTAGATTTTTCCTCAAATTAACCACTCCCTCAGGGGAGTCCACTCTGTTGCAAATTTTTGTGTCATCTGCAAAAAGACAGACTTCCGTTCAGTCCTTCAGCAATATCGCTCACAAAAGCAGTTACTTACCTGTAACAGGTGATCTCTGGGAACAGCAGGAATTAGTCCTCACATATGGGTATGTCGGTAACGACGGAGCCCGCGCGGGAAAGCTCCCCAGCAGGAAAGCTTTTGGGGCCTCCCACTGCGCATGCGCGCTGCCTTCCCGCCTTCCTGAGCAACTCTCCTCAGTTCGAGTTTTAAAGCTGAGACAATAGAAAGAGGAAAGGAAAGAGAGATAGATACAACTCCTAGGGGAGGTGGGTGGGTTGTGAGGATTAAATTCCTGCTGTTCCCAGAGATCACCTGTTACAGGTAAGTAACTGTGCTATCTCCAGGAACAAGCAGGAATAAGTCCTCACATATGGGGACTCCCTAGCTAAGATGCCGGGGAGATCCCCTGAAGGGTATGAGACCCTGAAAGGTTCCTCATCTTCCTATGGATCTCAGACACCTGTTCCATTCTTGAAGAACTCCAGCCCACCTTCCCTGAATGGATGCCTGAGGACAGCCTGACCAAACAAGGCATCCCAGCGGGAGTCCTTGTCCAAACAGTAATGGTCTGTAAAGGTATTTATTTATTTATTTAAAGTCTCTTTTATACCGCGCTATTCAGCATCAGCGCGGTTTACAATAAACAGTGAACATACACATTTCCAATAGTACTTTGTGTTTACATATGAACAGGATATTCAACTTGGCTAACAGGGTAACTATGTACAACCACAATATATACAATATATACAATTTGTAGGCTGATCATGTGTTTGTATGGTTTAGACAGTGGTGATTTGGGTGGTTTCGGCAAATGGTGCTGAGTTTCTATTGGTTTCAGGGTAATGTATGAGGAAGAGGTAGTGTTTCACAGCCTTCCTGAATTGGAATATGTCCGGGATTGATCTGATGTTGTGAGGGAGGTTATTCCAGATCACTGGTGCATAAAGTTTGAAAGTCCTGCTGGATGTTGACTTGGTGCATTGAGTTATAGATCTTGGGACTATCAAGGTGTTTTGAGCTACTGACCTTCTGTCTCTGTTGTGGAGACCCCTGCCTTACACCTCTGTCATTTAAGATCGTGAGTGGACAAGGTGCAGATGTCCAAGACATCAAAAAGGTTAGATAGAATTTGTCACAGTCCTCCTCACTTCTCACCACCACCTAAAAATTGTCTATTAGCCACCTTTTTGGTGGTGGTGAGAATCGAGGAGGAATGTGACACATTCTATATACCCTTTCGATGTCTAGGACATCTGTACCTTGCCCACTCACGATCTTAAATGACAGGTGTACGGCAGGGGTCTCCAAATCCAGCCCTGGAGGGCCACAAACCAGTCAGGTTGGCAGGATCTCTAATGCATATATATCTCATGCATATTCATTAGGGCTATCCCAAAAACCTGCCAGGATTCCGGCCCTCCAGGACAGGTTTGGACACCCCTGGTCTAGAGTATGAAGGTTCCTCTCTGCACTGGATGCATGAGGAGCTGGAAAAAAGACAGGTGATTAAGATGAAAAGGGGAGACCACTTTAGGCATAAAGTGGGGATTGGTCCTAAGGACCACCTTATCATGATGGAACCTTGTATAAGGTGGATTAGCCACTAGGGCTTGCAGTTCACTGATACGGCGAGCTGAGGTGACTGCAATAAGAAAAATAACCTTCCAGGAAATAAAATTTCAAAGATGTAGTGGCTAAGGGTTCAAAGGGTGGCTTCATAAGCTGACCAAGAACCAAATTTAAGTCCCATGCCACCGGAGGAGGTCGAATGGGAGGTTTAGTTAAGGTTAGGCCTCTCATGAATCTTGCAATAAGAGGATGAGAGGAAACAGGTTGTCCATTGATGGGCTTAAGTGATGCCGCAATAGCACTCAAATGGACTCTTACTGAATTTGTTTTGAGTCCTGCATTGGAGAGATGCAGGAGATATTCCAAAAGAGAATTCAACGGGAGTGCTAGAGGGTTAAGACCCTTGTGAGCACACCAAATGGAAAATCTTTTCGATTTAAAAGCGTAAGAACGCCTAGTGGAAGGTTTCCTAGAAGCGTGTAGGATATCCTTCACTTGCTGTGAAAGATTGAAGTCTTGAAGGTCTAGGCCTTCAGTAACCAAGCTCTGAGGTGAAGGGACTTGGGGCTTGGGTGCCACAAAGTCCCCTCCTCCTGAGACAGAAGGTCTGGAGCCGCTCCCAAGTCCAGGGAGGGGGCTTGGGAGAGATGCAGAAGTAGAGGGTACCACACTTGGCGTGGCCAGCGTGGAGCTATGAGAATCATGGACCCTTGATCTCTTTGAAGTTTGAACAGAGTTTTGGGAATCAAAGGAATGGGTGGAAAGGCATACAGGAAGGCTTGACCCCAATGAAGGAGGAAGGCATCCTTGGCCTGAACTCCCTGACACGGAATTCTGGAACAGAACCGGGGAAGTTTGGCATTCCATGGACTTGCAAAGAGGTCTATGTCCGGGGTTCCCCATTTCTGGAAGATTCTGAGAACCTGATCCATGTACAGGGACCATTCGTGTGGAAGCAGAACTCGACTGAGTCTGTCTGCCCAAGAGTTTTGGATTCCTGGAAGATATACTGCCAGGAGATGGATTTGATGCTCTGGCGAAGGCCCATAATCTTAGAGCTTCGTTGCAAAGCGACAGAGAGCCAGTCCCTCCTTGTTTGTTTATGTAAAACATGGCTACTTGATTGTCCGTGTGAATAAGGACTGTCATGTTGCTGAGGAGGGTATGAAAAACTTTGAGAGCTAGAAAGATTGCTCGAAGTTCCAAGTGGTTGACAGGAAGGGTGGTCTCCTGTGGAGACCAAGTGCCCTGAGTGGAGAGATCTTGAAGATGAGCTCCCCAACCTGTTTGGGAGGCATCTGTTGTGAGGGTTGCTTGGGGCAGCAATGGTTGAAAGGGGGCCCCCAACAGATTTTGAGTGGATATCCACCATTGGAGAGACCAAAAGAGACGTTTGGAGTTTGCTATTTGGTCTGAGAGAGCTCCTGATACTTGAGTCCACTGGGTGGATAAAGTCCATTGAGCTGCTCTCATATGTAGGCGAGCATAAGGCACCACATGCACTGTGGAGGCCATGTGGCCTAATAGTTGTAGCATCTCTCTGGCAGTCAAGTGGCTTCTGGACTGAGTCTGAGAGGCTAAGTGCACTAGACGTTGGCAACGGGCCTGAGGCAGATAGGCCCTTGCAGTGGTGGTAGCCAACCAGGCCCCTATGAATTCCAGGGATTGAGTAGGGGTGAGTTGGGACTTTGGCAGATTGATCACAAGTCCCAGATATTGTAGAATGCGCCTGGTGCGATCCAGGGAAGTCTGAGCCTCGGACTGAGATGGAGCTCGGATGAGCCAGTCGTCCAGGTATGGGAAGACAAAAATTCCCAGGGCGCGTAGAAATGCAGCTACTATTGCCATGCATTTGGTAAATACCCTTGGAGCAGAGGCTAGACCGAAGGGAAGTACTCTGTATTGGAAAGGTTTTCCCTGGAACAGAAACCGTAGGAATTTTCTGTGGGATGGATGGATGAGTATATGTGTGTACGCATCCTTGAGATCTAGAGAACAAAGCCAGTCCTGACTCTGTAGGTATTGAAGGAGAGTACCTAGAGAAAGCATCTTGAATTTCTCCTTGCATAGAAATTTGTTCAATTCTCTGAGATCCAGAATAGGTCTGTACCCCCGTGTTTTCTTGGGAATGGGAAAATAAGGGGAGTAAAAACCTGACCCCTGTTGAAGAGGAACCTCTATTGCCTTTTGGGCGAGAAGAGTGGTCACCTCCTGACCCAACAGGTCTAGGAGAGATGGGGGAGAACTGAAACATCTCACCTTGGTATGGGGAGGAAGGTTGGAGAAATGTAGTTTGTAGCCCTCTCTGATGATAGAGAGGGTCCATTGTTCTGAGGTGATTCGCTCCCATCTGGGAGCAAAATGAGTTAACCTTTCTGGAATGGTGAGAGGTTCTGGATGTTTTAGAGTCAGAAAGGTTAAGTTCTCTAGTTTTAAGTCAAAAACCCTGAGGGGGTTGGGACTGCTGGGCTGTAGCAGCCCCTGCAGGTTTTGCCCTGGCCTGTTTAGGCTGCTGACGCTTAGGAGTAAAGCGAGCTGCAGAAGATTGTTGGCCAGTATTTGTGGCAAATCTGGCCTTCTTGTAGAAAGGCTTCTTGAAAGATTTTTTCTTGACAGGGGTAGAGGTAGACTTAGAAAGTCTATCTAAAGCAGCATTTTCTGCATCCATTTGAGTGGCTTTGATTTGCCACTCCTTACCAAACAGATTCTCACCTGTACAGGGCAAATTTCCCAACCCATCCTGGACCCAGGGTTCTAGGTCAGAGGCCTGGAGCCAAGCAATTCTGCGAGCCGCTATGGCAATACCTGAGGCTCTGCTAGCACCCTCAAAGGAGTCAAAGGCTGCTCTGTTGGAGAACTTTGAAATATCTTGGGTATGCTTCAGCAGAAGGAACGCCTTTCTATCCTCTGGGATAAAGGGGAGAAAATGGCATATTTTTAATGCAATTTCCTTCAGAAACATGCCCATATAGAGGCTGTATGAATTGATTCTGCCAATAAGCATACTTGCTTTGAAGATTTTTCTACCAAAAGCATCCAGAGTCCTACATTCTCTTCCTGGAGGAGTAGAAGAGTGTCTTTTTGTACTCTTGATCCTTTTCATAGCTGACTGCACCACGATGGAGTGGTGAGGGAGCTGAGCTTTATGAAACCCAGGAGAAGGGGGAACACGATACATGGTGTCCAGATGAGAATGTGGAGATAGGGTGAGAGGAGTCTCCCATAGGTCCATCATGTGTTCTTGAAGAATTTCATGGATGGGCAAGGTGACTGCCTCTTTGGGAACCTTAGAGTATCCTAAAATGTCTAACTTTTGCTCTAGGTTCTTTTTCAGAGGATACTGAAATAGAAAGACCTTTAGCTACTTCAATGATGAAGTCTTGAAAGGATAAATCCTCTGGAGGAGACATTCTCCTTTTTGGAGAAGAGGGCTCCTCAGGTAGCGTAAGGGATACTTCAGCAGAGTCATCTGATGAATCAGAATCATCAGAAGACTCGAAGTATCGTCTGTTTGCTTCCAGGGATCAATAAGCGTATCGACATCGGGGGTATCCAGAACCGGATCGGTATCGGGAAACACCCCGGAACCGGGAACCGGAATCGGTATCCTGGTCGATGTGGATGCCATGGGTACCGGTATCGGTTGTGGTACCGGAACCGGAGTCGGTACCGCAGGGTGCAGTACCGAGGGCGTCGCAGCCTTAATAAAAGCCAAAATGGCCTGCTGCATGGATTGAACTGTGTGATCCATAGACGCCACGACTGTCTGGATGTCGGTACCAGATGATTGAGCCGGTACCCCAGAGCAGTCTAACAGGTGATCGGTCGAGGCCGTGCCATCGATGTCAACCTGTAACCCCATAGGAGGAGCTTTGGAAGCCGGAGCTTCCCGCCGGGGTTGTTTGGCTGGGGCAGGGTCCTCAGGGTCAAGCCCAGGGGTATCTCGATACTTAGAGGGAGATTTGCCCTTTGAGGACCTGCCAGAGGAATGTTTGGTTACCTGAGATCCATCAGGAGAGGAAGACCTGGAAGATGTCGATGCTGGAGTATCTGTAGAAAACAGCATGTGAAACTTGGCTGCCCGGTTCTGTAAGCCACGTTTAGACATCAAAGAACAGGATGGGCAATCCGGAATGGAATGGTCAGGCCCCAAACATTTAAGACACCATTCATGGGTGTCTGACTGAAATAGTACCGCTACACTTGGTGCATTTTTTAAAACCAGAGGCTGGTTTCTCCATGAGGGAGAATTTGTGAAGGCCTAGAGGCCTCACAGAACAAACACACCAAGTGGGGAAAAAAAAGATTTATTTTTTTTTAAGAAATAAAGGAAAAAAAGACCAGCGGTACCGGTCTGGAATCAGGGAAGGCAGACAAGCGGCCAAAGAAATAAATTAAAAATAACTTCTTCAGCGGTGACAGGAACACGACCTGCTGGCTCCGCGGAAAAAGAAGAACTGAGGAGAGTTGCTCAGGAAGGCAGCGCGCATGCGCAGTGGGAGGCCCCAAAAGCTTTCCTTCTGGGAAGCTTTCCCGCACGGGCTCCGTCGGTACTGACGTACCCATATGTGAGGACTTATTCCTGCTTGTTCCTGGAGATTCCATTGAACAGTGCTGGGCCCAGGACCGATCCCTGGGGCACCTGCTAATCACCTTCCCTTCATCTGAGTGAGCTCCATTCACCATCACCTTCTGTCGTCTGTCAATGCACATTTCCCAGAGCTGACATATTCCAGTTAACAAATTCAAAATAAAAAAGTATTTCTACCTTTTGTTGTTAGGGCATTTTATTTTTCAGTTGCAACTGCTCTAGAGACTCTTCTGATTTGTCTCTTCTGCTAGTTCTCCATTTGTGCTTTCTTCTCTCATCTAGTTTTTTTTCATTCTCTCTCTACATCTGCTTTAACATACTAATTTCTCCTTTTGCTCTTTCCTCCATTTCTCTCTTTATTCCTTTTTCATCCGCTCATATTTCACCCTTCCATCCTCAATCCACACTTACTCTCCCGATACTTGGCCAATCGTAGATTTTTCTTCTCTCCCACACAAAATCTCTTTTCCTCTCTCCATGCTCACGCCACCGTCCCCTTCTAGTCCTCCAATATCAGCTCCCTTCTAGTCCCATTCTCCCATCTCCCTGCAACAATTTCCAAACCTGGCTCTCCCCCCCCCCCCCCATCAGCTATTTCCAGTCCTATCCTAGTTCAGCCATTTCCAGTCCTAGCCCCCCATCGGCCATTTCCAGTCCTAGCCTTGCCCTTCCCCCCAAAGATCCCCCATGCCCGTCTGACCATCTTCAGAGAGAGCCAGGGCAGCCAGAAACCCCGGCTCACCTCTGTACAGACACCAGAGTGAAGAACAGCATATTCTTTCATGCCGGCAGCTGTATTCTTGTGAAGCCTGCTGGCGCCAGAGGTCAAAGGGCATTTCCTGTTTCCAAGCACTCAGCGTGCTGCACGAGAACACAGCTGCCAGAGTGATGGAGCACACCAGTCTTCATTACGGCAGCTGTGCAGAGGTGAGCTTGGGCCTCAGGCCTACCCGACTCCCTCTGAAGCCGGCCCCTTCAAACTGACCATGTGCAGAATGAAGTTGTCATGGGGCCCCCTGAAGCACGGGGCCCTGTGCAAACATTTCTGCACAATGCCATCCCTGACTGCAGCTTTTCCTCATGGCATGGTCAGACCTTCCTGAAGCCCAATGCTCACCACGTGCTGGTTACTATTGCTGCTATCGCCGCCTCCTCTCCCTGTGTCTGGTCCAAAGAGACTATCTCATATCAACCACAGCTGCTGCTGCCTCTGACTCAGTTCCTATCGTTCTGCTGCAGTGGCTGCCTCCTTCCAGCCTAGATCTTCAGGTTTCACTACTGGTCTGGCCTCATCTACTTGTTGGGGGAGAAGAGGGGGGAATTCTTGCCTTCTCTTCACTCTTCACCACGGTGCTGTGGGTTTAAGTTGCATTGCTATACATGCACAGACACAAGCGTATACAGGAATGGACTAGACAAAATAAAAAAAAAACAAATGAACAGATCCTAGACAGATTCTGCTGCTTTTGTGCAATACATGCCTAAACATAAGAAAAAGAAAAGAAATCAACCAAATCCAGAATAAAGCGTATACAATACTTTGACCAGTAGTTCATCTTGAATCCATATGTAACATAGTAAATACCATCATGGTCCATCTAATCTACCCAGCAAGGTGACACTTATATTTGCATGTGCAGGATAATTTTTTAAGTTATTGTTGCATGTACAGTGTTTTATGTATGTAAATGGGCCCTTATAAAATTAGGTTCCTGCCGTGCAAGTTAGCGCATAAGTTGGCATGCTCAGCGGCAAAGTTTGGGTGGAACCTAGACAGTCAATTATGTGCGCATTTCATAAAAATGTAGTCAAACTAGAGTGCCAACATTTATACCTGCTTTTGGGCAGGCATAATGCACTGGTATTTTATAATTAGGCGTCTAGCGCCTTTGTACAGTAGCACCAAACACAGCACCTTACTCTTAGGGGCCTAGGTGCCCTGTTATGAAGTTTCTGTTCTGTAATTCCCCAGTATAAGCTGTGTTAAACACATGGCTAGGGTTCAGTAAATGGATTAATCTGCATGCTTTTCAGTATACAAAAGCTTCACATTTTTTGCACTATGCTGTTGTACCACAGTAACAGTTTAGTTCATCTTTTTTCAAAGATGCAAAACAGGAACAGGTTATTCATAGAAATATTGTTAATATTTTGGAGCACGTTTACTAAAGTGCTTTACGTGTTGGATTTGGCGTGTCATACATGCGCTGCGCTAAACATTGCGGTTAACATGGGCATCTTGGGTGCGCGCTAACTGCAGTTCTTGCCGCTAACATGGGTGCACAATGCCACATCAATGGGCGATGTTAAGTGCACCTGCATGCAATCGTGCAGCACTACGCCAGCAGCAAAGATAGGCATGCACATGCCCCCTGAGGTTAGCCCAGGCCTCTGTGCTAAATTCACACAAAGCATTTTAGAAAGTTAGTTCCTTTGTGTGTTCTTCCGCTTTTACATTTCTTGAACTGCACATCTCTCTCCAAGTAATGAAGCCTTGGGCTTCAATGAATGCACCAATGTGCTGTACATGGTAGGAAGGGAAGCTATATGATTCTGCGGCACGGGCATTCGCCAAGTTTGTCTAGGTGGCTTTAACAAATAGACAGCACAGAAAGTCTGATGCAAGTCGCTTGTTTTACATCAGCTGCCTGTCTGTGCTATCATATGAGTGGGGGAGGGGAGGCAGTCGGCTGTTCACATGCTGAAAGGCCGCCAGGGATATAAATCCACTGCTGACTGGATGTAAAAAGATAAATAAATCCAAGGATGGCTGAAAGCTAAAAATGTTAAAACTTCTCAGCATCACCCTAGATTACTGAACAAGAGGGCCTTTGAAAATCAGGGAGCAGTTATCTGGTCACATGAAAAATTTCACGCCTCTAACACAAAGCCTGTTTAACTACTTGTTGAATGGTTAATTCAGCCTAACCTAAAATGATCCTTTCAGAGGTATAATATCTTGGAAAAATAATTCACATTCATCCATTATACTCCATCCAGAATCTTAGAAGAAACTCAAAAAGCATTAGGAATTAACATTTTGTAGAATGTGACAGTAGGAGTGAAGTGTAGAGTGGGAACAAATATTTATCTTTTGAGCTAAAGTTGTTTTGCCAAGAGTCACGATAAATTCAGCTATAGGACTGCCAAGAATTTGACATAAAAGACATTCTCCTCGTCCTCCTCTTAGCATTTCCAAAAACCACAAATGTTTATATTTAGAAGATAAGCAACCAGAGCCAACAGCAACCTAATGTCACAAAAACTGCTGACCAGACGGGAGTCGAAGCACTGGCATGATGGGGACCATATGTGCATTCCTCACAAAAAAAAACTTTCCTTCAAATGACAGCAATGTGACAAACAAGCAAGCAAGAATTTCCAGGGGCAGAACCAGATCAGAAACAGATGCACAGTCCCTGGAGGCTCCCACTACATTGGATGGATAGATAATAAAACAGGGTCATTATGAATTAGGCGAGACAGCAGCAGACATCAGTCAGCCTGCAATGTTTACAAGACTTCTGGGTTAAATTCTTCACAAAGCAGCAAGATCCAACAATGCACTGTCATTTTAAAACGAGAGATTAATCACTGCTTGTGGTATGAAAAGGAGGTTTATTCCCATTTCCCTCTCTACCCTCTTCATAGTTGACCAGTGTATTTACAAGAGATGCCAGTTTCCATTACCCTTGTAAAAAAGGGCCAAAATATCCAGAAACAATTTCCACAAAGACACCACATCCCTTTGGGTCGTACGATAAATGGTTTAGGAGCCTAGTTACAGGGATGCCTCAAAGTAAGAGGGTGATTCAGAAAACGCCAAGGTAGAAGGGAAGGAAAAACTGAAGTACTGCTCATGAAAGCCTCTAAGGAAAGCAGGAGGTAGGTGGATGCAAAGTTATAACAGACAAGCCTCTAGTTGCACATTGGTTGAAAACTAAACACACCATCAGTGATTTGAAGCCAAAATGGACTAAATCAAAACGTAGATTTGTCTGTGTTCTTGTAACTTCCCAATAATTACATCTTACTTTATAAGTGCGTTTTTCCTCTTTCAGTTTCATCGTATAACTACAACATTTATAAGGTTGACATTTATTGCCCCTCGAGTTACCATGATAAATCCTTTACTTGTGAAAATCTCCCTTTTCCTTTCCCTCACCCTCCCTGCAGACCACTTACATTGTCTGGCCAAAAGTTAGCTGTCATCAAAAGAGGCAGTATGGGAGACGTTCCTGGTACACAGCTCGACTTTAACCATAATGAAATATTTAATGCTGTTCAACTTGTTAAGGGGAGAACTCTGGGTGTGTCCTTGAATATCAGGATAAAGTTCATCAGATAAAAACATTCAGTTTATTTTCTCACTCTGGGCTGCTTAATATTGTCCACTCGGTGTCAACGTTAGTCTCCTCTTTTAGTTAGGATACTAGTTAGTTTAATCTATAGTTTTATTTACTTTAAAGATTTTTTTTGTGCTATCTGCAATTCTGGGCAAGGTAGATATCACATACCTAATTAAGCTGACAGACAACACAAATATTAATGTTTAGTTCTTGCTTCTCAAACTCTGTTGTACTATTTCAATGATTATGAATTTTCAGCACAGATGCTAGCCTATACAAAAATTTCATAACGTGGAGAATTTTAACTCCAGAGAGGGGAGTCCAAAAAACAGCATTTTCTTTCTTGAACACTTGATTATGATATAGGGTCTGGTTTTTCAGTAGATTTAGTCACTTAATTGTTTTTTGTTGTTTCATGACGCTCGCTGTCAGTTTAGCCACACCCCCTTTTTTGGCACGATTTCTCAGCATCCACAAAAAGCCTGGTTTAATCAGTGACACTGCCAAGAAAACCCAGGAGCTTCTGGGTCACCAGGAGTCAGGACTGACTCGAAGGCACGCTTTGCATTTTTGGTTTTCTAACACTGTAGGAGATACAATGTTGCGAGTCTCAGGAGGCATCATGTCAGGTTATTTTAAAATGGAGATTTACATCTTATATCATACACTTTTTTTTTAAACGTTTTTTGAAACGTGCAGCTCTTTAGCTGCCCCCCCCCCCAAAAAAGAGGTTCGAGCCGCTTTTTTGAAAGCAGCATAAACAGCCAAAGACAGCCCATTGAAAACAAAAAAAAAAGGGAGGAAAATCAGAGGTAGGGGGGCATCAAAGATAAGAGCAAGGGGTAAGGGGGCACCTCAAACTTACCAGCCCAACTCAAGGCCCCATGGGTCTGGCTGCTCCTCTCTGGCCTACCAGTGATGGAATCTATGAGAAATCACACTAGATACAAGGCAACTGCCAGCTCCAGGAGATAGAGGCATATCAGAGCTCTGAGAAACTTTGGGCCTACAGATCTCAATTGCACAGGCTGGGGGTGGGGGAGGACAGGCCTATATGCACTACTGCACCAGTCCAAATACCTTACCATCTGCTGGAAACAGACAAATACTGGCTTCTCTCAGTGCATATACCAAAATTATGCCACTAAACGTTACTCAAGTCTGCCTCCATCTCTTGGCGAGATATAGCCCATATGGAGTGGGCTACCAGGAAGTGCCATTTGACGTGCAAACATGCTTTAGAGCTAGAAAGCTTTACAGGGGCGAGGGGAGGAGTTATCCCCTTTATGTCTACAGAAAGAGAGTTCATCACATTTGCTGTTATGTGCAAACCAGGGCAAGTTACTTCACGTAAAGTCACACTATATGCCAGTCACCACCACCACCACCACATTTTCTCTACCTATTGCCCAAGAGCCAGCAATGTACAGACAAGCCATCCATCTCAAAACCAGTCTAGAAAGCAATAGATTTTTTATTATTTTTTTGAAATAGACACATCATATGATCCTTTTGGGCCAAAACCACCAAAGCCTTACTCCATGATCAATTACTTGAGTGCTCCTGAAACAAAACCTATGAACAGGTGCGAGTAGAGAGACACTTGAAGGGCAGCAAATTTAACTTCCACTTGATCTGATTGCTTGGATAGGTTAATTTAGAGTAACTTACAAAACTACATAAAAACATAAAAAAATCTAATTCCATCTGTATGAACTCAAAAACAGTAAAGATATCAACCATGCCATACCACACACACACACCCCACCTTACAGAACAAATTAATAGATCCCAACTACACCTTCCTAAAAGTCATTTAGCTATCCCTACTGTACAATTCTCTTCAATTAAATATCAACTAAAAGCCTGAAAAGAACAGGCTTGCTTTGTTTCCCCAAAAAGCACATAAATGCATGAAAATTTTGAAAGATGAGGGATTAACACAGGGCTGGCCCAAGGGTTTCTGCCGCCCCAGGCAGAAACCCCAGCCACTCTACCCTCCATCCAGCCACCAAGCCATGCCACCACCCCCCACTGACACCAATTCTGTTTGGGAGGGGGGGGAGGAAGTGGCAGTATTTTAAAAGCGGTGGCTATTGCTTGCGACAAGCCATGTGCTTCAGCACACGTAGCCTGCGGTTTCTGACTCCCCCTCCAACAGTGGTGAGAGAAAGCCACCCACCCGGGTCGGCCGCCCTAGCTCACCTAGTAGATGGTAAGGCCACAATTCCACAACTGAGGTACATTAAACAGAAAGGCCCAAGTCCTAAAATCCAGAAACCAAGATTTCCCAAGAGGGTTCAGATCTTCAACAGACGACCTCACATTGGACGGACTGCCCTGGACAGCACATACACACCAACTTCCTCTTTCAGGAAAGATAGGCCCTCAGAATAAAACCATTTTAAAATCTGGATCAAGACCCTAAAAAAACAAGAACATGCCTTATATTAATGCAGGACTTATGGTAACCAGTGTAAGGACTCAAAGCAGTTGTCACATGGTCACATCATCTCAGCTGCTTAACGTGTGTCATTCTGTACATATTGTAACAGATAGGCATTAGCATATGGACAGTCTTCCCAAAACTGCCTACAAAATCGCACACAAATATTCAGCTATAATACAGGGACAAAAGGTTAGTAAGTGCCAAATTCAAAAATCACCCATAGCAATTTTGCCTCCAACTTTAACCCTAGGACTTCTCCAGAGAAATTGACAGATAGTGCAGGCCAAATTATGCTGAGCTTCCTAATCTAAACAATCAATTTCTGTTTCCTTCTTATTTAACACTACAGCCAATTAGAAAACAGATTCTAATCTCCCCGAAACAGCTTGAACTTTTTCCAATTGCTTCTCTCACTCTTGTCCCATGTCAAAGTCATCAGTGCAAAAATGATACTGCTCCGTTTCTCTTCAAATATTTATTTTCAACAAATTTGATTAACAAATCGTATAACTGCTACATACTGCATTACTACCAATTACTGATATCTAATATGTGTACCATCTGGCAATATTCGCATTAATGCCATATTTCCCCATCATGATATTCTAGTCCTAATCAAACTTATATTTCACTACATGGTTGCATCTGGAGAACAGACTTATTCCTCCAATTGTATAACACAACCTTTAAAGCCACAGATACTAGAAAATCAAGGAGAAAAAGACTAGAAACTGTCCAGCTGCAGATTAGTCATATGGGTACCACTTTTAAGATGACAGTTCCTCCTTAATATCTAGAATCCGACTGCCACTCAAAAGGCTTGCAAATTTGGACATTCATACAGTATATGCTAAAGAGTACCTATGCCAAATTTACAAGGCCCAAAAGCCCCCCCCTCCCCAATCCCACATTTGGCTTTTCAGATACCATACTGTTTAATCATAAATGCCAAGTGTTGCAAAACAAGTAACTTGGAATAAGAAAGAATTATACCAAACCATAAGGAAGTAAATACCTACACCACCTTTGAAATCTGGCTTCTAAAAATGCACCCCTTGGAAGTTACACTCCAGATATCATGCAAAACCATTGTCATATTGGACTTTCATCAAAGTAATGAAATCACCCAAGTAACAATGCACGCCCTATAGAATCGAATGCCACTGCCAAGTCCCCCATTCAATTTGATCTTCCCCCCATGTCTTACATGTGTGCCCATGTGAAGCCCACCGCAGCCTCTATTTTATAATCTATGAATGTTACATGACTTAATAAGCCTTTATCAGAGGTTAGCCATTTCCATGTGGTATCTGCAGGCATTTGTTTTGCCTCTTATTGTAGTTCATTATACAGTAAGTTGGCCTCCAACAACAAGTATTAGAGCAGTTCAAAATTGTGCAACCTGCAGTAGCATGGCTTTTAAATAGGATGCAGAAAATTTCACCACCTCTTCATCCAATAGCATTGCCCCTGGCTTCCCATTTGCCAACAGTTTAAATTTAAGCTGCTTGCAATGTTTAAGACTTTATATGGTGCTGCACTGGCTTGTGTTTTCTTCTACGTAGTTTGTCTTTATCTACTTGTTTACTTTGCTTTTCCCCCCAAGAGGAATGTTCTGTCAAGCCAGCAAACAGGTTCTATGGGGATTATTTTAGAAGCCCTTTTCATGCTTTGGATGTCTGAAAATGGGCAGAGTGATGTCCAACGCACAGAGACAGTCTCCAGAGCCATTTCAGAAGAGGCTCTGGGAATGTTCCCAGCACGAGGTCGTCCAAATCCGAACAGGGGTGTGGAGGAGATATGGCTGGGGCTTTCCCGGTAACTCAGGTGTGGGGTTAGGACATTCCCAGGGACAAGGACGTCCCCACCTGATCACAGAATCATGGATGTCTGGTGTCACGTCTAACTTTAGACCTGCTCCGAGGTACGCATGAAGACAAACAAGCATCTGAAAAGTGCTAATTTTTGGTAGAAAAAAAAAACCCAAAGAAACATACAGAGGGTGCAGAGAAGAAAACTCTTTGATCCCCAGTACTCTGCATAATTCCAGTTATAAGAGAAACAGGATTTGAACCCTGGCTGCCCTGCTCTTAACCAGCTACTCTAACCATTATGCTATCCTAGACGTCAGGGTTCTGAAATATGATTCTGGGGATGTCTAAGTAGACATCCCTGCCGACATCCCTATCACGCACATCTAGGTTTGTAAAATCATATCTGCACCTGAATATTCCTGCATTTTTTTTCCCCAGACAGACGTTCTGGCTTAGACATCCTGGAATGCTATGAGACAGATCTTCTAAAACTTCCCCTCCGATGCATGCATGCCTTTTTTGGTGGTTTCACCCGTTTCATGAAATCCCTTTCCTAGCTAGCTATGGCTCGAAATAAGATTTACAAGCATTTAGGAAGCAGCTAAGACTACATTTGTTTCTATGAAATATTTTGGATATTAATTTGTGACGTACTGATAAGTAATCCAACAATGGCACCAATATTACTTCTGTACTATAACCTCATCAAAAGCCTGTTACTCCATCATCCAGAATGTTAATATCTGAAATTTTTCCCACTCAGTAAGCACCATATTCAGTTACTTCACCTAAAAAGGGCAAATCCAACATGGGACAATTAGCCACCTCTGAACTATCTAGTTTTGCCATTTTATGAAACCAGATCAATTTTTCAAAACATTTGGAAAAAACTGCAGAAACCAAGGAGAAATCTGGCATGATGATAATTTTCTTTCCTTGAACCCTGCTAGACCAGTTTAGACAAGAGTTTATGCTCCCTTACCAGCAGATAACTGAAAGTTGCTCAAGTCTGCCTCTGTCTAGGTATATATGCTGGTGCAGGACAGATGCCAGTAGGTGACACTTCTCAAGCAGTAAACTGAAAGACAGCAAAACTCATAATTGCTCATGCTATTTGTTGCAAAAGTTGAATTATTGTTTAGCATTCTTGCCAGAACTCATTCTGTATTAGGCAGATTATAGAGAGAATACAAAAGATAGCAGTGCTTCCTAACCTGTAAATTTTCCAGGGTGGGTCCTGGACTGGTCTAGCAGAATTCAAGGAAAGAAAAAATCAAATAAAATTTTTCCTTCCTTATCCTGCTAGACCAATACAGACAAGTGGATGTACACATGCAGACAGGATCCAGGTGGGAAGAAGACTATGCTCTGAACAGGATGACCCTGCTAAAGGCGCTACCCACTCTAGTTCCCACGTTTAACCTGTAGTGCTTTACAAAAGGTGCTCAGAGATGACTAGTTAGCAACTTTACAGATGTCCTCTGGAGACAAGCAGACTGTCCAGAAGGAAGCTTGTGCCCTAGTGGAGTGAGCTTAGACTTTCTCCTGAACCCACTTACCAGTTAGAAGTTATGCTGACCTAACAGCCTCCTGAATCCAGTGGGCAAAAAAGAGGGACTTGGCCACCGTCAGTTTTTTCCTCAGACCAGTGGACAAAAAAAAATAATTTTCTCTCTCTATCTATATCTAACTGGAAGGAATTGGTAATCTCTAGTTATCTGATCAATATCCAGACTCAGGGATGGGTCCTTCTGAAAAAAATCCTCCGGAGGAGGAAGGCGGCAGAACATCAGTCTAGTTAAGATGAGAGGACACCACAGTCTTAAGGGGACATAAGCATCAAGATGACCAAGAAAGGTTCCCTGCAAGACAAAGCCTGTAGCTCAGACACCCACTTGGTGGGCCACCAGAAAAACAAAACAAACAAAAAAAAAAAACACAACATTAAGGATTTGTAAGGAAGGCCTTACAAATGGGCAGTGGCATAGTAAGGGTGGGGTGGTCTGTCCTGGCTGCAGTGCCTAAATTAAAGTTGTTTTATTCTGTTCCTATGCGAGAGAATTATAGAGATATTGGCAGCCCTATAAAGTATTTCCCTTTGACGTTTTCTGACACACACGATCATGGTACCACTTTATTAGATATACAGTTTTTGATATGGACTAAATTGTCAGGACACTAATCAAAATAAAAGTTTATCTATCCAGATAAAAATTATGTTGGTAAACTGTCTGTATGAGGATATTTTTGAAGACAGTAATTTCCAGACATCCTCAGCATAGCTCCTACTCTATTCTCCATAGCTATTGTACAGATGTAATCTTACAGATGTCCAGTATGAGTATGTCTGGACTGAGGGACACTCCTGACAGACAATCACTATTGTGTTTATACTCATAGGTGTCACACTTTGCTTCCTTTACTTAACCCAATTTATAGCAAATGCAAAATTATGCAATCACCCTGTTCACATTTTGTTTGTTTTTAATACTTGGATGGGGTTAGTTTCTATTTTTACTATACCTTTTATCACACATTCCAATTGGCCTCCACATTTATGAATGTACCACACGATATGACATACAATATATACATGTTTTACTAGTCACATATTTCTGTGTTTATGGTTTAAAAACACTTTGTATGTTAAGTTTATTATAAATATAAAATATTTGGTGTTATATAAAAACCCATGATAATATAATTTGGTGTATTTTTCATTTTTTTTATTTCTTGTCGAGGTCACTAACACCGAAGGCGGCCTCCCAGCCAAAACACATGTTGGGTTGACCTGCTAGTTTCTAACAAATATCCTTCCATGGTTGATCCATGTACTGCAGGAAGGGTGTTCTTGCAATTCTGTGTCACTGTCCATATAGATAGCATGCTGAATATAAAGAGAGTGATGGTGTGGTCATTATCGATTTAGGCTAGACCTGATACCTAACCTAAAACATGTGACTTGCCCGAATAGTGGCTGAATATTTCCACTATCTGCATAATTTTATGGCCTACCCTTGGTCCTCTCCAAACATGCCCCACAAGTATACAGATATCTAGACATTCTGCAACTTAAAAGCCATAGAGATAGAGATAGAGATAGAGATAGAGAGATAGAGATATTTTTCCTCCTCTCACTCCCCCAGTATCTTTTTTCCCTACTCTGACCCTAGCATTTGCCAGCATTAGCCCCCTTTTGGTCTCAAGACCCCAGCCCTAGAATTATCTCCCTTCCAGTCCCGGCATTTTTCCCAGTCTCAGCTTGCCAGCCCTGAAGTAGCCCATTTCCAGTCTACACCCCCCCTCCCAGCCTCTTTTATCACCCCATTCCCAGTACCAGCCTCAGTCTCCCAAGTCCCAATATCAACTCATTTCCAGTACCAGTCCTCAGCCCCAGTATCAGCCAGCCCACCCCCCTGGTCCCAGTATCAGACTGACTATTTCCAACCCCCCATTCCCAGTATCAGTCAGCTCCCCAGTCCCTGCATCAGCCTAATCCCCTCAGCCCCAATATCAGCCCATTTCCAACTCAGTTGGTGCCCCCCCCCCCCCCCGGTTTCAGCCAGCCACCCCCCCCCCCTCCCTACAGCAACACAGCCATGGGAGCATTGTTTTTTGCTCTCCAGCTGTATTAAACATTACTATAGCCGCAGGAACAAACGTCAGTGCTTCCCCCAGCTGTATTGAACATTAGTACTGTTTTACGACTGAAAGGCCCAATGTTCACCCAAGGCTGACAACCACCATGTCACCTGACTGCCATATGCCCAGCACACCCAACACCCCCATATAAAACTCAGCCCTAACTCAAGACTGCAACTGTTCCCTGTAAACAGGAAGTAAATACTGTGAATGGTGTGAATAGTTTATATTGGGATTGTTTTGGCCCACCCTTACTAAAGTTCTTGTTTAACCAAAGTTCAATGTACCCGAACTAACCACCAATTGTTATATGGAACATGTTTATACCTTCAGAGTTCACTGTAAACTGCATTGAATCTCAGAAATGCGGTGTATAAAAAGCATTAAATAAAATATACAGCCATGGGAGCATTTTGCTTGCATAGCTGTATCAAACATTACTACAACCATGGAAGCAACAGCACATGCTCCTCTGGTTGAATTAATGCTCAGCACAGCTGCAGGAGCAATTACCTTTGCCCCCACGGCTGTGCCATACTGAAGCTGCAGTGCCGATGGCTTGAGTACAGCGCAGCTCCCACAGCTATGTTTAATACAGCTGTGGCTGGGGAGGCAGAAGGCAGGCTGGAAGCGAACCTGGAAGGCAGGCTTCTTGCACCCCGAACCAGTACCTTGCTGGTTCACCTCTTAAGCTGGTCTTGGGTTAGTTTTCCGAGCAAGCATGTGTGCATGGGGGGGGGGGGGGGGAGGAAGCTGCTAAGATGATTTGTTCCAAGTATCTAATAGGCTAGGTATGCCACTGCGAATGGGTTCAAAGGGAGCCCTTTCAATACCATCAACACCAGAGAGAGGATCCACTGGAGGCAAATGCTGGGCACACAGGTGGACAGAACTGTTTTCATTTAACAACGTTTCCCCACCCATCATATCATTACTGGGCAGGTTACAATTAAACGCGCAAAAAAAAAAAAAATGGCTCACATATAACATAACTGTTAATACACTTAACTCTCCATTAGAGACAGATCCTAGTCTTGCCAAAACCAATGCAAAGATGAATTTTTAGCAAATTTTCTAAAACAAATCATGTCTGTGTCAAATGGATAGCCATAAAGAATTCCACATAGACAGGGTCCATTACAGAAAATTTATGCCCTCTCACTTTGGTTCTCTAAACAAAAGCAGCAGATGGAACTTGCAAAAAGGGGGTTCTCTCTGGCTTGCCTGGCAAATCCAGCTCGGGGCATAAGAGGTTAAACAGGGCAGATTACATCAAATTCAACATAAAGAACCTGATGTAATGGGCACTTAAGAGCACACAATGTTGTACCCAAAGCCAATGTCATTCATTAAGCCTTGGATGAGAAAGACTCTCTTTCTATGCAGATTAAATATCATTCCAATTACATTCTACATAACTACATGGATGCATTCTGTATCAACTGAACACAAGTTTTCACGTAAACCACGTAACTCATTATGCTCCAAGCTCTTGATCCCTGTTAAACATACATTGTAACTACAAGATATAACGTAAACCACTTTGAAACTAAGATAAAGTGTTATAGAAAACCCTCAAATATAGTAATCCAACCAAAGTAAAAGTCAGCTGGACAACCAAATTAAAATCTTCAGTGGTCAAATTGCATCAGGATAAGGGATTAAAATGCTATTTATAAAACACAGAACAAATGACATGCAGTGCCTGAGGATTCAATTAAAGTGTGGATCCAGACCACGCTAAGGTAGGGCACGTCATGAAAAAGGGGACCAGTATGATCACCCAGACAGAGAGTGGAGATCAAGTTCAATCTCTGAATTTATATTCACCATCACCTCAGTTTTATCATAATTTATCTTCATTCCACTGTATAGTAGTAACCATGAAGAGGAGATAGTCTGAAAAGTCTGAAAATTCTTCAGCAGCGAAAGCTGCATTAAATCAACATCCATAAGAAATGTCATACTGGATCAGACCAAGATCCATCAAGCCCAGTATTCTGTTTCCAACAGTGACCAATCCAGGTCACACGTATCTGGCAGGTTCTCAAAAAGGCCAGTTTCCACAATGCTTGTCCCAAGGTAAGCAGTGGATTTCCCGGGTCCTCTTTAATAATGATTTATGGACCTTTCCTCCAGGAACTTGTCCAAAATGTTTAACCTCAGTTCAACTAAGGTGAAATTAGACCTTACCTGCTAATTTTCTTTCCTGTAGTCCCTCCAGTTGAGTCCAGACAAGTGGATTATGCACACCATCCAGCAGGTGGAGACTGAGGAATACTTTCACAGTGCAGTGCAGTATAAGTAGCCTGTACCCACTGAACTGAGCCAGTATTGGACATTTACCAAGAAGAAAAAAACTCCAGGCTAGGGCCCTGACTCCAAACAGTACAAAAGGCCCCCCACTAACAAGAACCAAAGATCCCCCAACCTGTAGGAGCCTTGCACCAAAATATTTCTCCACTTGCCACAGAAAAACAGACATGAACACCTCGAGAGATGCTCACCATCACTTCCCACAAAGAAAGGAAGCACAAAACAGAGAATATATTTTTTTTGGGGGGGGGGGGGGGGAAATAATTCACCCCCCACCGTCTACCCGAAAACCATGTCATCTGAGCAGAACACACCAGTAGGGCATGTCAGTTTTAGGGGTAGATGTTTTATTTTTCCAAACTATTAGACCTCTATCTTCAGAAACTGCTTAAAGCGAGTCTTATTTCAACTGTGATTTGTTTTAGATATGTGGAAATTAAGTAATATATTGAATGTGCAAATAGTCTGAACACCTGTAGCCACATAATTGTCTTTAACATGTCATTTAAAGCCCTTGCCCCTTAGCAGACTTAGGACATATGTGGTGGGGGATGTCCAGCGGTTCGCTTGTACTGGAAGAGGATAGCTGATTTTAGAAGCAGGGTTGTATTGCAACGGATCTGCTTGACGGCAGCGCTCGTGGTGTTAGATCAGCTTGGACCACTCCACCCGAAAGGGAAATGGGAACGACTTTTAGTTAGGAAAGCATGTCTGGTGGGTAAAGGACTGATACTTCATAGGTGGAGGGAAACGTCTGGTCCCACATTTTGGGAATGGCGTAACAGCTTTCACAAGTTGATGCTCATGGAGAGGAGGGGAGCTAGAGGAAGTACTCGACATTGGGCCTCATTCCTGCTGATATGGGAGCCATATATTCAGATATTGAGACCCTGTGTCCGAAACAAAGTGCTTCAATTGGGTTGAGGAGGCCTGCAAAATAGACGGGGTAAGGGATACTAATGAAATAAGAAGGGTGTTGTATTCACTGTGTATGTTTACTGAGAGATTTCGAACAACAAAAGGGAGAGGCTGCGGGGGTGAAGGATTTGGTGGGGAGGGGGAGGAGGGGAGAAAAATTGTGAATGTTGTATTTACATGACTGATCTGATGAGGTAACTTAGATAGGAGGATGAGAAACTCCAGAAGTCCTGTTTATGTATTTTATTTTGCATGATCTGTACTATGTGGATTTCAATAAATAAAACAAACCAAACACGTCATTTATGCAATTAATTTAGTTTAATGTTATTTAGCAAAATCCAGCTTCTGTTTCAGCTCATGAGCTCCCTGCTGACCATCTGACCCCTAATATAAAATGTACCCTCCTCTCCTGATTGTACACATGACCAGCCGCCTCAGTTGTCATTTTTACACACCTTTCTATGGACTGGGTGTGTAATGGCCAGTCTGAAACCATTATGAGCTTGCTCAGAAATGCCTTGATATCTGCTGTTGTCATGATACAGGTAAGAGGCGGCTCAGACTCCGGAGCTCTATTCAAGTAATTGGTTGAGTGTAGTTGCCTCAGTGTCGATGGATGATTTTTCCTGGGTCTCACACTGCTGTCTCCAAGCTGAATCTTATCTTTCACCTCTGATCTTCAAATTCTTCTTCTCTGCACAACATAACTTGCAGAACAGACTCGCTGTAACCATACCAAGCTGACCTTCTCACTGTAGACTGGACTATCTTCATTATCTCTTCACACTGTTCTTTCAACAGTTGCAGCTGGAAAAGGAGATGCCCAGGACCTTATGTCCAATTGCTATTTACTTTATATTGAACCAGTTCACCATGTAAACCCCAAACACAGAACTCTACAATCACTCAAGTTTTTCAGATTCTGTCCTTTCAGATTATGCTTGAAAAGCCATAATCTCATGAACCTTAGAGCTGTTGTAAGCCATCTGCTATTTGACACAGGCCCTATTTCCAACAGTAATTTGTTTATTTCTGCGTAATTTGCTTACAGGTAGCTAAACATCATTTTACACAAAATTTAAAAAGAAAAGGTAGTTGTTGACTTGCCACATGAAACGTAATTTTAAAAAGCACCAGTGGAAAAAAATGTTCCTGTTCGGTAATCCAGTTTAGTCCTCCACAATCGGGTAGTGCCCCTCCTCCTGCAGCCTGGAGACTGGACCAATCAAGTCTTCTGTAGTATATATGCAGACGGAGCTCCCAGAAGCCCACAGTGTGTCCAGTCTCCTTGCAGCTTGAGGACTGCTGTGCCCTTTCTGGGCACACTAAGTGACACTTGAAGGAGCAACACTAGTTAGTTCTTTTGGGGTTTTGTTTTTGGTCCTTTACCATTTCTTTGCTAGGTAGCTGTATCTTTAAAAAAATAAAAAAAAAAATCCATTACCACAGGGGACATCCTGGGGGAAGCCAGACCTGCATTGGGCTCCTGCCTTCCTGCCTGGGGATTTCTGAAGCCTGGGTTGAGCTCTCCCCTAGGCTGTACGGGGAAGAGCCATACCTGCTACAGCATTGTCTGTTACCTGGAGAAGCTGGCTGAGTTCCTGGCTGTTTCCTGAGCTGGTAGGAGTTTATTTCCTTACCTTTCTCGGGCACTGCTGCTCCCTCATGTTTGATTTGTCAGAGGGTCTGTCAGCTCCCCTGCCTCACGATTTGCATTTTTTCCTGAATTTTTTCGCTTGCCCTGTATGAGGGTCGTTCTCTCTTTTCCATGTTATTTGGTTGCCTTTGTATTTTCGTGCCGTTTTTTACCGCGGGTGAAAAAGTGCGGCGGCCATTTTGAATTTCTAAAGAGTGCTTTTTAGGGGCATTTTTTAAAACCTGTGCACGGGTTCCCCTGGCATTTTTGTGGTTTCTTATGCTGGCGATTTTGCTCAGGGCACCCCTGGGATTCTGGGGAGTGTTTTTTTTTTGTTTGTTTTTTTACAGAAAATAAAACACGTTTTAAATTTAAGTCTGTACTGATTTGCATAGGGTTGGTCCCTTTGGTGTGGGCTTCCCTGTTTGTTCCCTTCTTTCCCGCTGGGCGGAGGTTGCCTTAGCATGGCTGCCAAACCCCAATGCATGATTTGTGGGTCCCGCAGAGGTGCAGTGACTGACTCTGGCATCTGCAGGGGCTGTGCTTCAGTTTCTTCAGACCTGGAGCGTCCTATTGAAGTTAAGGAACAGCTTATCCCCCGGGGACACTTCTCTTTTGGGGGACAGTGTTCCTTCAACGAGCGTCCCCCCTTCTGGATCGGTCCCACCGTCCAATGGTTCGGTACCTGAGCTCCAACATGCGGCTATAGTAGCGCCGCCTATGGACTTTTCCCCTGATTTCGTTCTCCTCATGCATCAGGCTTTCTGCTTGAGCCGGTCCGGTCAGTTGCCGGAGGCTTGGCCCGCCTCTCTCCCCTCAGGACCCGCAGGGGAGGTTCAGCGGTCTTCTCAGCCCGCGGTCAAGCGGCTCAAGTTGGTGGACCAGGATCAGGTCACCCTTTGTCTCCCGGATTCCGAGGCGGAGGGTGATCCTGAGACTGAGGCTGAGTTAGAGGACAGGGAGATCCCTGAGCCAGAAGATCAGGCTCGGATCATTCGGGTGTTTCGAAAGGACGAGCTGATCCCTTTGGTCACGGAGTCTCTGCAAGCGCTTAACCTATCTGCGGTGCGGCCCCTGGAGGAGGAGGGTCTTGAGGATCCTCTCATTCAGGCGGTCAGGGATGCCCAGGTAGTTTTCCCCGTGCACCGCGTGGTTGAGCAGATGATCCATGCGGAGTGGGAGCAGCCGGAATCCGGTTTGAAAGGGATTCGGACCATGAATCGTCTTTACCCCCTTGCCGACAAGGACAGGGACAGGGACTTGTTTAAGTCTCCACGAGTGGATGCTGCAGTTTCGGCAGTGACCAAGAAAACCACCATCCCGGTTGAAGGGGCTGCGGCCCTGAAGGATGTTCAGGACAAGAAGGTTGATAATTTGTTGAAGCAAGCCTTCGACACCAACGCCTTGTCTTTGCAAGCCTCTATTTGTGGGGCGTGGGTAGCTCGGGCTTGTTTGCGGTGGTCACAGCATCTGCGCTCGGGTTCCGGTCTAGACCAACAGGGTCTGCTGGACGTTACCCGCATGGAGTTGGGATCGGCCTACTTGGCGGATCTGTTTTATGATTTAATCCGCTCCTTAGCGAATAGTATGGCCTCCGTGGTAGTGGCGCGCCGGTCCATCTGGTTGCGCAACTGGGCGGCCGACGGTTCTTTCAAGTCTCGCCTCAGTAAGCTGCCCTTTAAGGGCAGATTGTTATTTGGTGAGGCTCTCAATAAGTTGGTGAAGGATCTCGGTGAGTCTAAGGGTGGACGGCTTCCGGAAGATAAGCCTAAGCTCAATAGATCGTCCACCTCGGCGCGCAGTCAGTTTCGGGATTTTCGCAGGTTTTGTTCCTCCCGACTGTGGACATCGCAGCGCGGTCGTTTTTGAACCCGTCAAGGATTTTGTGGTTTCAGGGGAGCGGGAAGAGGCTTCTCCGGAGCCGCCTCTTCCTCGGCCTCTTCCTTTAATCGCAAGCCACAATGAAACGAGGCGGGCTCTAGAGGGAGGCCCGGTTATCGGGGGTCGTTTGCGCGACTTTCTTCCTTCTTGGGCCCAAATTACGTCAGATCGGTGGGTGCTGCAGATTATAGAAGGTTATGCCCTGGAGTTTGCGTACCCACTTCCAGATTCCTTTGTTCTGTCACCCAGCAAGGGAGCTCAAAGGACGCGGGACATCCGCGTGACCCTGGATCGGCTGCTTTCACTGGGGGCAGTGGTTCCGGTCCCTCCTTTGGAAAGAGGCGCAGGTCGCTACTCCATCTCTTTTTGTGGTTCCCAAAAAGGGCGGCTCTCTTCGTCCGATCTTGGATCTCAAAGGCGTGAATCGCGCTCTCAGAGTGCCACACTTCCGTATGGAGACCCTGCGGTCAGTCATCGTAGCAGTGCATCAGGGGGAGTTTTTGACGTCCCTCGATCTCACCGAGGCCTATTTACACATTCCCATCCGGCCCTCTCATCAACGGTTTCTCCGCTTCGCGCTTCCGTGGGGCCACTTCCAATTCCGGGCCATGCCGTTCGGACTCGCCACGGCTCCCCGCACCTTCACAAAGGTAATGGTTGTGGTCACGGCGGCCTTGCGCAAGGAGGACATCCTGGTCCATCCGTATCTCGACGACTGGTTGATTCGAGCAAAGTCCAGTCGGGAGTGTGTGCAAGTCACGAGCAGGGTGGTGGCTCTGCTGCGGTCCCTCGGCTGGGTGGTGAACGAATGCAAGAGTTGTCTGTGTCCGACGCAGGATCTCGAGTACCTGGGGGTTCGCTTCGACACAGCACGGGGCTTGGTGTGCCTTCCGGAGCGCCGCTTTCTGGCGTTGTGGGCTCTTGTCCGACTCTTCCGAGGGATGCCCGCTCCATCGGCGTGGTGGTACCTGCGGCTCCTCGGAACGATGGCAGCGACCTTGGAGGTGGTGCCTTGGGCGCGCTTCCACATGCGTCCGCTGCAGAGTGCTCTTCTGCGCCGTTGGTCCAACCAGTTCGACTCATTGAACAAGAGATTGCCTTGCCCAAGGGCGGTTCGCCGATCACTACGGTGGTGGCTCTCCTCCGAGAACCTGACGAGGGGGATTCCCTTGGAGCCTCCACTTTGGGTTCCGTTCACAACGGATGCGAGCTTAACCGGCTGGGGGGCTCACTGCGAGACCCGCTTCGCTCAGGGGGAATGGTCTCCCCGGGAGGCTTCTTGGTCGATCAACCGTCTCGAATTACGGGCAGTACGGCTAGCCCTGTTGACCCTGGAGACTCTAGTCCTCGGCAGACCGGTGCGAGCCCTGTCGGACAATGCGACCACAGTAGCTTACATCTATCGCCAAGGGGGCACCGGCAGCGTGTCCTTGGAAGCAGAAGCGACGGCCTTGTTCAATTGGGTGCAGACTCGTCTTCCGGCAATCTCGGCAGCACACATTGCAGGCGCAGACAATGTCCAGGCCGATTTTCTCAGCAGAGTGCGGGTAGACCCCGGAGAGTGGGAGCTCAACCCACAGGTTTACGCGCAAATAGTCCGGCGGTGGGGTCCGCCCATCATGAATCTCATGGCGACATTTCAATCGGCCAAGACAGGGCGCTTCAGCAGACGAAGGGAGCGCATGTCCGAGGGGATAGATGCTCTCATTCAGCCGTGGCCAACGTCCGGTCTTCTTTATGTCTTTCCTCCGTGGGCTCTGATCGGCCGGGTCGTGCAACGCATCGAGAGCCATCGGGGTCGAGTGTTACTGGTGGCCCCGGAGGCCCTGGTATGCCGATCTGGTCCGGCTGTGCGACGGCGTTCCATGGCTCCTGCCCGCGCTGCCGGATCTTCTTCTTCAGGGTCCCTTGCGGATGCCCCAAGTGGATCGATTCTCGCTTACGGTTTGGCCATTGAGAGGGCTCGGCTGAAAAAGAAGGGCTACTCCCCCGCGGTGATTTCTACCCTTCTGCGGGCGAGGAAAACGTCCACTTCTCTTACTTACGTTCGGATTTGGAGGATCTTTGAGGACTGGTGCTCCCGGCGGGGAGTCCGGGCGGCGACGGTTTCCGTGCCCGTCGTTTTAAGTTTTCTTCAGGATGGTTTCGATAAGGGCCTTGCGGCTAGTTCCCTGAAAGTCCAGTTGGCGGCTATCTCGTGTTATCGAGGCAAGGTTTTGGGCCGTCTTCTCGGTGCTCATCCGGATGTACGTCGTTTCCTTACGGCTGTTTTTCCATTTGCGGCCCTCCCGCAGGATTTTCGTTCCTCCGTGGGACTTGAATTTAGTGCTGCGGGCCCTGGTTCGTGAACCTTTTGAGCCCCTGAGTAGGGCGTCCCTGAAAGATCTCACGCTGAAGACGGTTTTTCTTGTAGCCATCTGTTCGGCACGGCGCATTTCTGATCTGCATGCATTGTCCTGCCGAGAACCTTTTTTGTCTTTTTCCGTGGATCGGATCGTCCTCCGTCCGGTCCCTTCCTTTTTGCCAAAGGTAGTGTCTCCTTTTCACATGAATCAGGCAGTGTTCCTTCCGGTGCTTTCTTCGCACTCTGTCGGGTCGGCGGACAAAGGTCTTCACCAGCTAGATGTGGGTCGTACGCTTCGTCGTTATCTGAAGGCTACCGAGACCTTTCGGAAAACTGACCGTCTTTTCGTGCTCTTCGGGGGTGCGCGTAAAGGGGAAGCGGCGGCTAAGGTCTCCATTGCAAGATGGCTCAAGGAAGCGATCGCGTCTGCGTATCTGTTGCAGCAGCGGTCTGTTGGAGGGGCTACGGGCTCATTCCACTAGGGCTCAAGCGACCTCTTGGGCGGAGTATAGCCTAGTTCCGCCAGCAGATATCTGTAAGGCGGCCACTTGGTCGTCTCTGCATGCTTTCAGTAAACACTATCGCTTAGATGTGTCAGCGGCTCGGGATTCCTGTTTTGGTTCGGCGGTTCTGCGCGCCGGATGGCAAGGTCCCGCCCGGTCTTGACTGCTCTGTTACATCCCGATTGTGGAGGACTAAACTGGATTACCGAACAGGAAATGGAAATTACACTAACCTGGTAATTGTAGTTCCTGGAGGGTCCAGTTTAGTCCTCCTTCCCTCCCAACTATCTGCTATAATAATGCGGCGCGCTTTTCCGAACGGTTGATCATAAGACGGTTCCTCTTTTCCGTTCGGACCTTTTTCTTTACAGCCGCGTTTTTTGCTATGGCTCTTCCTTTTCTCAGGTGTTCAGTCAGCTCCTGAGATTTCTGATGGTGAGCTGTGTTTTGATTACCGGGGCGTCGGTACCGGCGCAATGCAGTGTTCCGACTTCCTCATTTGGGGAGGGGGTTGGATATTTATTGGGGGGTACAAATTGTTCTTTAATTATGTCATTTTGTATATTAATCTAATGTGTTGCTTCGTTAAGTATGCTTTGTTACTAGTACACTGGGGGCTTCTGGGAGCTCCATCTGCATATATACTACAGAAGACTTGATTGGTCCAGTCTCCAGGCTGCAGGAGGAGGGGCACTACCCGATTGTGGAGGACTAAACTGGACCCTCCAGGAACTACAATTACCAGGTTAGTGTAATTTCCATTTATAACATAGTAAATGATGGCAGATAAAGATCAGTATGGTCCATCTAGTCTGCCCAGTAAGATGGCAAGAGTAGGTGCACCTGCTGCTCTGTGCAGGCCACCCCTCCCCATGTCTTTTTTTAGGGGTGAACCCACCGCTCCATGTAGGACACCCCTATTTGTTGAGAAATTAGATGGTTCAGTTTATTTTGATTTTATCCTGTTGCTATAAAAAAGGGAGCCACTGTGTCTGTCCCATGCCATTTTGAATTCCATCACTGTATTTGCCCCCACCACTTCCATCAGGAGAGCATTCCAAGCATCCATCACCCTTTCAGTGAAAAAGTATTTCCTGACATTGCTTTTCAATTTACCCCCTTGCAGCTTCATGTTATACCCTCTCATTTTACAGCTTCCCCGTCTTTGGAAAAGGTTTGTATCATATCTCCCCTAGACCTCCTCTCCTCCAAAGTGTACATATTTAGGTCTTCAAGTCTCTTCTCATAAGGCTTCTGGACGCAGGCTCCAAATCATTTTGGTTGCCTTCCTCTGAACAGTTTCCAGTCTTTTTACGTCCTTTGCAAGATATGGTCTCCAAAACTGAACACAGTATTCCAAGTGAGGCCTCACCAGTGACTTATAACAGTGGCATTAGTACCTCTTCCTTTCTACTAGTAATTCCTCTTTGTATGCAGCCCAACATCCTCCTGGCTTTTCCCACCACCTTGTCACACTGTTTTGCCACCTTGAGATCTTCAGAAATAATCACACCAAAGTCCTTCTCTTGATCCGTGCACGCCAACCTCTCGCCCCCTATCACGTACATTTCCCTTGTATTTCTGCTTCCCAAGTGAACGACACTGCACTTCTTCGCATGAAATCTTAACCGTCAAGAATTAGAACATTCTTCCAGCTTCTGTAAATCTTTCCTCATGCTAACCACTCCCTCAGGGGAGTCCAAAATTGACACACCATAACGTGCCAGAATCCTGGAAAAACAGACGAGGAAGTGTCCTGGACTGGAGGGACTACAGAAAAAAAAAAAAAAAAAAAAAGAGGAGTTAGCAGGTAAGGTCTAATTTCGCCTTCCAGGGTGTCCCCTCCAGTCAAGTGGGACACAGAATAGCACTAATGATGGGAGGGAATCAATGCCCCTGCCTGTAGCACCACTGCCCCAAAGCACCCCTACTGGGCCTGAAGATCCAAGCAGTAATGCCACATGAAGGAATGCAGAGAGGACTACGTGGCAGCCTGACAAGTGTTGAGGTGCACCCTCCCCAGCTCCGCCCAGGATGAGGTTTGCACCTTAGTCAAGTGGGCCAGCAGGTCTGCCGGCTCCTGCCTATCCTTCAAATAGGCCAACTCAATTGTCTCACAAATCCAACAGGTGAGAGATCCCTTGGAGGTTGCCTCCCCTTTCCATGGATTGCCAAAGAGGATAAAAACCTCTTAGAGCACGAAATGCCAGAATCACTGCTTCAGAACCCTGTGAATGTCCAGCTTGAGCAGGACAGAGAGAGGTCTGGAGAGTCACTTTGTCCCACAAATGAGGGCAGAGTTACCATCTAGTTGAGGTGGATGTCCAAAATCACCTTGGGCAAAAAACGAAGGGACTGTCCACAGAACCACCTTCTCCTTAAAGGCCCCCTAAAGGACAGAGCCTGCATCTGCAAGATTCACCAGGCAGAACAAAATAGCCACAAGACAGACCACCTTCAGGATCAAATCCTTAAAAGCAAGACCACCCGCAGCGGTTCGAAGGGTGGACAGTCAAGAGCAAATATGAGCAGGTTGAGGTCCCAGACTGGGACCAAAGGTCTGCTTGGGGGCCATAGTTGCTTAATGCCCCGCAAGAACTGGATCACAACACAGTGGAAGGCTAGGGACATCTGCTACACTTATCCCCAGTAACAAGCCAGCACCGCCACCTGGACCCGCAACAAGCCCAGCAAAAGGCCCTTATCCAAATTGGTCTGGAGGAACTTCAATAGTCAGACATGGGTGCCCCAAAGGAACAGATGTCAAACTGCACACCAGGCCTCAAAAAGCCTCCAAACCTCACATAAGCCAGGGAGGTGGAACGCCTCCATGCCTGCAAGAGGGTCTCTATAACCGGCTTCGAACAACTGCAGCACCTCAGCTGCATCCTTTCAAGATCCAGGCCATAAGCGAGAACCAATCTATTGCTGACATGCACATGGGACCAAGTCAGAAAATACAGTACCTGCAGCAGCCAAAATGACTCGTTTGCCAGGAGCCACATGATATCCACATTACCAAGACCATCAGGGAGAGACCGGTGCCATTAGCAGCACTTGGACACAATGCGCTATATCACCTGCCCGATCAGGACCGGGGTGGAAACATGTACAGCAACTCCAAGCAGGGCCATGGCTATATGAGAGCAGCGAGACCCTAGGCCATGGGGGGGGGGGGGGGAGGGAGACCACCGCAGATTGAAAAAAGGAGCAGTGCTTTGGCATTCTCCAGCCGCACCATCAGGTCTATCACTGGCATCTCCCAGCACGCCTCCAGGAAATGGACCACCTTCAAGAGGGACCACTCCCCCAGCGCACTGGTATATGCAGCTAAGCCTCTGAGGTTCAAGGAGATAAGAAACGTGCCCTGGCACACGGGCCGTAAGGTCTCTATGTGAAAACTCAGTACCCCGAGGGCTTTGTTGACCCCTTTGAGATCCAGGATGAGCCAACAGGAGACCTCCCTTCTTCAGCACCACGAAAAAGATGGAGTACCAGCCAAGGCCCCATTTGGACTGCGGAACCGGCACCACCACTTCATAAGAACATAAATGCCATACTGGGTCAGACCAAGGTCCATCAAGCCCAGTATCCCGTTTTCAACAGTGGCCAATCTAGGTCATACGTACCTAGCAGTTTCCCCAAAACACACAGGTTCTGCAATACTTGTACTGGGTCAAGCATTGATATCCTGGGTCCCTTCTTAATAATGGTTTATGGACCTTTCCTCCAGGAACGTGTCAAAATCATTTTTAAACCCAGCTACACTAACAGCCTTTACTACATCCTCCGGTAACAAATTCCAGAGTTTGATTACACGTTGAGTGAAGAAATATTTTCTTTTATTAGTTTTAAATAGTTTACCCTGTAGCTTCATTGCATGTCCCCTAGTCTTTCTATATTCTGATAACGTAAACAATCGATCTACGTTTACCCGTTCCACTCCGTTCATTAATTTATAGACTTCTATCATATCTCCTCTCAGCCATCTCTTTTCCAGGTTAAAGAGCCCTAACCTTTTTAGCCTCTCTTCATAGGAGTATCCTTCCATCCCCTTTACCATTTTGGTGGCTCTTCTCTGACCCTTTTCTAATAATGCTATATCCTTTTTAAGATACGGCGACCAGAATTGCACAAAATATTAAAGGTGCGGTCTCATCATGGAATGATATAGAGGTATTATAATACCTTTTGTTTTATTTTCCATTCCTTTCCTTATGATACCTAGCATTCTATTTGCTCTCTTGGCTGCCGCTGCACACTGGGCCAAGGGTTTTAACATGCTATCCACAATGATGCCTAAATCTTTTTCCTGGGTGGTGGTTACTAATGTGGAACCTTGCATCGTGTAACCATAGTTTGGGTTGTTCTTCTCTAGGTGCATAACTTTGCACTTGTCCACATTAAATTTCATCTTCCATTTTGATGCCCAGTCTTCCAATTTTCCACAACCCTCTTGGGTTTTAAACAACTTTAAATTTTGTCTCATCTGCAAATTTGATAACCTCACTCCTTATTCCCCTTTCCAGGTCATTTATGAATATGTCAAAAAGCAGCAGACCCAGCACAGATCCCTGGGGTACACCACTATTCACTTTTCTCCATTGGGAAAATTGGCCATTTAGCCCAACCCTCTGCTGTCTTTTAACCAGTTCTTGATCCACAGTAGTACACTGCCTCCTATCCTATGACTCTTTACTTTTGCCAAAAGTCTCTGATGAGGGACCTTGTCAAAGGCTTTCTGAAAGTCCAGATACGCTATATCAACCGACTCACTTTTGTCCACCTGTTTATTCACACTTTCAAAAAAACATAGATTAGTAAATCTTCCTTGTCTAAAACCATGTTGGCTGTCTCCCATTAGGCCATGACTATCTACATGCTGAGTAATTTTATTCTTTATGATGGTTTCTACCATTTTTCCTGGTACTGATGTGACTCACCGGTCTGTAGTTTCCCTGATCACCCCTGGAACCCTTTTTAAAAATTGGCATTACATTGGAGTATCGCCAATCTTCAGGTATTACAGATGATTTTAATGAAAATTCACAGATTACTAATAGCAGGTCTGCAATCTCATATTTCAGTTCTTTCAACACCCTTGGATGTATACCATCTGGCCCAGGTGATTTGCTACTCTTCAGTTTAATACATCTTCCCGATGTATCGATAATTCCTTCAATTCTTCCGCACCTTTAAATACCACTTCAGTCATGGGTAACATCCCTACATCTTCCTCAGTAAAGACCGAAGCAAAGAAATCATTCAGTCTCTCCGCCATCGCCTTGTCGCCTCTTAGTGCCCCTTTAACTCCTGTATCATCTAATGGACCAACTGACTCACAGGTTCTTTGCTATGAATATACTTGAAAAAAATCGTTCGCGTTTTTGCTTCCGCAGCAAGCTTCTTCTCAAATTCTCCCTTTGCCTGCCTTATCAATGCCTTGCATTTGACTTGTCAGTGCTTGTGCTGTTTCCAGGTTTCGTCGTTTGGCTCTTTTTTCCATTTCCTGAAAGATGCTTTTTTGGCAACAGCTGCCTCTGACCTCCCCTTTAAACCATGCTGGCAGTTTTTTGGACTTCTTCCACTTTTCTTAAAGCGTGGAATAAAGCTGGTCTGGGCTTCCAAGATAAAAAAAAAATACTAACACCCAAGCTTGATGTAAGTCTTTAACCTTTGCAACTGCTCCTTTTAGTTTTTTTCTTAACTATTTTCCTCATTTTATCATAGTCTCCCTTTTGAAAGTTAAAAGGTAGTACTGTGGATTTCTTTACTATTCCTCCTCCACTAATTAAATCAAAGGTGATCATGCTATGATCACTATTGCCAAGTGGCCCCAACACCCTTATCTCTTGCATTAGATCTGGGGTTCCACTAAGGACTAGGTCTAATATGGCTTCCCCTCTGGTCGGTTCATGAACCAGCTGCTCTAAGAAGCAGTCATTTATGTCTTCTAGGAACTTTATCTCCCTAGCATGTCCTGCCGTGACACTGACCTAGTCGATACCGGGGTAACTGAAATCACCCATTATTATTACTGCGCTACAACATTTGCTAGCTTCCTTGATTTCTTTGAGCATTTCATCATCCATTTGTTCATTCTGGCCAGGCAGTCGATAGTACGCCCCCACTGCCATCGCCTTCCCCTTTTTACATGGAATTTCAATCCATAGAGATTCTACAGCAAATTTCTTTTCCTGCAAAACTTTAATCCTTTCCGACTCAATGCCCTCTCTAACAGAGCAGAACCCCTCCACCAATTTGATCAGCTCTATCATTACGATATAGTTTGTATCCAGGTATCAGTGTCCCACTGGTTGTCCTCCCACCATGTTTCTGATATCCCAATCATATCTAACCTCTCATTTAGTGCTATATATTCTAACTCTCCCATCTTATTTTTTAGACTTCTAGCATTTGCATACAAGCATTTTAGAGATTGTATTTTATTCATATTACTTTGGCTGTTGGTAGACATGGTTAATTTGGAAACTTTAAGCTCTGTCTGCTCCATACTCGAGGGCATTTGGGCTACTTTACTCTTTTTTGGAACCTCTCTGCTTTTGGTAGTATCCTTCAAGGATACATTCTTCTGAACCATCCACTCTTGGGCGACTGTCGGCTTTCCCCTATTATCTAGTTTAAAAGCTGCTCTCTCTCCTTTTTAAAAGGTTAATGCCAGCAGCCTGGACCCATCCCAGTTAAGGTGAAGCCCATCCCTTCGGAAGAGCCTCTTTTCCCCAGTTCAACAAATCCAAAACCCTCATCTCTGCACCATTGTCTCATCCACGCATTGAGACTCCAGAGCTCTGCCTGCCTTTTGGGTCCTGCACGTGGAACGGGAAGCATTTCGGAGAATGCTACCCTGGACGTTCTGGATTTCATCTTCCTACCTAAAAGCTTAAAATTTAGCCTCCAGAACCTCCCTACCACATTTTCGTATGTCATTGGTACCGACATGTACCAAGACAGCAGACTCCTCCCCAGCACTATCTTGGTGGCGCGCGAGGTCCGCTACCTTCACACCAGGCAGGCATGTTACCAGGCGATCCTCACGTCCAGCCACCCAGCTATCTACATGCCTAATGATCGAATCACCAACTATAACGGCTGTCCTAACCCTTCCCTCATGGGTACATGGCCCTGGAGAAACTTCCTCGGTGGAAGAGGGTTTTACATCACCTGGAGGACAGGTCCTAGTTACAGGATCACTTCCTGCCACACCAGGGTGATGCTCTCCTGTCACGTGACCTCTCTCCTCCATGGCAACAGGGATGCTGCCGGACTGGAGGTGGGACTTCAGGACTATATCCCTGTAGGTCTCGTCTATGTACCTCTGTCTTACTTGGATCTGCAACAAGCCCTCCAGCATTTCCTCCACTGTGTATGCCTTCTGAGCTGATCCACAGGGGGAGAATATGAAGAGATCTGGTAGTGGCCGGGCGAATTAGAGGGCATAGTCCTTGTGAATGACCTCCAAGACCCAAGCATCTAAAGTAATCTGGGCCCAGGCGGGGAGGAAGTGCTGTAGGTTACTGCCCACTGGCTGTACCCCCACAGGGGCCTCCACACCTTCAATGGGGAGCTTTGGTTGCTGCCAGTGGTAGAGGTGATCCGTCAACCACCCCAGGCCCCCCTTGTTAGGACAATCCAGACTTCAAGAAGCAGGTCCTCTGGGAGTTCCTTCAAGAGAACTGGTACCCCCAAAAAGGTGCCACAGTGACCCCGGACTGAGCTGCCTCTACCCGTCTTGGGCTTATCTTCCAGCAAACGGGGCACCATGCACTCCCCCAGAATTACCTTCTCCATATCCTCCCCAAAAGAGAAATCTGCCTGCAACAGGGATGTCTTAGAAGCCATGTCCACTGACCAATTATGCAGCCACAGGAAGTGGCAAGTTGCTGTTTGCCCCTCTCTGCTCTTGGAAGAGCAGTGCCCTCAGTGTGCTCTGCTAGAGAGGTGGATATTTAACTCCTGTGACAACTTTGCTGTGAGTTCTAGCTGTCTATTTGTTGTTTGTGTGCTACTTTGCCTCTGTTCCCTTTTAGTTTTGCACGTCAGCTTCTCAGCTGTATAACTTAACCTGGCTACCACACAAAGGCCAGTTAATTGAGAGAGGCAGGGTAACTGTTACTTTAAATTAAATTTCTCTCCCTGCTCTGTCCCCAGAATGTGCTGCGTTTTAAACTTTTCCTGCTCTAGCCTACCTGAGGGACTAACCCCCTCCCCCCTGCTGAGGGTACAGGACAGGGTACTTTGTAACAGCCCTCTTTTAATAGGTCTTATTTCCCTCTCTCCCCAACCACTGGGGTAACTGTAGCTTTATTAGGTACTTGCACATCTTAGAGGAAAGGGGCTGCTCTCAGGTGCAGCTCTTTATCCAAAATCAGTCATACATTGAGGACCTGAGATTAAGCTTCAGGTGAACAAGGTATATTAGAAGTATTAGATACTAAGGGTTGGTGTAGATGCTTATACTAATAAAAGCGTAAGTACAGAATTTAAAGACCTAAACACAAGCTTTAAACTAAGATGCAGACAACAGTCCAGCAGCAAGATGGGGGCTTTCCAGTTTTTTGCATTGAGTGTCACATGTATGATTTTCTCCCAGTTGGTGAGAGGTCTTATGTATGCATTAAGTGCAAGGAGCTCTTTGCTCTCAGGGAACAAGTCTGTTCTCTAGAGGCTAGAGTAGCAGACCTGGAAGACAGAAGAAAGACAGAAGTACATGGATGAGACCTACAGGGATATAGTCCTGAAGTCCCACCTCCAGTCTGGCAGCATACCTGTTGCCATGGAGGAGAGAGAGGTCACGTGACAGGAGAGCATCACCCTGGAGTGGCAAGACGTGATCCTGTAACTAGGATCTGTCCTCCAGGTGATGTAAAACCCTCTCGCACTGAGGACATTTCTCCAGGGCCATGTGCCCATGAGGGAAGGATTAGGACAGCCGTTATAGTTGGTGATTCGATCATTAGGCATGCAGATAGCTGGGTGGCTGGTGGACGTGAGGATCGCCTGCTAACATGACTGCCTGGTGTGAAGGTAGCGGACCTCACGCACCACCTATATAAGATCTTAGATAGTGCTGGGGAGGAGTCTGCTGTGTTGGTACATGTCGGTACCAATGACCTAGGAAAATGTGGTAGGGTGGTTCTGGAGGCTAAATTTAAGCTTTTAGGTAGGAAGTTGAAATCCAGAACTTCCAGGGTAGCGTTCTCCGAAGTGCTTCCTGTTCCAGGTGCAGGACCCAAAAGGCAGGCAGAGCTCCTGAGTCTCAATGCATGGCTGAGACGATGGTGCAAGGATGAGGATTTTGGATTTGTTAGGAACTGGGGAACATTCTGGGGAAAGGAGGGGCTCTTCTGAAGGGATGGGCTTCACCTTAACCAGGATAGAACCAGACTGCTGGCATTAACCTTTAAAAAGGAGAGAGGGGAAAGCCGACAGTCACCCAAGAGCGCATGGTTCGGAAGAAGGTATCCTTGAAGGATACTACCAAAAGCAGTGAGGTTACAAAAAAAAAAAAAAAAAGCACAAAGTAGCCCAAGTGCGCTTGAGTATGGTGCAGACAGAGCGTAAAGATTCCAAATTACCCATGCCTACCAATAGCCAGATTAGTATTAATAAAATACAGTCTCTAAAATGCATGTAAATGCTAGAAGTCTAAACAATAAGATGGGAGAGTTAGACTATATAGCACTAAATGAGAGGTTAGATATGATTGCAATCTCAGAGACATGGTGGGAGGATAACCAGTGGGACACTGATACCTGGATACAAACTATATCGTAATGATAGAACTGATCAAATTGGTGGAGGGGTTGCACTCTATGTTAGAGAGGGCATTGAGTCAGAAAGGATTAAAGTTTTGCAGGAAAAGAAATTTGCTGAAGAATCTCTATGGATTGAAATTCCATGTATGAAGGGGAAGGTGATGGCAGTGGGGATGTACTATCTACCACCTGGCCAGAACGAACAAACTGATGATGAAATGCTCAAAGAAATCAAGGAAGCTAACAAAAGTCACAGCACAGTAATAATAATGGGTGATTTCAATTACCCCGGTATCGACTGGGTCAGTGTCATGGCAGGACATGCTAGGGAGATAAAGTTTCTAGATGAAATAAATGATTGCTTCTTGGAGCAGCTGGTTCATGAACCGACCAGAGGGGAAGCCATAATGGACCTAGTCCTTAGTGGAACACCAGATCTGGTGCAAGAAATAATGGTGTTGGGGCCACTTGGCAATAGTGATCATAGCATAATCGTGTTTGATTTAAATTAGTGGAGGAGGAATAGTAAAGAAATCCACAGTACTACCTTTTAAACTTTCGAAAGGGAGACTATGATAAAATGATGAATATAGTTTTTTTTTTTGTTTTGTTTTGTTTTTTCTTGACTAAGAAGGAGCGGTTGCAAAGGTTAAAGACTTACATCAAGCTTGGGTGTTTAAAAATACTATCCTGGAAGCCCAGATCAGCTGTATTCCATGCAAGAAAAGTGGAAGAAAGTCGAAAAAACTGCCAGCATGGTTTAAAAGGTGAGGTCAGAGAGGCTGTTGCTGCCAAAAAAAAAAAAAAGCATCTTTCAGGAAATGGAAAAGAGAGCCAAACAAACTGGAAACAGCACAAGCACTGGCAAGTTAAATGCAAAGCATTGATAAGGCAAGCAAAGCGAGAATTTGAGAAGGAACTTGCTATGGAAGCAAAAACACGAAATAAAGACTTTTTCCAAGTACATTCGTAGCAAAAGGCCTGTGAGAGTCAATTGGACCATTAGATGATAGAGGGGTAAAAGGGGCAGTAAAAAGGAGACAAGGCTATAGTGGAGAGACCGAATGAATTCTTTGCTTCCGTCTTTACTGAGGAAAATGTAGGGATGTTACCCAAGACTGAAGTGGTATTTAAAGGTGATACTGCAGAGGCACTGAGAGAAATAATCGCTACACCGGGAAGATGTATTACAACTATTTGATAAAACGGAATAATAGCAAATCACCTGGACCAGATGGTATACATCCAAGAGTGTTGAAAGAACTGAAATATGAGATTGCAGACCTGCTATTAGTAATCTGTGAACTTTCATTAAAGTCATCTGTAATACATGAAGATTGGAGGATCGCCAATGTAACACCAATTTTTAAAAACGGGTTCCAGGGGTGCTCCAGGAAACTACAGACCGGTGAGCCCGACGTCAGTACCAGGGAAAATGGTAGAATCCATCATAAAGAACAAAATTACACAGCATGTAGATAGTCATGGCCTAATGGGAGACAGCCAACATGGCTTTAGACAAGGAAGATCTTGTCTTACTAATCTGTTATGTTTTTATGAAGGTGTGAATAAACAGGTGGACAAATGTGAGTCGGTTGATATACTGGTGTATCTGGACTTTCAGAAAGCCTTTGACTAGGTCCCTCAGAGACTTGGCAAAACTAAAAAGTCATGGGATAGGAGGCAGTGTACTATTGTGGATCGGGAATTGGTTAAAAGATAGAAAAACAGAGGGTAGGGCTAAATGGCCAATTTTCCCAGTGGAAAAAGGTGAATAGTGGAGTACTGCAGGGATCTGTACTGGGTCTGCTACTTTTTGACATTCATAAATGACCTGGAAAAGGGAATAACTAGTGAGGTTATCAAATTTGCAGACACAAAACTGTTTAAAGTTGTTAAAACCCAAGAGGACTGTGGAAAACTGCAGGACTGGGCATTCAAATGGCAGATGAAATTTAATGTGGACAAGTGCAAAGTTATGCACCTAGGAAAGAACCCCCCAAACTATGGTTACACAATGCAAGGTTCCACATTGGGAACCACCACCCAAGAAAAAGATTTAGGAGTCATTGTGGATAACATGTTAACATCCTCCGCCCAGTGTGCAGCAGCAGCCAAGAAAGCAAATAGAAAGCTAGGTATCATAAGGAAAGGAATGGAAAATAAAAACAAAAGGATATAATGCCTCTGTATCGTTCCATGGTACGACCGCAACTTGAATAATGTGTGCAATTCTGGTTGCCGAATCTTAAGGATATAGTGTTATTAGAAAAAAGGTACAGAACAGCCACCAAAATGGTAAAGGGGATGGAAGGCTACTCCTATGAAGAGAGGCTACAAAGGTTAGGGCTCTTCAACCTGGAAAAGACAGCTGAGGGGAGATCTGATAGAGGTCTATAAATTAATGAATGGAGTGGAATGGGTAAACGTAGATCGATTGTTTACGCTATCAGAATATAGAAAGACTAGGGGGACATGTAATGAAGCTACAGGGTAAACTATTTAAGACAAATAAAAAATATTTTTTCACTCAATGTGTAATCAAACTCTGGAATTTGTTACCGGAGGATGCAGTAAAGGCTGTTAGTGTAGCTGGGTTTAAAAAAGGTTTGGACAGGTTCCTGGAGGTAAGGTCCATAAACCATTATTAAAAAGGGACCCAGGATATCAATGTTTGACCCAATACAAGCATTGTGGAACCTGTCTCTTGGGGATACTGCTAGGTATGTATGACCTAGATTGGCAACTGTTGGAAACAGGATACTGGGCTTGATGGACCTTGGTCTGACCCAGTATGGCATCTTTCATGTTATGCCACCAATGTGGCCATACCCTTGGCGGACACCCTCAACAAGTCATACAGCAAGTCTGCCAGGTAGGTATTCCTGGACTCTAGCTGAGCATCCGCCAAGCACTTGGCAGCACCAGATGCCTCCTGTACTGTGACCGGCTGAGGCAAGCCCAGGCCACATAAGCCTTGCAGATAGCACCTGGAGGCCCAGTGCTGACACTTCAAAGGCCTGCAGATCCTTGAGAGCCACGTCTTCCCTCCACTGGAATGGTGGTCTTCTGTGTGACCGCCACCACTACAGCATGTATCTTGAAGGCGCAGCTTCTCCTCCTCCTCGGGTGGGATGGGGTAAAGCTGAGCCATACTGTGTCCTACCCGAAGTCCTGTGTCCAGAGTGCTTCACTTATCATGGCCCATGGGGCCGTGTGTGCCAGGAAGGACCAAGAGGGCCAGCAAATACCCTCCATCAGGGGATCCTCACCCAGATCTGCAGTACTTTGGTAATTAAAGCTGGAAGCTCATCCCAGTGAAATAGACAGATGAGGGATCCTCCACTCCAGGATGCTTAGAGACTCACAGGCCCTTCTAGGTGGGGTCCCGTGCTCCTCATCCCAGTGCTCCCAATGGGAACACTGGGACATAGCAAAGTTTGTTGATTGATCTTCCACCAGTCTTCATACCTCTGTTGTCTTCATCAGAGAAGCAGGATTGTATGATTTGTTCTGCATATAAATTAAATTAAACAGGTAGGGGGGGAAACATGCAGCCTTGTCATACACCTTTGCTTATTTTAAACCATTCTGTTTCTCCTAGTTCTGTTCAAACTGTTGCTTCTTGATCAATGTAAAATGTTTCTACTTCTATTTCCTTGCAAGTGTCATTGTAGTACTTTTTAAAATGTGCAGCAAGACAGGACAAGGAAACTATGTTGAGTTGTGCAATTGTCTTTCTGAAAATTGCCCAGAAACGCAGAGAAGTTAAAGCCAGAGGAGAAAGTTTCTTCAGTCACCCATTTTGGCCGTTTTTGCTTTTTCACCTTTCGTAGACACTTCTCACTTTCAACACAACCTTCTTGATGTCATTCCATAAGTCTTCTGGAGCTCTGTCATTTGTATTTCATTCATGAAAAATCGATTTTTCAGGCAGTCTTTAAATTCCAGTGGTATATTCTCAAGGTCATATTTTGCTACATTCATGAGTGGCTTGCTCTTTCAACTTTAGCTTGAGTTTGCATACTAGTCGTTGGCAATTTGTACCAGTCAGCTCCAGGTTCTCTCTTTGTTGATGTTATAGAGCTTTTCCATGGTTAACTTCCACAGATGTAGTCCATTTGATTCTTGTACAATCCATTGGGTGATGTCCATGTGTACAATCGCTGCTTGTGATGCTGGAAGATGATGATATTTGAGATGCATAGATAGAATTCTGCAAGACCAACAATCAGTCTTTCTCCAGCTTCATTTCTGTTGCCAAGTCCATATTTTCCCCCAACCACTTTGCCACCTTCTTTGTTGCCAACTTTTGCGTTCCAGTCACCCATGACTATCAGGATATACTGTTTGCATGTTCTGTCAATTTCAGCTTGTACTTGTTCATAGAACTCAATTTCATCCTCTACTGCAGCTGTTGGGGCATATACTTGAATTATAAAATTGTGTTGATGGACACTCCCCATAGACTAATAGAGATTAAGCGTTCCCTGACGGTCTACTATGCTGGAAATGAAAGACAAAAGAAGAAATGGTGTTGCATTTATAATAAAGAAGAAACTTGCAAGAACTGTAATACAATGTGATCTGATGCAAAGTGCCCGAGGCCAGTCCACTTCAGTTCGCTGACACCCAACAGATCAAGCTGTACATGTTCCATTTCTTTTGACCACCTCCAAATTTCCTTGGTTCATGCTTCATAAAGTTCCATGTCCCAATATGTAAGACATCTTTACAGCTTCTAACTCATTTCATGCGCAGCTACATCAGCAGTCAGACGTCCCAAGGGCTTTGAGCCAACCACATCATAAATGCTGGTTTTACTCTGAAAAGTCTTCAGCTCCTCCCCAGGAGCTAGTTGAGTGCCTTCTGACCTGGGGGGGGGGGGGGTCTCATCTTCCAGCACTATAATGTAATTAGTTTTGTTGAGACTATTCATTGGGTTTTCATGGCAAGATACAAAAAGGTAGATTGCCAGACCTTTCCTCCATACAGTTTAAGTTTAGTGTCATTGCCGTTGTCACAGAAATGTGACCCTCTGCTGCCAACACCAACCCATTCTGCTGCTGCCCAGATGTGTGGTTTATCTTGGTCTGGCACCTCAACTAAGACCTGTCCATCTTGGGAGACCCTGCCAATAGTTAAACTACCAACAGCTTAGCCCTCAGCATCACTGATGCATGCAAGCCCTCACAGCATGATCCCCCCCCCCCCCATCTTTTTTCCTCCCACTCACTGTTCTCCCCCATGAAAAAAAAAATCTCATGTGGCACCATCCCTGGTGTTTTCTTTCTGAGTCAGTACGCAGCACCTACTGCTTCCTGTAGCATCCAGTGAATGGCCCCACACTGGAAGTGAATGCTATGGGCAGCACTAGCTGCTGTTGCTGACTCAGAGAAAGAAAAATGAAGCTGCATGATAATCAGGGCTGCAAGCACAGTGAGTTGTGCCAGCTCCTGGGTCCACCATCTGAATCCCCACTTACTCTCCCCATACCCAACCAATCTTAGATTTTGTCTTTTTTTTCTCCCACCAAATTTTAAAGTCTCCACCTAAGTCCCTGCTCTTCCCCCCCCCCCTTCTCCCTTTCCACAGTATTGCCTCTTACATTCCTTCTGCACACCCACTCAGCTACTTCCTTCTCTGATATTCATTAACCCTGATTTTTCTCCTTCTTAACCCACCATTCATTCTTATGCCCCTCCTTCTCAACTGTTCCCTCTGACTTTTTTCTTCCTTCCCACACAAAGTATCTTCCTCCCCTCTATCCTCTCTCCCAGCTTCTCTTTGCCTCCCCCCCACTTTCCAGTCCTCCCCCAGCATCAGCTTATTTTCAGACCAGCCCCTCCATCTGCCCATTTCCAGTCCCAGCCCCCCAATCCCAGTCCCTCCTAATACCTCTTCCAATCCCAGTCTCCCCATCCCCCAGCATCAGCCCACTTCCAGTCCTAGCCCCCAGTATCATCCTTCCATCAGTTCCAATCCCTCCCAGCATCAGTTTCCTTCCAGTCCCAGTCTCCCACCACTAGCCCATTTCCTGTTCTAGCCCCCAGTAGCAATCTTCTACCAGTGCCAGCTGCTCCCCCACCCCCAAAACATGGCCTTGCAGCACAAGGGGCCCCACGCCTGACCAGCTTAAAAAGGGAGCTGGTGAGCTGCTGGAGCGTTTTCCTTTACCCCAGCAGTTATGCTAAGTCGCAGTTCGTAAAAGTTAAACAGCAGCACTTCACGATTGAAGAATGATTTAACTTGTGTGGGAATTTAGACTTCAGTACACATGTATTTTTTAGGTCCTCTGTCATATCATTTTGGCTTCCTCAAGGTTTGAGTAGATATAGCTGTAGGAGTACGCTGTAGGAGCAGTGTGTGGGTTTGTGTTTTGAAAAAAAAACAAAAAAAAAACACAATATTATTGCTCTGGATTTATAGAGCTGTCCAGAATATTTCCTGTATCTGTAAAGTAACCTACTATGTCCCTGTTAACATAAATGCTTGCTTTGTTCTCTTGGGCCTGCTTACAGTTTGACTGTCAGCACGTCTTCGCCATAAGCCACAATGAATACAGTTTACATGGGCTTTATTTAGACAGTTTTTGTATACCGCCTTATCCTTCAATCAAAGCGGTCACAACACAATTGGGGGATACATTTAACACGTGGGGATATGAGACACATACACTAATACTTACAGGGAACATGGGCAATGGAGGGTTAAGTGGCTTGCCCAAGACCACAAGGAGCATCTGTGGGACTAGAAACCCCAGTCCTTCCGGCCCAAGGTTGCTGTCCTCTAGTGGGATTTGAACCCCTGACCTTCCGGCCTGAAGTACCTTGCCCCAACCACTAGGCTACTCCTCCCTCGTTGTTGTTCAATCTGACCGAGTATACTCTTTAAATGCCAATTTAGACTGCAAATTATTCAAGTTACAAAAATATGCAGTTTATATAAATGTTTGTTGGGCATTTATTCAACATTTGTATAAATATAAATTCTGTGGTATCTGAACACAAATATATTTAATAGTCGCTCAGTTTCCTAAACTGCCTCCCCAATCTGGTGCATTTGAAGTGGTGTACAAGTTTACAGTTGAATTAAAACAAAATAGTTGTAAGCAAATCAGTACACTGAAGTATCTAAACACAACCCACCCCACACAATTTAAAAAAAAAAAATAATAATTTAAGAGTCCATTTATTCCCACCTCTTAATCATTCAAGCTACAGTGGAAATAAGAGTTAAAGCTTGCTTTTTTGCAGAAGGACGGAGAGCTACGCCTTGAGGTTCAGCAGGAGTTTAAATTATTATTTCGGACTACCAGGGTAGTGACTGAAGGAACCTGAGATCTAACACATATCACTCACATATCTGTAGACATAAACAAGACATCCCTGATAGGAATGGAGACCCTCTTGGGACTATACCATTCTAGTTTCTTTTATCTCTTTCAAAGCCCAGAAAGCAAAAGGAAAGTAATTTTAAACTGACAGCCAGTAAAGGGCTAGAACTAGCTGTACTTGCGCTGTGTTCAAGCTCCGTCTGTTTCAAAATGCCTTGACAAGTGTTTGGTATATTTTTGTTTGGGGGGGGGGGGGGGAGGTTCTTATCCTGCTAGACCAGTTCACATGAGTGATTATGCTCCCTTGCCTGCCAGTGGAGGCAGACTTGAACAACTTTCAGTTACTGTCATCATGCTGTTTAGAAGCCAATATTTGTCTGCCTCCAGCAGGTGGCAGTGTTTAGACTTGTGTAGATACCCAGACTACGGTCCAGTGGTTGTGTGGCTAAGGGGAGCAGGTCTGAGACTTGAAGGCCCAATATTGCTTGGAGCTTAGGTATTCCTCCATCTCCTAGAGCCGACAGCTTGCTCTGTCCAATGCTACTACCCACAGGTTTCTAGTACTTGGTGCACCGACAAGCAGACAGTAGGACTGCACAGGGCTTCTGGGAGGGAGGATGGCAAATTGAAGAGGTTGCATGTGGGCCCTGGCCCAAGGAGCCAACTCTATCATCGCCACCATGGTCTCCAGAACCTGAAGGTAATGCCAGGCAGAGGATGCCTTCATGGGTAGGAACTGGCAAACCAGTGTTAACACCCTTGCCCTCTGAGCGGGCAAAAACACCTTGCCTTTGGCAGTGTCAAACCTTTCCCCAAAATACTCGATTTCCTGCAAGGGAAGCAACTTGCTTTTTGACAGATTGATCACCCATCCTAGATTCCTTACGAATCCGACCACCCTGGACGTTGCCTTTACACTCCGGATTAACTAGTCGAGGTACGGGTGGACCAGAATCCCCTCCTTGCGTAGGGCCGCGGCCACCACCACCACCATGACCTTGGTAAAAAAGTGTGCGGTGCCGTAGCCAAGCCGAAAGGAAGCACCTGAAATTGGAAATGTCCCTCTGGCACCGCAAACCACAGGAACTGCTGATGTGACTCGCGGATGGGAAGATGCAGATACACCTCCGTGATGTCAGAAATTCCCCCTGCCTCACCGCAACAATCACCAACTTCAGAGTTTTCATATGAAAATGAGGAACCCTGAGGCAACAGTTGACCCCTTTCAAGTCGAGGATCGGGTGGAACGAACCCTCCTTTTTGGGTACCACAAAATAAATGGAGTATCAACCACAGCCGCATTGGCCTGGAGGGACCGGAACGACCGCCCCTAGCGACCACAGCCTTGAGAGCGTCTCCTCCACAGCTGCAACCTTGGCCGGAGATTTGCAAGGGGACTGCACGAAAGAAAAAAGAATGGATCTTGCAAACTCAAGAGCATAGCCTTCTCGCACCACCTCTAAGACCCACTGGTCTGATGTGACCTGGGCCCAGGTGGAGAAGAACTGCCGCAGATGTCCCACCACCGGCAGAGCCCTCCCCTGGGCCCCCATAGCCTCGTTGTGGCTTCCTAGTCCCAGAGACAGAGGAAGAGGCGCCAAAACCCTTCTCTGCCCCTCAAAAGGCCCGGAAGCCCTGACCCCTGGAGGGGAAGCGACCTAGCTGAAAAAGGCAAAAGACCAGACTGACAAACCTCTGCAACTCCCGTGGTTGCAGATGCACCGGGGCGGGGCCACAATTCTGCTTATCTCAGGGAGCCTACCTCCCTTAGACTCCCCCAGCTCCTTAACTAATTTGTCCAGGTCCTCCCCAAAAAGTAGCTTTCCCTTAAAGGGGAGCCTGCTGAGTCGGGTCTTAGAAGAACCATCAGCAGCCCAGTTGCTGAGTCAGAGGTAGGGACCGGCCGCCACAACCATGTTCTTTGCCAAGCTTCTGATGAAATCATACTGGCTATCTGCCAAGTACGCTGCTCCAGACTCAATTTTTGCTGCCTCCCCAGGTGCCTCACTGGGAAGGTTACCCGCCAGCTGGAGCTGTTGGGACCAGAGCAAGCAGGCTCGGGCCACTCAAGCCCCACAAACCAATACATGGAAGCAAGGGCAATAACGTCGAAAGCTTGTTTCAACAATGTGTCCAGCTTCCTATCCTGGGTATCTTTAAAAGCAGCGCTGCCCTCCACTGGTATTGTGGTCTTCTTTGTGACTGCCGATACCGCAGCATCCACTCTAGGAGAACGGAGTAATTCCTTCTCCCCTTCCGGCAAAGGATACAGCCGAGCCATAGACCACACTCCCCTTAGCCCAGATTCCAGCTGATCCCACTCTTCTTGAATCATCTGGTCCTCCAGCACCTCTTGTTCAGCTGGGACCCCAGCCACCATATTAAGAACCTTCAGAGATTCCCCAATCAGAGCCAGTAACTCTTTGCGGCATAAAACCTAAACAATCCTGGCTTGTTCCTCCTCAGGAATCTCGCCTTTGAGTTCTTCCTCGTCCTCCCCCATCTCCCTGTGAGAGACCTCCCTTCCAGAGGCTCCAACAGAGGGGAGCGGAGAACTTCTTCCTGAGTGAGTCTAGCCCACTTAGGTGGCACACCTGCCTCATCCTGCCCCTCGGAGTCCGACTTTCGGGATAGCACGCACCCTTGCGCAGCTCCCCGATCTTGTACCCTTTGCTGACGGAGGCAGAACGCCTTATGCAGCAGTAAGACAAATTCCAGGGAAAATCCCCCCTCGCCCTGAGCCTCCAGACCTCCCAAAGAGGTAGAGGGTCTGTGTTGAGGCAGCGGCAGGACAGACTGCTCCAGGGGCAAAGGATGGGGAGACACTCTGGAAAATCGCCTCCAGAGACTCCAACGATTCGAGAGGCGGAAGGCAGCGGGTCTTGAGGCATACCCGCCTGCATCCCTTGCTCCAGGAGGCTGCCTCTGCAGCACAGCCTCTGCACACACCAGTCTGAGATTGCTCCCCTGCGGGGTCTGCAGACTAAGCACTGCGGCCTAGCCAGCAAGATAATCCCCCAAAGAGATTAGAAAAATTAAATATTCCTTTTATGCTATTCTTAGGAATTTTTAACAAAGTATCCTTAACTAGAGATTAAAAACAAAAACCTGTCCTCCTAGAGGTAAATGACCAGCTATTCTGACAAACAGCCCTAAACAGCTTAAAGAAATTAAATTCAATACAACTCCTCCTTCCCCAGGCTGTTCAGGCCTTCCTCTGAACGGCGCTGAAAGAGCAGGAAAGGAAGAAATAGCGTACCTGCCTCAACGCTGCTCACTTCCTCAGAGTGTCACCAGGCCCGCTGCAACACGTGGTTAGCGACTGCATGGCTGTCCCTGCACGCCATGCGGTTTGCCGCCGTGCAACGGCTCTCGGCATTCCTCTCCTCTGGCTGCTCGCTCTGCTGCCGTCTGTGTGTCTTCCCACCCTTGCGCTCAGCTGCCTGAAGGGCTTCGGTAGCGAGGTGGGTAAGACTGAGGGCCTCCCAGGCACTGATCCAGCCGGATCTTGGGCAGCTACTGCTTTTCTTAAAAAAAAGACACACCCCACCCCACCCCACCAACACACGGGCTGCCCAAAGCCTTCTCCAATACCTGAAAAAGAGATGAGGGGGGGGGGGGGGGAGGGGAAGTCTCCCAAAGAGGGCTCAAACTAAGCTAAGAAGAAAAGGAAATAAAGAAGCAAAGAGATTAAAGAATAAAGGCAGAACCCAAGAACTCCACTAACTGCTTTGTCTCTCCAGTAAGCCTAAGGGACTGGACTGGAGGTATGCTTAGTAAGACACGTTTACTAAAGGTTAGTGCATGTTAACATTTGTGAATACGCATTAAGTGCAGCAGCACCCATTTATTTCTATAGGTGTAGTGGCATTTAATGCACATTAATATTTAGTAAACATGTCCCTAATTCATTGCCAAGACAAAAAAAACACGGCTTCTTTGGAAGCCTAAAGTCGAAAGGACCAGATAAACGGCATAGAAATGCTTTCAAATAAAAATGTAACTGATAAAAGTGATGTCATGGGGGGGGGGGCACCAGTTTCACAAGTTGCACAGGGCGCAGTTAGTACGACCCTGCTCCCTGCAAAGCCTTACATGGATCTTTAAGACACCCTTAGACTGCTATGAGTCTGGGTAGGGCCTGCTGGGCTCACTGCTTTTTAAATGTTCATAAATGACCTGGTGTTTTGCTAATTGAACGGGGTGCGAAAAAGGCCAGCACACTTTGGAATAAAAAGCAGCAATTTATTTCTAAAATAAAGAAAAAAGGTAACTTGGAAGCAAGTAATTCACTTATCTTTTCTAATTATAGGTGAATAAGTGAATCACCTGCTTTCAAGTTACCTACAAACAGCAAGATACAGGAAAATTATACATCACCAACAGAGCCATGAGCTTCATCTCATGCCATACTGACTAAATGGGTTCCGGATTCAGCCAGGCAAGAGAGAGACTTCTCAGTCAGGTCCTAGGCAGGGCACGTGTTCACTCCATGGATGGGATCCCTTTTTCTCTTTGCTCTGGCTGAAAAAAGGCACCCATTTTATCCTGTTGCAAGAGCAACCAGTAATTTTCCATCAGGTGACATACACACAGAATAGTATCAGCTGTCCATTAAACATAAGACGCTGGCCAGATGCCTGAGAATGTTCAAGAGAGGGGGCATCTCCCATCCCATGGTTAGAAGCTCAGAACTCTGGTAGATGACCTTCACTTTATGAGAAAAAGCACAGTTGCTATGGGAAGAAGGTTTTTCTTATCTACATCCTTGTATCAGGATTCTCTCATAAGTTTCACATGATGCAGTTATGCAAGAAAATGTTTTTTTTCACAAAATTGTACAGGAATCTCTTTCCCATAAAACCGAGGTTTAATTAACCCCTAACTCACAGCTTAAAAGGGAGAGAGGAGGCATTGTGGGTTAAACTAGAAAGAGGGAAAGAGAAATCTATTTGCATTGGTGTGATATACAGACCTCCCTCACAAGAGGAAGAGGTGGACAGAGTTAATTGAAGACATACGCAGCATTGCTAGGAAAGGGGAAGTGCTACTGACAGGAGATTTCAATATGCCAGATGTTGATTGGCACATTCCTGCTGCAGTATCATCTAGAAGTAAAGGAGATCCTGGATTCTCTACAGTAAGAGCTATTCAGGCAATTGGTAACAGACCCCACACGTGAAGGGGCCATACTGGACTTGGTGCTTACCAATGGTGAAAGTGTTTCTGATGTTGTAGTGGGAGATCATTTTGCATCCAGTGATCACCAGATGGTGTGGTTCAGTATTAGGACTAGGGCTGTTAGAATCCATTCCAAGGTGAGGATCTTAGACTTTAGGAAGACTAACTTTGCAAAGATGGGCCAATACCTCAGGGATTCGTTAGTGGGCTGGGAACAGCTGGGAGATGTAGAAAAACAGTGGGCAAAACTGAAAGGGGATATTTTAAAGGGCAACCAACCTTTTTGTTAAAATGGTAAATAAAAAAGGTAAAAAGGAAAAAGGAGACCGCTATGGTTTTCGAAGGAAGTAGCTGAAAAAGTGAAGAAAAAAAAAAAAAAGGAGGGAGGCCTTCATGAAATACAAGAGATCAGAGAGAGGAAGACAGGCATCTGTATTTGGAAAAAAACTTAGAGAAGCTAGCAAAGTAGTCAAGAAGGTAAAGATTCAAAAGGAGGAGGAAATATCCCCCCATTTTATTGCATTGGCTAAGACATTTTTCAGATATATTAGTGAGAAGAGGAAGGGCAAAAGTGGTATTGTCAGACTCAAGGATGCAGGGGGGGGGAATATGTAGAAGCTGATAAGGATAAAGCGGAATTGCTTAACAAATATTTTTGTTCTGTGTTCACAGATGAAGAACCAGGAGCAAGACCTCAGAAAACACCCACGAATAGGAACAGAGGCAAGGGACATACTGAACAATTTTCAAAAGACTGTTCGTGAGAAACTAGCTCAACTTAAAGTAGACAAAGCGATGGGACCGTATAGGATACACCCTAGAATACAAAGGGAACTTGGGGACATTCTAGCAACTCCACTGACTGACCTTTTCAATGCCTCGTTGGAGTCAGGAGTGGTGCCAAAGGACTGGAGAGAGGCTCATGTGGTGCCTTTACACAAAAGCGGAAGTAAGGATGCGGTTGAAAACTACAGGCCGGTTAGTTTAACTTCGGCGGTGAGTAAATTATTGGAAACGCTGCTGAAAGAGAAAAATAGTGAGGTTTCTGGAGTCCAGCGGATTACAGGATCCGAGGCAGCATGGATTCACCAGAGACAGGTCTTGTCAGACAAATCTGATTGATTTCTTTGACTGGGTGACCAGGGAGTTGGACCGAGGGAGAGCTCTAGATGTGGTGTATTTAGATTTCAGTAAAGTCTTTGACACTGTTCCTCACAGGTGACTTATAAACAAACTGAGCACCCTAGGGATGGACCCTAAAGTTTTACTGCTGGGGTTAGAAATTGGTTGGGTGGGAGGCGACAGAGTACAAGTAAATAGAGCTTATTCTGAGAAGGATGTAACCAGTGGTGTGCCCCAGGGATCTGTCCTTGGTCCGATTCTTTTTAACATCTTTGTTAGTGATATAGCGAAAGGGCTGTCGGGTAAGATTTGCCTCTTTGCGGATGATACCAAAATCTGCAATAGAGTAGACACCCAGGAAGGTGTAGATAACATGAAGAGGGATCTAGCTAAGCTTGTAGAATGGTCTAGAATTTGGCAACTGGGATTTAATGTTAAAAAAAAAATGTAAGGTCATGCATTTGGGCTGCAGCAATCCAAGGGAGCAATACAGTATAGGAGGTGAAGTACTTTTGTCCACTAAAGAAGAGCGGGACCTAGGCATGGTTGTGTCTGATGATCTTAAAGTAGCTAAACAGGTAGAAGAGGCGACAGCAAAAGCTAGAAGGATGCTTGGGTGCATACGCAGAGGAATGGCTAGCAGAAAAAAAAAAAGGAGGTGATAATGCCTCTGTATAAGTCTTTGGTGCGACCTCATTTGCAGTATAGTGTGCAATTCTGGAGACCGCACCTTCAAAAGGATGTGTCGATGCAGAGGGTGGCTACTAAAATGATTAGTGGGCTTCATTATAAAAGCATATGAGGACAGACTTAAGGATCTTAATATGTACACCTTAGAAGAAAGGTGGGATAGAGGTGATATGATTGAGATGTTTAAATACCTCCGTGGCATAAATGTTCAGGGAGAGAGCCTCTTTCAATTGAAAGCAAGTTCTGCTACAAGGGGACATGGGATGAGGGTGAAGGGAGATAGATTCAGGAGTGATATGCGGAAATATTTATTTACGGAAAGAGTAGTGGATCCATGGAATAGTCTCCCAGTGGAAGTGGTAGAGATGAGGACAGTAACTGAATTCAAAAAAGCATGGGACCAACACAGAGGATCTCTAAAAGGTAAAAAGTGGACTGTTGTAGTTGTTATGAAAGGACAGACTAGATCAGGGGTCTCAAACACGCGGCCCGCGGGCCGCATGCGGCCCGCGAGAGACCCTTGTGCGGCCCGCGAAGCATTGGGGGGGAAAAAAAAAAAACCGGCTTCTGCTGCTGCTGCCGCCGCTGCCGTGGCCGGCAATAGCAGCAATATCGCAAGTCCCGCGGGCTCCCCACCATCCGGCAGATCCCTTCCTGCTTGCCTGCCAATGCTGCCAGTTCTCCGCTTCGGCTTTCAGAGCCGCGAAGGGAGAACTTCTCCCTCGCGACTCTGTTAAGCTCGCCGGGGCAGATGGGAAATTTCCCATCTGCCCCAGCGGGCTTAACAGAGTCACGAGGGAGAAGCTCTCCCTTCGCGGCTCTGAAAGCCGAAGCGGAGAACTGGCAGGCAAGCAGGAAGGGATCTGCCGGGTGGGGGGGAGCCCGCGGGACTTGCGATATTGCTGCTATTGCCGGCCACGGCAGCGGCGGCAGCAGCAGCAGAAGCCGGGTTTTTTTTAAAGTTTAATTTTCCCGGGGGGGGGGGGGAGGGAGCAGGACTTGATGTGTGGCTGGGGGGGGAGCAGGACTTGATGTGGGGGGGGGAGCAGGACTTGATGTGGGCTGGGGGGGGGGTAGTACTGAAAATGGGGTGATGGGGGTTAGGACTGGTAGTGGTCTGACTGGGGGCCTAAGACTGAAAATGGGGTTATGGGGGGGCTAAGAATGAAGATGGGGCGATGGAAGGGTTAGGCCTGGAAGTGGGCTGTTGGGGGGCTTAGGACCGATAATGGGCTAGGGGGGGGGCTAGAACTGGTAATGGACTGGGGGGGGTGCTATGACTGGAAATGGGCCGAGTAGAAGGGGGAGCTTGAACTGCAAATAGCTGATGGGGACAGGGTCTTGGAATGGTAATGGGCTGAGTGGAAGGGGGCTTGGAATGGAAATGGGGAGGGGGGCTTGGAAAGGAAATGGGCTGTGAGGGGAGGGAGCTAGGACTGGAAATGGGCTGATGATGCGGGGACTAGAAGGGAGCGGATGCTGGGTTGGGCAGGAGCTAGAAGGGAGTTGATGTTGGGGGACGATTAGAATGGGATGGGGCTGGGAGAGTGAAATGGAGAGGGGAAATATATTTTGTGTGGGAGGGAAGAAAAATCTACAATTGGCCGGGTATTGGGAGAGTAAGTGGGGATTGAGGATGGAGGGGTAAAATTTGAGTGGATGAAATAGGAATGAGGAAAGAGCAAAAGGAGAATGATTAGTATGTTAAAGCAGATGTAGAGAGAATGGAAAAAAACTAGGAAAGAAGAAAGGCGAAATGGACAGCAGACGATGGAGAGTTAGCAGAAGACACAAAGAAACCAGAAGAAAGTGACTGGAACAATTGCAACTGAAAAAAAAATGCACAAAAGGTAGAAAAATATCTCTTTATTTTGAATTTATTAACTGAAATATGTCAGCTCTTGGAAATGTGCATCTTTAACGTCTGCACTTTATTTAATACAAGAGGAAATCAATGTATAGTTTTATTTCTACAGTGTTGTACATTCTAAGTTTGGCTTTTGGGGTTCCCAGTTTAATTGTCTTCCTGTTTCTAAATTGTGATTCCTTGTTTGGTGATGGTGTATGTTCTGCATGTGTAACTGAGCTGAGGTATTCTGTTTATGTAATTCCTATTTGACATTGCCACTTGTTCTCTTTCCCGAGTAGGTCATGTATTGTTATTCTCGCTATTTGGTTCTCCCACAACAGCCCTCCTCCCACAATGGCTCCTTCCTTTTCTGGTGCTCCCGTCCCTCTCGTCTCCACATTCCGCTATCTGGGTGTATATTTCGACTCTGATCTATCTTTTCGTTCGCATATTTCTCACATCACTAAAACCTCTTTCTTCTCCCTTCGTCAAATTCGCTCTATTCGTCCCTTCCTCTCCCCCTCTGCCCTCACTACTCTGGTTCTCTCTCTGGTTATGTCTCGTGTGGATTTTTCTAACTCCCTATTTATCGGTCTTCCTAAATACCAACTCTCTCGTCTTCAACGTATTCAAAACACTGCGGCACGCCTCCTCACCCACTCATCACCTCGGGACCATATCACTCCCCTTCTTTTTCGTCTCCACTGGATGCCTGTCCCCTTTCGTGCCATCTTTAAACTTCTCATCCTGGTACATAAAGCATTTCACACTAGCACTCCACAGTATCTCACGGATCTCATTTACTTTCACTCCCCCAGGCACACCCCTCGATCCTTTCATCTTAACCGCCTTACCTTGCCTTCCCCTTTCCGTGCTCACCTGCAATCCACATGCTCCTCCGCCTTCTTTTTTGCTGGACCCGCTGCTTGGAATGCCCTCCCCCCTCCCCTCCGTTTGGAACCACACTTCAACATATTCAAAAAGAACCTGAAGACCCACCTGTTTTCCCTAGCGTTTGATGTTCCTTCCCCTTTCGTGTAACCTCTTTCCTCCTCTCTCCCCTCCCCCTATTATCTTCTCCCTATGTCTCGTCTTACTTTTACTATCTCTGTCCTTTTGAAGAATTGTACATTTCCTTTCTTTTTAATTGGCCATTGGCCTCCTTTTACGAATTATTTTAATTGTGCACCGCCTTGACTGTATATGAAAGGCGGTTTTTATCAAATGCAATAAAACAAATAAAACAAAAATGTGTTGATTTAATATTTGCAGTGTTGCCTTTTGATAGTTAGGGTATGGTGCTTTGTGAGTCCTGGTAGTGCTGTTAGGACATGGCAGGTTTGCTATGGGTTCTAAATGGGCAGTGTTTCTAGTAGTTCCTAATGTGCCTGGCGGTTGGCACTGGTTTATAGTAATGTAGAAATCTTTTAGTCTTTCTTTATCCATACACTCATTAAGAGGCATGTTTACTAAAAGTTAGTGTATGGTAACATTATGCAAATATTTATGCAAATGATGCCCTTATGCAAATGAGGCCTGCGTCTTGTGCGGCCCCCGGGTTACTCTACAAGTCCTCATTTGGCCCTCAAAGCAATTTGAGTTTGAGACCCCTGGACTAGATAGCCCATGTGGTCTTTCGGTCATCATGTTTCTATGTTTCTAAGACAGGTCTTGCGAATTCGAGAGCATAACCTTCTCATATTACCTCCAAAACCCATTGGTCTGTTGTGACCCAGGGCCAGGTGGAGAGAAACTGCCAAAGGCGGCCTCCCACCAGCAGGTCTCCTCCCCGGGCCCCTGTGGCTTTGTTGGGGCTTCCTAACGCTCAAGACAGAGGAAGAGGCTCCAAAACCTCTTCCCGCACCTCGAAACCCCTAGAAGGGCTGTCCCCTAGAGAGGAAAAAATCACCCTCTCTGAAAGGACAAAGACCAGTTCATCTGAAACCTCCAAACCTCATGAGGTTGAGTCCACCCAGGAGTGGGGCCCCGATTCTGCTTACGCCTGTCTTCTGGGAGCCTACCTCCCTTAGACTCCCCCAGCTCCTTTAAGAGCTTATCCAGGTCCTCCCCAAAGAGTAGCTTACCCTTAAAGGGGAGCCTGCTGAGTTGGGTCTTAGAGGAACTGTCTGCTGACCAATTGCGGAGCCAGGAGGTAATGCCGCGCTGCCACCACTGAAGCCATGTTTTTTGCTAGACTTCTAAGGTCGTACTGACTGTCAGCCAAGTACACTGCGCCTGACTCAATTCTTGAGACCTCCTGTGTGCCTTCCCTGGGGGGGGGGGATTCCCTGCCAGCTGAATCTGCTGGGACCAGCACAGGCAAGCTTGGGCCACCCATGCCCCACAGACTGAAACCTGTAGTGCTAAGGCGCCAACATCAAATGTCTGCTTCAACAGGGTGTCCAACTTTCTATCCTGGGAATCCTTAAGGGCGGTGCTGCCTTTGACTGGAATCGTGGTCTTCTTAGTGACAGCCGACACTGCAGCGTCCACTCTCGGCAAGCAAAACGGCTCCTTCTCTCCCTTCAGTAAAGGATACAGCCTTGACATAGAACCTACTCCCTGCAAAGCGGATTCCAGTTGATCCCACTCCTCCTGGATCATCTGCTGCACCACTCGGCGCACCGGGGAAACCCTTTGCAATTTCCTAACCACTTGAATCAATGGGTCCTCCAGCACCTCTTCTTCCGCTGGCTGTCATGTTCAACACCTTCAGCACTTCCCATGAGAGCCGGTAACTCCTCCTGGCAAAAGACGCCAACAATCTTGGCTTGTTCCTTGGATCTCACCTTCGAGTTCCTCTTCATCCTCCACCTCCCTGTCTAACAGATCCCCTTCCTAGGGTTCTGACCGAGGAGAGCGGAGAACCTCCTCTTGTACGAGCCGTGCCCACTTCGGGGGGGGGGATAAATAAATAGGCTTCCTCCTGCTCCTTAGAGTCAGGTAGTAGAGTCTTAGTACCCCCCAGCGCTGATCCCTGTCCATGAAGACCCTGCCTTCGCAGGCAAAAAAAAAGACTTGTGCAGCAGCAATACAAATTCAGGGGAAAATTCACCCCCAAGCTCAACCCTCCATTCCAGGCAAAGTACTAGAGGACCTGGGCTGAGGATAAGAACATAACATAAGATATGCCATACTGGGTCAGACCAAGGTCCATCAAGCCCAGTATTCTGTTTCCAACAGTGGCCAATCTAGGTCATATGTATCGAGCAGTTTCCCCAAGGGACACAGGTTCCACAATGCTTGTATTGGTTCGAGCATTGATATCCTGGGTCCCTTCTTAATAATGGATGAGCCAGGGTGGACTGATCCAGAGACAAGGTGGGAGACTCGGGCCAGGATTACTCTGCAGGAACTTCCGAGGCCTGTGAAGTGGAAAGTGGAAGATCCTTACTGTCCACCTGGCTCTCCATTTCTAAAGAGGCTACCTCTGCGGCACAGCCTCTGCAAATGCCTGCCTCGGATACTGCCCCTCTACGAGTCCCACAGAGCAAGCACTGTGGCCTAGTCAGTATGTAACAGGGGCAGCTCAAAAGGAAAGAAAAAGAGGAAATCCTACCATAGAACTAAAAAGTTTATTTAAAAGTGTCTCCCTCCTCTTTTCCGCCCTTCCGGAGCACTAATTGGCCCTTAGGAGTCCTAACGAGGGCCCTCTGTCTCCCTCTGCCAAGCTGGACCCACGCGGTCTGAAAGGCGCACGAATAAGACACCTCACCTTCTGTTAAGCACTGGCGCTGGCGCTGCAATGGTCTGTAGGCCACCACAGAACATGCGGTCGGCATTCGCACGGCTATCCACTGCCTCTGACACGCCGCCGCTCGCCAGAAGACTTACTTTAATGTGCCGACCCCACTGAGGCCTTCTCTCCTCCTGAAGCGTCGCACCGATTCGTCATCTTCCCGCTTGCACGCGTGCGCTCAGCTGCCTTAAGGGCTTCGGCAGCGAGGCAGGAAGGACGGCACAGGCTCCCCTCCAATTGCTCCCGGCAGGAAAAAGAGCCCTTCTAAAAGCTCTCTTCTTGTCTTACGCCCCGAGAACGCCAGTAGTTAAGCCTCCTTCACCGCACCCCTGAGCAAGTCACAGGTGTGGGGGGGTGTCTCCAAACAAGAAGCACTAAAGAATAACAAATAAAATGAAATATTAAAATGTGATGATTTGTTTCATTCTCATTTTAAGGAACCCCAAAGATCTGTACTATTCTAAGTCTCTCCAGTAAGCCAGATCCCTGGCTTGCTGCACTCCTTCCAGCTGCTAAGAGACTGAGCACAAAACTGGAGCTGGTGGGAGGTGCCAGGTCTACTTATACCCCAGGGTCATCAAAAAGATGATGTGCTCAGTCTACATGCTGCTGGAAGGGGGGCACAACCCAGTGGAGGAGAGGGACGGGACTGGACTGGAGAGACGCTAAGGAAAACAAAATATTATAATACTTCTGTATCATTCCATTGTGCGACCGCACCTTGAATATTATGTGCATTTCTGGTCGCCATATCTTAATATAGCAGAACTTTAAAAAAAAGAGAAGAAAAAAAAAAAGTATAGAGAAGAGCCACCAAAACAGTAAAGGGGATGGAAGGATATTCCTATGAGGAAAGGCTTAAAATGTTAGAGCTTTTCAACTAGGAAAAGAGATGGCCGAGGGGAGATATAATAAAGATCTATAAATTAATGAATGGAATGGGTAAACGATCGATTGTAGCTTCATGCAACTCATTTAAGACTAAAAACAGAAAATATTTTTTTTCACTCAAAACGCATAAAAAACTCTGGAATTCGTTACTGGATGATATAATAAAAGCCGTTAGCGTAGTGGGTTTAAAAAAAAGGTTTTGAAAAGTTCCTGGTGGAAAGGTCCATAAACAGAGTACCCGGGAAATCCACTGCTTGCCACAGGACAATCCACTGCTTGCCCTTTTGGGAACCTGCCAAGTACTTGTGACCTGGATTGACCACTGTTGGAAACAATATACTGGGCTTGACGGACCTTGGTCTGACCCAGTATGGTATTTCTTATACAGTCAAACCTCGGTTTTCATGATTAATCCGTTCAAAAAAGTCTGACTAAAACCGAAACGGACTAAAACCGAAGCAAGATTTCCCATAAGAAATAATGTAAATTCAATTAATCCGTTCCAGACACCCAAAAATATTGACAAAAAATACATTTTATAGAGAATAACTATCTTTTTACATACAGAAAACAATGAGAAATACATATAAATGACTAATGAAATGGATAAATGAGCATGTAACATCACTTTTACCTTTATTGAAGACTTTTGTTGGCATATGGGACGCACTCCAGCCAGCTCCAGCTGCTCTCCCCTCTGGGGATCGAGCAATCACCACCAGCAGCGGAGGTGGGAACAGCCATCTTGGCCGTCTGCACAATTGGGGCTCCAGCCTGCCTTTTAACTTAGCAGCCATCACACCCAGTTACCAAGCTCACAGTGTCAGGAGAGGTAGTGCCAATGTCAGCAAAAGTAAGGGCACCAGAAAGAGGACAGTGCCCGAAGTCACACCAGCCTGTAGGGCAGCCACTCCTACACAGTGTCGGGAGAGGTGGAGAGGCAGTGTCAGCCAAGCAGCAGGCAGTTGAGAAACAGTGGGACAGAGAGTCTTAGGCTGCCTCCGGCCCCCCTAAGGTAGTAGCCTGACACAGGTGAGAGTCAGAGAACAGCGTGGGGCTGTGCCAGCAGGAGCCTGCAGCTGCAGACTGCAAGGTTTCAAGGAGAGGCCGCGTGTGCAGGCCTGCAGGACACCCAGAATCCAATCGGGAGGGCAGGGGCCCCGGCGGGAGACTGGGCCGCCAAGGAGAAGCAGATTCGGAGCAGGCAATAGTGAGGGCTCAGCCCGCAGGCCCCGCAGGAGCCTATCAGGCAGCTTTCTTCTGTGCCGGATACCGCGGCTGGCAGCAGCGTCAATCGGGGGAGAGTCCGGGGCAGGAAGCAGTTTCGGGCAGGCCACGCTGGAGCGTTGAACTCCTCGGCTCCCCAGAGGTCCTGCAGAATCGCTGGCTCAAGCTCCGTGGGAGATCGCTGGCTCACGCTAATCCATGGCAGGTACGGGGGGGGGGGGTAAAATGCTGTACGAAAACCGAGACAACGTACGAAAACCGAAACAAAATCTTGATGAAAAAAGTCAACGAAAACCGAATCGTACGAAAACCAGGGCATACGAAAACCGAGGTTTGACTGTATTCTTCTCAGTCTGTACTGCTAGGTCAAAGAAGGCTCAGTGGTCTCTGAATTCAGCTATGACTCCCATTAGAGCTGGTAAGCCTCCACAATGTGATATGGCAGGTCATGCCACTGGTTGCTTCATTTTGTGGCTAGTACCTCTTTGGATGCAGTACTGAAGAGCTCAGGGTGTGAAGTTTGGACTGAAAGCCCTCAACTGATCCATCTTTCAGTAACAGATGGAACTACTAGTCTATTTTGCTATTAATAAAAACTCTCCTCTTATGATTCTTCATTTATATAAATTTAAAAAATAGGGATATATTTAAGAAATTGTTTGAGAAGCACTGAATTTCACTCTACAAAAAAAATTCATAATCCATAACAAACCTACTGTATTAATATAGAACTATACCAGAAAAAATAAATATTTATGATGTATTCAATGCCCAATACAGACATATAGACATGACAAACCCTTTGCCATTCCACATATAGCAAGTCTGATGATCACAAGAATGTTTTTTTTTTTTTTAATTTTACAGTACTCCAAGTCTGTACCACAAGATGCTTTATGACCTCCACTAAAGGGCACGTTTACTAAGGTGTCTGCCAGTTGCATCCAGTTGTGCTACCAAATTAGCACGGAAACCTGCACTAATTTGAGGCACTTGCATTTTCTCTCCTGCTTATAAAGCGATGCTAATGCAGAAAGATGCCCTAACAGGCATACAGTCATACATATTACCGCTCATTGGAGGTGGCGTTAGTACATGCCCAAATCACCCGCATTTTTCCCCTAAGCTGCCCAACTGCACGCTAGTTAGTTAGTGCAGGATTTTTAGAGCAGTGCCCTTAGTATGCATCATAGTCCACGTTAATGATTGGCGCACTTTAGTCAACATGCCCTTTAGTGACAAATTCTAAAAAGATACAAAATATCCCAGTAGTTTGAGTACTCACATTTGGCAGTTGTACCACAAATATTTTTTTTATAATAGTTCAATGCTCAAGAGCATACAAGAGTCAAGGTCTCTTTACTACAGAGTTTCTTATTCATAATAAGCAAATAAAAACTCTGTATAGTTCATAATTTAGAAAGCATTCAGTCAAGCAAATCAAGGTGTTGGTCAGATCACCAACAGAAACCACCACTAGCCTCATCCTGACGAAAGAGTCAAATACAATAAAAACAGCAGAAATAGAGAATATGTTTTCTAGGGGTGCCTGCAGTGACCCCTCTAGACTCACATCTGCTATTCCAAGATTAGAAATTTAGAACAAATTGGAAATGAAATACAGAAACAAATATCAATAAGATGAATTTGTACAAAAAAAAGAAAAAGCAAACAAGTCAATCCTTGGCAAGTAAAACGTTAAACACAAGTATGAAAAGAGTGGCAACATATGGAGAGCTGCATATACTAATTCCCATAGTAAGTGAAATCAACTCCCAGATTTAGAAGCTGTATCAGAAGAGGCTGACTTGGATATAGTGGCAGTCATGGAGACCTGCTGACAGTCTGGGATGTAATTATACCAGGTTATAATCTATTGAAGAAAAAAAAAGGTAGGAAGAAAGGGAGATGCTATATGTAAAACATTAACGTCACAGAACTGCAAGGCTTACAAGAGAAGACGATTACACTCTGGGTTAGTCTGAAAAAAGGTCAAATTTAAAGTTTAATTTACATTGGTGTGATATATAGACAAGTTATTTAAATGAAGATTTTCACAACAGTGCTATGAAAGGGAAACTACTACTGATAGGAGATTTCAATTTGCCAGATATTGTAGACTGCTGCAGTTGTCAAGAAATAGAGATCTTGGATTTTCTACAAATTAGGCATCAAATAATGCAGTGGTTCTCAAATCCAGTCCTGGGGGCCCACCAGCTAGTCAGGTTTTCAGGATATTCACAATGAATATGCATGAGAGAGATTTGCATGCCTTCTACTTCCAGTATATGCAAATCCCTCTCATGCATATTCATTATGGATATCCAGAAAACCCGCCTGGCTGGTGGGCCCCCAGGACTGGGTTTGAGAACCACTGAAGTAATGGAACCCATGCGAGAGAGTGTGATACTGGACTTGCTGCTTACAAGTGGGGAGAGTGTTTCTGATGTTGTAGTGCAGGGGTCACCAAATCCAATCCTGGGAGGACACCAAACCAGTCAGGTTTTTGGGACATCCCTACCGACTATGCATGAGATAAATTTGAATAGAATGGGGGCAGTGCATGCAAATCTCTCTCATGCGTATTCATCAGGGATATCCCAAAAACCTGACTGGTTTGGTGCCATCCAGGACCAGAGTAGGAGACTGATGTAGTGGGTGATCTGGCATGCAGTAATTACCAGATGGTGAGCTTTAATAGTAGGACATGGATGGAGATGGTTCAGTCAAAAGTGAGGGTCCTAGATTTCAGGAAAACTAAATCTGTAAACAGGGTTGGCCCAACCATTAGGCAAACTAAGCAGTTGCCTAGGGACCAGCTTCTGGGCATTCAAAGCTAAAAACAGTAGATTGTCAGCAGGGCAGGGGCAGACATAAGGCCTGCCTAGGGTACTAGCACCTTGAAACAATCTTAGGGTTGGCCCTGTTTGCAAAGATGTGCAAGGATGGGGAAAATACCTCAAGGAGTCATTAACTGGATGGAAACATCTTGGAGGGTGGGGAAGAAGAGTAGAATAGGCAAAAAGGAGGATTTTTTAAGGGCAAACCACATTTTTGTTGGGAAAGTAAATAAAAGTAAGGGTGAAAAATAGGAAGCAGCTATAGTTTTCAGAAGATGAAGCTGAAAGAAAGGTAAGGAAAAAAACCCTGACCTTTACCTTCAAAATAAGATCACAAAAGGAGGAAAACAATAAGAAATTAAGGGAAGCTGGTAAAGTAGTCAAAGCAAAGATGCTAATAGAAGAAAGAAAACATAGCCAACATGTTTTAACATGAGGACAAGACTTTAGTTAGGTTAGTTACAGGAGGAAGTGCAAGGGTGGCACTTAAGTCTCAAAGGGTGAAGTGGAGGAGGGAATATGTAGAGGCTGATGAGGATAAAAGTGGACTTTAATATATATTTCTGTTCTGTGTTCAGAGATGAAGGGCCTGGAATGGGACCCTAAGAAAAAACACACAAATAGGAAGGGAAATGAGGTAGAACTTGGAACTATTTCAGCAGACTCTGGTCATAGGGAATTAGCAAAACAAAGGGGCTGGACGGGATTCATCCAAGAGTAATGAAAGAATTTAGGGAAGTACTGGCAGCTCCACTGGCTGTCCTCTTCAATGCTTCATTAGAATCAGGAGTGATCCTGGAGGACTGGAGATGGGCAAATGTGGTTCCCATCCACAAATGCAGAAGTCAGAAAAAAGTTGGGAAACTACAGAATGGTTTGACTGACCTCTGTAGCGAGTACATTAATGGTAATATTATTGAAGCACAAGACAGTGTGGTTTCTAGAATCCAAGGGATTACAGAATCCGAGACAGCATGGCTTTACTATAGCTAGGTCTTGTTAGACCAATCTGATTGATTTCTTTCACTGTATAACCAGAAAATTTGATTGGGAGACAGCACTAGATGTGGTATACTTAGATTTTAGCAAGATCTTTACACTTTTCCACATCTGCAATTTATAAATAAACCCAGCATCCTTGAGATGGACCCCCAAAGTAAGTGACTAGGTAAAGCTTATTGAGTGAGAAGTGACAAAGGATAGTAGTAAATGGCATTCACTTCTGAAGATAGGGGTGTTATCAGTGGCATGCCACAGGGATCAGTCCCGTTCTTAACTTTGTTTTGTAAGCAATATTATGGCAAGTCTGTCAGGAAAGGTCTGCCTCTCTGCAGAGGATACTAAAATCTGGAACATGTAGAATGAATCCAGCAAAGCTTGAAGAATGGTTGAGACTTTGGAAGCTAAGATTTAACGCTGAAAAATTCAAGGTCATGCATTTGGACTGCAAAAACCCAAGGGAGCAATACAGTATAAGGGGTGAAGTACTTCAATGCATGAAAGAAAAGCGGGACCCGAGTGTGATAGTACCTCTGTATAAGGTCTCTAGTGAGACATCATTTGGAATACTGTGTACAATTCTGGAGGCCATACCTTCAAAAGGATATAAACAAGGTAAGTCAGTCCAGAGAGTGGCTACTAAAATGATCTGTAGCCTTTGTCATAAAGGATATGGGGACAGACTAAGATCTTAGCATGTATACTTGGGAAGGAAAGGCCGAAGAGGGGAGATATGATAGAGACAACATTTACATATAACCGTGGTATAAATGAAGGTACAAGAGGCAGAATGCGAAGGAAGCTCTGGAAGGGGGAGGGGTCATAGGATGAAGGTAAAAGGGGATAAACTCAGAAGTAATAAGGAAATATTTCTTCATGGAAAGAATGGTGGATGCATGGAACAGTCTCCCAGTGGAAGAGGCGGAGACGAGAACCATATCTAAATTCAAGAAAGCATGGGACGAATACTGAAGATCTAAGGGAGAGGAGGGGATTGTAGAACAATAGTTCTTATGGAGGAGCAGACTGGATGGTAATGTCTTTATCTGTCATCATTTTCTACGTTTCTATATTTCAAGAATTACAGGCAGTAAAGAAGGAAATGGACTCTAAACAGTAAAACACTATAATATCAATTTACTCAGTGCATAATGCTACCAGAGTGATTGCTGCACAGTGCATTAGAGTGGAAAGTTCATGTGAACACAAGGGCCAGATTTATTAAAGTTGTTTTCCTTTTTTGTGCTTATGGGGAAATGCTTTGGCCATGAGGTCCTTTATTTTCCCACAATTAAAATTCTCTCCTTTGTCACTTAACAAGACATAGTCAAGTCCATTAATCAAGGCAAACAGAACTCTGTCTGAACTTGGTTTCATTTGGCTGGTAGAATCCCATCTGGCAGTTTTGACTACTCTTTCCTGTTGTGGTCCCATAGCAGTCATAAAAATAAAATTAACCATTGACTGGTTGTGGCATACCACAGTGACTATTTCCATGGCTGGGGAGCACATGTACACATCCTGGAATTGAGCTGGCTGAACCTGTATCCTTAATTTTACACTTCCAAAACATACTAGCATTAACCAGTTATAGTACAGCACAAAAGGATGCTGGAACACACTAGAGCCACATAAGGAGGCCACGCTACACTCATCGCTTCTTGCCGCCACCACCACCACCCCAACTGATCCTTTCCTCCCGATCAGATGCTCACAATCCCAGAATAACCAAGTTTGCAGAGTCCCATGTTAATTGTAATTCTCAGCCTGTAAATAGTTACCTACCCAGGTCCCATGTTAATTGTAAACTGTTGGAAACATTTTATTGTTAGAATCTAGCTAATTTATTATTTTATTATGTACCTGTTATATGTACTGTTATACCTATTCATTGTATTATGTTGTTAACATGTAAACCGTGCTGATTGTAAAAGTGCAGTATGTAAACAAATAAAACTAAAATAAAATTTCCATTCACCATTGAAAGTTATTGCACTAAACCTCTGGCCTGACATACAAAGCCCTTATCCGGATATCCCAGACGGGGTGGGGGTGGGGCCTGGCCAGATGGTGCAAGTATCTCCACAAATTGCCCTGCCATTATGCAGTTAGTGCAGGGGTAATCCAGGGGCAGAGGTGATACTGCATGATAATCAGACAAAAGAATGTTAAAATGTAATCTGCAATAGATATAGCATGGCACTCCACACTAGTAAATTGTATTCATTCCCAGGACAAGCCAAAATGCTTACAGCAAAATGCGTGCTCTCCCAACAGTTTTAGAAGGAAACTAGTCTATTCACTGATGCAGATTCAAATGCAATGCTTACTTCCATCCATAATCTTACAGTGCAATGCCTCTTTCTTCTGCTAATCCTGATAATAAACTCTTGTTTTTAGACTTTATGTAGCACTAATTTGATATCAATCATTCAAGACTATATACAGCAAAACACATACACTAAAAGCAGAAAAAATAAAAAGTTCTCTTTAACTTCTTGGTTGCAAGGGAAACTCCTTTCACACGAGTCAGGTTCACCATCAAAACCTATTACCCATCATCAGAAAACAGACATATTCCTCTACCAAATCACTGCCAGGGAAACAAAATGGTTTTCATGTGTTTCCTAAAAGAAAGTGCAGTATCCAATGCCTATACATTACATGAAGGGACTCCACAATTCAGGCGCCACCGCTGACAAGCTTAGCCCACCTCATTTCCCCATACACTTCAATAAATTGAGCACAAAGCAGGGCGTACTGCGAAGATTGAAGGCATATTGCCAACACATACATGATCAAGTTATCCTTCAGATCACAAAGCCCTGAGTACTCGAGATCCTAAGTCTATCTCCAAATGGCAGTTCATGTAGCTTGGCCAATGATGGTTATTGCTCTCCCTCCTGTTTCTCACATAATTTTGCACTTTGTGATATTTATTTCAGTATTGTATTTTAAATTAAGCATCACTCAAACCATATGCTTTGCCATTCTGACAAAACAAAGAACGCAGTATTTTGCATAGTTCAGACCTTTGGACACTGAATTTTAAATCGTGTGCGCGCCGAATTCCAGCAGGAGTATACAATGTTCCAAACCACTGGCACTTTCTGGACTGATGTATTAGGAAGACCAACATACAGAATACTATATTAAACCAGAATCCTTACTACCATAGTCTGCACTGGTGATTGAAGAGCATTGTGTTAACATGCATAAAAACACAGAAAAATAGTCCTAACATCATGCAATAAGCAGGCTAATCAGTGCATGTTTTCCTACAGCAGCTGAATGTTCCCCAATAACTCAACATTGGCAGTTTCTAGTCCTCTGGAAAAAAAATTTCAGAGATCTGGACACATTTACAATAAACAAAAAGCCAGAAAAGCAGTTAGCTGGTGCCTGGTGGGCTCTTAAATACAACAGACAACTTTAGGAAATCGCTGTGGAGAAGCAACAGAAGCCAAACTACACGAATGAGTCACCACTACTAATTTTCTTATCCTTAGGAAGCTAAGCTAAACAAAACTGGTGTATCTCTCTCGCATCACTAATACGCTTCTGGTGTCAAAAGAAGACTTCAGTTTCTTGTCTCTGTGAGCGCATCTTCAGCAGCCTCCCACGCAACAGAAGCTTTATCCAGCGGAAAGCGTTACTGTTTCTCCAACATGAGCCGCAGAAAGCACAAAAACAAAAAGGAGGGGGGGGGGGGGGAAGAGATAGGAGAGAGGTTTTCCCACCTCGCTCTGGGATTCACTGGTATTCCTCTGTGGACGATAAGGGCGTTCAGATCTCAGATATCAAATGCAGGAAGCCGCAGGCAGGTCCGGAAAGCTGCGGTCCCGGTTTCCCTTCACTAAAGCTTGGCTAAAAACTATTGGGGGGGGGGGGGGGGGCTGAATCATCTGCTGGCATCAAGATCGGGCCGAACCGGAACCGCACCCTTCAAGCGGAGCTCCGTGTGCGTACATCCAGAGGCATCCTCCAGCAAAGCCTTGGTCAAGGGGGAGCTGAGCCAGACTCTGCCCTACAGAGCAGCCTTTACTTCCCAGCAGCTACATGCCGCTAGTCAGAAGATCAGCGCTAGCAACGCTTTAAATCAGGAGAGGCAATGCTTTACCCCCGTCCCGAAGGCACACGTGCGCCGCAATTTTATAGCCCTCTTCCTCCAAAGCCACGGAAAGAAGGGAACGAAATAGTTTATATAAACATACCCTTAAAAGCCAGCACGTTATCTATGTTACATTCATGTTGCGTCTAATACTCAGATTTGCTATCTATAAAGTCGCCTTGGCATGACTACGGTCTGCCTTTGCTCGCCCAGCACGCATGAAGCTGTTATAACGGGATCTATGCAACGAAGAGCACATTGTAGGTGGGAAGAAGAAATTAAAATCCCCATGCATCCGATAATCCTTGCCTAGAACTGAGCCCCCAGTCCGGCCGCCCTTCGCGCCTCTTCGGCTCCAGGGGAAACGGCGCCGGGAGCAAGCACGGCAAAGATACTCACCGACTGGCAGTCCACGGCCATAACGGCAGCACCACAAATTAAAAAGGGAAAGACTGCTGCAGCTGCTGGTTCCCAAACTCCGCTCCCTGCGCAGCCAGCCACTGAGCCCGAACTACGCCCCCACACTCTTATTCTAGAAAGAGAGCCTCCTCCCGGACCCCGCCCCTCCTCCGTGGGGAGGAGCTCCTACATCTCTCTCTCTCCGACACGGGGTCGCGCTTTAAAGGGGAACTGTGTAACCTCTTCTGAGGGAACACCACAAATTAGTGTCCGAGATGCTGCAGCTACTTTAAAGACAAAAAACCCTCGACAACAACGAAAGAGTCGCGCTTGGGACGTTTTCCTGAAGGATAGGGGAAGGGAAAAAGCCCCAGATGACCAAAGCCTGGTGAACCTCCCCGCTCCGCCAAAAAAACGAGGGGAGGGAGGCGCAGAGGAAAGAGAAAGCGGCCAGCCTGCTTAGTAGAGACAGGGGGGGCAACAGCTCCAGTCAACTGAGGGGGATCTTTCTCGGAGGGTGAGGGACTGTGAACTAGAGGAAACGACTCAACCGAAACCGTCACCCTCTGCGGTCTTCTAGACGCTGACGGGACAGAAACGACAAACCAGTACAAGGCTCCCACCTTACATTCATTGAAGAGAGAGACTTACCTCAGCCTCACAGCTGGTTTCTTTGCCCTTTTCCAGAGCCGGCTGGAGGGGTGACAACGCTCCTCTCTCGCTGCTTGTGGGAGCCGCTAACAATGTTCTGCTGTCAAAAAACAATGTTACTTTCCATTTCTTTGCCAGTCCCTTGATGTTATGCAGCGCATCATCTGTTGTTCTCCCACCCACTCACACTAGCATACTGCAAAAGCTTTCTCCACTGAAAATCTTAACGGTTTCTCCATCGCGGAGGGGAAGATGCTGAAGGCAAAAAAAGAGAAGGGGGGAACAGGTTTTCCCATCCCGCTCTTGGATTCATTGGTATTCTTCTGCCGAGGACACAGGCACTGGAAGTTGCTGGAAAGATCCGGTATCCGTTTCTTTCCTCTAAAGTCGAGTTGAAAGAGGGGGAGGGGGAGTCAGTCATCTACTTTTCTCTTGGTCAGGGCGAGCCAGAACCGCACCCTCCAAGCGGAGCTCTGTGTACTTGCATCCAACCGAGCCTCCAACAGGGCCTGAGACACGTCCTGCCCTACAGAGCCTTTCCCTGGCTTAGAAGTGAGGTTCATAATGTGCAAAACTAGAACTCACAATCCAAAAATGCCCTTAGTAACCACCATAAATTACCTTAATCCTTCTATTGTATTAACTCTATTCACTCAAATTAATTCTACTACAACTAAATATGGCATACAAAGACCTCAGAATAGTCTTACCCCTACATTTGGCAAAACCTGTCACCATAGGGAAATGGCAGACGCTCACATCATAGGTCTAAAGCCTTAAAATATTTTTACATGTGTAACTTTTATTCCAATTATACCCAAATTCAATATTATTAATCCACAAAAGTACTTTTTAGGATCCTTCACTACTAAATAATGCACAAACACTATTAAAAGGAAGGTGTCCGCATTTCTATGTGGTATATCAGTCAATGCCCTATACTGGAACTTATGGAATACAGTCCGATTCACAGAATGCAGTCCATTTTACCTATAACAAAGCAGAGAAAAACTCTTACAAATCAGCTTATCTATACTTACAACGCGAGTATACAATCACTTATCTGAACAATATCCAGGTCCGCAGATATGGCTGCAAGCCGAGATAAATGCACAGCCGAGGTGGTTAATCTTCACAGTAAATTATCCAACAAAAACTTTCGTTTCGCCAATAGGCTTCTTCAGGGATTACAGATACAATCGCTCCACTAAACTCTGAGAATATCACCATTATCATTAGCATCGAAAGCATATTTAGTTGTAGTAGATTTAATTTGAGTGAATAGAGTTAATACAATAGAAGGATTAAGGTAATTTATGGTGGTTACTAAGGGCATTTTTGGATTGTGAGTTATAGCTTTCCCTTAGACGGTTATATTTTTTTGTTATGCGCAAAACTAGCCCATTTGGAGAAACTCAGGGATCGTCTGGGTGTCACCAAACCTCTCCTTCAGTCACTGTAATGGTGAACAATCCACCACAATTTGCTCAAAGGTCTTTCCTTCCAAATTGCTCCACCTTAAAACGTTTTGATGACAGACCCATCGTTTGCCTCCCATCATCTACACGCTGCTAATCAGAATGTCAGCACTAGAAGCATTTTCATTAAGAGGAGCCATGCTTTAATTCCTCCCGTCCCAAAGCACAGGTTCAATGACCGCTTTTGGCCGCGATTGTGGTCTCGCAAAGCCTTCTGCCCATGGGAGCAACATGTCCCATAGGCAGAAGGCTGTGCAAGACAGGGATCGTGGCTGGGAGAGGGAGTGCTTGCCCCTGGGACATGCTGTTCCCGCGGGCAGAAGGCACTTGTCATCCTGCTTGGGTAGGGGATGGCTAGCGATGGCACCTTTCTGTCACATGTACCCGACTTACCAGGTAGCTTCGGCCCTGTGCTGTAGTTTACTAGGATATATTTGATTTAATTTTAGTATATATTATTTTAACTTGTGTGGTTCAAACATTCGCTTGCCATAATTGTAGATATTTATATTTTCTGTACACCTTCTAGAATTTTAGACGGATGGTATATAAAATCAATGAAATTAAATGAATTTCTTGGCATTTGTATTCAGCTGCACAATTTTATAAGAACCATTTTCTGCATGTAAAACATAATTTACATGAAGAAAGTTCCTTATCAAACTACCACTATAGCGAACAGTCCTTACTCCTTGGAGCTTACAATTTAGTCAAGACAGACAGGACACACAGGGCCGGTGCCAAGGATATGAGGCACCCTAAGTAAACCTCATTCCTAGTGCCCCTCTATGTCAGTGCCATCCCCATTGCTGCCCCCTCCAGTGCTTCCACCCCCCTCCGGTTTAATTTTCTTTTGCATGGGGGCAGACGTGGCTACCACCGCATTCGCCCCCATGCAAACAGGAAGTGGAATCGGAGGGGGCGGAAGCATGAACAGCATCACTGCACGGGAGAAGAAGTTAACTCTGACACTGCTGTGTCATTTCTAAAGTCTGTATGGTGCCACTGCATGTCCTGGAGAGTGGCGACAGTGGTGGCAATGAGCACCCTTGGACCATCGGTGCTCTAGGCAGTTGCCTAGTTCACCTAATGGTGGCTCTGGCCCTGAGAACACAATGGAAAATAAGGCTATTTGAGCTAGAGCAGTGGACAGGGTAGAGGTAGGGATGGGAATGGGATAAATGTATTTGTCATTTACCAATAGAAAGGTCAGAAGTACAGGAAGTCGCCAGTGAGGTAGAATAAATCAGGTGCTTCTTTATGAACATTTCTGAAAGGCCTGCAGACAGCTTGGGGGTGATATTTAAAAGGATTTATACGATAGAAACAAGTGTAGACTGCAAAAGTCTTTTTGTTTTAATTTTTTCATTATTGAACGCTGAACTTTTGGCGATGTCCAGAATATAGTGGAATTGAACCATTCAAGGTACAGGGATTAAAGTTATACGAAGAGCTGCACAATTCAACTGCTGTTTAGTGTATTTGCAAGTTTGATATATTGCCTTAATTGCTTAGTACATCAAAGTGATTCACAACATCCACAAAGAAAAAAAAAACAATTAACAACTGCAGTACAACTTCCACAGGAAGGAATTTATACCTAACGATTTCATACAAACCAGCCCTGATCATACATCATAGAACACCCATTGCAACAGACAGCATTATAGCATGTCCAACAGCAGATATAATGAACTAGCTACAAGGACATGCACAGCCTCTACATTATCAACAAACAGCCTTCTGAAAGAGGGGCTGATGGAACCAGACAACAGAACCACAGAGACGTACATCTGGGTCTACCACAGGTCTCCAACTCCAGTCCTTGCAGGTTGCAAACCAGTCAGGTTTTCAGGATGTCTTTAATGAATGTGCATGAGATAAATTTGAATGTATTTCCCCCATTGTATTCAAATTTATCTCCTGCATATTTATTAGGGATATCCTGAAAATCTGACTGGTTTGCAGTCCTCCAGAACTGGAGTTGGAAATCCCTAGGACAAAACAGCTCCTAGAAAGAGCCTAGAAAAACAGTCAGGCAAGGGAGAGGGGGCATACAAGCCAACTGCTACTCTATCATCTGTCAAATGCCGTGGTAAAACACTTATGTTTTAAGGCCCTCCTTGAATTTCGGATAGGAGGATTCAACTTGAAAGTTGCTGAGCATGGCTTTCAAGAGCAATGGAGCAAAATAAAAGAAAGAAGCTTGGCATATGGCCTCCAATTGATATCAAATGACTGGAGGAATGTATAGGAAGATGTCAGTATGGGACCTCATTGGCTGAGAAGACAGAGGAATAAGGTGGTTTGCCTGATAACTGGGAAGCCTTGTGTAAAAGGCTTTGAGGCCGATTCTATAATGTGCATGTCCGGCCGGCAGAAACATCTAAAGTAAAAACGTGCATATAATAAACCCGAATGCAAAACCGCAGAGATAGACATGCCCATGGTTCCAGAATTAGGGAGATATACATTCCTGGCATGGCATGAAAAACATGTCAGGGGTAACACGGGCCCATGCTGCTAAACTGGGACACGGGTAAATGCAGCAAATGGCATCTATGTCCCCGTATTCACAGTATTCCGAAAAGATAGATGTGTGCTATGTTGCCCATCTCCATAAGGCCACGCCTCCTCAGTCAAAAGGAACATCTCCGAAGCTGATGTTCACACTGACAGTGTAGTGCCCATGCAAACAGAACAGTAATACTGATGAAGCAGATTAGGACAAGCAATCCAGGCTATATACACAAGTCTGTTGCATGCCCAGAACATTACACAGTCATCTACATGCACCAGAGCTTTTGAAAAGCAAATGGAAAGGGAGATGTTTGTTCTGACAGACCCTGCAGCACAACAGACATAGCATGTGATGCACATCACAGTCATTCGTTCTATGGCCATCACTGAAAACAGTATGTGCAATGCATGGAATGGGCCAGTGAAAACTGGAACAGGTCTGTACAGCTATATGGCAAAACATATCCCTGGCAATCACAGGAAACCAGCAGGATGCTAACATGTAACAGTGCACCTTCAGAAACACATGCCCAAAAGCACCATCCTGTCTTGACAAATGTGCACAATGTTTGAGACCTCTGATGGTGCATTTGGATATGCATTAGTGCCATCCGCACTGCAGCATGCCCCCACTCACACAGGGACCTGCCCTGTACAGAGATTACTGCCCATTCACACAGGCCCCTATTGATGCTGCAGTCAGCCCTACGGTCAAGGTACTGGCCAAGCATACATGTCCCCCCTTAGCTGGATATCAGCACACCAGGTCCTCTCCTGCAGCCCTCATACATTCAATACACACACGCTTGCTTGCAGTCACGATAACATACTTCTGCTGCTACTGCATACTTGCTGGGCGTCTCCGGACTACACATCTGATCTACCAAACACATACCATCCCCTCAGCTACTGTATGTTCCTATTTTCCCAAAGCATTTGTTGGGGGTACCATGCATAGCTCCTTTGGCATATACAGCCCATGGTCCTCTGCAGTGGCTGCTCCTAGAGATGGCGCCAATATCAGAGAAAGGTGGTTGACTATGCAGGATGAGGCATCTGCCTGAACTCACTTTGTTGATGAATGACAATGGCCATTACTGTGATTAGTCTGTCCCAAGACAACTGATGGCATTTCAAGGCTTTAGTATGAATAACTTTCAATGTGCAATTGCTGCCCCTTCACTAAAGAGTGCTTGTAGAGGGGATAAACAGATGCTAATTTCTTTCTGACTCAGGATTGGCAGATTTCCCTCTCCCTTGTTAAAGAGATGAATGTGCTGGGGCGAGACAAGGCACTTTCTAATACCATGCCTTCTTGTTCTTGGCAAACATTTGAAGTTCGTGCTTTTAGTCAGCTTTTCCCTCTCCTGGAAGTCTTTTTTGTTCTTTCACCTCTTCTTCTGCATTCCAGATGCTCTCTGACTGCTGCCTTCAGAAATGACGACACGCCAGGCTTCCTTTCGTGCAGGTCTGCAGCAAGTGGGCTGAACCATGAGGACAAGAGGACTGTACGTGCTCTGTTTAGCTCGTACACACAATATCGATGACAGCAGCATGCAAACGCCATCAGCTCAGAGATACCAATAAAGCAATATTTAAACTCCAAAATCAGCTTGCAGATATTCAGCATTGGTATCCAGATAGTGACCAGCATTGAATATTGGAATTTGGTGCTGGCCACCAACACTATCTGGAGAGCGGTGATTTGCAGCCTGCTAGTCGGATAGCCTATCCAGATAGCTCAGCACAGTTTTATTGCTGTCTTAAGGTATACAGATGGCTATCCACATAGCAGCGCTGAACATCGATGCTATCTGAATAATTTCCTGTCCTACTCCAGCTCGATTCCATCCTTGGATGCCCCGAGGAAGTCTATGATGATAGCAGCAGTATTTGGATAGTGTTGCAGATTATCATGGTCACCAGCACTTATCCAGTTAAACGATGCTACTAACTATATAAGGGCTGCTGAATATTGGGCTCAAAAGTATTATGGGTTAGTGTGCATGCTAATAGTCTGCGATCACTCTGAAGGCAATTATTTTGCAGGAATGAACTAAACTTTATAAATAATTTTTGAGAGCTTTATCTGCTGGCAAAACAATGTCCCACTTGCAGAAAATGTTATTTGTATTCAGCTCAGAACTTTCTCAGAAGTCCAAGTGAATTACATTCAGGTACAGTAGGTATTCTCTCTTCCCCAGAGGGTTTACAATCTAAGGGGTAAATGCAGAAAGGCTAATGCAACTTTTGTGTGCAGATAACGCAACTTATATACACAAGTTCCGACACACGAAATGCAGAAAAGAGATTGACGCGTGTGTAAACAGCAAAGGAAAAGTATGCACAGACAATAACACCAAGTGTATTTAAATTATATGTAAATGAGCTGTGCATATTAAAATGGATGCTAAATTTGTCTGCGCCTGATGCAGAGAAATGCGTAGAGGATTACATAAGAAGCCGAGGTGCCAATATCCCTACGCCTGGTCTGAGGGTGGCTTAAACGTCTTGCGCATGTAGGGAAAAAATATCCCTGGTGGCCGAGCAGCCCCGATCCCAACCTACCCACTCACTCACTAAAAAAAATCCCTGGTGGCCCAGTGGACCCAATACCCCCAACCTACCCACTCACTCGCTAAAACAAATCCCCTGGTGGTGGCTTAGTGGCCCTAATCCCCCACTCACTCACTAAAAAGAAATCCCTGGTGACCCAGCGGTTCTGATCCCCCCCACCCACCCAATAAAAAAACCCTAGTGGCCCAGTGATCCTGATCCCACCCACCCAATAACAAAAAGGCCTAGTGGCCTGGTGGTCCCTGAACCCCCACCCCTCTCCTGGTATCTTTAAGCTGGAGCAGGAGCATTGCCCAAGTGCTCCCAACTCTGCTGCAACATATTGAAAAATGGAAGCACCTGACCCATGCAGTGCATCCTGGGATGCACCAGGCGGGGTCAGACTGCACCTTATATGGCAGTGTCAAACTTACTCTCAGAGACATCATGCCAAACTTGCGCCGACTTCTGTGCCCTTGTGTTTGGCTTGCTTTCCCAGTTTAACAATGACATTTTGCGCATATCTCATTTGCATATAAGAACATAAGATATGCTATACTGGGTCAGACCAAGATCCATCAAGCCCTATATCCTGTTTCCAACAGTGGCAATCCAGGTCACAAGTACCTGGCAGTTTCCCAAGAAGACACACAGGTTCCACAGTGCTTGTATTGGGACAAGCAGTGGATTCCCCGGGTCCTCTTTAATAGTGGTTTATGGACCTTTCCTCTAAGAACTTGTCCAAACCTTTTTTAAACCCAGCTACACTAACAGCTTTTACTACATCCCCCAGTAACGAATTCCAGAGTTTGATTACATGTTGAGTGAAAAGATATTTTCTCGTATTTGTCTTAATTGGGATACATTGTAGCTTCATTGCATGTCCCCTAGTCTTTCTACTTTTTGATGGCGTTTACCCATTCCACTCCATTCATTAATTTACCTCTTCTTTAAAAAAAACTCAACAAAAAATACTCCTGATTAGCAATGGAGACGAAAATTAACTTTATTACCTATTGTGTACTCACACTATGTTTCCTTCTATCGCAAGCATTACATGCGCATGCATACGCACTTCTCAACAATACCATAATATTCCTATTATAACACACCAACTAGTGCTATTCTGCCTATCCCACGACATATTCAAATTATACTTCAGTGGCAGCCTTTACATCTTAACAATAGAAGAAACGCAAATCCTTGCAACTTAAAAGGCAGTTTAATAACTGACTATATTCATGATCATGGCCCTGACATAATGTTCATCACAGAGTCATGGCTCTCGGACACTGACTATATTACTAAACCAGCTCAGACAACCCGGCTTTGAAATATTCTACACCCCTAGGCAAATTAAGCATGGAGGAGGAGTTCTGACCATAATAAAAGAAGACTTAAAGGCCCCCCTATCATCTTCCATAAGTGTGGAAGGCCTGGATAGCCTAATTGAAACCAAACTATACACATTCTACCTCATTTATAGGGCCCCAACTCCTGATACAAACAGTATAATTAACATCTTGGAAACTATGTTCAAACACACCACTTAATAAACAGATAGTGCTTCTGGTTGATTTCAACCTAAACTCTCTACATAGTGATCATGCAGACTCTTTTCTTAAAGCTATGCATTATATGGATTTTCATCAAATTGTATATACTTCCACACGTGAAAAAGGTAATATACTTAATATTCCTACCCAACAATTAATATTATATTCCTAATATTTAATATACTTTAATATTCCTACCCAACAATTAATGCAGATAATTACCCTTTGATCCTAACTCAACCTGTACCTTGGTCAGACGATCATATCATCAAATTTACAATGCCTAAACAACGTACCATAATCAGGCAACACAACAATACCAATACATGTTCCTGTTTTAAACAATTCACCAAAGACATATTTCTAAAAGAAATACTGCCTCAATAATGATTCAAATGACCTAAATGCACTACTAGAAAAATGGAATTCTGTTATTAAAAATATAGCATCTGCCTCTTCATCTAAGCCTAACATTCGCTCTAGTTGGTCAAATATCCAGTACACACAGGAACTTAGAGCATTAAAGTGAATATTAAGAAAATTAGAATGGAAATGGAGACTAACAAGATTGCCAGAGGATAGGAATAGTTACATGAGCACCCTCCAAACCTACCAAGACAGCATAAACAAACACAAGAAAGAGAACCATACTGAGTTACTTCTGAAATCCCTAAATCGACAAGGGAACTATTTGAGATTGTGAGATCCCTAACATAATCACCTAATAGGGAGGACAACTCTATCAACATCAACCCACAAGTGTTAGCCAATCACTATTGTGATGAAGAAGATGATAGTGAGCCTATGGAGATAGGAAAAACTAGTGAATGTACCTTTAAAGAATGTGACAGGTCTGCAATACACACACTGCAGAGTGCAGCTAGAGGGAGTAAGCACAGAGAGTCTGAAGTTAGGTTGCCACACCCAAGCTATCCTGACGTAGTTACAAACTTAGGGGATGATCACACACAACTGGGGGGAGTGAGAGAGACCCTGACAGAGAAGCAGCTTTATAAGCCTTGCTTAGAAGGAGAGAAAAAAAAAGAAGAGGGGGAAGGTAACGAAGCAGCACCAAGCAAGGCAGCTAGCGTGGCTGTCGTTGCAGGATAAGAGAAAGTTCCAAAGAGGCCAGCAGTCCCAAGGTGGAGAGCTCCAAGGAGAAGCCGTCAGGAGAGGTACCAGGAAAACACAGCTCAGAGAGAGAGAGAGCATAAAAGTCTTCCCACGTCTATGCCGGACTGGCAGTCTCAACGTGTTCAGAGGTGGGTGCCCAAGGCTCAAGCTAGGAGGCAGAAGAACCCAGCCTGGAACAGGGAGCCATCGATTAACACCAGAGAGGAACTTAAGCAAGGAGGCCAGGAACTGTTTAACCGCAGCTGGAGAGAGGTTCATGAACCTAGCCAGAAAGCAGGGCCGGCCCGTCCATTGAGCGAGAATGTTTTTTGCACAGGGCCCCGCGTTTCAGGGGGCCCCGCGCAAAAAACATTCTGATCCAAAAGTAAAATGAAAAAAAAATAAAAAAAAGCTGTCTGCTGCCGCTTCCGGGGCCGCCGTGGCAGAATCGAGTGTGCCGCGGGGCCCCCCCTGTGCCCGGCAGAGCCCCCCATGTGCCCGGCAGAGCCCCCCCTGTGCCTGGCAGAGCCTGCCCTCCCCTGTATCAGCTCTCTCTTTCCAGCGGCAGTCACACGCGCCGGCTTTCAGAGCGCAAGGGGAGAGTTTCTCCCTTGCTGCTCTGTTAAGCCCGTGGGGGCTGATGGGAACTCCCATCAGCCCCCGCGTGCTTAACAGAGCCGCGAAAGGGAAACTAGTCCCTTCGCGCTCTGAAAGCCGGTGCGTGTGACTGCCGCTGGAAAGAGAGAGCTGATACAGGGGAGGGCAGGCTCTGCCGGGCAAAGGGGGGGCCCCACGGCACATTCGATTCTGCCGCGGCGGCCCCGGAAGTGGCAGCAGACAGCTTTTTTTTATTTTAAATTTTCCCTGGGCTGGGCTGGGTTGGGCTGGGGGGGGGGTTAGGAGTGATGATGGGCGCTGGGGGGGGGGGGTTAGGAGTGGTGATGGGCGCTGGGGGGGGGTTAGGAGTGGTGATGGGCTATGGGGGGGCTTAAACTAAAAATTGGGTGATGGGGGATAAGGACTGGAAATGGGCTGGTGGGATTAGGACTGGAAGTGGGTTGATGGGGGTTAGGACTGGTAATGGGCTATGGGGGGGCTTATACTAAAAATTGGGTGATGGGGATTAGGACTGGAAATGGGCTGGTGGGATTAGGACTGGAAGTGGGTTGATGGGGGGTTAGGACTGGTAATGGGCTATGGGGGGCCTAACCCAAAAATTGGGTGATGGGGGATTAGGACTGGAAATGGGCTGGTGGGATTAGGACTGGGAGTGGGCTGATGGGGAGGTTAGGACTGGTAATGGGCTATGGAGGGGCTTAAACTGAAAATTGGGTGATGGGGGATTAGGACTGGAAATGGGCTGGTGGGATTAGGACTGGGAGTGGGCTATGGGGGGCTAGGACTGGTAATGGGTTGGGGGGGTTGCTAGGACTGGAAATGGGCTGAGTGGAAGGGGGCTTGAACTGCAAATAGCTGATGGGGACGGGGCTTGGAATGGAAATGGGCTGAGGGGACGTGGGGGCTTGAACTGCAAATAGCTGATGGGGACGGGGCTTGGAATGGAAATGGGCTGAGGGGAAGTGGGGGGCTTGAACTGCAAATAGCTGATGGGGAGGGGGACTTGGAAGTGAAATGGGCTGAGTGGAAGGGGGCTTGAACTGCAAATAGCTCATGGGAAGGGGGGCTTGGAATGGGCTCTTAGGGGAGGGAGCTAGGACAGGACATGGGCTGATGGAGGGGCTAGGATAGGACTGGGAATTGGGTGTTGGGGGGAGCTAAGATTGGAAATGGGCTGTGGTGGGGGCTTGGATTGAAATGGACTCATGGAGGGGCTAGAACTGGAAGTAGGCTCATGGGGGGCTTGGATTTGAAATGGGCTGAGTGGAGGGGAGCTAGGATTTAACATGGGCTGATGGTGGGGCTAGGAAAGGACTAGAAATGGGCTGATTGGAGGCTGGTATTGGAAATGAGCTGATGAAGGGACTCGGATAGGACTGGAAATGGATGGGGGAGCTAGGACTGGAAATAGACTGATGGGGGGCCAGGACTGGAAATGGGCTGATGTGGGGACTAGAAGGGAGCGGATACTGGGTGGGGCTGGAACTAAAAGGGAGCTGATGTTGGGGGAGATTAGAAGGGGATAGGACTGGGAGAGTGAAATGGAGAGGGGAAAAATATTTTGTGTGGGAGGGAAGAAAAATGTACAATTGGCCGGGTATTGGGAGACTAAGTGGGGATTGAGGATGGAGGGGTAAAATTTGAGTGGATGAAATAGGAATGAGGAAAGAGCAAAAGGAGAAAGATTATTATGTTAAAGCAGATGTAGAGAGAGAATGGAAAAGAACTAGAAGAGAAGAAAGGACAAATGGACAGCAGAAGATGGAGAGATAGCAGAAGACACAAATAAACCAGAAGAAAGTGGCTAGAACAATTGCAACTGAAAAAAAATGCACAAAAGGTACAAAGATATCTCTATTTTGAATTTATTAACTGGAATATGTCAGCTCTGGGAAATGTGCATCATTAATGTCTGTGCTTTGTTTAGTACAAGAGGAAATTAATTTATAGTTTTATTTCTACATTGTTGTTGTACATTCCAAGTTTGGCTTTTAGGGTTCCCAGTTTAATTATTGTCTTCCTGTTTTTAAATTGTGATTCCTTGTTTGGTGATGGTCTATGTTCTGCATGTGTAACTGAGCTGAGGTATTCTGTTTATGTAATTCCTATTTGACATTGTCACTTGTTCTCTTTCCCCAGTAGGTCATGTATTGTTATTCTCTGAAATGTATTGGTTTAATATTTGCAGTGTTGCCTTTTGATAGGTAGGGTATGGTGCTTTATGAGTCCTGGTAGTGCTGTTAGGATACGGTGGGTTTGCTATGGGTTCTAAATGGGCAGTGTTTGTAGTAGTTCCTAATGTGCCTGGCGGTTGGCACTGGATTATAGTAATGTAGAAATCTTTGTCTTTCTTTATCCATACACTCATGAAGAGGCATGTTTACTAAAAGTTAGTGTATGGTAACATTATGCAAATATTTATGCAAATGAGGCCCCTTATGCAAATGAGGCCCCGCACCGAGTCTCCGCACATGGCCCCGCATCCCCCTTGGGCTGCCCCTGCCAGAAAGTAATAGCTCAAAACCCAGATACTTGTCTTCCATACCAGGTAGACCACTGCTGGAGGGAATTACAGAGATCCCCAGAGAAAGTGTATCCTGGGAGACACGGGGAAAGCTCAGAGCAAGTTGATGTTTCTTCAGAGCAGGAAGAAATGCAGATAGATCCTAGCGAACAGGATTCCTTGCTGCCTGAGTTTCCCATGGATTGCACATTATGTTTGGCTGGAAGCATGGAGTCCTTAACTGAGGAATATCTTTCAGGATGTGCACTTTTTGAGTAACAGAGTAAAGAAGTCTGACCTTGTTGAAGGTAAGAGCTTGTTTAATCAAAGGAATATTGCCTAGCACCTGTGCTTGATGTTACTAAGGAATGAAAGGATAAAAGAGAACATTTTTACTAAGCTGAATGAAGAATGTTGTGTTTTGTTTTATCTGCTATGTTTTGGATTAAAACGCCTGCACAGAAGTGATGACTGTGAAACACCTGCAACCTGAGTTTTGTAAATATCTTTGGAAATACTAACTGGAGAGAATATCCTGATGCTTTATGTTGAACCTTGTAACATTGGGGAAATAAACCTATATCATTTACCTTCATACTGGTTTGTCACGGCTATACTTTTAAAAGGGAAACTACATCTCCCAGCATGCCTCAGTGCTGAAGATAGTTTTTCAACCCGTTTATGAAGGACATAATGTCCACCCTAGCTCTTTAGGCACGTGGCCGGGGGCTGGGGTGTGACACTATATAAGTAAACTAAGTTTACAAACAGATACACCACTAACTCCTATCCTTCCTCCCAACATGACCACTGCACCATGGCAATCATTTACACAAATTAATCTAGAACACCTAGATAAAATCATTATGTCGATCAATACTACTACATCCCCAATTGATCCATGTCATGTCAGCTGGTTAAAAATGGCTTGTGCAGAAATGTCACCTTAAAATAGTCAGCCTTTCACTCTCCTGTGGACATATGCCTGCAGCCTTAAAGAAAGCCTCGATCAGACCAATCCTGAAACAGAGTTCCTTGGACAAAACAAACTCTAACTCATACCTCCCAATTTCAAGCCTTTTATTTATGGCAAAATAATTGAAAAGATAGTCCAAAATCAACTACAAGACCACTTAGATAATCATGCCCCCTAGACCCACATCAATATGGTTTTAGACCCTACCATGAAGTTGAAACACTTCTTCTGGTCATGTTCGATAACCTCATTAAAGGAATAGCAGGAACTAAACTAGCCTTTATACTGATATTCCTCGATATCGCCGCAGCGTTTGACTCGCTTAATCACTCTGTCTTATTATCATGACTGAGGCAAATCGGGATTGATGGCTCTACCCTCCAATGGTTTAAATCTTATTTTTAACTAATTGCATCCAGCAAGTAAAAATTGGGCAATCCATATCTAACACATAGTCAACAGCAAGGAATCCCTCAAGGCTCGTCTCTGTCTCCTTTGTTGTTTAACATTTACCTTCAACCAATCTGTAACATTTTTCAAAAGCAAAATGTAAATTACCACGTTTATGCAGATGATATAATGATGTACCTCCCAATAAATACAAACAGTCGTAAACTTCAGGAAATATAACATGTTTTAATGAAGTCTCACAATGCCTCGGGTCATATAACCTCAGAATAAATTTCAGTAAAACTGAGGTACTGTTATCACCAGAAACAAAGATTTCATACCCCCACCTAAAATACAAGTCAAAGAAGCTACCCTTGAAGTAAGAAATGAAGTTAAATAACTAGTGTCAAACACCTTGCTGGCCCACAAGGCGGGAGCCTGGGGCTTCGGTGTTGCTCCTCTTCTAACAGCAAGGACTTTATGTTGCCCTCAGGGATTTTGGGTCCCAATAGCTAATCGAAATAAGGAGGTAGTTGTGGTCGAGTAGCTATGCTTAAAGAGGTTTTATTTCCCGTCCCGGGAGAATTCTTGCAACAAATATCAAAAAGCAAATAAACCATACAGCTGGTATAACACAAGTGAGGGACTACAAATGGGAACAAAAATGCTTATTGTCAGCTTTAACTGAACAAAAAGAGGGAAAAAACAGGTTTGCAATCACAGACTTTTAACTGTGAAATCTGTGCTCTCCCACAGATTTCACTCCAGAAGGCTTTCTTAGGCCCCTAACAAAAGAGGTTATGCTATCAGAGAAAACAAGCGTACAGTCCATTTTGCACATATCAGAATTATCATCACCAAAGTCACAATCCATATCTTCAGGTGCTTCTTGATAATTATAACTTGCAGGGCTGTATTGTGGATTAGTGTTTGTTTCTCTCCTCTCGGCTGGGTCAGAGCACCACTCCCCCCTATCACTGCAGAAAGGTTCTTTACCACACACTATGGAATCTTTCCTTAGTGGGCTACACACTTCCTGACCACTGGGGGTAAAACTCAGTGCTCCTCTAGTCCAGGTACTTTGGCTTTCAGGCTGAGCTCTGCCTGGCTGGTGTGTAAACGGGAAGTGGAAACTTTTCTTCCCCTCTCTTCCTTTCACAGGACGTCTTTCTAAAGCAGGGGTCTCAAACACGCGGCCCGCGGGCCGCATGACCCGCGACGCCACAGAGTATCCTTTCTGCTATTTTTACTCACTGTTTTCCTTAGCGTGATTCCCGGGGCTGCATGGTGTTGGTCTCACATGACCGCGTCACGCGCCTGCCCTCCACCAATCAGCGACAGGCAGGAGGAGGAGAAGAAGGAGGAGGGGGCGGCCGGGCCCAGAAGCAGTCAGAGCAGCCACGAGGTACCAGCGCTTTGAAGCATCGCCTGCTTGGAGGAAGGATCGCCTGCTTGAGGATCGCCAGGGTGCACAGCTCTCCGCGGCAGGTAAGGAAGCAGTCTGCCCAGAATTAAGCCAGCCCTGCCTCCCTCAGTCCCTCTCCTCTTCGGCTTTCAGAGCCGCGAAGGGAGAGTTTCTCCCTCGCGACTCTGTTAAGCTCGAGGGGGCAGAGGGGAAATTTCCCATAAGCCTCAGCCGGCTTAACAGAGTCCCGAGGGAGGAACTCTCCCTTCGCGGTTCTAAGCCGAAGAGGAGAGGGACTGAGGCAGGGAGGGAGGGAGGGAGGGATGGCTCTGCCGGGGGGGGGGGGGGGTGCCTGTGATCTTTGTTGAGGGAGGCCTGTGATTTTTGCTGAGGGAGGGAGGGAGGATGGATGGATGGATGGGGGGGCTGTGATTTGTGCTGAGGGAGGCCTGTGATTTTTGCTGAGGGAGGGAGGATGGATGGATGGATGGATGGGGGGGCTGTGATTTTTGCTGCTGCTGCTGATGATGGATGGGGGGGGTCACAACTGGTAATGTGCTGTGGGCTGGGGGTCAGAACCATCACCATTTCTGAACCCCCCAGCCCCACAGCACATTACCAGTTCTAAACCCCCCAGCACATTACCAGTGTGCTGTGGGCTGGGGGGTCAGAACTGGTAATGTGCTGGGGGGTTTAGCACCCGGTAATGTGCTGTGGGGCTGGGGGGGAGGGGTCAGAACCATTACCAGTTCTAAACCCCCCAGCACATTAATGCACAAAAGGTAGGAAAATATCTCTTTATTTTGAGTTTATTAACTGGAATATGTCAGCTCTGGGAAATGTGCATCATTAATGTCTGTGCTTTAGTACAAGAAATTAATTTATAGTTTTATTTCTACAGTGCTGAGGTATTCTGTGTAATTCCTATTTGACATTGCTACTTGTTCTCTTTTCCCAGTAGGTCATGTATTGTTCTCTGAAATGTATTGATTTAATATTTGCAGTGTTGCCTTTTGATAGGTAGGGTCTGGTGCTTTGTGAGTCCTGGTAGTGCTGTTATGATACGGGGGGTTTGCTATGGGTTCTAAATGGGCAGTGTTAGTAGTAGTTCCTAATGTGCCTGGCGGTTGGCACTGGATTATAGTAACATAGAAATTTTCTAGTCTTTCTTTATCCATGCACTCATTATGCAACATTATGCAAATGAGGCCCCTTATGCAAATGAGGCCCCCGTGTCTTATGCGGCCCCCGGGTTACTTTACAAGTCCTCATTCGGCCCTCAAAGCAATTTGAGTTTGAGACCCCTGTTCTAAAGCATGGGAATTATCTCTTGGACAAGTATTCTGGCTCCCCAGGTTCCTGCTATTGTGGTTATCTCTTCTCCCTGCTCCTCGTGGTTTATATCCTGGAGTCTCCCTCTGGCCCCACATGGACCTTGGCTTAGTGCAGCCTAACTTCCCAGCACTAACCTTCGTGAACTCCTCTTGGATAAACCTCTCTGAGGTGCAGATTGATTCCACATCTGAACCTTCCAGGTATGGCTCCTGGCTTTTCTGAGCGCTATACTTTCCTTTCCCTCGAGTCCTCTCAATGTCTCCTTCTCTCTCTGCCACAGAGACTGAGTCTGACTCCTGGCTTGCATCTCTGTGTTTCCTTCTTTCTCCACGTGTGCCTGTATGTGAATCTGCTCGTATCCCTGTGCCTGAATCTGCACGTGTCTCTCTACGTGGCTCTGTACGTGGCTCTGCTCTGCTCAAGACTGACCTTTTTTTATCTGCGTCATTCCTTGAGACTTGAGATAGCTCAACTCTCTGCAGCTGTCTCTGCTTTGCTGATGAGCTATGACGTAATGGTATCTCTGGGCGTTTCTCTACAGCCTGTGCTCTTGTTTTGCTTAGTTGCCCCCGACAACCCCTAGCCATGTGCTCTGCACTGCTGATTTTAAAACTGCCCTGTGTGTTTTCCTCTACTTCCATCGGCTCAATCTGCCTTGCGCCATGACACTAGGTATCACTTTAGATCAAAATCTAAACCTAGCATCCTACATCAATAACATAACCCAAGCTATCTACAGAAAAATTAGAATGCTCCATCATCTAAGACCCTTACTAGACCCATGCGATTTCCGATTTGTCCTCCAAGCCATGATTTACCCTCATATCGACTTTTGCAACAGTATATTCCAGGGCTTACTGATGCCACTGCAGATGGCACAATACATAGCAGCTCATATAATCCAGAAGGCACCCAGATCTGAGCACATCATTCCCATAATGAGACAGTTACACTGGCTCCCCATACACAGAAGAATCCAATACAAAAACTTAATTATCACATTCAAACTAATACAGCTGTTATAGTTGGTGATTCAATCATTAGGAATGTAGATAGCTGGGTGGCTGGTGGACGTGAGGATTGCCTGGTAACATGCCTGCCTGGTGCGAAGGTAGCAGATCTCACGCACCGCCTAGATAGGATCATAGATAGTGCTGGGGGGGAGTCTGCTGTCTTGGTACATGTTGGTACCAATGACATAGGAAAATGTGGTAGGGAGGTTCTGGAGGCTAAATTTAAGCTTTTAGGTAGGAAGTTGAAATCCAGAACTTCCAGGATAGCGTTCTCCGAAATGCTTCCTGTTCCACGTGCAGGACCCAAAAGACAGGCAGAGCTCCGGAGTCTCAATGCGTGGATGAGACAATGGTGCAAGGATGAGGGTTTTGGATTTGTTAGGAACTGGGGAACATTCTGGGGAAAGGGGGGGCTCTTCCGAAGGGATGGGCTTCACCTTAATCAGGATGGGACCAGACTGCTGGCATTAACCTTTAAAAAAGAGATAGAGAAGCTTTTAAACTAGAAAATAGGGGAAAGCCGACAGTCACCCAAGAGCGCATGGTTCGGACAAAGGTATCCTTGAAGGATACTACCAAAAGCAGTGAGGTTCCAAAAGGGAGTATAGTAGCCCAAATGCCCTTGAGTAAGGAGCAGACAGAGCATAAAGATTCCCAATTACCCATGCCTACCAATAGCCAGATTAATATTAATAAAATACAGTCTCTAAAATGCTTGTATGCCAATGCTAGAAGTCTAAACAATAAGATGGGAGAATTAGAATATATAGCACTAAATGAGAGGTTAGATATGATTGCACTCTCAGAGACATGGTGGAAGGAGGATAACCAGTGGGACACTGTGATACCTGGATACAAACTATATCGTAATGATAGAGCTGAACAAATTGGTGGAGGGGTTGCGCTCTATGTTAGAGAGGGCATTGAGTCAGAAAGGATTAAAGTTTTGCAGGGAACAAAATTTGCTGTAGAATCTCTATGGATTGAAATTCCATTTATGAAGGGGAAGGTGATGGCAGTGGGAGTATACTATCGACCGCCTGGCCAGAATGAACAAATGGATGATGAAATGCTCAAAGAAATCAAGGAAGCTAACAAAAGCCACAACAGAGTAGTAATAATGGGTGATTTCAATTACCCCGGTATCGACTGGGACAGTGTCACAGCAGGACAAGCTAAAGAGATAAAGTTTCTAGATGAAATAAATGACTGCTTCTTGGAGCAGCTGATTCATAAACCGACCAGAGGGGAAGCCATACTGGACCTAGTCCTTAGTGGAACGCCAGATCTGGTGCAAGAAATAAGGGTGTTGGGACCACTTGGCAATAGTGATCATAGTATGATCATGTTTGATTTAATCAGTGGAGGACAGATAGTAAAGGAATCCACAGTACTACCTTTTAACTTTCAAAAGGGAGACTATGATAGAATGAGGAATATAGTTCGGAAAAAACTAAAAGGAGCGGTTCCAAAGGTTAAAGACTTACAGCAAGCTTGGGTGTTATTTAAAAATACTATCCTCGAAGCCCAGACCAGCTGTATTCCACGCATTAAGAAAAGTGGAAGAAAGTCCAAAAAACTGCCAGCATGGTTTAAAGGTGAGGTCAGAGAGGCTGTTGCTGCCAAAAGAGCAACCTTCAGGAAATGGAAAAAAGAGCCAAATGATGAAAACTGGAAACAGCACAAGCACTGGCAAGTTAAATGCAAAGCATTGATAAGGCAGGCAAAGCGGGAATTTGAGAAGAAACTTGCTACGGAAGCAAAAACACGAAATAAAGACTTTTTCAAGTACATTCGTAGCAAAAGGCCTGTGAGAGAGTCAATTGGACCATTAGATGATAGAGGGGTAAAAGGGGCAGTAAGAGGAGACAAGGCTATAGCAGAGAGACTGAATGAATTCTTTGCTTCGGTCTTTACTGAGGAAGATGTAGGGATGTTACCCAAGACTGAAGTGGTATTTAAAGGTGATACTGCAGAGGAATTGAGAGAAATATCGCTACACCGGGAAGATATATTACAACTATTTGATAAACTGAATAGTAGCAAATCACCTGGACCGGATGGTATACATCCCAGAGTGTTGAAAGAACTGAAATATGAGATTGCAGACCTGCTATTGGTAATCTGTGAACTTTCATTAAAATCATCTGTAATACCTGAAGATTGGAGGGTCGCCAACGTAACACCAATTTTTAAAAAGGGTTCCAGGGGTGACCCGGGAAATTACAGACCGGTGAGCCTGACGTCAGTACCAGGGAAAATGGTAGAAACCATCATAAAGAACAAAATTACACAGCATGTAGATAGTCATGGCCTAATGGGAGACAGCCAACATGGCTTTAGACAAGGAAGATCTTGTCTTACTAATCTGATCTGTTTTTTTGAAGGTGTGCATAAACAGGTAGACAAAGGTGAGTCGGTTGATATAGTGTATCTGGACTTTCAGAAAGCTTTTGACAAGGTCCCCCATCAGAGACTTTTGGCAAAGCTAAAAAGTCATGGGATAGGAGGCAGTGTACTATTGTGGATCGGGAACTGGTTAAAAGAAAGCAGAGGGTAGGGCTAAATGGCCAATATTCCCAATGGAAAAAGGTGAATAGTGGAGTACCCCAGGGATCTGTACTGGGTCCGCTACTTTTTGACATATTCATAAATGACCTGGAAAAGGGAATAACTAGTGAGGTTATCAAATTTGCAGATGACACAAAACTGTTTAAAGTTGTTAAAACCCAAGAGGATTGTGGAAAACTGCAGGAGGATCTGGATAATTTGGAAGACTGGGCATCCAAATGGCAGATGAAATTTAATGTGGACAAGTGCAAAGTTATGCACCTAGGAAAGAACAACCCACACTATAGTTACACGATGCAAGGCTCCACATTAGAAACCACCACCCAGGAAAAAGATTTAGGAGTCATCGTGGATAACATGTTAAAACCCTCCGCCCAGTCTGCAGCGGCGGCCAAGAAAGCAAATAGAATGCTAGGTATCATAAGGAAAGGGATGGAGAATAAAACAAAGGATATTATAATGCCTCTGTATCGCTCCATGGTACGACCGCACCTTGAATATTGTGTGCAATTCTGGTCACCGTATCTTAAAAAGGACATAGAGTTATTAGAAAAAGTACAGAGAAGAGCCACCAAATTGGTGAAGGGGATGGAAGGCTACTCCTATGAAGAGAGGCTAAAAAGGTTAGGGCTCTTTAACCTGGAAAAGAGACGGCTGAGGGGAGATATGATAGAGGTCTATAAATTAATGAATGGAGTGGAACGGATAGACGTGGATCAATTGTTTACGCTATCAGAATATAGAAGGACTAGGGGACATGTAATGAAGCTACGGGGTAAACTATTTAAGACAAATAAGAGAAAATATTTCTTCACTCAACGTGTAATCAAACTCTGGAATCTGTTACCGGAGGATGTAGTAAGGGCTGTTAGTATAGCTGGGTTTAAAAAAGGTTTGGACAAGTTCCTGGAGGAAAGGTCCATAAACCACTATTAAAAAGGGACCCAGGATATCAATGCTTGACCTAGTACAAGCACTGCAGAACCTGTGTCTTTTGGGGAAACTGCTAGGTACGTATGACCTAGATTGGCCACTGTTGGAAACAGGATACTGGGCTTGATGGACCTCGGTCTGACCCAGTGTGGCATTTCTTATGTTCTTATGCCATATCCACATCCCACCTTGGATCTCTAATTAACAGGATTCCAAATAACAGACAAAGGTGGGGAGATGCTCAAAACTCCATAGCCATCCCAACAGAATTCAGAAGGACCAAACAGTCAACGAGTAATAGAGCCTTTTCTTACTACGTCCCAAACTTATGGAAGTCCCTCCCAGCTAGAATAAGAAATGATTTATCTACCTTCTGAAAGAAATATTAAGACACTGCTGTTCTCAGAACATTATGGAACTAAACATACGGAAACAGATACTCAACCAATATAAATTTATTCTTTGATCATCTCACCCAACATAGTCACCTAACACACTCCCTCATACATCGCACAATGTAAAGATGTATTTCCAGGAACAAGCAGGAATAAATTTTCACATATGGGTACTGTCGGCACCAACGGAGCCTGCGCGGGAATGCTCCCCAGCATCCAAAAAGAAAGCTTTTGGGAGCATCCACCACGCATGTGTGCTGCCTTCCTGCCCATCTACCTCTCTCACTTCAGTTCTTCATTTTCTGTAGAGCCGACAGGACGTGTCCCTTGTCACCGCAGAAAATCTTCTCTTAAATTTATATTTTTTGTGGTCGCGTCTGCCTTCCGTCGACGCCTACTGGTACCACTGGTGCTTTTCTTTCTTTTCTTCTAAAAATAACTTAATTTTAGTTACGTTTTCTCAAGGGTTCTTCCCTGCTCTGGTGCTTGGCACCATTTTGGGCATTAGGCCCTCTTTTTCCTTACCATGGAAAAACCAGCCACTGGTTTTAAAAAATGTTCAAAATGTGGCGGTACAATTTCTATTACTGACACCCATGACTGGTGTCTTAAATGTTTAGGTCCTGACTATTGCCCTACGGAGTGTCTCTCCTGAAGGTAATTGACTAAAAGAAGTCTTCAGAATTGAGCAAATCAACTCGGCGCTCTATTTGCTTCAGACACGATGTCTGTTGCATCAATGTCTTCCAGGGCTTCTACTTCTTCCCAGGGATCTCAGGTAACTAAACATAAGTCTTCCAAGACTAGCCGGTCCTCGAAGGGTAGATCTCCCTCTAAGTATCAAGATAACACAGGCGTTGCCCTCGAGGACACTTCACTGGCTAAACAGCCCCGGCGGGAATCTTCAGGCTCCAAAGCTTTATCGGGGCTCCAGGATGTTCCCGAGGCCTTGACCTCGATGGAACTACTGGTGCCATGCTCGGGAGTTGTGGCTGCTTCCTCCAGTACCGATGCCCTGGCATCGGCAGTAGCGATGGACAAAAGACTCCTCACTATCGAACGCAGTCTAGCGACTCTTTTAGCTAGTTCGGTACCGCTAAAGTTGCTGCAGACGGTTCCGCAGGCACTGGTACCAATGCCGGTACTGGTGCCAGTGCCCTCGGTACCTGTTTCAACAGGCATGCTTTCTCCGATGCCGATACTGGAATCTCTCTCCAGTATGGGGGATCAGGTACCGACATCGAGCGAAACCGACGCCATCTGCTTCAGGAGAACCCGGTACTTCCTCCTTTTGAGTCTTCCGATTCCGATGACTCAGATGATTCCACCGGTACCAGAGCTGAACCTTTGCAAGATTCATCTCTTTCTCCTCAATGCAGAATGTCCCCTCCTAAGGATATATCTTTTCATGATTTTGTACGTTATATGGCGAAGAGTCTTGCCATTACAGTAGTACCAGAAAAGGAGCCTAGAGCAGAAGAATTGAGAATTCTTCAATATCCTTTGGCTCCAAAGGAGGCAGCTATGCTTCCTATACACCAGATCTTACATGATCTAATGTTAAGAATGTGGGAAGCTCCTTTAACAATATCTCCACATTCTAGACGTCTTGACACTATGTATCGAGTACCACCTTGCCCAGGGTTTCAGAAGACTCAGTTACCACATCATTCTATGGTGGTAGAGTCCGCCATGAGGCAGATTAAGAGTGCTAAACGACAGTCTTCCAATCCACCAGGTCGTGAGTCTAGAACACTGGATGCCTTTGGTCGTCGATGCTTTCAGTCCTCCATGCTATCAGCAAGAATCAGTTCCTATATATTATACATGGGAATGTTTCTTGAGCAGGTTACAAAAGACTTGGAGCTTTTGAACCCTTTTCTTCAAGAGGATAAACGGACAGATTATTTGGTTTTGGTCAAACATGCTCAAAATGTCTCTAAGTTTATGAATCGTGCTACCTTTGACTGTTTTGAATGTATTAGCAGGACCTCTGCTATATCCATAGGAGCACGTCGTATTGCCTGGCTCCAGGCTTCAGACTTGGAGGAATGGGTGCAAGATAAGCTGGGTAACATTCCTTGCACAGGAGAAAATCTCTTTGGCAAGGATTGGCAGCTTAAAGCTAATGAGATTGACATTGATAATACAACTTTAGACAGGTTGTCAAAATCTACAGCTAACCCAGCTAAGAAAAAGTTTTGCAAAAAACCTTTTTTCTCTAAGAAGAAGAAATTCTATCCATCTTCCACCCAGCAAACACATGTTCCGCAGAAGGGGCAACAACACACTAGACAAAGAAAGACACAAGCTCAGAAGGCTCAGCAGACCCAGCCCCCTCAGGGTCTTTGACTGTTGTCTAGAGAACTTAGCCATTCTTCCTGTTCTAAGCCCAGAACCTTTAAATATTCCAGGCTGTATTTGCCATTTTTCCAAAAGATGGCAACAAATCACTTCAGAAAATTGGACTCTATCTATAGTGAGTCTGGGATACAAGCTTCATTTCCTCAGCTTGCCCCCATCCACGCTAATAAAACAGTTCAAATCTCAACCACCGGTCTCAGACCTGTTGTGGCAAGAGGTCACCACTCTTCTGGCCCAAAGGGCTATAGAAGAGGTTCCAAGGTCCCAGCAGGGCACAGGATTCTATCCCCCCTATTTTCTCATTCCAAAGAAGTCAGGGGGACTAAGACCAATCCTGGACCTCAGAGAACTGAACAAATATTTAGTCCGAGAAAGGTTCAAGATGATCTCCCTTGGCACTCTTCTTCCATACCTTCACGAACAAGATTGGCTATGTTCTCTGGATTTAAGGGATGCTTACATGCATATCCTTATTCATGCAGATCACAGAAAATTCATTTGATTCCTAGTCAAGGGAAGACATTTTCAATACAGGGTCCTTCCTTTCGGGCTGGCCTCTGCTCCAAGGGTCTTCACAAAATGCATGGCAGTAGTAGCAGCATTCATGAGGGCTCTAGGAATTTTTGTCTTCCCTTACTTAGATGATTGGCTCATTCGAGCACCGTCAGCTCCAGAGGCAAGTCATGCTCTTTCCCGAGCAATGCAAATACTGCGGTACTTAGGATGGATCATAAACTTTCCAAAGTCCCAGCTCACCCCATCTCAATCCCTCGAGTTTATAGGGGCTCGCTTGGACACACAGCAGTCAAAGGCTTTCCTTCCTCAGCCACGCTGTCTGCGCATCATCAAACTAGCATCTCAAGCAGTGCTACAAACCTTCCTCACTGCCAGACAGATGCTTTGACTTCTAGGACACATGGCATCTACAGTCCATGTGATTCCTTATGCACGCCTTCATATGCGAGCGGCCCAGTGAACCTTGGCTTCCCAATGGTCCCAGGCCTCAGGATGCCTGTCAGACAAGATCAGAGTTACCACACACCTGATTGCGTCTCTGCATTGGTAGCAATCTCTGGAAAACCTTACAGTAGGCTTTCCTTTTCAGCAACCCCTACCTCAGGCTGTCCTGACGACAGATGCATCCAAGTTGGGTTGGGGAGCCCACTTGGGTGATCTGTCCACCCAGGGTCTCTGGACCCCACAGTAGGCTTCTTTTCAAATAAACCTCCTAGAACTAAGGGCCATTTCCAATGCTATTCGAGTCTTTTGCTTTCATCTCGTAAGCAAAACAGTTCTAGTGCAAACCGACAATCAAGTGGCCATGTTTTACCTAAACAAGCAAGGCGGAACAGGCTCTCTGCAATTATGCAACGAAGCTTTGCAACTCTGGGCCTTTGCCAGAGAGCATCACATTCATTTGTTGGCAGTATACCTTCCAGGCATTCAAAACGTTTGGGCGGACAGGCTCAGTTGAGTCCTGTTGCCACACGAATGGTCTCTCCACTCATATCAACTTGCCCGAGTGTTTCAAGTCTGGGGAACACCAGACATAGACCTCTTTGCAAGTCCACAGAATGCCAAATTTCCCCGGTACTGTTCCAGACTGCCAGCTCAGAATTGTCAGGCGAGGGATGCATTCCTGCTCCATTGGGGCCAGGATTTTCTCTATGCCTTTCCACCAATGTTCCCTCTAATTTTCTGTAGGCTGTGTGCGCATAAAATATCAGCTGTGCAGCTTTTGAAGGAAGGTTAAATTTTTGTGCGCCACATAACAACACTCGGAGTTATATACTTTAAAATTTGACTACATGTCAGAATACAGTATGTACACCACATTGATTTTAATTAAATTAAATGAAAATAGATGATTACTAAATGAAGCGGAAAATTTCTAGTAATTACAATTACTACTTTTAAATTTTAAGACGTGTGTGTTGTTTTCTATCAGAATCAGAACCACAATTTTTGTGCGCTCTGTTGTAAAGTATGTGCGCTCGCTCGGCGAGGTGTGTGCGCGCGCACACGTGCACAGCTTAGAGGGAACAGTGCTTTCCACCAATTCCTCTAATTCCCAAAACCTTATTCAAACTCCAGAGAGACAGAGGTCACATGATACTCATAGCTCCCTGCTGGCCAAGGCAAACATGGTATCCTCTTCTCTTAGGTCTCTCTCAAGCCACTCCTCTGGAGTTGGGGAGTGCTCCGGATCTTCTTGTCCCAGGACAACGGATCCCTACTGCACCCCAATCCCCAGTTCCTTCATCTCAAGGCCTGGCTACTGAAGGCGTAGAACTTCAAGATCTAGGCCTTTCACAACAAGTGATGGATATTCTTCTGGCTTCCAGAAAACCTTCTACAAGGCGTTTTACGCTTTTAAGTGGAAGAGGTTCTCAATCTGGTGTTCCCAGAGGGGACTTAATCCTCTCTTTGTACCAGTAGAGTCCCTTCTGGACTATCTCCTTCACTTATCAGCTTCTGGTCTCAAGACCAATTCTGTTAGGGTCCATCTTAGTGCTATTGCTGCATCTCATAAACCCTTTGATGGACAACCAATTTCCTCTCATCCTCTTGTTTCAAGATTTATGAGGGGTCTCCTTTTAACTAAACCTCCCATCAAACCACCTCCGGTGGCATGGGATCTTAATATTGTTCTGGGTCAAATTATGAAGCCACCCTTTGAACCTTTAGCTACTTCGGAGCTAAAGTTTCTTTCATGGAAAGTCATTTTCCTAATTGCTATCACTTCTGCAAGACGCATTAGTGAACTGCAGGCTTTAGTGGCTGACCCGCCTTATACGAGGTTTCATCATGACAAAGTAGTCTTGAGGACTCATCCTCATTTTATGCCAAAGGTGGTATCACCTTTTCATTTAAACTAATCGGTTTATCTTCCAGTCTTCTTTCCTAGGCCTCATGCCTCCAGTGCGGAAAGAAATCTTCATACCTTAGATTGTAAATGAGCTCTGGCTTTTTATCTTCACAGAACTCAGCCATTTAGAAAGTCTTCTCAGCTTTTTCTGGCTTTTGACTCTAGTCATTTAGGACTCCCAGTCTCTAAAATAACTCTCTCTAAGTGGATTGCAGACTGTATTTTCTTTACCTATCAGAGTAAAGGAATCCCTCTTGAAGGCCATGTCACGACTCACAATGTTAGAGCCATGGCAGCCTCAACAGCTAATCTTCGGTCAGGTGCTATTGATGAGATCCTCAAAGCAGCAACTTGGGCTTCTGTTCATACTTTCACTGCCCACTATTGTTTGGACAAGGACTCCCGTCTGGATGCCTTGTTCGGTCAGGCTGTTCTACAGCATCTCTTCCATTCCTAGATCAACTCCTTCCCACCATCCACTCTTGGATGCCTGAGGTCCCTGGGAGGAAGCATGGCCCATCTTACTTAGATACGCAATATTCTGGGGTCATCCCTAGGCATTTTAGCTGGGGAGTCCCAATATGTGAAGACTACATTCCTGCTTGTTTCTGGAGATAGCATAGTTACTTACTTGTAACAGGTGATCTCCGGGAACAGCAGGAATAAGTCTTCACAACCCACCCACCTCCCCTAGGAGTTGTCTTTCTCTATCCTCAATTTTTCTTCTATTTCTCTCCTTTGGTCTCAGCTTTCAACTCAACTGAAGTGAGAGAGGTAGTTGAGCGGGAAGGCAGCACGCATGCGTGGTGGATGCTCCCAAAAGCTTTCTTTTTGGGACGCTGGGGAGCGTTCCCACGCAGGCTCCGTCAGTTCCGACCGTACCCATATGTGAAGACTTATTCCTGCTGTTCCTGGAGATCACTTGTTACAGGTGAGTAACTACGCTAAACCACTCCATAATCTCATTGTAAATATGTTTCACTATTGTAAATAGGTTACTGCTGGTTACCTTGTATGGAACCTTCGCTCACTACTAACTTTTGTGTTTTGCTAAATACTGTTCATTGTAAGTGTTATTATTCTTTGTAAATGGCTTTGATTACTAGATAAGGTGGTATAAAAAATAAATTAAGTAAAATTTATAGACCTCTATCATATCTCCATTCAGCCATCTCTTTTCCAGGTTGAAGAGCCCTAACCTTTTAAGCTTCTCCATGTAGGGGTATCATTCCATCTCCTTTACCATTTTGGTGGCTCTTCTTTGTACTTTTTCTAATTCTGCTATATCCTTCTTAAGATATGGTGACCAGAATTGCACACAATATTCAAGGTGTGGTAGCATCATGGAACAATACAGAGGCATTGTAATATCTTTGGGTTTTATTCTCCATTCCTTTCCTTATGATACCTAGCATTCTATTTGCCTTCTTGGCTGCCACTGCACACTGGGCAAAGGTTTTCAACTTGTTATCCATGATGACACCTAAATCTTTTTCCTGGGTGGTGGTTCCTAATGTGGAACTTTGCATCATGTAACCATAGTGTGGGTTGTTCTTTTCTAGGTGCATAACTTTGCACTTGTCCACATTAAATTTCATCTGCCATTTGAACGTCCAGTCTTCCAGTTTATCAAGGTCCTCTTGCAATTTATCACAATCCTCTTGGGTTTTAACAACTTTGAATAATTTTATGTCACCTGCAAATTTGATGTCCTCACTCATTCTCCTTTCCAGGTTATTTATGAATATATTATAAAGCAGCGGATCCCTGGAGTACTCCACTATTCACCTTTCTCCTTTGGGAAAATTGGCCATTTAGCCTTACCCTCTGCTTTCTGTCTTTTGACCAGTTCCTGATCTACAATAGTACATTGCCTCCTATCCCATGACTTTTTAATTTTGCCAAGAGTCTCTCATGAGGGACCTTCTCAAAGGCTTTCTGAAAATCCAGATACACTATATCGACCGGCTCACCTTTGTCTACCTGTTTATTCACACCTTCAAAAAATATAACAGATTAGTAAAACAAGATCTTCCTTGGCTAAAGCTGTGTTTGCTTTCTCCCATTAAACCATGACTATCTACATGTTCACTAATTGTGCTATTTATAATGGTTGCTACCATTTTGCCCAGTATTGATGTCAGGCTCACTGGTCTGTAGTTTCCCGGATCACCCCTGGAACCCTTTTTAAAAATTGGCATTGCATTGGCCATTCGCCAATCTTCAGGTATTACAGATGATTTTAATGTTAGTTGACAGATTACTAATAGTAGGTCTGCAATATCACATTTCAGTTCTTTTAACACCCTCGGATGTATACCATCTGGTCCAGGTGATTTGCTACTCTTTAGTTTATCAAATAGTTGTAATACAGCTTCCTGGTTTATCAATATTTCTTTCAATTCTTCTGGTGCAGAACCTTTAAATACCATTTCAGTCATGGGTAACTTCCTTACATCTTATTCAGTAAAGACCGAAGCAAAGAATTTATTCAGTCTCTCCGCCATGGCCTTGCCCCTCTTAGTGCCCCTTTTACCATTCTATTATCTAATGTCAAACTGACTCTCTCACAGTTTGTTTTCTATGAATGTTCTTGAAAAAGTTTTTATTACGCATTATTGCTTCCATGGCAAGCTTTTTTTTTCAAATTCTCTCTCTGCCTGTCTTGCATCTAACTTGCCAGTGCTTAGGTTGTTTAAAGAATTCGTCATTTGGCTCTATTTTCCATTTCCTGAAAGATGTCTTTTTGGCTACACAGTCTCTCTGACCTCACCTTTAAACCATGCTGGCAGTTTTTGAACTTCCACTTTTCTTAAAACGTGGAATACAGCTGGTCAGGGTTTCCAAAATAGTATTTTTAAACAATATCCATGCTTGATGTGAATCTTTAAACTCTGCAGCTGCTTCTTTTAGTTTTTTTCTTAACTATTTTCCTCATTTTATCATAGTCTCCCTTTTGAAAGTTAAAAGGTAGTACTATGAATTTCCTTGATGTCCTTCCTCCATTTATTTAATCAAATGTGATCATGGTATGATCACTATTGCCAAGTGGCCTCATTACCCTTATTTCTTGCACCAGATCTTGTATCCATTAAGGACTAGGTCCAAAATGGCTTTCCCTTTTGTCAATTCATGAACCAGTTGCTCCAAAAAGCAGTCATTTATTTCATCTAGAAACTTTATCTCCCTAGCATGTTCTGCAATGACATTGAGACAATCGATACCAGGGAAATTTAAAACACCCATTATTATTATTGTGTTTAACTTTTGTTAGCTTCCTTGATTTTTTTGAGCATTTCAACATTCATGTGTTCATTCTGGCCAATAGTACACTCCCACTGCCATCGCCTTCCCCTTTTTACATGGAATTTCGATCCACAGAGATTCTACAATGTATTTTGTGTCCTGCAAAACTTTAATCCTGTGTAACTCAATGCCCTCTCTAACATATAGTGCAACCCCTCCACCAATTTGATCTACTCTTATAACTGCAATATAATTTGCACCCAGGTATCACAGTGTCCCACTGATTGTCCTCCTTCCACCTGTCATGCCCTAGCCCTCCGCCTCAGGCTAAAAGGGTTAGGGTTGCCATTATGTTCTCCTTATAGAAGGTGGGATAAACTATTTTGCTCCAGCTAAGACTGCTGGGAGTGGTAGTTCTTTTGCCTTCTAAGAAGAAATAGTCATGAAACCAGTGGTAAAGGCAAAGATGACAATTTATTCCCCAAACAAAAGGTTCTATGCAGATTGCATCAGGATAATTCTTCAGTTGTTTGCTCAAGGTTATTTACACAAGTATGCTGGCTGAGCTTCACACTCTTTACTAAAAAGTGCAACTGCTTAACAGATAAAGAAAAACATAGCAGCTTCCTTCAACAAAGAAAAATATTCTCTTTTCCTTTGTCTTCCCTCAGCTCTCCAATATACACTAGCAAAGGGATTCAATGTCATCAGCTAAACACAATGTACAGTCCATAGGTACTTCAGATGATAATGAATCATTCTCATTACAGTCCACTTGCATTTCCTCCAACTCCTGAACTGCAGTGTTTTGCTTCAAGCTACTATCATACGTCTTAGGGTAACTCCTCCCTAATGGGTTCTGTGTCTCCTTTGAGCACAGCTCTATGTGATAGGGATTACAGGTACCTGAGGTTGTGGAGACTCCTCTCTGGCTCTGTTCAGCAATGTCTCTCCAGCTATGGGGAAGCAGTCTCTGGTTCCCTTGTTGGAGTTCCTCCCTGGAGCTCTGCCCCGGTTCCCTGTTCCAGGCTAGGCTTTGTAGACTCTTGCACTGAGTCCTGGGCTCCCACCTCTGAACTCTCTGAACCTTTCTATCTGGCACTGGGGTTTGAAGGTTTCTTTTCTCCCCTTCAGCTCTGATTGCTTCACCTCCACTTCTCCAGCTGTGTCTCCTCCTGTGTTCCCTCTCATGTGCTGTCGTCGTTGTTCTTCTGTCTCTTCCTTGTTCTTGTCGTCCTCCCTGTCCTCCCTCTCCTCCTCCTGACTCTCTCTCTAGCCAGGGTTTATATTCCTGCTCTCTGAGCCGTGTCTCTGCCTCTCTGGACAGGTGTCTGTAATTAGGTTCCAAGCTTGCTACTACGTCAGCAGAGCTTGGGTGTGGCAGCCTAGCTTCAGTTTCTCTGTGCTTGCTTTCTTTTGGCAAATGCTGAAACATGTGTACTGCATGGATGTCACTTTTCTTAAAGGTAAAATCATTCTTTTCTTCTACTTCCATATGCTCACTAGAGGCTTCCTCATCACACACCATGTCTCTGAGATACCAATCATATCTAACCTCTCATTTAGTGCTACATATTCTAACTCTCCTATCATATTTTTTAGACTTCTAGTATTTGCATACAGGCATTTTAGAGGGTGTATTTTATTCATATTAATCTGATTTTTGGTAGACAAGGGAATTTGGAATCTTTAAGCTCTGTCTGCTCTGTACTTAAGGGCATTTCGGTTATTTTTGTCTTGGAACCTCTCTGATATCTATTTATTTATTTTATTTATTTATATTATTTCTATACTGCGCTCTGTAAAATCAGCGCAGTTTACATGTAACAACAATTTGTACAATGCAGCAAAGCATGCAATGCACATTACAGAGAACAGGTTTTACAACTTGGGTTTAACAGGGGTAACTATATACAACTGAGCTATTCGTGTACAGGTATGCCACAGGTACAGCTGTGGATACACGACACACTCTGAACTATATACTGTGACAGAGACGCCCGTCTTGAACCCATGAGAATAGAAAAGGACATGGAATTGGACTTAGGGGAGAGCCCAGTTGTGTATTTCAAGGGTAACCTGAATCCTGCGTACACTAATACCCACAAAATCCCTGCCTGGCCTGGATCTCAGGCCCCACAAAGGGAGAGAAAGAAGAGAGAGAGAAAGCCCAGGGTGCCACACCCAGACTCCTATGAGGTCCCTGCAGGCATGAGAAGAGATTATTATCACCTGGGAAGGGCCGGAAGGGAGGAGGAGGGGCTGGAACCCTGGAGGTGGAAATATAAACCCCTGCTAAGGCAAAGAGAGGGGAAGCTGGAGAAACAAGAGGCTCAGGAGAGTCAAGAGAAACGGGAGACGCAGTGGAGCCATAGAGGAGAGCCCTGGGAGGAGCTGAACCACAGGGAACATAGCCGAGGAAACGGGCCGAAGGCTGAAGGTACTGACTGGCTGTCTCGGGTAGAGCTGGGAACAGGAATGACTCTAGGACCTAAGGGGGAGCTGTTTACTGAGCACTGCTTTGAGAACTCAGAACGGGACAATGCTCCAACAATTGAAGATATGCAAGTCGATACTGCTGAGGATGATTTGAGGGCTATGGATATTCCTATGGACTGTACTTTATGCCAAGCCAAGTACGTTGAACCGTTATGCTGAGGGCTAACACTTTCTGAGAAGGTCTCCTAAAGCTGGAAATAACAAGACCCAGAGAACCGACAGGAGGCCGGGGATACTTTTGCTAGCACCTGGAGGTTTGTGACACAGCCAGGAAAACTTGCAGGGAAGCTAAAAAAAAGCTTGGTGAATATTTGCTGCCCATGTCTCCCATATTTTGGTTTAAACTTAATCCGGGAAGGGAGTTAAGAAGAAGCTTTATTTCCAGTGGGACTAAGTTTTATTGTTGCCATTAATTGTTTTACAAGGCAAGGCTAAAAAGAGGCATTTTTACCTTTGCTAAAGAAGTGCTGTTTTTCAGGGCTGAGAAATGTTTGAAGCAGCTGTGTGTGTTTGAAGCTTGTGAAGCAGTTATGCTGTTCTAGTGCTGTATTACCAATAATCCTGCATAAGAAGGAGTCCTGTGTACAGGGTACTTGAACTTTTGCGTAAGAAATAAAATTCTGTCACTTTGCCTTACCTCTGGACCATGACTACAACTTCTTCTTGAAGCCATTTTTGAAGGCAAACTACATATCCCAAGATACGCCTGGGGAAAGTTAGTTTGCCCAAGCCAATCGAGAGACGTTTCTCTGATACCACGCCCCTCTAGGCTAGAGGCGGGTGTGAGGGTGTGACAATACATTTTAGGCAATTATATACAAGTTTGTATATGCCCTAAGTTTTAGGTAATTATATACAAGTTTGTATATGCCCTAAGTTCAATATTTTGCTAGTATCCTTCAAGGATACATCCTTCCAAACCATGTGCTCTTGGGTGACTATAGGCTTTCCCCTATTATCTAGTTTAAAAGTTGCTCTATCTCCTTTTAAAAGTTAATGCCAGTAATCTGGTTCCATCCTGGTTAAGGTGGAGCCCATCCCTTCGTAAAAGTCCTTCCTTTCCCCAGACTGTTGCTCAGATGCTAACAAATCAAAATCCTCTTCCTTTCACCATCGTCTCATCCATGCATTGAGACTCCGGAGCTCTGCCTGCCTTTTGGGTCCTGCACGTGGAATGGAAAGCATTTCAGAGACTGTTTCCCTGGAAGTTCTGGATTTCAACTTCCTACCTAAAAGCCTAAATTTGGCCTCCAGAATCTCCCTATCACACTTTCCTATGTCACTGATACCGACATGTACCAAGACCACAGACTCCACACCAGCCCTATCTAAAACCTTGTCTAGGTGGCACATGAGGTCCACTACCTTCGCACCAGGCAGGCATGTTACCAGGCAATCCTCATATCTACCCAGCTATTTATATGCCTAAACTATTCTACTTGTATGCTCAGCTATACTTTGATTTGATTTAAATAAAAAGCTCTCTAGAAACACATTTATTTTATTGACTATTTATTCTATTTTACTTTAGAGTATATTCCATAAGATAAATACTTACAAGTGCAGATTATTTTCCAGCTATAGAAGTCCCTTTTAGTAGTCCTTCAAGATTGAGAATCACAGAGCTCTGGCTGACCTATTTATACTTGTGCTTCTAAAATAAAGTCTTACCAATTTCCTGGGTGATTCACACAGCTCTTGGTTTGATAGAGGAAGCCTTTCAAATTGCCCCTTTGATCTGTCACTTGGCTTTAACACCTATTTAAGACAACTTCACAGATCGTTTGTCTCCTAACTGGAAGATCTCTTTGTAAAGGTCACTAGAAACAAGTTTATTTCTTTCTACTCATAAAATATTTATTCTATTTGTATTCTAAGCTATATTCTGATTTGATTTAAATGAAAAGCTCTCTAGTGGTACTATGGCCTGACTGACTCAACCAAAACATTGAATTCAAAAATATACAGATTTATCAGCTTTAACCCAAATAATTCCTTTTTTCCCCAAGATTTAGAGTATATGCACCCTTTTCTGCATACTGGCACTAAACGTATGCAATATCGGCACCCTACATAGAGCTATTAGCAATCAACTTCAGCATCAGCTTTCTTGCAACATTTCCTAAGTCTGTACCTGAGACAATGGAGGGTTAAGGGACTTGTCCAATATCACATGGAGTGGCATTGAGATTTGAACATTGGCTTCCCTGGTTCCAGACCACTGCTCTAATCATTTTAACCAATTTGTAAAATTGGTTATACTATATGTAAGTAAAAGTATAAGCATAGTGCTATTTCATAGGTTTAACCACCATAAGGGGAGTTGTTCCTCAGAGTTGGTTCGGCTGGGTTTTGAACTATATGCATATTTCTGAATTTCCAAAAGTATGTGCATATTTTCACCCAGAAAATGTATGCACGCAAATTAGCAGGTATAAATGTGTGTGGGTACTTCCCTTGAATAATTTTTTTAGATGTGTTTCACTTAAGTGGTAGTGCCTACTGGAGAGGGTCCATCCATCTGTCTGTCCATCTCTACACATCTGTTTATGCATGCTTTGCTTTAAGAATCTAAAAATAAGTAGCAGAACTGTGTTCTAAATCTTTCCCTCAGAAAATTAAGCCCTGGCACTGGCACGGACTGCTAGCAATACAGGTATAATTTGGCACTGCTTGGTATCCAGATCGTGACACCGAATAAATGCATGTTTAATTTAACCGCTACAGCTAGAATTTATAAAAGAGCTGACTTTACAAAACTGTAGCTGTTAAATATCAGAATGAACATCTCTATAATGAAAGAAGAATCTAAGCAAAAATGTAATCTAATTGGAATCAACAATTAAGCAAACAATTATGGTAATATGCATATGCCAGGTTATTGAAACTCTGCAGTTCAGGCTTCCCCTCACAACGATTGGCTCTCTTAAATGGTGGAACCCTGCAGTGGAGGAAGTTTGGTTTATCCTGCAGTTTGAAATCTTGCAGGACTTCAAACTAGGAGATCAGCCCAAACTTCCTCCACCATGGGGGCTCCATCATGTAGAAAGCTGATCATGGTGGGAGAAATGTGAACTGCTGCATTTCTGAGGAGATGTAGCCAGGAACAGGAAAGGGTGAGTGAAAGAGGGACTAGATAAACAGGGAGGGGGAAATATGAGAGAGAGAGAGACACTGGGTGGAGCCTTTGGGGGGAGGATGTATGAGAAAGAGAGGGACGTTGAGTGATGCCTTGAAGGGAGGGGGCTTGAGAGATCATGACAGAAAAAGAGATTGGGGGGTGGGTGGTGGGAGGTTGTAAGAGAGAGAGACTGGAGGAAACTTGGGGGAGGGATCATGAGGGAGAGACACACACATGCATGCAGCCCTTGACACACATACACAGACAACCCATGCATGCACTCACTTAGGCCCTGATACTGTTGCAGCCAAGCAGCTGAAAATGCTCTCATTCTCTCACTCACCCACAGAAGGAAGCACACAGACAGGCTGGAATGCAAACAGGATCTTTTAATGTGCACACAGGTTCAGACAGAGAGCCGGTACCCTCCACAAAAATCTGAGCTCCGAAGGACGTCCTACATTGTCTTATATACAGTACATTTTAAAACTCATTCTACAATCTCATTCGTCTCAAGTATTTTCTGTCCACCAATCAGCAGCCCCTGGGAAAGGTGCCTGGGTGACCTGGGGAAGGTGCCTGGGTGACCTGTCCAAACCGGTATGCTCTGGTCTGCTGATTTCTGGGCAAGGGGGTATTGTGCTCAGGCCTGGAGGGGGGGGGGAAGGGTGCCTACTGAAACCTTTATGTCTTTTCTTAGCAAGCTGATCACTATGTAAAATCCTCATGGCTTGGGGGGAAGGGTTACCCACAGCTAAACCTTATGGCTGCCTCACTCCCCCCTTTTTAAGTGAGACCTCAACCGCTAGGGGCGGTAGAGGGCAGTATTACTGGAGGCAAGCCGCAGAGGGGTGTATTGGGTCAGGGCCATGACAGTGGTAGCCACCTTGCGTTCTACCAGGGTATCAAGGGTGGTGGTAATGAAGCGGTAAAGAATGGGGATACAACATGGCAGAATGGCACATAGCAGTAAAATAAAAAGAACTCCTACCACTAGGATTTTTAGTCCCCCTAGCCAACTGAACCACTTAATAAACCACCCAGGACCCATGGACGGGTCAGTAATATGATTAACTAGATCACGTAGGTCTTGGATAGAGTGTTCAATGGAAACACTTGCGTCAGTGAGTTTAAAACAACACATACCCTATACCTTCTGTAGCAACTCCTGCACAAAAGTTTTGTTCCGTGTGTAAAAGTTGCTGTACTGTCTGTAAAAGGTTGTAGGGTCTGCAGAGGCCTCTTTCCCTGGGATCCACCCTTATTAACATATTAATGGCTTTTATTCTTGCTAGTGTTGAGTCATTCTGGCTACACCCTGCCATCCCCTTTGTTTCATTAATCACTGACACTGTAGTCTTCAGGGCTCATGAGCACTTTGTATCACCAGCTTTGTTTGGCCTGTTTAACTTGTCCAGGCTTGCCCAGCTTGCTCAGGCCTGTTCAATCTGTTCAGGCCTGGCATGTCTTTTCTTAGCTGGGTCCATTTTCTGTGCACTTTCAGGCCTGACCTGTTTCTTAGCTGGGTCCATTCTCTGTGCACTTCTGTTCAGAGTATGGTTCCCCCTGGCTTTACTCTTGTTGTGCTGGGCTCTGGGTACTCATTTTCTTAGCCCACATGTTTTTTTCCGTGCCATCATAATGTATTACAGCCTCAGGCAAGGATGCAGCCATACTAGACATACCTATCAGCCAATTTCCCTTCATTCCCCAATTTTTCTTTTTCTTTTCTTGTGAATGGGGCAAAGGTAATCCCACTAAGGGCAATGGACAACAACCATTTGAGACAGATAGGGGGCATCAGAAAAGCAGCTTCTGGTACTGTTCCCTAGAGACAACATACATTGTAACATCATTTTCATGCAGCAACTCAATAATATTGAAAACACATAACATGAAAGTGTATCAAAAGCAGCAGTGCTTAATAATGTGATAAAGAAAGCTCTGAGAATAGTACAGCAAAACTTGAGCTGGTGTGGGTATTGCAATTGCTGAAGCCGAAATGGCTTGTAGATTTCAGTTACTTTCTAAGAAAACAATATTAAAAGGATAACAATACAATCATTCACAAAAGCCCCCAAAAACCCCCAGTCAGTCCAATAGTCCTCCTCCCATTCTCAGACAATGTGGTCCTGCCTCTCAGCAGTTCCCCAGGACCTTGCAGTGTGCTTCACCTTTCTCTGAAGTTTAAGTTCTGTTTCTCTCAAAATTTGAACCTCTCATTCTCATAGGCAGATATCTTGGCCCTTTTTCAATGTGACACACTGATCCAGATAGGGACTCCTTCACACATTTCAGCGGTGGGTGGTTCTGAGTTCTTGGGATGGTCTGTTCCATCTGGACTCTGGCCAATTTCCTCTGCTGGACTCTCTGGATTGCAATTGGTGACATGGCTCCAGGCCTTATTCAGAAAAGCAGCACCAATATTGAATGAAAAAAACCTAAATATGCTGGATTAGATTTCACAATGATATAAACTTAATTTCATCCATATTTACTTAAGATCATAACTATCTCATATGGTGTCAACTATGTCTCTCAGTTTGATAAACTCTTTGTCTCTCTGTCTCTTTACCACTGGAGATTCCTTTGCAGGTAAGAAATATTCCATTATGCCCTTGACTGATCTTTACTTGTTTATAGATCAGACAAGTTGCACACACATATTCTGTGATTTCTGGCAAGGCTTTTTAGAATTATACCAATTTTTGTGAGAATTTGTCATCAAATCATCCCTCTTTTGCCCATGCGTGCCTGGCCAGGACATACAGGGGCAAAATGAGGCAACAAGCATCTGGAAGTACCACATGGCCAGTGTGGGTTTTCCAAAGCTCATCAGGGTTCAAGGTGCACCCAGCCTGTCTCCAGATGTCTATTTCTAATTGTTGAGTATGTGTTGGGGCTTAGATGAATTCCTAAATTGAAGATTCTGGAGACGGCATAGTTGAATAAAATGCTCATCTACTTTTTTTTTGTTGTTTTTGTTTACATATTCATTAGCCAGATACATCACTTCAAATTACCCATACTAATGTATCCTTATTTGGCAAGGCTGCTAAGAATATCAAACAATTGTTTAAAAACTTAGTATTGTTTCTTTTCTCTCATTCTTTTTCTCAAACCTCTCCTGGATCATTGCTGACAAGCAAAATTTGGTTTTGTCCAATCAACTCAAGTTAAATAATTTTACAAATATTTCCATATTTTCTGGTGTAATTGGCACCTATGGTGTTACTGTCCTGTTCAGCAGTCATCAGCACTGAGCTGCCTTAAATCGTACAGTTCAGAAAACAGGCATTCAAATGATGAAACTGATACGTTTGCATGAAAAGGTTGGAGGATATCTGGAATGCAAACACTTCTCCTTGTATATTTTTAATGCAGAATATTCTTTTTCACATTTAATTTAAAACCTAACAATACCTGAGACTGGCATAAAACTGATCTGAAAACCCTCTGTGAGGTGCTTGCCATAGTATATAAAATCCCTTTTAACTTTTAATTTTGTATATGCAGTCAAAACCAAATATATGTACCAGAGATAAAAATTCAAGCTGGATTACCCTTTTTATTCAGAGCTCTTAACCTCTACTTTAAAGGTCAAAGGAAAACAGAAACAGTTTCCTTAGTTTCATGCCTTGTTTGTTTGATCTAGCATCCAGGGGCACTTGGCAATGAACAGCCAGCAATGAAAGAAAAACAATATTTACTGTAGATTAAAACATTTAAACACAAGACTCTAACAAGATGTTTTGAGGCAACAGCAGAATGGTTCAGCACACAAAACATGAGAATCAACTACAGTAAAACAGATGTCCTTTTCATCTCAAGAAACCAGGACTTCACCCCTCCACTCTCTTTAAAGGTCGGCAACACAGAGCTGAAAACCAAACCCACAATCCGCTACCTTGGCGTTACACTGGATCAACAACTGGATCTGAAAACCCACATAAGAAACACAGTAAAAACAGTATACATGAAAATAAGGACCCTAAAACATCTCCGACCGCTGCTTGACTTCAGCGACTACCGTTCGATCTATCAGGCATTAATATTACCACATTTCGACTATGCCAACGTAATTCTACACGGTCTCCCTCAAGCAACACTGGCTCCTCTCCAGCTTGCAATGAACACTGCGGCAAGAGTACTAACAGGGGCTTCACGGAGAGAGCACATAACGCCAGTACTGATGAACCTCCATTGGCTACCAGTTCAAGCAAGAATCCGCCACAAAGTTCTAACCTTAACTTTCAAAGCCGCAAACACCCTGACCCCCACAGCCCTCAGCAAGATGATACATAAAGTACCACAGAACAGAAACAGAAGACCCATGATGCAAAACACACTAGAGGTCCCAAAAGTAATAACAAAATGCACAAAAGCAACGACAAATAGGGCCTTTACGATTTACGCACCCAGAGCATGGAACGCTCTCCCCACCTCTATTCGAAACATCACTTACCTAATTGACTTCAGGAAGGCATTAAAGCAGCACCTATTCACCACATACTACCCTGAATCCAGCACTAGTAATCATACATATGCCCCCTCAGACAATCACTCATTGCAATTAAACAATCAGACTCAGCATGAAAAAGGATAATCAACTGATCGCTCAGAAGATACCCACTGAAATGGAATCAGGACCCCCAGTGTAAATAAGATGTAGATATGTTATACAATGTACATAGTTCCCCCCAGTTACTTCCAAGTTGATCTCCTGTTTATTGTAAATACAACTCAGGGTTCCTGTGTTGTATGGTTGATGTTGAATGTAAACCGCTCTGATCTAAAATAGAGCGGTATAGAAGAACTGTTAAATAAATAAATAAAATAAATAAATAAATAAATAAATATTAGTCTTTTAAGTATAGCAGCTAGCAGCCTATCTGATTGGAATAAGAAGGTTTTCTTGATAAATTTCACTAAACCCTCCCCCCTGGGTAGTTCTGAAAAGTAACATGCTTTAACAACATCTTGGGAAAAACAGGGACCTTAAAAAAGTAAAAAATGTCTTTATTTCGTCATAATCTTATAAGGATTTTTCTCTCTCTTTTTATAGGTTGTAACAAATGGTTTGCAGGCTAGCTCTTACACATGAGCTTTGCCTTACAGATATTCCCCACCCCATACATCTTTGCTAATAGTAATTTGACCAGCCTTTGTTTGATCCCACCCTTACACAATCAAGATGCTGGTCAGACATCTGAGGATGCTCAAAGGAGGCACCCCCCATGGTTCTAGAAGCTTAAACTCTACAATTAAAATTGATGACAAGAGGATTGTTTGGAGGCTAGGTGAGGCTAGGTGAATTGGGGTTCTTTTTATCCTCTTTAATGGGTTTCCATTTGTTTGCTAGGAGAAAGACTCCTAGGTGATTTGTCCTTTTGTCCTCTCTAATGGGCCTCCATTCATCTGCTAGAAGAAGAAACTCCTCCCTGATCTTCCAGTATCTTTCTATAGCTATGCAAACAATTTCAATGGTTTCATTCCTAGTATCTTTCTGTAGTTATGCAAACCATCTCAGCAGTTCCAACCACCCCCCATTCACTGCTGAGAGGCATGACCAAAAAACCTGGTTCCCTGACCACTGATCATGCATGAAACATAGCAATGAAACTGGATATGCATTAAACTGGTGTTTTTCACTGTTTGGGGACACAGGGGCGATTTGTTAATAACTTCACCTTTTACTGATAGAGTATCAAAATCAATCCTGAAATATAAAGACCTAATGTCTGGACAAAAACTTTCTTTCCCTAATCTTTCCCTAATGTCACAACTAAACACAGAGACACTCTAACATTTACAGAGACACTCTAACAGTTTCTACATAACAGCCTATTAACTATATGGACCAGCCATGAATCTATATAGGGAAACTGGTCCGGATGCTCCTTCACTACAATTTAGCCTCCGGACCCGATGCTCTAATCACAATTTACAAATCACAATTTACAGTGTAAGTCTTCTAATCTCAATTCAAGGAATGCAATGTTCAGTGTAAATTTTCTAATCTCACTTCTGGGAATACAATATACAATATAATCCAGGTAACAGGCAGAGTTTGGTTGCGCAAAACACACAGGACCACAAAGGGAAAAAGAAAGAGGGAAAACAGAAAACAGAGACGTCTCAGCAGCGAATACTCATACACTCTCTTTCCTCAGTAGCAGCTGTTACAAATACACATTACACACACTCTCTCTAGCTGTAGCATAGGATTTAACTTTTACCATGAGGATAATAGTAATATGAGAAATATAGCTAGCTATTTTTCTAATGTCCACTAGATGGAGCTCCAGGCTCACTAGCACAAAAGAAGCCCCCAACTCTAGAAGCACATGGCAACACAAAAGAAGCCCCCAAGTATGCTTCATTAGAGACAGCGTGTGTAGGCTCTAAATAAATCGCCCCGATCATCGGAGAATTGCGATCAGCGCAATTATTAATAAACAGCTTGAAAGGCACACTTAAGGGGGACAAGTGCTAATGTTTTTGGTCATTTTAAGAAGTTTTGGCAGCGCTTTAAAGTGCTTTAAGGTACCCGAGGTTACTGCAACCATTTTTGGCGCTACCTCCCCCTCCCCTTTTTCCCCACAGACTGGACGAGCAGTGGTTTCAGGGATTCTGGGGCCCTTACTCGGACTGCTCGTTGCGGGTGATCATGCCGCTACAGGTTCACATGGAGGAGAGAGGTCACGTGACAGGAGAGCATCACCCTGGTGTGGCAGGAAGTGATCCTGTAACTAGGACCTGTCCTCCAGGTGATGTAAACCCCTCTCGCACCGAGGAGGTTTCTCCAGGGCCAAGTGCCCATGCGGGAAGGGTTAGGACAGCAGTTATAGTTGGTGATTCGATCATTAGGCATGTAGATAGCTGGGTGGCTGGTGGACGTGAGGATCGCCTGGTAACATGCCTGCCTGGTGCGAAGGTAGCGGACCTCACACGCCACCTAGATAAGGTCTTAGATAGTGCTGGGGAGAAGTCTGCTGTCTTGGTACATGTTGGTACCAATGACATAGGAAAATGTGGTAGGGAGGTTCTGGAAGCTAAATTTAGGCTTTTAGGTAGGAAGTTGAAATCCAGAACTTCCAGGGTAGCGTTCTCCGAAATGCTTCCCGTTCCACGCGCAGGACCCAATAGGCAGGCAGAGCTCCGGAGTCTCAATGCGTGGATGAGACAATGGTGCAGAGATGAGGGGTTCGGATTTGTTAGGAACTGGGGAACATTCTGGGGAAAGGAGGGGCTCTTCCGAAGGGATGGGCTTCACCTTAACCGGGATGGAACCAGGCTGCTGGCATTAACCTTTAAAAAGGAGATAGAGCAGCTTTTAAACTAGATAATAGGGGAAAGCCGACAGTCGCCCAAGAGCGCATGGTTCGGAAGAATGTATCCTTGAAGGATACTACAAAAAGCAGAGAGGTTCCAAAAAAGAGTAAAGTAGCCCAAATGCCCTCGAGTATGGAGCAGACAGAACTTAAAGATCCCAAATTACCCATGTCTACCAATAGCCAAATTAATATGAATAAAATACAGTCTCTAAAATGCTTGTATGCAAATGCTAGAAGTCTACAAAACAAGATGGGAGAGTTAGAATATATAGCACTAAACGAGAGGTTAGATATGATTGGAATATCAGAGACATGGTGGAAGGAGGACAACCAGTGGGACACTGTGATACCTGGGTACAAACTATATCGAAATGATAGAGCTGATCAAATTGGTGGAGGGGTTGCGCTCTATGTTAGAGAGGGCATTGAGTCAGAAAGGATTAAAGTTTTGCAAGAAACAAAATTTGCTGTAGAATCTCTATGGATTGAAATTCCATGTAAAAAGGGGAAGGCGATGGCAGTGGGGGTGTACTATCGTCCGCCTGGCCAGAATGAACAAATGGATGATGAAATGCTCAAAGAAATCAAGGAAGCTAGCAAAAGTTACAGTGCAGTAATAATAATGGGTGATTTCAATTACCCCGGCATCGACTGGGTCAGTGTCACAACAGGACATGCTAGGGAGATAAAGTTCCTAGATGAAATAAATGACTGCTTCTTGGAGCAGCTGGTTCATGAACCGACCAGAGGGGAAGCAATATTAGACCTAGTCCTTAGTGGAACACCAGATGTAGTGCAAGAGATAAGGGTGTTGGGGCCACTTGGCAATAGTGATCATAGCATGATCGCCTTTGATTTAATTAGTGGAGGAGGGATAGTAAGGAAATCCACAGTACTACCCTTTAACTTTCGAAAGGGAGACTATGATAGAATGAGGAAAACAGTTAAGAAAAAACTAAAAGGAGCAGTTGCAAAGGTTAAAGACGTACATCAAGCTTGGGTGTTGTTGAAAAATACTATCTTGGAGGCCCAGACCAGCTGTATTCCACGCTTTAAGAAAAGTGGAAGGAAGTCCAAAAAATTGCCAGCATGGTTTAAAGCTGAGGTCAGAGAGGCTGTTGTTGCCAAAAAAGCATCTTTCAAGAAATGGAAAAAAAGAGCCAAATGATGAAACCTGGAAACAGCACAAGCACTGGCAAGTCAAATGCAAGGCATTGATAAGGCAGGCAAAGAGAGAATTTGAGAAGAAGCTTGCTGCGGAAGCAAAAACGCGAAATAAAGACCTTTTCAAGTACATTCGTAGCAAAAAACCCGTGAGAGAGTCAGTTGGTCCATTAGATGATAAAGGGGTTAAAGGAGCACTAAGAGGCGACAAGGCGATAGCGGAGAGACTGAATGAATTCTTTGCTTCGGTCTTTACTGAGGAAGATGTAGGGATGTTACCCACGACTGAAGTGGTATTTAAAGGTGTGGAAGAATTGAAGGAAATATCGATACATCGGGAAGATGTCTTACAACTATTAGATAAACTGAAGAGTAGCAAATCACCTGGGCCGGATGGTATACATCCAAGGGTGTTGAAAGAACTGAAATTTGAGATTGCAGACCTGCTATCAGTAATCTGTGAACTATCATTAAAATCATCTCTAATACCTGAGGATTGGAGGATCGCCAATGTAACACCAATTTTTAAAAAGGGTTCGAGGGGTGATCCGGGAAACTACAGACCGGTGAGCCTGACATCAGTACCGGGAAAAATGGTAGAAACCATCATAAAGAATAAAATTACTCAGCATATAGATAGTCATGACCTAATGGGAGACAGCCAACATGGCTTTAGACAAGGAAGATCTTGTCTTACTAATCTGTTATGTTTTTTTGAAGGAGTGAATAAACAGGTGGACAAAGGTGAGTCGGTTGATATTGTGTATCTGGACTTTCAGAAAGCCTTTGACAAGGTCCCTCATGAGAGACTTTTGGCAAAACTAAAGAGTCATGGGATAGGAGGCAGTGTACTACTGTGGATCAGGAACTGGTTAAAAGATAGAAAGCAGAGGGTAGGGCTAAATGGCCAATTTTCCCAATGGAGAAAGGTGAATAGTGGTGTACCCCAGGAATCTGTGCTGGGTCCGCTGCTTTTTGACATATTCATAAATGACCTGGAAAGTGGAATAACGAGTGAGGTTATCAAATTTGCTGATGACACAAAACTATTTAAAGTTGTTAAAACCCAGGAGGATTGTGGAAAATTGCAAGAGGATCTTGATAAATTGGAAGACTGGGCATCAAAATGGCAGATGAAATTTAATGTGGAGAAGTGCAAGGTTATGCACCTAGGGAAGAACAACCCAAACTATGGTTACACGATGCAAGGTTCCACATTAGGAACCACCACCCAAGAAAAAGATTTAGGTGTCCTTGTGGATACCATGTTAAAACCCTCGGCCCAGTGTGCAGCGGCGGCCAAGAGAGCAAATAGAATGCTAGGTATGATAAGGAAAGGAATGGAAAATCAAACAAAAGATATTATAATGCCTCTATATCGTTCCATGGTGAGACCGCACCTTGAATATTGTGTGCAATTCTGGTCGCCATATCTTAAAAAGGATATAGCAATTTTAGAAAAGGTTCAGAGAAGAGCCACCAAAATGGTAAAGGGGATGGAAGGCTACTCCTATGAAGAAAGGCTAAAAAGGTTGGGGCTCTTTAACCTGGAAAAGAGACGGCTGAGGGGAGATATGATAGAAGTCTATAAATTAATGAACGGAGTGGAACGGGTAAACGTAGATCGATTGTTTACCTTATCAGAATATAGAAAGACTAGGGGACATGCAATGAAGCTACAGGGTAAACTATTTAAGACTAATAAAAGAAAATATTTTTTCACTCAACGTGTAATCAAACTCTGGAATTTGTTACCGGAGGATGTAGTAAAGGCTGTTAGTGTAGCTGGGTTTAAAAAAGGTTTGGACAAGTTCCTGGAGGAAAGGTCCATAAACCATTATTAAGAAGGGACCCAGGATATCAATGCTTGAACCAATACAAGCATTGTGGAACCTGTGTCCCTTGGGGAAACTGCTAGGTACCTATGACCTAGATTGGCCACTGTTGGAAACAGAATACTGGGCTTGATGGACCTTGGTCTGACCCAGTATGGCATATCTTATGTTCTTATGTTAATTTACCAGATTTACCAGAATTTCCAGATACAGAAATACAGAACTACCCAAACAGTAAAACAGTAAGGCAGTAGTACTCACCAGACCTCTGATCAGAGAGAGTTTGGATGCCAGTCTATCCAGCCGGTTTTCAATCGGGGGGTCAGCAGCAGGGACTGACTGACCAGACAAGTCAAGGTGTCCTTCTGGAGCACAAAGGGGCCCGGGGCGCCAAGGACCGTTAATCACCTGGAGAGGCCGGTCCCTGACCGGTGGAGGCCCGATGCTGCAAGAGCAGAAGTCTTCCCACCGTGGGTGTGATGAGAGAGGTTTTTTGTTTAATTTAAAAGGGTCACATCTGGGTCGCCAAATGTTGCAGCCAAGCAGCTGAAAATGCTCTCATTCTCTCACTCACCCACAGAAGGAAGCACACAGACAGGCTGGAATGCAAACAGGATCTTTTAATGTGCACACAGGTTCAGACAGAGAGCCGGTACCCTCCACAAAAATCTGAGCCCCGAAGGACGTCCTACATTGTCTTATATACAGTACATTTTTAAACTCATTCTACAATCTCATTCGTCTCAGGTATTTTCTGTCCACCAATCAGCAGCCCCTGAGGAAGGTGCCTGGGTGACCTGGGGAAGGTGCCTGGGTGACCTGTCCAAACCGGTATGCTCTGGTCTGCTGATTTCTGGGCAAGGGGGTATTGTGCTCAGGCCTGGAGGGGGGGGGGAAGGGTGCCTACTGAAACCTTTATGTCTTTTCTTAGCAAGCTGATCACTATGTAAAATCCTCATGGCTTGGGGGGACAGGTTACCCACAGCTAAACCTTATGGCTGCCTCAATACCTCATCTCAATGCACGCATACACACACATGCTCGTGTCCCCCTGACAGTTTCTATACAATACATATATGAAACCCCCACATGCCAGAAGACAGAGCCACCAAGGACAGCAAAGACTTTAGGAAAAAGTTGAAAACCTTCCTATTCAAAGAACCCTTTGGGATCATCACATAGCACAACTCAACCTGCCTGCTCCACCCAGCTCCCTTCCCCTACCCGCCCTGCACCTTCCTATGCTAGTTTCTACTTAATCCACCTCTCTCCTTCACCATGTATATGTTATAACTTTATGTATATAAGTTGCTATTTCTAATGCTCCTGTACCAGCCCTTACCCCTCCTTGGTTTTTGTAAACTGTTGCTGAGTTTTAATGAAACTGCACTGACTGAAGGATAAAGTGGTTTAGAAAAACCTGTTAAATAAATAAATAAATAAATAAATAAATTCCTGATTCTGGAAATGGGGGAAAGTGCCATTGTGTCATACTGCTAGTGTACACTTTTCACATTTTTTTTTGTTTTGTTTTAAATATATCCATCAGGGAACTATCTTGAACCCTTGGAAATTTATCAAGCAGACAATTCCTTTACCTAACAGAGTTCTCCAAACGTCTATCTTCTTTTATATTTCACCAAAATGCAATTACATTCTTGCAACCTTTCCACCTTCTGTTCAATATCAGTAATTCTTTGCTGGGATTATTTTTTAATCTCCAGCTTCTGAGGTTTAACATCAGAAGATATTTATACCTACTTTGGAACTTGCAGTTTGTCCAGATATCATGACCAAAGTCTCCCAAATAATCTCCAGTTAAAATATCTTGGGGTCCTCCAGTGCCAAGCCAGAAAGTCAAATTGGGGCAAGGAAGTACTTATTGTAAATCCAAATACCTTGCCTTCATCCAGAGTATAATTTCCAAACCCCATTTCCCATAGCCCTACTGGTTGGCTGTTCTTCCCCTGAAGAAGCTTTCCCTTTCTGAACAGCCATGACTCCTAGGCAGACATCACTCGTCTCTGCCCCACCCCCAACCCATAGCAGACTGAGAACTTCCAGGCTGAGTGGCACCCTGAAAATGAATCATATGCTAATGAAATGTGAGCTCTGTCTCATATTGCTCTCTCTCCATACACCTCTGAGGGGGTTCACATTACTTGGAGCTCAGCTTAGTCTCAGAATTCTGGAGTCTAGGCAGTTCACCTTTTCCTTTCCCTAACTGACGGAAAGCTAGTTGAAACACTCAAGGTGGAAGGCACTGTAAAACAAACAACATAGGCATCCATCAGGCTGATACATGTAGTCTGTGAAGAACTTCAGTCTTAGCCTTCCTTTTCTTCATAATTTAAAATAAGAGGAGCATCCAGCATTAATGCAGAGCACACTGATTTGCAGTCTTCTCCATCCCAGGATAATTTTTGAGGTGGAAGTATTCTGAAAATCCTGAAAAGGTCAGAGTGAAAAAATGTGTGGACTCCACCAGTGTAGTCAGTTTATACAATCATTCCCTTATTGCATAGTGTGATGAGGAGAGCCCTGCTGAACCGATGGAAATAGGAAAAGATAGTGAATATACCTTTAAGGAAAGAGACATTCCTGAAATTCACAGATTCCAGATTGCAGTCAAAGAAAGAAAGCACGGAGTTGATAGAGCCAGTTTGCCACACCCAAGCTCTGCTGATGTAAGTGCAAACTTAGGGGGTAATGGCAAACACCTGTGCAGAGACAGAGAAAGGCTAGCTAAGAAGCAGCCTTATAAACCCTGCTCAGAAGGGGTGAAGGGTGTTCAGGATCAGGTTGCGGTTCAAACTGTTTATGTTCCAGTTCCAGTCCAGAATCGTGGGCAGGTTCAGAGAATTCAGCGTGTTTCAGCTGTTCCAGGAGTTCAGAGAGAGGAACTCAGAGGAGGAAACATCAGGGGAAGGAGAAGGACGTGGAAGGAGCCTGAGAGCCAAGAAACCACGTGTGCTTTGCTTAGAGAAAGAAAGCAGGGAAGTCTTCTACCTCGGGTCTCAGACCGAAGGTTTCAAGCTGCTCAAAGGTGGGTGAACAAGGCTATACTCGAAGCTAGAAGTAACCAAAACCCAGCCTGGAGCAAAGAACCGTGGCTGAACAGTGGAGAGGAACCAAGGCAACTGAACCAGGGAGAGATATCCCATACTAGAGGTACAGACATTCCTTACCGGGGAAACCAGTGCTGGAGGGAGGTCCAGGGATTTCCCCAGCGCATTCACCGAGGATCAGATTGTGGGAGTCCAGAGCCAGACGTATATGCTTTAGAACAAGAGGATATGCAAGTGGACTGTGTGGAGCAAAACTCCATATCAGGTGAATTGCCAATGGATTGTACATTATGCCAGACAGAAGCTATGAAGGTCTGTTGATAAGAAATGCTTGATAAAGAAAGGTCTTGAGAAGCAGTGTGAATGAACCTAGTTTTGTTTTGCTAAGAAATACCTACTAACTCAAGAGAACGTTGCCAGCTTCTACATTTTTGTGTTTAAATGAGCAGAAGGTAAATGAGGACATTTAACTTTGCTTAAACAGAGAAGCTGTATTTTGTTTTGCTGATTACCTTATGAAAACAACTGCACATGTTTTAAAAGCTTATAAAGCTTCCTCAGTTCCAGCTTATGTATAATTTCTGAAGTATTGCTTGGAGAAGAATATCCTGACGTTGCGTGTTTGAACCTTAGTGCTTTTTGGGGAAAAATAAACTTTTGTCTTTGCCTTTAACCCTTGGCTTGCACGACTATCCTTGAATGAGGAAAAACTACAAGTCCCAGAATGCCTCCCTGTGGACAAGAATAGTGTTTAATTCCTTTATTAGAGGACTAAAATTGGCAGCCCTATGCCTCTAGGCCCTCGGCCGGGGCTGCGGTCATGACAATAGACTGTTAAGTTGGTTTTCAGCAAGTAGAGTAAATATTAAGCTCATGCATACAAAGCAGGTTACATAAAAAATAGCACAGCAAAACAGGCAACTTGATATGTTTTCTGATGCTCTCCAAAGTAATAGCTTGACCATAGAAAAAGGATGTGTTTATTTATTTAGCAGAGATTTATGTTCCCATGATGGGGTCTATAGAATGTTACCCGTCCCACCACAAAAAGAGTACTAACAATCCCCTTTAAGAGAGTCTGCAGCTCAGAGTTCAGGACTGGGAGGGTGTGGCCCACAGGGAGCAGTTAAAGAATCCAGCAGGCTGCAGGAGGTAGAGACAGACCCCTGGAATGAGACGTTCTTTCAAGGCAAGCCATGCAAAGGAGTTCTGAGGTAGGAACTTTAACGGGCTGGAGGAAGGGCCGAGAGAACCAGCTTGTGGAGCTGGGACAGAAGAAAGTTGACTTTATTTTCTCTGAACTGCTGTCTGTTCTGGGTTTTGCTTGTGGAGGTTTAATAAACTGAGACAGAATAAAAACTTCTTTTATTTTCCCTGAACTGCTGTCTGGCCTGTTTTTTAAAGAAAACCTCTTCCTACCGCATACCACACTACCACAGTTCCATTAATTGAAGCATAAGCTTTCTCTCAATGGATACCAAAATAAAAATAAACCAAAAACTTACAAAAATAGTGTTATTGTTGTCATTAAGTGCCATCAAGTTGATTTTGACTCCTGGCAACCCTTTAGATAGTTGTCCTAAACTGTGCCTAGTCTTCACTTCAGTGGCTAATTGTTGACAGTATGGCATCCGTAGCTGCTGTTATTGCATTGATCCATCACATTTCCAGTCTTCCTCTTTTGTGTCAGTCCTTAACTTTGCCAAACATGATGTCTTTCTCTAATGATCTTTCTCTTTGCGTGATGTGTTCAAAGTATGAAAGTCAAAGTCTTGTCTAAGCTTCTAAGGAAAGCTTAGGTTTGATCTCATCTAGTACTGATTGATTTCTTCTTCAGGCAGTCCATGCCCAGGGGTTTTCAACTCAGTCCTCGGGGAACCCCAGGCCAATCAGGTTTTCAGGATTCCCAGAATGAATATGCATGAGAAAGATTTGCATGTTCTGCCTTCATTGTATGCAAATCTATCTTATGCATATTCATTGTGGGAATCCTGAAAACCTGACTGGCCTGGGGTTCCCCGAGGACTGGGTTGAAAACCTATGGCTCTACACAGTATTCTTTACCAGCACCATCATTCAGAAGGCATCAATTGTTTTCCTGTCTTTCTTCTTCGTTGATCAGCTTTTGCATCAATATGACAGTATTGAAAATACCATGGGGGGGGGGTGACCCAAGATGGTGATGTAGTTGAGCAGCTTTTCTTTGAATGGGGAAAAGGAAGGTTAAGCCCGGATGTATCGATGCTGAGGTCCAAGGCCCTGGCATCCTTCTCAGACTTGGAAACATCTATGCCATCTTCCCCTATCATGTTTGTCTACACCCCCAGGAGACCTGCACTGGATGTCAGAATGGGAGGTTCTCCAGTTCGAGAGGGAGCTGTTGGAGTACGTTTTGGTGTGAAACCCTCTGAAAAAGATCAGCAAGGGCTCAGGAGTTGGAGGAGAGTGCCAGCCCAAGAACAACTAGAGAATCAGTTGCAAAGAAGACTGAAGCAGGTTCCATGCCAGACCCAGGTTTGCCTTTATTTATTTATTTATTTAACCAGTTTTGTATACCACCTTATCCTTCAATCAAAGTGGTTGATAAGACAACAAAGGCTTACATAGTGAGGGTATGGGAAAACAAAAACTATACATTACAATATAAATACAAAACAGTATGTTATAATACTATATCATAGTGAAATTAAATATACATAATGGTTAATTTTAAGTTAATTTTAAGTTATTTCACCAAATGATTTTATAAATAAGTAAGTCTTTAAAGATTTGCGAAAGTCCTTAAGGTCTTCCTAAGTCTTCAGGAATAGAATTCCATGACTCTGGTGCCATAAAGGAAAACACTCTTTTAGAAGACATTTGTTCTGATTTGTTGAAGTTCAAAGGAGTATTATTGATATTTTGAGATCGTCTTGGTCTTATGCTCTTGTCTTTTGAAATAATAGATTGTAGAATATCCGCTGAGGATTGGTGAAAATTTTTGAAAATAGTCATTAGGTTTTTATATTTTGCCCTTGCAATAACCGGAAGGAAATGTAACTGTTTGAGGACAAGAGTTCTGTGTTCAAATTTTGTAGAGCCAGTTATAAAACACGCAGTGGTGTTCTGAACTAATTGGAGAGGATGGATAGAGTGTTTAGGAAGACCTTGATACAGGATGTTTCCAAAATCAAGCAGAGGTGTTATGATTGCCTGACATACCATGCAAAAGTGATTTGTATTTAGTATTGGTTTTAGTCTTCTTATAATCTTTAAACGAAGGTATGCTTTTGACACAATTTCGTTTATATGAGATTTTAAATTAAAATATTTATCTAATGTTACACCTAAATATCTTATTTCATCTTTAATTTTTATTTCTCTATTTAATAAATTAATTTCAATTGGTGGTTTTAAGGACTGGCATTTAGTTATGAACATTGCTTCTGTTTTGTCAGAATTTATTTTTAAGTTGTTATTAAGCCAATCATTCATATCAGCCAAACAGTTATTAATTTTTGTTGTATCAAAGGTATTTTGGTCAATTATAGTATAAACCATAATGTCATCAGCATATAAATGATGATTAATTTCATGAAGATTAATAATTTGACATATGGGTTGAATATAAATATTAAAGAGAATAGATGAGAAAGCTGAACCTTGAGGTATGCCTTGTCCAATTGAAAATTGAGAGGATTTTTTGTCACCATATTTTACTAACTGCGTACGATTAGTTAGATAAAGAGGCAAACCATTTTAATGTATTGTTGCATAAACCAATATCTTGTAGACGTTGTAACATTATTGTGTGAGACACAGTATCAAAAGCTGCTGAGACATCGATGAAGATTAACAGAAATAACTTATTTTTTTCAAGGCCTATTATAAGATTATCAAAGAGAGAAATAAGTAGAGTTTCCACATTGTGATTAGGTTTAAATCCATGCTGATGTATATCCAAAGGGGCATACGAGTCAATGTGATCTTGCAGCTGATTTTGCACTACATTTTCTATAATTTTTGAGATAAATGGTAAACTCGAAATAGGATGGAATGACTTAGGGTCAGTGATGTCCAGTGATTTCCCTTTATAGACTTTCCATTGTATTTCCTCAGAAGTGTTTACTCTTGCAAGACCATAGTCCTTTACAATGGAAACGATTTGGGAAGTGATAACCAAGTTAACCATGGCTCTACTGTATCTGCCCAGTCCCAGCATATAATGACAAAATTACAAGAAAATACCTTGTTGCTTCTTTAAAGATTGTGACTCAAGATCATGAATTGCAGATACAATCTTTTCAAGGGGCAGATACTGCTTTAGTTAAAAGCAATGGGGGGAATATTCCGGGGCATTTACACAGGAGCAAGCTGTGTAAATACTGGTGTGAGTTACTCAGTGGCACTAACATGGTTAGTGCCACTGAATATCCTCAGGTGCCGCCACTACATACCTCTGTGCTAAGTGATTAGCATCGGAGCGTTCTGGGGCAGAGAAGAGGTGGCACCCATCACTAATCGAGCAGCGGTGATATCGAGCCACTGCCCTGTTAGCAATAGGTGGCAAAAGCCAGGCACAGGAAACCCTGGCCTAACTTTTGCCCTGTGTCAATAAGCAGGCAGCAGCTCAATATCGTCACTACCCAGTTAGCGAGCAGCAGATGCTGGTGGTTTGTATTCTTAATACAGATAGAGATTGGATTTTGAAAATGTACTTTAGGAAAAAGTGTCTCTTATGGGCTGTTCTATTACTATCTTTCCTGGTCTTGCCAGAGAAATACAAATCAGGGATTTCTTCTTCTTAGACCTGGTGTCTTGCAAATGAGAGTTTTGTTTTACTTAAAAATTCCCTGTTAAGTGTTTGATTAAATCAGTGGTTCTCAACCCAGTTCTCTGGGATCCTCAGTCCAGTCAGGTTTTCAGGATATCCACAATGAATATGCATGAGATAGATCTGCATGCACTGCTTCCATTGATATGTTAGGTACTGTATATTTTTTTCAACCACAAGATCAAGGACGTCTGAATCTGAAAGGGGATATGGAGGAGGCATGGCCGGAGCGTTCTGGGAACCTGGAGGCAAAGTTAGGGCATTACCAAGGAGCAGGACATCCTGCCTGATCACAGAAATGTCATGGCTGCCCAGCATCACGTCTAACTTTAGACCTGCCCCAACGCATGAATAACAACAAACAAGCATCTGAAAAGCACTGTTTTAACTGAAAAACATCCAGAGAGTGTAGAAAAGAAATCACTCTATCATCAGCACAATTTCAACTATAGCAGCAGCAGAATATGACTCCTGGCTGCCCTGTTCCTAACCCACTACTCTAACCATTATGCTATCTTGGACATCTGGGTTTTGAAATACAGTTCTGGGGATGTTTAAGTAAATGCCCTTGCAGACGTCCCTATCGAGCATGTCCAGGTCTGTGGAATCACATCTGCATCTGGACGTGCCTGCGTTTTTTTCAGATGTTCTGGCTTAGAGGTCCCAGATTGCACTTGGACGGATCTTCTAAAATTCCCCTCAATATGTTTATGAGAATGAAGATTGAGAACTTGGAAAATATTGTTCTTCTAACCTTCATCTAATCAACTTTCTAAAATCCCCGATTATTTTCCCAAGGAAAATGTTCAAGAAATATTTGATGGAAGTCTTGCAGATTCCTAAGGACTCTATTCCTCCTATTTCAAAAATTTACTATTTACCTGTGGGGAAGAGGGTTACTTCAGATAAGCTTCAGGAGATGGATCAGCTAAATGTTACTGCTATATTGGAAACTTCGGTGCCAGCTGCTTTACAGGTGATTTGTGCTCTTAATACAGGAAGCTGATTCCGGACTGTGCATGTCCGGGACATCCGGATGTGCAGAAACTGTATGTGGCCGAGTTGTACCCAATTCTGCAACCGCAGGAGCTATACATTCTCACAGTTGCAGAATCAGGGCACTTGGATGGCCTGGTGTGCACAGCATTCTGAGCTGGGATATGTCCAAGTGCCTATCCATTCCCACCGCTTAAGGCTCCAGCTGGGATGCTGTTGCCATGGCGTCCTGTCACCATGACACTGCCATGTTCAGCCTGAGAGCCCAAAGGCCGCCCACATATACAAGCCATATCTCCAGGAACAAGCAGGAATGAGTCTTCACATATGGGTACGTCGGTACCGACAGAGCCTGCGCGGGAACGCTCCCCAGCGTCCAATCAGAAAGCTTTTGGGAGCATCCCTCAGCGCCTGCGTGCTGCCTTCCCGCCTTTCCAACTGTCTCTCCTCAGTTTTTCGTTTTTCCGCGGAGCCGACAGGACGTCCTCCTGTCACCGCAGAAAATTTTTTCTTAATTCTTTAATTCTCTTTTTCTTGTGGTCGCGGCTGTTTCCCCGCCTCCACCGGTACCACCGGTGGATTTTTTCTTTTCTTTTTCTCAAACTCAGGGAGAGTTTTCCCTCAGTTTCTGTTTTAAATTTTTGGGCCTGTAAGGCCTCTCCATTATGGAGCCTTCTTCTCCTAAGAAGTGCCTTAACTGTGGAAATACAGTTTTCTTTTTAGACTCCAACAACTGGTGTCTAACCTGTTTTGGTCCTGACCCTTTTCCTCCGGAGCCATTAGGCTACAATTTTATGAGAAGAGATTTTCCATTTCGAGTTTCCCTCGATACCGCGTTCCCTTCCAGTGTCAGGGCACCGACCATTTCTTCTCTACAGGATCAGGTAACCCAAAAACAGTCTGTTAAGACTAGCCAATACTTGAGTGGTAGGTCTCATGCCAAGCATGATGATGGCTCCGGCCTTGCCCTCAAGACCCTATTGGCTTTAAAACCCCGGCGGGAGTCTTCGGTCTCCAAAGCCTTTCAGGGGTTTCAGGTTGTTCCTGGGGCTCACCCCTCACAGAACATACCTGAGCCATGCTTGGTGGTGGCATCCGCTTCGAGCGGTACCGATACCCCGGCATCAGCACTGGTGTTGAGTGATCCACTCTTCACCAGGGATCGTCATCTGGTGTTCTCGGTACCTTCGGGACCGATCAATACGTCCCAGATTGACTTTCCAGTATCGGCATCATCGCCGATACGACCACCGACATCGGTACCCTCTAGACATGCATCGATAGACTCGCTTCCTTTGATGCTGAGTCTGGAATCGATATCTAGTCTGGAAGACTGGGTACCGACGCGTCTCGGAACCGACGCTTACCGATTCCGGATGCGCGGTATCGAGGATACTCACCAAGACTTTTTGGCTGCCCCGGTACCGCTTGAGCAGCCTCCGATGACTGCTTCGATGTCGGTATCGCCCCCGATTCCGGCACCGCTACCGGTATCGGTATCGATGCCGGTTCCTGCAGTACCATCGGGACCAACTACTTCCATGCCTTTTTCACCAGGATCGCTCCTTTCTATACCTAGTTTGGAGTCGATACCTGGCATGGACGATGCAGTACTGACTGTCTCAAGTCATAACCGCCAGTACCAGTATCCATCCATTAGAGCTCTTTTTCTGCACCGGACCAATACATCCTCCGGTGCCCAGGCTAGTTCTTCAACTTTAGCCTGTCCAGGGATGGTTCCCATTGGAGATCCTTCTTTTCAGAAATTTCTCCTTGACATGGCTACATTCCTTGCTATTCCTATCCCTGGCTATGATCCTACACAAGGCTTTTCTGGGGAAAAGGAAACTATAATGCTTCCTTTACATCATTCTTTGCAGGATCTTCTTCTGAGCATATGGGAAACACCTTTAAGGGTTTCCTCACCTTCTACAGCAACTGATCTTCTGTATCAGGTGCCCCCCTCTACAGGGTTTCAAAAGACTCAACTTCCCCATCATTCCATTGTAGTGGAATCAGCAATGAGGAAGGTAAAAAGCAAGAAGAAGCATTCTTATTACCCGCCAGGTCGTGAATCTAGAACACTGGATGCCTTTGGACGTCAAACCTTCCAAACATCTATGCTGGCAATAAGGATTCTCTCTTATATTTTTTATATGAGTCTATCCCTTGAGGAGGTCACAAAGAAATTATCTCTTTTGACTCCTTTTCTATCAGAACCCAAGGCTGCAGACTATTCCTTACTTCTTAGTCATAGCCAAAATATCTCTTGGTTTCTTTCTCGTGCTTCCCTTGACTCTTTTGAGTCTGTTAGCAGAACCTCTGCTATAGCCATAGGAGCACGACGTAGAGACTGGCTCCAAGCTTCAGACTTGAGCAGATGGGCACAACAAAGACTGGGTAATACTCCTTGTACTGGAGAAAATCTCTTCAATAGGGAATCTTTACGTCAGGTTGCTCATTGCTCCACTGACTTCCCTGTCTCTGAGGGCTATCCTAAGCCTTCTCCTTCCCCAGTAGGTAGGAAATGCCCTACCAAACCTTCTTTCCCTAAAAGAAGAAGGTTTTATTCTTCTCCTGCCCATCATACTGATGTTCCCAAACAAGGGAAACCTCGCTCTGATCTGAAGAATCCAAACTCAAGCCAGGGAAATTAACCCTCAATGGGGTTCTAATTCATCTCTTATAACATACTGTTCACTTCTTCTCAGCAGAAGTTTTTTCACTGTTTTTTCATTTAAAACTCTACACATGGATTCCTGTTCCAGGACATCCACTTGCTCTTAGGTAGCCTGAGCTGTCAGGAGATTCATGTCTGTGGATCACAGGGTTTTCCTCCTCTTCCTACCATGAAGAGAGGTTTGCCAACTATCTCATGATAGTTTCCCTGTACCACAATTAATTTTTTCCTTCTACAGACTTACCATATAGCAAGTCTCCCTTCAGCTCCTATTTTTCTTTACTCTCGTTTCCAGGGCTTCCCCTGTACGAGTGGTACCATACAGCTGGAAGGCTTTCTTAGCCTTTCTAGTCTTCCTTTCCTTTCCAGTGTAGAGTTTTCTTTGGAGTAACCTCCCTGCTTCATTGGGCAGCTCATCAGACGTGTTCAGGATTTTTTCCTCTTGTTCTGTCTGTTCTCTCTGTTACAAACAGAAGGATTCTCTCTGCTGTTCTATTTAGCAGCTGCCCATGCAGGAGTTCCAGTGATTGGACTACTGGTACTTTTCTATGAGTTCCAGTCTTGTCTACCACTACTTTTCTCTGGCCTTAGTAGTGCTTCCAAGATAGTACTCATCTATCTTGGATAATCCTTATCGCTTCTTTTCTGTCGTCTCCAAATCTCTGGAGTTGGCAGCATAACTGAGGTGGCAGCTGGTTTCCTCCAACAGCCACTTTTATTTCCCAATTCTCCTGCATAGTGCTCTCTGCAATCCTACTGAGAAGCTTTCCACTATGGGCCCTTGCTAGAGAGCATGGGGATTTTTTCTCTAATTACTATCCTATATGGTTGAAAAAGGCTTCCTCAGTCATTCCTCATGACTGTAGGGGTTCTTTACACCCTTCTATTTCCTTTTAATAAAGGACATAAACATTCTCTATGTGGCAGTCTAAAGAGTTACCCAGTTTCTACAGGAAATATGCTCTTTTTCCTTGAAGCTTGTCCTCATGGTATCCTAATCCTTCATGGACAGCACATATTTAATTAAACAATGCATGATACCCCCCCCCCCCTTGTTCCTCAAGTGGGTCAACCTGGTATCTCATCCTATGCGTTTTCTGTCCATTTACCATGCGAGAGTTCTGTAGGACTCAGGACTTGCTGTTTACAGACTGATATTATCCTCTGTTTTTCACGCAACCATCCTGGTTATTTCACTGGATAACATTCCTGCACCATCTTAGCCAGGGGGAACAGATTCTCTATATATCTTCTCAAGTAGGTTCCACCTTCTTGTTATTAGATGAATCTTTCCCCTTCACATCTCCCATGTGAATGCTCTTATGGGCATATCTCTATCTGCTTAGTTGCAGACATTTATCTTTAGACATCTATATACATGCATGTATATATCTCTATATACTTCTCTATAGATACATATGTCTGTAAGCTGAGTGTGCATATCTTATGCCCCTCCAGATCTCACTATAGACATTATATATATATATATATATATACACATTGTGATGGGGCCCGTGGTTAGAGCCCTTTTAGCCCTGTATAGGCGGTTGCCTAGGGTCTATAAGACAAGTAAACTGCTCCGGCTTTATAAATAAAAGAGTCTTTCAGAGCAAATTGAATGAAAATAAAGTGGGATTTTATTCCCCGTCCCGCTCGGACTGTCAAGAAGAACAGAAACTTCAAAACGTAAGCGAAGTAACAAAAATAGTGGCAAACATATATTCTTTGTTACATGCACAAAGTTCTCTTTTGCATTTTACTCAAATATCAAGGCTGCATTTATAACACATGCTGCAATCCATGGGAATGGGCTCTGGAAGACTGCTACCATCTTCCCATACCATGCTTTCTCCAGCACTTCCCAAACTCCCTGTGTCGGACTCTTCTTGTGAACAGTGTTCAGACACAGCGTCTTGTGACAATTCGCTATGGTAATCAATGGAGGCTCTTCTCCCTTCGGGTCTATACCTCCCTCGGTAGTAGCTTCTGCCTGGGCTTTCCTCCCAGAACAACAGCTCTGAAACACCTTGCTTCGTGCGGTTATAATCAGGAGCACGCCCTTGGCACTTATAAGTTTTAAACCTCTCCCTGTAAGCATATGGAGGTTTCTTTCTCTCTGCAGGGATTGCCTTAGTACTTGGCTCCCTATATCTTTCGGTTCTAGTCTCCCAGGCTGGTTGTGCAGAAGTATAATTGGTCCTAGTTTTACAACTATTTCTTATGCTGCAGATGTGCTTGGAGTTCCCATCCCCCGACACTTTCTTCTTACACTGACCTGTGCTTAGAGCTGGCACATACCGGTCTCTTGTGTAGTGGGACCCTCCTGGCTTCTCTTCAAGGCTAATTCTGGTAGCAGGTTTTCTCCTAGTACAGCTTGCCTTAAACCTCTCTTCCTGAGTGCTGGAGCCAGATTCACTTCTTGGTTCTCCGTGAGAAAAGTTTCCTCCCAGCACTCCCCTGGGGTTTCTGCTCAGCTGATGAGAGCCACACCTCCTGCCACTCTCTCCCCGGCTTTTGCCTTGCTCGAGAGTTGTAACGTGCCTTTCTCTCTCTCTGCCTTCATCTGCATCTGCCGGTGCAACTGCATCTGCTGCTCCCTCTGCAACTCTTCCTGCCACAACTCTCTTCCACTGACTGGAACCCTGTCTTAAGTAATCCCTAGCCCTGCACGTGACATGGGGATTTTCAATCAGGTGTTCCTGATGAGTTTTCTGTTTGTTACGCAGTAACAATTTCCTTTGCTCAACTGATTCAGAGTGCCTAGTGCTCTTTTCCAATGCTGAATCTGAGGTAAGTGTTTCTTTTACCTGCCCTTCCATGAGCTGTGTACCCCTTGCTGCATCACATATCCCCCCTCTTAAGATATTCCGGGATGGTGAACTTTCGTGCACACAGCCCGGAATCTGCCCTGGTTTCATGAGTGTTCCCTCATGCCTGCTGTATAATGGGTTACCCTCCTCCCAGGGTTTCTGTGGACATGTGCGTGCTGCCCGGTACTTGGGTAGTATGCTGAAACGGCTAACAGTGGCCATCCTTTCATGCCATGGTTTCAATACATTTATGTGGAACGTCTGAAGGCGTCCCCTGTCATTCTTGACCACATATGACACCGGACCCTTGCGGTCCATTACCGTATAGGGACCCTTCCACCGGGCCTCAAATTTTGGCCCTGGATCAGTAACCATTACCACGACCTTATCGCCTGTGGCCAGCTGTCGCGGTTTTTTACCCCTGTCATAATATTTTTTCTGTGTTTTCCTACTATCCTGTAAATTCTTATCTGCGGCTTGAGATGCCCTCTGGAGGCGACTCCGTAGCCCGCAAAGAAATTGGGGAACTCCTATTTCTTCCTCACCCGGTTCCACCCACTGGTCTCTCAAAATGTCCAAGACCCCTCGTGGTGCCCGTCCGAACATAAGTTCATAGGGGGATGTTCCTAGGGAGGTTTGCGTTCGCTCCCTGCTAGCGTATAGGACAAATGGGAGCATAACATCCCAGTCCGCCATTTGCCCTTCTAACCCCCTCCTCAGCAACTGCTTAAGGGTTTGGTTAAAGCGTTCCACCAGACCGTTTGTCTGTGGATGATACGCCGCTGTTTTTATATGGGTGATGCCAAAAGCATCCCATACTTGCGCTAAATATCTTGAAACAAAATTGCTTCCTCTGTCTGTGAGCATTTCCCTCGGGAAACCCACCTCACAAAATAATTTTATTAATTCTGTGGCTATAAACCTGGCGGAAATATTCCGTAAAGGAATTGCCCAGGGGAATCTAGTGGCTACATCCATGATAACCAGGATGTATTGAAATCCCCTAGGGGTTCTCACCAGGGGCCCTACAATATCCATTGCCATTCTCCTAACCGGTTCTGTTATGGTAGGCGTTTGGATCAGGGGAACTCCTACAGGCTTAGCAGCGCTTACTCGCTGACAAGCCGGACAAGCCTCACAGAATTTCTTTGTCTCCCGAAATACCCCCGGCCAATAAAAACGCTCGAGAATTTGGTCGAGTGTGGCCTGAACCCCTTTATGCCCTCCAATGGGGTGGTCGTGAGCGAGCCTCATGACAACTGCCTTAAAGGTGGTAGGAACTACCAACTGTTTCCTAATGGCATCATTTTGGGGGTTACTACTCTCCCTATATAAGATATCATCCTCTAATAGGAACCTGGGGAGCACATCTCTATCTGCCTTTGCGAACTCGAAGGCGTATTTTAATACAGGGTCTGCCTTCTGTTCTTTGGCAAAAGATGGAAACTTTTTTACTAGGTCCGCCGGTACCCAGGGTAACCCTTGCCCATCGGCTACTCCGGCTCTCAACTGGGCTCGGTGATGTCTCTCCCGGCGCTTTTCACCCTTACTTTTCTTTTTACCCTCGCTGGGGGTAGCAATTAAATCCTCATGTCTGGGAAGCTCGTGTAGGCCTTCATCTGCCATCACCTCTTCCCCCTCTTCCGGTTCTATCTCTCCTTCTTCTACTACAGGGGCAGGATTTTCCTCCACTAAAGTTTCACTAGGGGTCCTCAGTCCCTTCGCCTGAGATCTGGTGGAAACTAATCCTCCCTTTATGCACGTACTGCCCTCTATGCCTTTATAGAAGGGTGGCCAATCCCTTCCCAACACTATATCATATGGTAGTTTGGGAATGATGGCTACTAAGACTTCCCTTCGTGTGCCTAAACCCCTAACTTTTACCCTAAATAAAGGATACCAAGTTGTTGCTCCATGCACACATTGTATTTTCGCTGTTCCTTCTTGCTGACTCGGGGGAAAACCCCTCTGGGCCTGTATGGTTTTCCAAAACTGGCGGGAGACCATACTTTGGTCGGCCCCCGAGTCAAGCAAGGCCTTAGCTGGGACTCCCTGTACCTCCACATCTACACGGAAACCTGCAGCTGTGTGGTGATCATGGCTAGTGACAAATGCTGTACGAGACATACATTCTCTCTTCAAGTGCCCACTTCTTCCACACTTAAAGCACTTTAACATTTTGTTACCTTCCACTTTCCTATACATGGATTCCTTTGAACCCCCTATATTCCTTGGAGAAACATTGGTACTTTTTACAGAGTTGGCTAACCCTAACCTGCTGCCAGCGCTGGCTTCTTTCATTACTTCAGCCTCAAAGAATCTTTCGGTTAGGTGCGCTGCTTCAGCAGAGGTTCTACAATTCTGTAGGGTGTCGTGAAGTACAGGGTTCAGAACCAAGGGAGGCAGAGGGTTCACTGCAAAGTGAAACCAGAACTGTCAGTGCTGAAACAAGCATGGGGGGTTGGCATGGAAACCCTAAACAAAGAACGTCACAGAGTGCTAGGGAACGCCCATCCCCTGAGCTAGCTCCTGCCTCTTCAGGGAAGTGGGAACACCTGGTGGGAGGTGTGGCTCAGCACAACGGAGAAAGAAACTTAGATAAAAAGCCTTTAGTTAAATATAGGACAGAAACGGAGAAGGAGAAGGAGAAAGTCACAGACATAGTCTCAGACACGGAGACAGAAGGAAAAGGCAGCACAGCAAGCGTGGAGAAAGCTGAAGGAAGGAGAAAACCAGAGAAAGATAGATACTCCGAGGGCAGCCAAGGTCTGTGGCTGAGAGAAGGGAAAAGGGAAAGAAATCCCAATTCCACTCGGAGGAACTTCTCAGAGGAAGAGAGCTGGGGAAGATATTCAAGTCCAGTTCCCAGGGAGCAGTGCTCAACCACAAAAAGCACTGGGGATTTTTACTATCCAAAAAGCAGAGATGTTTATTCTGGGAACCAGAAAAGACAACCACGCTGTGCTCACAACAGACAGCCTGCAGGTAAAGCTTATTTCCCTGATACCAAGCTTTTATCAAAGGGGAGAAAAATATGAGATTGCAGACCTGCTATTGGTAATCTGTGAACTTTCATTAAAATCACCTGTAATACCTGAAGATTGGAGGGTCGCCAACGTAACACCAATTTTTAAAAAGGGTTCCAGGGGTGACCCGGGAAATTACAGACCGGTGAGCCTGACGTCAGTACCAGGGAAAATGGTAGAAACCATCATAAAGAACAAAATTACACAGCATGTAGATAGTCATGGCCTAATGGGAGACAGCCAACATGGCTTTAGACAAGGAAGATCTTGTCTTACTAATCTGATCTGTTTTTTTGAAGGTGTGCATAAACAGGTAGACAAAGGTGAGTCGGTTGATATAGTGTATCTGGACTTTCAGAAAGCTTTTGACAAGGTCCCCCATCAGAGACTTTTGGCAAAGCTAAAAAGTCATGGGATAGGAGGCAGTGTACTATTGTGGATCGGGAACTGGTTAAAAGATAGAAAGCAGAGGGTAGGGCTAAATGGCCAATATTCCCAATGGAAAAAGGTGAATAGTGGAGTACCCCAGGTATCTGTACTGGGTCCCCTACTTTTTGACATATTCATAAATGACCTGGAAAAGGAATAACTAGTGAGGTTATCAAATTTGCAGATGACACAAAACTGTTTAAAGTTGTTAAAACCCAAGAGGATTGTGGAAAACTGCAGGAGGATCTGGATAAATTGGAAGACTGGGCATCCAAATGGCAGATGAAATTTAATGTGGACAAGTGCAAAGTTATGCACCTAGGAAAGAACAACCCACATGTATTACTATAACAAATCACTCTGAGTCCTCACTGACATCCAAACCAGGCACAATTTAGATAGTAATACTAAGCTACTGTTTATTGCATAGTAAATAAAAGATTATAAGTCATACATTGCATATAAGTAAGTTCTAATAAGTTCTAACATAATAAGTTCTAGCATAAAATGACTAATAAGTTCTAGCATGAAATGAAATGCATCAATATATATACCGGATATTGTAGTGTCACTTCAGCGATCGGAGGAACTTTCCACGATGAAGGAATCCGGGAAAGCTGCCAAAACAGAATTGCTTTGTCTCTGGTGCAGTACGGTTCCCCTCTCCTTGGAAAGTTCCACATTTGATATACAAGTTTCAGTAATTGTTTTCTATCAGAGATGTGTTTTCATTGGATACTACAGCGTGAGCTTCATGTGAAAGCAAAATTCTCATGATTATGATTGGATATAGATTTCATACACAATTTATGTACAGAGAAGTGCTTCTGACTCACTATACTAGTTCAGACCACTTCAAGCAAGCTGTTTATGCCCTATAATAACCCCTAATATCTCACAGGCAAGCTGTGTATGCTCTAAAATAACCCCTAATATCTTACAGGACTATTATGGCCATTCTGCAAGCTGTTATGCCCTATAATAACTCCCAATAGCTACATGTCTGCTGTATCCATTCCATTCATGGCAAAGCATGTCACATTCGTATCACACCACACTATAGTTACACGATGCAAGGCTCCACATTAGAAACCACCACCCAGGAAAAAGATTTAGGAGTCATCGTGGATAACATGTTAAAACCCTCCGCCCAGTGTGCAGCGGCGGCCAAGAAAGCAAATAGAATGCTAGGTATCATAAGGAAAGGGATGGAGAATAAAACAAAGGATATTATAATGCCTCTGTATCGCTCCATGGTACGACCGCACCTTGAATATTGTGTGCAATTCTGGTCACCGTATCTTAAAAAGGACATAGAGTTATTAGAAAAAGTACAGAGAAGAGCCACCAAATTGGTGAAGGGGATGGAAGGCTACTCCTATGAAGAGAGGCTAAAAAGGTTAGGGCTCTTTAACCTGGAAAAGAGACGGCTGAGGGGAGATATGATAGAGGTCTATAAATTAATGAATGGAGTGGAACGGATAAACGTGGATCAATTGTTTACGCTATCAGAATATAGAAGGACTAGGGGACATGTAATGAAGCTACAGGGTAAACTATTTAAGACAAATAAGAGAAAATATTTCTTCACTCAACGTGTAATCAAACTCTGGAATCTGTTACCGGAGGATGTAGTAAGGGCTGTTAGTATAGCTGGGTTTAAAAAAGGTTTGGACAAGTTCCTGGAGGAAAGGTCCATAAACCACTATTAAAAAGGGACCCAGGATATCAATGCTTGACCTAGTACAAGCACTGCAGAACCTGTGTCTTTTGGGGAAACTGCTAGGTACGTATGACCTAGATTGGCCACTGTTGGAAACAGGATACTGGGCTTGATGGACCTCGGTCTGACCCAGTATGGCATTTCTTATGTTCTTATGTTCTTAAAAGTTTTACCAACCTTTTTGTAGCCAAGGGAGATTCCTGGGAGAAAGCAATTCTAAAGGCAGACACAGAATTCCCTGTAGCCAAACAGAAGAGGGAAACGTATATCCTTTTAATTACAGAGGGCTGTGTGCACAGGAAGCCAAACACCCAGACTCACAGAGCAGGTTGGGGGAAGGGAACTCTGTAATTGGAACGGAGAGGTTTGCGTGGCAGGCAGAAGAACCCTCTCTAAGGGACCTTAAGGAAGAAGGTGATCTTATGCAGTGGGACCCTTATCAACCCCCTGAGTCCGAAGTGTTTATGGACTGCTCTTATATGGTGGCAGACAATGTGCAGTCCCTTTGTTAATAATACTGGATTTTGCTGAAGGAAGAAAAACAGCCAAAATAAGTATTTTGGAGGGAAACTGTTTTATTCTTTTTGGTTCCGTAACAGCTGAAGATAAGCATTATTTAAGTTGCCTATTTTTGTTCACATCAGGAGTATGGTTTCTTTGTAAATATTCTTTGTTCATGGTCATCAACATCCAACCCCGGGAGGGGCAATAAATCCTAATTTAACCTGAACCACTCGTGCACAACTTGGACTCATTCTTACTACTGTAGGACTACATTACCCAGGAGGCCTTTCCAAACCTCCATTTAAAGTTCACAGTATAAGAAACACAACTACCCACTTGCCTTACCCACGCTAAATGCCTCTGGGAGGGTGAGTGGTGACATGGGTCAGAAATGTTCTAACCTCTTCCGACACTGCCTCAAAGAATTGCTCTAATACAATTAGGTCAATTACCTCTTCAATCGGTTTACCCTCGGGTTCAAGCCACTTTAAAACCAGCCCATGCACTCTGTGATATTGTGGCAGGTGCAGGCCTGTGACCCACGGTGTCTGACATAGGCAGGCCAGCATGGCTAGCTTGACCTGTAAATGAGGCCTGTGGAGAGGCATATAGGATTGCACATCCCCCAATGTGCTGCTATTGTAAGAGAGAACTCAGTAGAAATATTGAATTAGCTTAGGTAAGCAGAACTGCAGAATTAAGAAATGGAAAAATACAGAAAAGACATGTTTAAAAGTTGCTGATAAGAAAAAGTACATTTGCAGAGAAATAATGAGGAGTGCTGACAGATGAGTTACAGAACCTTGCTCTTCTGCACGCACAAAATGGTCCCATAACCTTGAGAGTGTGAAAGTAACAAGTTGATGAACTGACCATTGTAATTGGGACTAGAAGGGGGGCAGGCAGGTGTCATGCCCACAGAAGGAACATAATTGGAGAAACTTATCAGTACCGGGACCAATAGAAGAGCTACGGGAGGTACGGGAGGTTACCGGGACCAATGAAATGTTTTTCTATACCTAGAATGGAACAGAAGTCTATAAAAGTTGTTGTAATGCTTGAAAACTTGGCTCAGCCATTTTGAAATTGACTTGCTTGAGACTTGTGCACAAATAAATGATTTGGACCTTCTGAACAGACTCCTGGTATCATTGGTTTGTCTGCGCTTTGCTGCTACATATTCCTTGGTGCGTTGGCCGGGAAGTTGTGGAATCAAAGTGTATATAGGGCAATATACCACGACTTTCCGCCTCTATAGGCTTGGTCCTGCCGGGATCGCGCCCTTCCGACGAGGGCCGCTCCCTGGCGCCACCGGTCCCTTGTATCGGAGGGAGCTGGTCGGACCTCGGCGGGTGACGAGCCCGGCTGGAGTCAACGCCTCGAACCCGAGTGAGGGGAGTCCGAGGTCCAACTCATGCGCCTGCTTGGGAAGTTTAAGGCCCGGATCCGGTGAGTATAGTTTTGATTTTGGGTCTAGACAGAAATAGAAAGAGCAGTACTGCCATTGGAATTTGGAATTTGTAATCTCGAGATATTGGGAATTGGTAAGAGAGCATGATCAACTCTCAAGGAAGAGCCGAGTAGCCTGGCATGGGAATTCGCTAGGTGAAACCCTCATCCTTTTTGTAATTGGGAAAAAGACTAGTCAGAACAGATAGAAACGAATGCATTCTGGGAATACGTTGCTAGCATGATTGTGTGAACGAAGTGTGAATGAGAGGTCTGGCAGCACGGACCAAGTGAAGGCGGACCCCTGATTAGCGCATTTCCTGACCGGGCGACCGCGTTCAGGTCGCGAAAAGGGGGAAGCGATTGTCGTCTTGTCTTGTTATTTGTACTCCCTATACGTTTCCAGGGCCGTGAGGACCCCTTACCCACGGTCCGCCCTCCTTTTCCCTTCTGTCTGTTGTTGCGCGCACACATCGAAATGGGAGGGGCGGGGTCTACTAGAAACACTCCATTAGAATGTATGATCGCACATTTTAAAGAGGGATATTCAGGAGATTATGGTATTAAAATGACAGCAGCCCGTTTGCAGATTTTGTGTACTAGGGAGTGGCCCGATCTAGACCCCATCTGGCCCCTAGAGGGAACGTTCACTGTAGAGATAATTCAGTCAATACATCGTAGAGTGCGGGTAGCGCACCCCGATCAGTACCCCTATATAGATTCCTGGTTAAGTATTTGTGAAGATCCGCCCCCCTGGGCGCAGCGCTGTTATGAGGAACAGTGCAGAATAATGTTAGCTAAAACAGATTCTAGACAGAAAACGGAACAGCCTAGACTGAAAGAGCAGGATAAGAAAGCCAAGAAGAAACCCATCCTGGCAGATCCTGATTCCCCAGAAGTAGTCCTCAGGCAGCCCCGAACCCCAGGTCCAGTAAGAGTAGCCCGGTGGCGTCCTGCCCCAGAACCTCAGAGACGGCCAGAGCCGAGGCGGGACCCAACCCCCGGTCCCCCTCCTAGAGAAGAGAAAGAGGAAGAATTAGGGGAAAAAGAAGTGGAGGACATAAAAAGTGAGTCAGAAGCGGAGATAGAAGAAGGAGAAGAAGTGAATTCCCCAGAAGAAGAGGAGGACAGTGTACAAATAATTGAGAAAGCCAGCGCTAGCACTAGCACGCCAGCGAAAGAAAAACCCAAAGCAAAACCAGTTGAGAAAAAGAAAGCGACTCCTGCAAAGGCAACGACAATAACCCTTAGATCCCAAACGACGCCTGGGACAGCCAAACTGTTTCCCTTAAGGCAGGTCCCGGGAGTGCCCGTAAAGAATGATAATGATGAAGTGGTAGCGGGACCCTTAACTTATGTGTATATTCCTTTCTCTACAACTGATTTATTAAATTGGAGGTCGCATTATGCCTCCTATACTAGCAAGCCCCAGGAGCTGACAGAATTAGTAACTAGTATTATGGAAACTCACCAACCCACTTGGCCAGATTGCCGTCAGCTCCTGACCACCCTATTCACTACAGAAGAACGAGCGAGAATTAGAAAAGCAGCTATTGAATGGATGGCAGAAAACCCTGCAGCTCCGGCGCAGGGGCAGAATATAATAGATCGTAGAGAAGCCGCTCAGAGAGAATTCCCGAATGAAGACCCCCAATGGGATCCAAATACAGATGAAGGATCCACAGCCCTAGCCCGCTTTCGCCAAGGCTTTTTACAAGGCCTGAGAAGGGGGGGCCAAAAAGCTATGAACCTTTCCAAAGTCGCAGGAGTTATCCAAGGAATAGATGAGAGCCCAGCAGATTATTATGAAAGATTAACTGAAGCCTACAGAATGTATACTCCTTATGATCCCGAGGCACCAGGAAGTTTATGCATGGTGAATTCTGCTTTTGTAAACCAGTCTCAACCAGACATTAGACGTAAATTACAGAAATTAGAAGGGTTTGCGGGCATGAATGCAACACAGTTATTGGAAGTCGCTCATAAAGTGTATGTGAATCGTGATACTGAAAGACAGAGAGAATGTGATAGAAAGATGAAGAAGAAAGCTGATTTTTTGGCTGCGGCCATAGTTGAAAAGAAAAGGGGAGGTGTCCCTAATCGAAGGAGCAGAGGAAGAGGGCGGGGTCAAGGCGGAGGCCGGACCCAGAGACTAGGCGTGAACCAATGCGCCTACTGCAGAGAGGAAGGACATTGGAGAGATACGTGCCCGCAACTCGAAGACGCCCAGCAAGATGACGACAACGATCATCAGTGGCGAGAAGAAAGACGAGGCCGTCCCCGAGGCCGAGGAGGAGCCAATCGAGAACAATTCCAGAGAGAGGGGAGGAGGAGCCATCCAAGCATTGGCCACACAAGCCCATGATGAGGATGACGTGGATTAGGACAGACCGGGCTCCAAGTTTGCTTTAGGTCTCCAGGAGCCTATGGTCGGAATACAAATAGGAGACCAAATTATGAACTTTATGGTTGATACTGGAGCAGAACATTCAGTAATAGACAAAAAGATAGCCCCATTCACTAAAAAAGCAGTCACCATTATAGGAGCAACTGGTGCCAAAGCCACAAAGTCTTTTCTTCAAAACCGAATATGCAGTCTAGGAGGACAGCAAGTAACTCATCAATTCCTTTACATGCCCGAATGTCCAGTACCGCTACTGGGACGAGATATGCTAGCCAAGCTTCAAGCACAAATATCTTTCTCTGAACAAGGAGAAATGCAAATGACAGTAAATTCCCAAGCCAAACCAGCAGGAGTAATGCTGCTGACAGTTCCCCGAGAAGAAGAATGGAGATATTACATTGATGATTCGATTCAAGATACCTATTTTGAACAAACTTTAAAGAACATTCATGCGCCACCTGGAGTATGGGCAGAAGGCAGTCCCCCAGGCCTAGCCAAGCATATAGCTCCAGTGATTGTAACCCTCAAGCCTAGTGCTACACCAGTGCACGTCAAACAGTACCCTCTCCCAAGAGCCGCAATTGAAGGCATTCATCGCCACCTACAGAGATTGCTCGAATATGGCCTACTAAAAGTATGTCAATCCCCATGGAACACCCCACTTTTGCCAGTAAAGAAACCTGGGACAGATGATTATCGCCCAGTGCAAGATTTGAGAAGAGTAAATGATGCAGTTGAAACTATACATCCAGTTGTACCCAATCCTTACACTCTTCTAGGACTGATACCTGCTGAAGCTACCCATTTCACTGTACTGGATCTGAAAGATGCATTCTTTTGCATAAGATTAGCCCCTGTAAGCCAAATATTGTTTGCATTCGAATGGCAGGACCCCATCTCTGGAAGAGGGGGCCAACTCACCTGGACAAGATTACCCCAAGGATTCAAGAATTCACCTACCATCTTTAGTGCTGCACTAAATCAAGACCTTTCAAGCTATCCAGTAGCCCCGGGGAAGAGAGTGCTTCTCCAGTACGTGGATGATCTGTTGATAGCTGCCGTATCAGAAAGTGAATGTATATTAGCCACCAAAGATCTCTTGCAGTTACTAGATGAAGCTGGATACAAAGTTTCCAGAGCCAAAGCACAGCTATGTCAAAAAGAAGTGAAATACTTGGGTTTTCGTATTACCCAAGGAAGCAGAAGATTAGGCAGAGAAAGAAAAGAAGCAGTATGCAGAATTCCAACTCCAACAACCAGAAAGCAGGTCAGAGCCTTTCTGGGAGCAGCAGGATATTGCCGAATCTGGATACCCAACTTTGCCCAAATTGCCAAACCACTGTATGAAGCCACAAAAGGAGAAGAAAAGTCACCACTGGAGTGGGGACTTGAGCAGGATACAGCCTTCCAGAAGCTAAAAGAAGAATTGATGTCATCACCAGCACTCGGACTACCAGATGTCCACAAACCTTTCCACTTGTTTGTACATGAAGCACAGGGAAATGCCCTAGGCATGTTGACTCAGAAATTAGGAAATTGGGAGCGACCTGTAGCCTACCTATCGAAACAATTGGATCCTGTGGCCAAAGGATGGCCACCTTGCTTGAGAGCAGTTGCAGCTACAGCGCTACTAGTGAGTGAAGCAGACAAACTCACACTAGGACAGAACATACGAGTCACTGTGCCACATGCAGTCCTTGCCCTTAGGGAGCAAAAAGCAAATTATTGGCTCACCAATTCCCGAATGTTGAAGTACCAGAGCATGTTATGTGAAAACCCACAGATACAACTTGAAGTGAGCCATGCCTTGAATCCAGCTACCTTGATACCCATCAGTGAAGAACTCCCAGAACATGACTGCATCGAAGTCATGGAAACTGTGTTCTCTAGTCGACCTGACTTAACAGATGTGCCCATAGACAATCCCGACCAGATCTATTATGTCGATGGGAGCAGTCTCATCCTTGATGGACGACGCTGTGCCGGATATGCAGTCGTCACTCAACACGAAGTAGTTGAATCATCAGCTCTAGCCTCAGGCACATCAGCCCAGAAAGCCGAATTGATAGCACTTACCAGAGCATTGTTGTTAGGAGAAAAACTTGTGCTAAATGTATATACAGATTCCAAATATGCCTTCACTACCTTGCATGCCCATGGAGCTCTCTATAAAGAAAGAGGACTCATCACATCTGGAGGAAAATCAGTCAAATATGGTCCCGAGATATTGATGTTACTTGATGCAGTATGGGCCCCAACACGTGTAGCTGTCATGCATTGCAGAGGACATCAAGCAGGGAAAGGAGAAGTTGCTCGAGGAAATAGATTTGCAGATGCCTCAGCACGACAAGCAGCTATGACAGGACAGATTGCCCCACAAGCTATGCCAATGCAAGCAGCATTGTTTCCAGTACCCTTGAATCTATGGACCCCACGATATACCACCAAAGAATTAGATTACTATTGTGACAAAGAAAATGGAGTATTGAAAGATGGATGGATTGAGCTGCCACCAGGAGAGGGCAGTCAACCTCCAGGACGAATAGTAATTCCCGAACTGTTAGGACCATCCTTTGTCAAAGCTTTCCACGAAGCCACCCACTATGGGAAGAGTGCTATGGAGAAAGCACTCAGACCACATTTCTACATCCCTTTGATGACAACCATCGCAGCCTCAGTAGCACGTCAATGTGTAACTTGTGCCAAAAATAATGCCAAGCAAGGCCTTATTACAGCACCCCGAGTTCAGTCAGGAGGTGTCACCCCCATGCACAACCTCCAAGTTGATTTCACCGAAATGCCAAAAGCCAATGGATACCATTACCTACTAGTATTAGTTTGTACTTTCTCTGGGTGGGTAGAAGCATTCCCAACCAGAACTGAGAAAGCCCGAGAAGTTACCAAAGCCTTAATGAGAGAGATTGTCCCCAGATTTGGAATCCCAGCAGTAATAGGGTCAGACAATGGACCCTCATTTGTCTCCCAAGTTACTCAGCAGTTAGCAAAAGCTTTGCAGATACAGTGGAAGCTCCACACTGCATACAGACCCCAGAGTTCAGGGAAAGTTGAGCGAATGAATCATACATTGAAAGCCCAAATGTCTAAGCTTTGTCAGGAGACACACTTGAAATGGCCCCAAGTGCTCCCCATAGCTTTACTCAGAATACGCTCAGCCCCTGTAAAGTCAACAGGATTTTCCCCTTTTGAAGTTTTGTATGGTAAACCCCCACCAATAGTGCAGGGAGTCAAAGGAAGTCTAGCCCAGATTGGTTCAGAAGTAACCAGACAAGAACTCCTAGCTCTTAGTTTTGTTCTGCAGACTCTCCATGCGTGGATCCAAGACCAGTTGCCTATCAACTTGACGGAACCCTTGCATCCCTACCAGCCTGGAACTTCGGTGTGGATCAAAGATTGGAAGAAGATACCGTTGGAACCCCATTGGAAGGGACCGTACACTGTCATCCTGTCTACCCCAACTGCAGTAAAGGTAGCCGAGATCGACGCCTGGATCCACCACAGCAGAGTCAAGCCCGCCGCCGATCCTGAACCAGAGCGGTGGACAGCAGAGCAGCACCCTGATGTACCCTTGCGAGTTACTTTGAGACGGCAACCAGCAGCATAGACACTTCATCACAAATGCTTTACAGTAGCCAAGTCTTTCGAAGAGGATTGCTGTTTTCCATGCAGCAACAGTTTTGTTTCAACGAACCCGATTTGTGTGTGATTTGACACACTACTTTGAGACTACATTGACTAAAGCCAGACTTCACAAGCCAACTGAATTGCTAAGTTGGTTAATGTGTACTGGACACCTTGAGGATCTTCAATCAACACTCAGCACCCGTTAAACTGCTTCATTAGCAAACGGGACGAAGAATAATAGACCGTCGTGATCAAGATCAGCAAGCTGAGGATTCAGAAGAACTCCAATCAACATCAACATGTATCTTTGTTTTTGCTTTGCCTTGGTTGCCTTCTTTGGAGGTTTTGAACAGGCTTATGCTCTACCTCCATGCACCGCTTGCATTACTTCTACTAGAACTGGACTGAAAGTAACTCAGACTTTGCTTTACCATTCTTACTATACCTGCAAGGGAACAATAACTCGGTGTATCTATAACACCACTGAACTAAATGTTTGCACTCATGGCAAAATTAAAGCATGCTATAATCCGCATCAGAATCCATCCTATTACATGTTGGAAATAAGATGGAAGGATGCAGATGGACCTATATTAGCTGCTACACCACCACTTAAGGACATTACTAAACCTGCTGTTTTGAATTTTGATGCATGTAATGCTATTAATAGAGATAGTCAGTCCACCTGTGGTACATGGGAGAAAGCGTATCGAAATGACCATAAGTATATGTGTCCAGAAGGTGCCACAAATTGGTGGAAGTGTACAGGTAAAACAGGATCAGGATATAGTACTGCTACAGCGGCAGATTACTATTGCCCGTATTGGGAATGTGTTTTCTATGCTACCTGGAACACTGGTATAACTGATGAGAAAATAGATAAGCGGATGGCTACTCTAACCAAGCCAACCACAAATGATAAATGTCAGAAAGATGCTTGCAACCCCTTACACTTGCGTGTACATAATCCCCATGCATGGAAACAAGGATATAAGTTTGGTTTGCGAATTGCTGGAGGGGGAACAGATCCAGGGACCATTGTGTATATTAGATTGAATACTCAAGCCCACAAGTCATCCAAATATCATATTCATAATACCTTTTATGAAGCTATGCATGTAAATAAGTTTGAGATCCCTCACCCTTCACAGAATTTATTTCTAGAATTAGCCGGAGCAGTAGTATCTAGTCTTAAGATCACAGATTGTTATTTCTGTGGCGGAACCCAAATGGGAGACCAATGGCCCTGGGAAGCTCAAGAATTGAATTATTCCATGATTTATAACCAGACTGAATTACACAAGACTACCAGTGAATGGGTGTTAGCGCACTCAATCGTTGGACGTCTTTGCTTTGCCAGAACTGGACCCCAGTTCACCCAAAAGGTAGGACAGCTGGTCTGTCTTAGCCAGAAATATTATAATGCCACGACAAAGAAGACAGCATGGTGGTCAGGAATCAGACATCCTGAACCTCCTAACCCATTAGCTAGATTTCCTGAACTTGCAGGTCTATGGACTAACCTTGCCAAAGTCCAAGCCTGGCAAGCCCCACCTGGCCTGTATTGGATCTGTGGAAACCGAGCATATGCGCAACTCCCGCCACAATGGGGAGGGGCATGTGTCTTAGGAACCATCAGACCTTCTTTCTTCCTGTTAAACACTGAACATGGAGAACAATTAGGATACCCTGTATACACTACCCACAAACACAAAGGAGCATCAAGACAGAAAAGAGAGGCCTTACAGATAGGCAAGTGGGAGAAGTGGCGAGGTGATGATTGGCCACCAGAAAGAATTATTGAGTATTATGGACCTGCCACTTGGAATGATGATGGTATGTATGGTTATCGTACCCCAGTTTATATGATCAATCGTATTATTCGCTTACAAGCAGTAGTTGAAATAATAACCAATGAAACTAGTCATGCTCTTACGCTCTTAGCTAGACAAAGTACTCAGATGCGCACTGCCATATACCAGAATCGCTTAGCACTTGATTATTTGCTAGCAGCTGAGGGGGGAGTATGTGGTAAACTGAATTTAACTAATTGCTGTTTGAAAATAGATGATAAGGGTCAAGTAGTTGAAGAAATTGCTAAAGATATGCAAAGACATGCTTATGTGCCAGTACAGACTTGGCACGCCTTGAAATTTCCTAATTGGTTTGCTAACCTTTTCTCTTGGCTGGGAGGATTTAAGACTTTCATTATCTTAGTACTAATCCTTGTTGCTGTTATCCTCTGCTTACCATGTTTAATCCCATGTTGTATGCGTTCCATTCATAGTGCTATTGATAGTACAGTAGAGCGGAAGACCGCAACTAAAATAATGGCTTTATATAAAGCTAGCCCTAGTGGAACTAGTAAGAATCCTTTAATCAGGATGTGATTCTTCTAAAAGTGATTTAATTCTCACACCTTATTAAGTAATAGGGTGAGATTAATCAAAGGGGGGAATGTGGCAGGTGCAGGCCTGTGACCCACGGTGTCTGACATAGGCAGGCCAGCATGGCTAGCTTGACCTGTAAATGAGGCCTGTGGAGAGGCATATAGGATTGCACATCCCCCAATGTGCTGCTATTGTAAGAGAGAACTCAGTAGAAATATTGAATTAGCTTAGGTAAGCAGAACTGCAGAATTAAGAAATGGAAAAATACAGAAAAGACATGTTTAAAAGTTGCTGATAAGAAAAAGTACATTTGCAGAGAAATAATGAGGAGTGCTGACAGATGAGTTACAGAACCTTGCTCTTCTGCACGCACAAAATGGTCCCATAACCTTGAGAGTGTGAAAGTAACAAGTTGATGAACTGACCATTGTAATTGGGACTAGAAGGGGGGCAGGCAGGTGTCATGCCCACAGAAGCCCACAGAAGGAACATAATTGGAGAAACTTATCAGTACCGGGACCAATAGAAGAGCTACGGGAGGTACGGGAGGTTACCGGGACCAATGAAATGTTTTTCTATACCTAGAATGGAACAGAAGTCTATAAAAGTTGTTGTAATGCTTGAAAACTTGGCTCAGCCATTTTGAAATTGACTTGCTTGAGACTTGTGCACAAATAAATGATTTGGACCTTCTGAACAGACTCCTGGTATCATTGGTTTGTCTGCGCTTTGCTGCTACAATATAGTGCCTTTGGGGTTTCATCGGGTTGAATCCGGGTAGACCGGAGCATGCGTCTATACATGGTAGGGGTTAAGCCCAACCTATCACGCACAGCTCTCTTAACCTCCTGATAATCAGCTGCTAGAGCTGCAGGCATGGCCCTGTAGGCTGCCTGAGCCTCGCCGGTTAGCGCTGAGGCCAGCCTAACGGCCCATTGCTCTTCTGGCCACTTAGCATTAAGAGCTATCCTTTCAAAAGTTTGCACAAAATCATCAAAATTGTCATTAGCATGCATTTGTCCCAGTGTCCATATCCCACAACTCTGTGGGCCTACCCCACAGATAGGTACTGCTGCTGGCGACTCCTCTTTCTTCGGATCCTTCAGGAGAGTATGCACTAAGTCAGTCAGGGGCTTCTGTTGATCCATCAGGGCAGCGATGGCCTGCTCCTGGTTCTTTCGAGCTAGCTCTCCCTGCTTCTCAAACTGCATGCTCATCCATCTTAGGACCTCCTGTGCATCTATCGTCGTCATCTCTTTTCCTGGAATAAATCAGAAACACGAACACCAAGTGTGGCACTATAATGACAAGGAAAAAAAAAATTTTCTTCCTCCCAAGCCTTTTTCTTCTCACCAGAGATCCTCCCAACCTGTGCCCAAATACCCGTTACCTGAGCAAGGTGGAGGTTCTTATTTTGAGAAGGTGCTTGCCGTCGCACTCTTGGAACCTGGATCCTCCTCCGGGCGCATCAACTTCGCTCTTCCCGCGTTGTCGCTCCGCACCGTAGTTCCTTGTCTCCTTGACTGGATCCGATAAAACTACGCCAACTTGTGATGGGACCCGTGGTTAGAGCCCTTTTAGCCCTGTATAGGCGGTTGCCTAGGGTCTATAAGACAAGTAAACTGCTCCGGCTTTATAAATAAAAGAGTCTTTCAGAGCAAATTGAATGAAAATAAAGTGGGATTTTATTCCCCGTCCCGCTCGGACTGTCAAGAAGAACAGAAACTTCAAAACGTAAGCGAAGTAACAAAAATAGTGGCAAACATATATTCTTTGTTACATGCACAAAGTTCTCTTTTGCATTTTACTCAAATATCAAGGCTGCATTTATAACACATGCTGCAATCCATGGGAATGGGCTCTGGAAGACTGCTACCATCTTCCCATACCATGCTTTCTCCAGCACTTCCCAAACTCCCTGTGTCGGACTCTTCTTGTGAACAGTGTTCAGACACAGCGTCTTGTGACAATTCGCTATGGTAATCAATGGAGGCTCTTCTCCCTTCGGGTCTATACCTCCCTCGGTAGTAGCTTCTGCCTGGGCTTTCCTCCCAGAACAACAGCTCTGAAACACCTTGCTTCGTGCGGTTATAATCAGGAGCACGCCCTTGGCACTTATAAGTTTTAAACCTCTCCCTGTAAGCATATGGAGGTTTCTTTCTCTCTGCAGGGATTGCCTTAGTACTTGGCTCCCTATATCTTTTGGTTCTAGTCTCCCAGGCTGGTTGTGCAGAAGTATAATTGGTCCTAGTTTTACAACTATTTCTTATGCTGCAGATGTGCTTGGAGTTCCCATCCCCCGACACTTTCTTCTTACACTGACCTGTGCTTAGAGCTGGCACATACCGGTCTCTTGTGTAGTGGGACCCTCCTGGCTTCTCTTCAAGGCTAATTCTGGTAGCAGGTTTTCTCCTAGTACAGCTTGCCTTAAACCTCTCTTCCTGAGTGCTGGAGCCAGATTCACTTCTTGGTTCTCCGTGAGAAAAGTTTCCTCCCAGCACTCCCCTGGGGTTTCTGCTCAGCTGATGAGAGCCACACCTCCTGCCACTCTCTCCCCGGCTTTTGCCTTGCTCGAGAGTTGTAACGTGCCTTTCTCTCTCTCTGCCTTCATCTGCATCTGCCGGTGCAACTGCATCTGCTGCTCCCTCTGCAACTCTTCCTGCCACAACTCTCTTCCACTGACTGGAACCCTGTCTTAAGTAATCCCTAGCCCTGCACGTGACATGGGGATTTTCAATCAGGTGTTCCTGATGAGTTTTCTGTTTGTTACGCAGTAACAATTTCCTTTGCTCAACTGATTCAGAGTGCCTAGTGCTCTTTTCCAATGCTGAATCTGAGGTAAGTCTTTCTTTTACCTGCCCTTCCATGAGCTGTGTACCCCTTGCTGCATCACAAAATATATATATATATATACCCCTATATATATGTGTATCTGTCGAGATGCTTCCTTATAGGTAGATATGTATTTACATACTTATCTCTCTAACTGTCTATGCTTATAAGGGGTTTCACCTTCCTATAGGTTCCAGACAGTAGGCTTGCATATCTTCATACTGTCCCTCAGTATGTCTGGGGTATTATGCACACAACCACTACTGTGGTACTGACAGCTCCTACTTTAACCCTAGGTCTAGGTATCCCTGAAGCTCCATGCTTCACTATCTTTCCTATCTCTCAACAGATAGGAAAGACAGGGTGGATCTTCAGTAGATCTGAGGTTTCAACCCTTCAGACATCTGTCCTCCTTGGGAATATGGGCTTTTCCATACCCCTTCTTTCCTCAAGGACTGGGCTAGTTGTCCAAATCAGTCAGTCTTCCTCTTTTGTTCCTAAATGTTACTAACTCTGTATCCAAAAGAGCTCCCAGCTTTTTCCATAAAGCTTCCACTGAAGACCTGACGTTTTTGTACTACCCCAGTTGACACCTGGGTCACCTGTCAATTCCAGATTTGGACCTTCGCCTTCACTTCAGTGAGGTCACCTTGAAGATTCCTCTACTGGATCTCCAGTAGACTCCATCAGCCTCTCTACTTCCTGCAATCCAGTAGGTGAGGTCCATATTTTGATTGTTCATGTCAATATTTTTCATGATAATTATCATACATACAAGGACTCTTCGCCTGTAGTCCTTAGGTTAGCTGTTTTTCCTACAGCTCCTCTCTTTTCAACTCCTACCCTCCAACCTCAGGATGCCTGGCCATATGAGGTGTAGCATGTTCCAATCCTCACCATGCTAGGGCTCCAGGCATCTTAGCTTGGGAGTCCCCATATGTGAAGACTCATTCCTGCTTGTTCCTGGAGATAGCACACTTACCTGTAACAGGTGATCTCTGGGAACAGCAGGAATAAGTCTTCACAACCCACCCATCTCCCCTAGGAGTTGTATCTCTCTATCTATCTTCCTTTCCTCTTTCTCTCTTTTTGTCTCAGCTATAAAACTCAACTGAGGAGAGACAGTTGGAAAGGTGGGAAGGCAGCACGCAGGCGCTGAGGGATGCTCCCAAAAGCTTTCTGATTGGACGCTGGGGAGCATTCCCACGCAGGCTTCGTCGGTACCGACGTACCCATATGTGAAGACTTATTCCTGCTGTTCCCAGAGATCACCTGTTACAGGTAAGTAACTGTGCTTTACCTGCCGCCCAACCCTCAGCGGGGACAGCCAGGGCCAGGATCTGGTGGCGGGGACTCTCCCGCAGCAGCCCTGTTGGTTTGGGGGGGCTGCATACCCTGATCTCACAGGCGCCCGGCACTTATTCCACCTTCGAGATGGAATAAGGCAGGCATCCAACTTGGGGCTGCTGGACGAACAGAGGCCCAACCTGAATGGTCTGGGTGCTTCAGCCCACCCCCACAATGCCTCCGTGCCGCCTACTCCCACCTCCATCCAGTGCTCCCCACACAAAAGCCTTGTACATGCGGGGAGACCAAAGGCTGGAATCGAGACTGGCAGCTGAGCATGAGTTGTACATCCAACCTGGACATACAATCCCGCTATTCTGGCCTCAGAATCTATCCCATGCAGATTGGATTTTGAAAATTGTACTTTAGGAAAAAAATGTGTCTTATGGGTTGTTCCATTAATATTTTTCTTGATCTTGCCAGTGAAATGCAAAAAAAGACATCAGGAAATTCTTCTTAGACCTGGGAATATGTCTACTGATCTGTGTGATAAGCAACAAGCCTCCACAGTATCTGCAGGGGGTATTCCCAGGGGATTCCCTGTAGATACCATGGAGGTTTGGATTTCCCATGGAGATAGAGTAGTTACTCACCTGTAACAGGTGTTCTCCAGGAGCAGCAGGAATCAGTCCTCACATATGGGTGACATCGACGTCGATGGAGCCCCCATGCGGAGCATTTCCCCAGCTTTCTAAGAAAGCCTTTGGGAATACACCCATGCATGCGTGGTCCCCTTCCCGCGCAAAGGTGTCATCTTGCTCAGTCAGGTGACATAGCTAAAAAACAGCACAAAAAACAAAATGAAGTATATACAACTGCAACTCCCAGGGGAGGAGGGAGGGTTGTGAGGACTGATTCCTGCTGCTCCTGGAGAACACCTGTTACAGGTGAGTAACTACTCTTTCTCCAGGACCAAGCAGGAAGTCAGTCCTCACATATGGGTGACTCCCTAGCTCTGGGCTACCAGGAACCCAGGCTGAAAAATAGAGCTCCCTCGGTGAAGCCCCAGCATCAGGGAAAAAGTTTCACTGAGAACAGATCACACCGGTAGCCCAACAAGAGGGCTGGAGGGCAGGAGTTGCCTAAACCTCAAAGAGATTCCAGAGTACTGCCTGACCAAAAGCACTGTCCCTACGGGACTCCCTCTCCAGGCAGTAATGGGCTGCAAAAGACTGGCTTGAGGACCAAGTTGCAGCCCTACAGATGTCTGCCAACGGTACAGAACGGAGATGAGCTACTGATGCAGCCATTGCCCGGACACGGTGGGCTGTGACTCGACCCTGCAAGGGAAGGTCTGCTGCCCTGTAAGCCCAGGTGATACAGTCCGCCACCCATATGGAAAAGGTACGCTTGGAGATACGCAACCCCAAGTTGTTTGGGTCGAAGGAGACGAAGAGCTGAGTAGCCCTTCTATGACCCTTAGTACGATCAATGTAGAAAGACAAGGCTCTTCTACAGTCCAGGGTATGCAGGACCTCCTCAGCCCGGCTGGCATGGGGCCTAGGGAAGAATGTTGGAAGAACCACCTCCTGATTGAGGTGGAAAGAGGAGATTACCTTTGGGAGGAACTTAGGATGAGTCCTAAGAACTACCCTGTTCCTATAGAAACGAGTGTATGGCCTGTCACAGACCAGGGCTTGAAGTTCACTCACTCGTCTGGCCGAGGTCAGTGCCACTAGGAAAAGAGCCTTCCAAGAAAGGAAGCGGAGAGGACATGTAGCCATCGGCTCAAAGGGAGGGCGAGTAAGCTGCTGCAAGACCACATTCAACTCCCACTCAGGGGCTGGTGGATGGAGAGGAGGCTTTAGCAAGAGCAATCCTCTGAGGAACCGGGACACCAAGGGGTGAACCGATAAAGAGTGCCCTTCCACCAGTGAGTGGTGGGCTGCCAGAGCAGAAAGGTGTAACCGAACAGAATTGGACTTAAGACCCTGATTAGACAAGTGCAGCAGGTACTGAAGCACCACTGGCACAGGGCAGGAGAAAGGGTTCTCCTGGCGTTGGTCACACCAGAAGGAGAACCGTTTTCACTTCAGGGCATAGATCTTTCTGGTGGATTGCTTCCTAGAGGCCAAGGCCACCTCTTCAACTTCCTGAGGCAGGCCCCAGGGAGATAGCACTACCCTTGCAACCTCCAGGCCATCAAATTGAGAGTTTTGAGATTGGGGTGCAGAAGGGAACCCTGATCCTGAGAAAGAAGATCAGGTTGCAACCCCAGAGGGAGTGGGGTGTCCACCGCCAGCTGTAACAGAAGCGGGAACCAGGGCTGCCTCGGCCATCTGGGGGCTAACAATATGACCGAGGCCCTGTCCCTTAGAATCTTGAACAAGGTTCGGGCCACCAGGGACGTGGGAGGAAACGCATACAGAAGGCCCTTGGACCATGAGATCAGGAAGGCATCCGCTGCGAATCTCGTGGGATGCGGTTGCCTGGAGCAGAACTGAGGCAGCTGCCGGTTCAGGGGACTGGCAAAGAGGTCTATGGATGGAAGTCCCCATTTCAGGAAAATGTTCTGAACCACCAAAGGGTGCAGTTGCCATTCGTGAGGTTGTAGAACCCTGCTCAATCTGTCTGCCAGTAAATTTTCCTGGCCAGGAAGATAGACTGCCCTGAGCAACATATTGTGTTGAAGTGCAAAAGAGCATAGGGCCTGTGCCTCCTGACACAGGAGCCTGGACCCCGTGCCCCCTTGTTTGTTCACATAGAACATCGCTACCTGGTTGTCTGTCTGCACCAAGACAGACTGGTGGGCCAGGATGTGAGAGAAGGCTTTGAGGGCTAAGCGTATCGCCCGGAGTTCCAGCAGGTTGATTTGTTGCGTGGCCTCCCATGGAGACCACAGGCCCTGTGTGCACTTGTCCAGGAGGCATCGGTTGCGAGTACCACAGTGGAAACAGGTACCTGAAAAGGAATTCCCTGTAGAAGGTTGTGGAGGGGGGGATGTAACCACCACTGCAGGGAGTTCAGGAATGGTTTGGACACCCTTATTTTGTCTCTGAGGCTTCCTGTGGCCTGCCTCCACTGAGTTCTGAGGCACCACTGTGCAGGCCTCATATTCAGGCGGGCATTGGGGGTCACATGCACTGTTGATGCCATGTGGCCCAGGAGCCTTAGACAGAATCTGGCGGAAACCAGTGGGTTGTTTAGAAACTGGCTGGCCAAGTCCATCAGCCTTCCCGCTCTGTCTTCTGGCAAGTAAGCTTTTGCTTGCAGGGAGTCCAATCGTGCTCCTATGAACTCTAGGTTCTGGGAGGGGAGCAAAGTGGACTTTGCAAAATTTATGACAAAGTCCAGTTGCTGAAGGAGAGAGATAGTACGGAGGGTGGCGTGCCTGGCCTCCTGGAGAGTTTGACCCCTGATGAGCCAGACGTCCAGGTAGGGGAAGACAAAAATTCCTTGGTTTCTCAAGTAGGCCGCTACCACCGCCAGGCACTTTGTGAAGACCCGTGGGGTGGAGGTTAGGCCAAAGGGCAGTACCCTGTACTGAAAGTGGTTTCCTCCCACCACGAACCTTAGGTATTGTCTGTGGTCTGGATGAATGAGGATGTGAGTGTACGCATCCTTCAGATCTAAGGAGCATAGCCAATCTCCCTGCTGGAAGTAGGGTAGCAGTGTTCCAAGAGTAAGCATCTTGAACTTTTCCTTTTCCAAGAACTTGTTGAGATTTCTCAAGTCCAGAATGGGCCGGAGACCTCCAGTCCTCTTTGGCACAAGAAAGTACCTGGAGTAGAAGCCCTGACCCAGCAGGTGGGGAGGAACAGGCTCCACTGCCCTATCTAGAAGGAGACTTTGCAGTTCCTGGAGAAGGAGTTCTCAATATAGAGTAGGCCTTGGCGGCTCCCCTGGAAAGTAGGAGGGGGATACCTGATGGAAATGGAGCAGGTAGCCCTTCTGGACTATGCTCAGTACCCAAGCATCGCTTGTGATGAGCGGCCACTGGTGGGCAAACAGGACCAACTGACCTCCCGTGCTGAGATGGGCCAGCAGAGGTGGAGAGGCTATGCAGTGGGAGTCAAAAACCCCCTCCCTGCTGAGTAGGAGCAGGAGCTGGAGGCTTGGGGGCTTTCTGCCTACGAGGCCCATGTCCTTGCCCCTTGGCCTGCTGACCCTGCTGGGGAGCTGGGGAGGCCTGATTTTGAGGGAAAGGTTTGTACGCAGATGACTTCCTCGGGTAAAAGGCCTTTTTCCCCGAGCCCTTCTTCTTATGAGAAGGGGCAGAAGTTTTCTTGGACAACCTTGTCCTTGTCAGAGTCTCGGTCTCAAACTCAGCAGCCTTTTCGGCCATGGGCTTGCCGAAGAGGTTTTCACCTCGGCATGGGACATCGACCAACTTGTCCTGCACCCATGGCTCGAGGTCCGATGACTGTAACCATGCCTGGCGTCGAGCACCGATGCCAGCCGCCGCTACCTGGGCCAAAGCCTCGAAGCCATCGTAGGCCGCCCGGGAGATGAATTTGGAACACTCCTGGATCCCCGAGGACAAGGTCTTGAACCTCTGCAAAGGTTCCCCGGAGAGACCAGCAGAGAATCCGGCTAATTTCTTAGCCAGGTCCCGTAAGTACATGCCCATGTACAGCTGGTAGGACTGGACACGGCAAGCAAGCATCAAGCCCTGGAAGCACTTTCTGCCGATGGCATCCAGGTTCTGGGCCTCCCTACCGGAGGGCATCACGGAGTGCATCTTCTGACTCTTAAGACGATGCATGGCCGATTCCACAACCATAGAATGGTGCGGCAGCTGCGCCTTCTGGAATCCAGGGCTCTTTTGGACTCGATATATGGAATCGACCCGCTTGCTCAAAACCGGCACCAAGGCCAGTGCCTCCCATATCCAGAAGAGGAGCCGTTCCAGCATCGGAGGAACCGGCACAGTAAAGGCCTCCCTGGGAGGAGAGTCGTACTGTAGGGCATCGAGCTCCTCGGCTCGAGGCTCCTCCTCGGGATCCGCAGGAACGGCCAAAGCCTTGGCCATGTCCCTCACGAACTCCGAGAACCGGGTGTCCTCCGGTGGGGATCTACTCCAGGGCTCGGACTGTGGCGAGTCCGAAGGGACACACCGAGTCCGAAAGGTATCGGGGGACTCCTCGTCCTCTGTCTCCCACGCAGACTCATCTGAGGAAGAGTCAAGGGGCTCCGACCATGCAGGCTCCGGTAGCACCCACCCCGACACCGGGGGCATCAGCGTCAACGCCCTCAGTCCCAAACGGGAGGCCGAGGGAGACCATGACCGAGTCGGACCTTCATGGCTTCGAGATGACTAGATGGCATCTGGCGTTGCAATCTTTTAATTTTGTAGTACAGCATAGGGCAGGAAAACTGCATGGAAATGCAGATGCGCTCTCGAGGATTACGAGCTGTCCAGTTGAATGTTCGGCAGCCCGTAATATTTTAAGGGGGGGGAATCTGTCATGGTGTAGATCTATCAGAACCTATGGAGATAGGTAAAACTGCAGAGAATGGATCTGACACTGACAGCTCAGAGAAGCACATGGCCCAGAGTTGCTGTAGGCAACGTATACAAACAATGTCACAAGGTGGGAGAACACGCCCAAGCAGCAAGTAGGCTCAGGATTCATTAGATAATGAAGGGCAGCTGATAGGGGGCGGAGTTCAGGCAGACACTACGACACACGCACATAAAACTAACTCACCTGAAGTTAGTAGGGGCAGAGCCGATGGAACCAGATGTGGTGGAGCCGAGAGGACGAGTGGTGGAACAAGGTGTGGATCCAGGAGAGCTGAGAGAGCTGAGAGATCCAGTTCCAGAGCAACAAGGGACAACCACAGAGACTGCTCCAGAGAGCAGCATACAGACAAGCACAAGCTCAGTGACGTTTACCATGAAGGTAGCAGAGAACACGGTCTTGGAGCCAGGCTTAGGAGAACCGAGGAAGCTAGCCACCCCAGCTGCAGGCACAGAAGGGAAAAGGAGTTCTGGCCTGAAGACGTTTTCATGTCAGAGGAAAAGCTGAAAGGAAAAGGCAGTAGGAACCTTCCGTCCTGGCCAAGCCCTGTTAACTCAGCTGTACCAAAAAACTCCGGTCTAAGGGAGCTAGAAGGTAGGCTGTTTAATTCTAATATAAGGAAAGCTGAATGCAGAAGTTTTCCCTGCAGTTGTCAGAGTTTGTGGAGCTCTCAGGGAAGAAACTATAGAGAATGTGGTAATCTTCCATTCCACTCTGTTAATGAGGAGGAGGGGAAGTCTCAGTGCCGTGAGGAGAGACTGTTTGGCAATAGCACTTTTTACAATCCGAAAGAAGGACAGTCTGAAGGGGAATGTGAGGAAATGCAACTTGATATTCATGGGGAACAACGCCCAGATGATTGCATGGATTGTACACTCATTATTGCTGACCATATTACCTCTTTATGCTGAAGAGGCTGTTAAAACTTTCCAATAACAGGAGTGAAAGAGAGAAACTTACCTGTTTGTAAAAAGGACTGTTTTGAGCTACCTATTGTTCTGTTCATAGAAGCTGAAGATAGAAGCAATATTTTGGTTCCTGTTTGTTTCCTTTCTTTTGTACCAGAAGTATGGTCTTTTTGTCTTTGTTTCCATTGATATAAAATCCACCCGGAAGGGGAATAAAAGTCCTGTCTAAAGCCTTACCACCCGACTGCAACTCACTTCTTTACTAGCTTATGGGACTACAACACCCAGAGGGCAGTGCAGGGCCCTCTACACCACTCCCCTTGCTGGTTTAAGATAAGCCCCAGTGAAATACCCATGCCTTTGCTTCTGGGGACCTTCGCTGGGTGACAATATATTGTGCAAATAATTCATAAATATAAAATAAAAACAAATCTTTGTATGCAGATATATATCTCGGTACTTGAAAATCCTCTCCAGGTCCTTGATAGCCATTCTGCCAAGAGCAATACATCATCGCATTTCCTGACTGCTTGTTGTTTCATTGTTAACTTATCCAAGCAGGTTAAAGTTGTCTACTATTTCTATTTCTTCTCCATCAAGGTGAAATTATTGATTTTACTAGAGGTCAGGATCTGTGTTTTCTTCACGTTAAGGTGCAGGCCCATTTTAAGACTGTTTTTTGATCTTGACAAGCAGATGTTTTAGATCATCTTCACTTGCCAGTATAGAACACCTGATAGTTCTCATGCACAAACTTTATAGTGATCAAGAAGCAACAGTTCAAATGGACAAAGAGAAACAATGGTTTAAAATTTGCAAACTTATATAAGAAGACTGTATACTTTCCAAAAGCAGCATACATAAAATCTGAATAGTAATGACCAAACAGTATAGCACAGACAGACATATTAAATGAACAGGCACAACAGAAATATGTTATACTCCCCAAATCGGACAAAGGCCTCTTGGGAAAGAAGAGCCTTCAATGTCTGTCAAGATGCTAAACAGTCACTATCCTTACACAGAATCTCTGGAAGATAATTCCACCACTAAGGAACCATCAACCAGGAAAAGGATTTAGGCGTCATCATGGATAATATGTTGAAATCCTCCATCTAGTGTGCAGCAGCAGCCATGAAAGCAAATAGAATGCTAGGAATCAAGGAAAGGAATGGAGAATAAAACCAAAGATATTATAATGCCGCCTCTGTATCGTTCTATGGTGCGACCGCACATCGAATATTGTGTGCAATTCTGGTCACCATATCTTAAAAAGGATATATCAGAATTAGAAAAAATACAGAGAAGAGCCACCAAAATGGTAGAGGGGATGGAAGGATACCCCTGTGAGGAAAGGCTAAAAAGGTTAGGGCTCTTCTACTTGGAAAAGAGATAGCTGAGGGGAGATGTGATTGAGGTCTATAAATTAATGAATGGAGTGGAACAAGTAAACGTAAATCAATTGCCTATTCCATCAAAAAGTAGAAAAATTTAGGGGACACACAATGAAGATACAATGTAACCCATTTAAAACTAATAAGAGAAATATTTGTTCACTCAACGCATAATCAAACTCTGGAATTCGTTACCGGATGATTATAGTAAAAGCTGTTAGTGTAGCTGTGTTTAAATAAAGTTTGGACAAGTTCCTGGAGGAAAAGTCCATAAACTATTATTAAAGAGGACCCAGGAAATCCACTGCTTACCCTAGGGCAAGCTTTGTGGAACCTATGTATCTTTTTGGGAACCTGCCAAGTACTTGTGACCTGAATTGACCACTGGTAGAAACAGGATACTCGGTCTCACTCAGTATGGCATTTCTTATATTCTTATGTTCTTATGTCCCCTAAGATAGCAATTGCTCTGGCTTCTGTTTTAGTCTACCACGGGTCATGCTCATATCAGGCATAGGGTGGTTATCCCCTCTTCTCAAGTCGCCTCACTGGCTCCCTATCTGTTTCCTTATCATAAGAACATAAGATATGCCATACTGGGTCAGACCAAGGTCCATCAAGCCCAGTATTCTGTTTCCAACAGTGGCCAATCTAGGTCATACGTACCTAGCAGTTTCCCCAAAAGACACAGGTTCCGCAATGCTTGTACTGGGTCAAGCATTGATATCCTGGGTCCCCTCTTAATAATGGTTTATGGACCTTTCCTCCAGGAACTTGTCCAAACCTTTTTTAAACCCAGCTACAGTAACAGCCTTTACTACATCCTCCGGTAACAAATTCCAGAGTTTGATTACAAGTTGAGTGAAGAAATATTTTCTTTTATTAGTTTTAAATAGTTTACCCTGTAGCTTCATTGCATGTCCCCTAGTCTTTGTATATTCTGATAACGTAAACAATCGATCGACGTTTACCCGTTCCACTCCGTTCATTAATTTATAGACTTCTATCATATCTCCCCTCAGCCGTCTCTTTTCCAGGTTAAAGAGCCCTAACCTTTTTAGCCTTTCTTCATAGGAGTATCCTTCCATCCCCTTTACCATTTTGGTGGCTCTTCTCTGACCCTTTTCTAATAACGCTATATCCTTTTTAAGATATGGCGACCAGAATTGCACACAATATTCAAGGTGCGGTCTCACCATGGAACGATATAGAGGCATTATAATATCTTTTGTTTTATTTTCCATTCCTTTCCTTATGATACCTAGCATTCTATTTGCTCTCTTGGCTGCCGCTGCACACTGGGCCGAGGGTTTTAACATGCTATCCACAATGACGCCTAAATCTTTTTCCTGGGTGGTGGTTCCTAATGTGGAACCTTGCATCGTGTAACCATAGTTTGGGTTGTTCTTCCCTAGGTGCATAACTTTGCACTTGTCCACATTAAATTTCATGTGCCATTTTGATGCCCAGTCTTCCAATTTATCAAGATCCTCTTGCAATTTTCCACAATCCTCTTGGGTTTCAACAACTTTAAATAGTTTTGTGTCATCTGCAAATTTGATAACCTCACTCGTTATTCCACTTTCCAGGTCATTTATGAATATGTCAAAAAGCAGCGGACCCAGCACAGATCCCTGGGGTACACCACTATTCACTTTTCTCCATTGGGAAAATTGGCCATTTAGCCCAACCCTCTGCTTTCTATCTTTTAACCAGTTCTTGATCCACAGTAGTACACTGCCTCCTATCCCATGACTCTTTAGTTTTGCCAAAAGTCTCTGATGAGGGACCTTGTCAAAGGCTTTCTGAAAGTCCAGATACACTATATCAACCGACTCACCTTTGTCCACCTGTTTATTCACACTTTCAAAAAAAACATAATAGATTAGTAAGACAAGATCTTCCTTGTCTAAAACCATGTTGGCTGTCTCCCATTAGGCTATGACTATCTACATGCTAAGTAATTTTATTCTTTATGATGGTTTCTACCATTTTTTCCCGGTACTGACATGAGGCTCACTGGTCTGTAGTTTCCCGGATCACCCCTGGATCCCTTTTTAAAAATTGGCATTACATTGGCGATCCTCCAATCTTCAGGTATTACAGATGATTTTAATGAAAATTCACAGATTACTAATAGCAGGTCTGCAATCTCATATTTCAGTTCTTTCAACACCCTTGGATGTATACCATCCGGCCCAGGTGATTTGCTACTCTTCAGTTTATCTAATAGTTGTAATACATCTTCCCGATGTATCGATATTTCCTTCAGTTCTTCCGCACCTTTAAATATCACTTCAGTCATGGGTAACATCCCTACATCTTCCTCAGTAAAGACCAAAGCAAAGAATTCATTCAGTCTCTCCGCTATCGCCTTGTCGCCTCTTAGTGCCCCTTTAACTCCTCTATCATCTAATGGACCAACTGACTCTCTCACAGGTTTTTTGCTACGAATGTACTTGAAAAAATCTTTATTTTGCGTTTTTGCTTCCGCAGCAAGCTTCTTCTCAAATTCTCCCTTTGCCTGCTTTATCAATGCCTTGCATTTGACTTGCCAGTGCTTGTGCTGTTTCCAGGTTTCGTCGTTTAATCCAGTTCAAACTTCCCCTATTGACCTATAAGGATTGCTCCTCACTACTTTTTCTCTCTTATCTCTCCCTACACCCCTTCTTGGGATCTGGCAAATCACTTCTATCAGTGTCCTTCTCTTTTACTGCCAACTCCAGACTTCGATGCTTTCACCTTGCTATGCCTTATGCCTGGAATAAACTCCCTGAGTCTGGATGTCAGGTTTCATCTCTGGCCCTTTTCAAATCCAGGCTGCTTTTGGATCCTGATCCACTTAGTCTCCTACGTGTTTCCTTACAATTCTCCTAGATGTGTCCCTGTTCTCAATTGATATGTTGTTTGTCCTGACTAGATTGTAAGCTCCAATGAGCAGGAACCGTCCCTTCCATTTTGTCTGTACAGTGCCGTGTATGCCTTGTAGCGCTATACAAATGATCAGTAGTAGTAGTAGGGTCCTTATGAGTAGTAGTAGGGTCCTTAAAGCAAGTGGTCAGAGGAACAGAGAGCAAGCTGTGTAACATATTTATTTTATTTAGTAAACACTTATATACCGCTTATATACTTATATACCACTTATATACTTATATACCACTTATATACTTATATTTACAAAATAAATCTTGGACATAGGAAGGTGCCTTACCATGAATAGCCTGAAAAACTAGGATAATCTCAGACCTGATACTGCAACAAACTGTAAGCCACTGTAAATTCCTCAGATATAGGGGTGACATGCTCATAATATCAGCAACTCATAAGAAACAGGGCAGCAGCCTTCTGAACCAGTTGTAGAATTCTGATTGACAACTTAGGCAGCCCTAAGAAGGACGAATTACAATAATCGAGGCCTGGCAATAATGCCTGGATAACAGATCTCAGCTCAAAGGAAAAGGCTGCATAAACTATAGATCTGATATGTGTTCTAAGTGCTATTGAAGCTTTTCCTGCTGTGCTTACACAGACTCCTAACCTTCAGCTGCACTACATTGAATACACACATATTTGGCAATGGCAACAAACCCCCTAGTTTTGTAGTATGATATGATGAATTACCGTTTTTAACCTGATTCAGGAATATTACACGTACTAAAATATAAAAACTTCCTAGAGAAACCTTCCAGCTGAGAAGCAAATAAAGTGACTCTCTTCCACCTAATCCAATCAAGATTAATTTACTTCTGACTCCAATGCACAATAGACTGACTGAATGGAATACACAAGCGAAACTTCACCCATCTGCTGATTAAAGGGACTACGCAATTACTGACTGATTCACCAGAATACAAAACCAAAAGCTTTATGCCCCCTCCCCCTGGCTGTCAGAATCTATTGTTTAGCTTTGAATGCCCTGCTCTTTGCCATCCTCCAGATGCTGCCTCCCTAGGTAGCCACCTACTTTTCCTAATGTTTGGGCTGGGCGTGCCTTCAGTACAGAGAGGCATGGGTGGGACATTTTCTTGCTCTAGTGATCCTGTCTATGTTATCTCACTCTTCATTATAAATAAGGAAGTTGCATAACAAACTATCAGTTTGAGGTACTGAGGAGGCTCAGAACAGGGTTGAGCCTGGGCAATGGTGCTCAGGCTGAGGCAGGCATAGGATGCGAAATGTCCAAAAATCAGGAGCTGCACTCTGCAAACAAAGGTAGGGGTACCAGATTTTTGGAGAGCACATCTGGGACAACTGGGCAGGACTGAGCTCGACTGTGAGCGGCAGGAGTCCTTCCTCCTCAGGCTTCTCTTCCCCATATATGACCCGTCTAAGTAGCATTTAGTAATTTCAAAAGTTTAAAAAAGACAGTAGCAGCCCTTCTCGAGTTATAAACGTGCATGCATACATACATATATGTTTAAATTTTATTTTATATAAATACATTTTATATATATATTTCTAAAATTCCTCCTCTTTTTTCAGAAATGAAGTTAATTTTACACTTTCTCCTACCATGATTGAGAAGACGGCATTAGAGGAGTATGCAGGCGAAGCAACATCCTTTGTGTCTGTCCTCACTGAAATCAGGGACAGGAAGTGGCTATAGTCCTTGGAGTTGGGGACACTATCTCAAAATCGAGGACAATTCCCCAAAATCGGAGGCATCCATAACCATAGAGAAAGGGCCGGTTATTTGATTGGCAGATAGTAAGAAATGTAGTGGCATTGGGGTTAGAAATTGCATTTAGGTCTGAAGCTGAATCAGCAGGCAGGTTACAGGACTGAAACAGGGCTACAGCCATAGAACTTGGGCCAGTGCAAGGATATTGGTTGCTCTAGGTGAACTTTCAGCCCTACTCTCCTGTGCCAAGATTTTAGTAATTAATCACAACCATCATGATCATCCCAACATCACCTCTCCCACAACAATCTAAATTCAGTATCCATAACAGGACATCATACTCTTAAATATTAAACTATGCTTGGTATGTATGTGTATACCCTCTCTTCCTGCAGGTAAAATAATGTGCTGATGGCTCTTTGAGTTTGTATGGCTGTCAGAATCTATTACTTTGACTCTGCTGCTTCTTTGCTGTTGCTCAAAAGCTGCTGCCTTAGGCAACAGCTTAGTCTTGCCTAATAGTTGAGCCAACCCTGTGTGGAATTGAAGTTAGGCAGGTCACAGGCTAACACAGTACTTTATAGGAGTCAAGAAAAAGCAAAGCAAAAACACATTTCCGACAAGGCTCAGTGCATAGGGAGTTTGAAAGCTAAAGGGAAAATTAACCTTTGAGTTGCTCCAATCTGTTTCCTGCTTCCCAGCAATCCCTTTTGACTGATAAATAGCCAATCTCTGATGCCTAGGGGTGTGGCATTGAGGGCTATCTGGCACAGTCTTTATGACTAGGGCCTCGGTTTGCTCCAAGTTATGGCCTGGTCTAATGGCTATGACTTCCATTTTGAACCCCCCCCGGGCCAACCCTGTTGAGGGTTTCTTCCTCATACATGGATGTTAAAATTTAAGTTGAATTAAGGTAAAGCATATATCATCCAGTGGGCCTAACTCACTAGCTTTTTTCCCATAGACATTACGGGGGTAATTTTATTAGCGTGTGCCTACTTTTACATATGAAAGTAGGCACCTATAAGGAAATCTTAGTCATTTACAAGCGTAAATGGCCTCTTTTGAAATCACACCCAGTGTAAAACTATGCATATTAATTTCATGATGCTTACTTTCACCATGGGCATACATGGGTCAGAGAGTGCAAGTATGCGCACAGATTAGGAAATAATAACATTTACATTTGTACTTGCAAAATTTAGGTATGACTGTTTACATATTTTCTGCCATTTATGCTACTATTTTATAAAGAAAAGTAGGCGCTTACATTTCTTGCTAAAATAAACTTAAAATAGCTGTGTTTTGTCTGCCTTAAACTAGGCAGAAAATGGGTCTTACAAAACTGCACTGCTGATTACATGCATATAAGCATGTGCACCCACAAGATTGCCGGTCCTTATATATACACCACATGTAGGCATTCCCAAAGTAGTTGTTTGGGTGCAGTAGATGTATATGTGTATTTAATAAAATATGACTGATTATGCACACAGGTACAAATTTGTGCATGAGTATTTGTGTGATATTGGAGATAGTTCTGAGACTCTGTTTAATAAAGACACATTGGCAACTATCTTGCCTTTATAAATAATATAAACTTAAATAGGTGACTTTTTTGGACTTTTCGTATAGGTCTCCTGTTACAAAATTAGCCTGCATAAGAAGATGTTTGAGATGGCTTGGGCATTTCTGAATGTGATCTTTACTTGAAACATTGAATATAGAAATGAGAAGATTTACAATGTCCTGTATCTGCCGTGGAATGAAGTAATGATGGTACATTAGTTAACAGAGTAACATGGAAGAACCAATAAGAAACAAGAGTGTGGAGCAGAAAAACAACTTGGAAAGTTGTGTGTGCAAATGGTGATAAACTAAATAATCACTGATCCTAAGGCTTCCATGGTTAAAGAAGACCTTGTAATCACTGAGTCTTGATTCAGCAATTAAACAGAACTAGAGGATGGATCTCTCACTTGGTTTGCAGCTTGTCGTGCTGTGAGGGCTTGCATGCATCAGTGATGCTGAGAGCTAAACTATCGGTAGTTTAACTACTGGCAGGGTCTCCCAAGATGGACAGGTCTCAGCTGAGGTGCCAGACCAAGACAAACCACTCATCTGGGCAGCAGCAGAATGGGATAGTGTTGACGGCGGAGGATAACATTTTTGTGACAACGGCAACAACACCAAACTTAAACTGCGCGGAAGAAAGGCCCGGCAATCTACTTCTGTATCTTGCCATGAAAACCCAATGGATAGTTACAACAAAACAAATTGTGCTATGGTGCTGGAAGATGAGACCCCCAAGTCAGAAGGCACTCAACTAGCTACTGGGGAAGAGCTGAAGACTTTTCAGAGTAAAGCCAGCATTTATGATGTGGTTGGATCAAAGCCCTCGGGAAGTCTGACTGCTGATGTAGCTGCGCATGAAATGAGAGTCAGAAGCTGTAAAGATGTCTTACACATTGGAACATGGAACGTACGAAGCATGAACCAAGGGAAGTTGGAGGTGGTCAAGAATGAAATGGAACGTGTACAACTTGATCTGTTGGGTGTCAGCGAACTGAAATGGACTGGCATGGGGCACTTTGCATCAGATGATCACATGGTCTACTATGCTGGAAATGAAAGACAAAGAAGAAATGGTGTTGCATTTATAATAAAGAAGAAACTTGCAAGAACTGTAATGAAATACAATGCAGTCAGCGAACGCTTAATCTCTATTCGTCTACGAGGATTGCCTATCAACACAACTATAATTCAAGTATATGCCCCAACAACAGCTGCAGAAGAGAATGAAATTGAAGAGTTCTATGAACAAGTACAAGCTGAAATTGACAGAACATGACTGGAACGCAAAAGTTGGCAACAAAGAAGAAGGCAAAGTAGTTGGAAAATATGGACTTGGCAACAGAAATGAAGCTGGAGAAAGACTGATATAATTCTGCAAGACTAATGATCTATTCATCTCAAACATCTTCTTCCAGCAACACAAGCAGCGACTGTACACATGGACTTCACCCAATGGATTGTATAAAAATCAAATTGACTACATCTGTGGAAGTCAATGATGGAAAAGCTCTATAACATCAACAAAGACAAAACCTGGAGCTGACTGTGGTACAGATCATCAACTACTAGTATGCAAGCTCAAGCTAAAGTTGAAAAAGAGCAAACCACTCATGAATGCAGCAAAATATGACCTTGAGAATATACCACTTGAATTTAAAGATTGCTTGCAAAATCGATTTGCTGCTTTAGATACAAATGACAGAGCTCCGGAAGAGTTATTTATTTTTTATTTATTTATTTATTTCAGTTTTATATATACCGCACTTTTTATAAACAGCACGGTTTACAGATGAACACAAAGACCAGAACAACAGGCTGTTCGGTATTACATATAACAGGAGTATAAACTTGGATAACATGGGAGAACTATATACATAGAATAAATAATCAATTAGTTCGATAGCATGAAAGAACTATTTACACAAAATAGCAGTAGTGCAAGGGTCAAGAGGAGATTGTGGTTAAGTTTGTGGTAAGTCTATTCTATTGAACTTTATGTAGGGTAATATTTGATAAATAGGTTAAATTTGAGGGCCTTTCTGAACTGGGCTAGGTCGGTTAAGGCACTTATGTCAGGTGGTAGGGAGTTCCAGTGTTTTGGGGCGCAGAACATGAAGGCTCTATTCGCTGTTGATCGGCTGCAAGTTGTTATGGCCTTTGGCATTATTAGAGTGTTTAGCGATAATTGTCTTCTGGATCTTGTTGGTGGTACAGTTTGTATGAGATCAGTTAGTGAGTTGGCTGACAAGCCATGGATGGCCTTGTACGTGAGAATCAGTGTTTTGAATATGAGCCTGGTTTGTATTGGGAGCCAGTGAAGCTGCTTGAGGATTGGTGTCACATGATCATTCCTGGACGCTCCTTGTAGAACCCTTGCAGCAGAATTCATAGCAAGTTGTAGAGAACTTAGGGTGGATTGTGGGAGACCTTGTAGAATTGAATTGGCGAAATCGAAATGCGGCAAGATGAGTGCTTGGAAGATGGTTCTGAAATCCTCTGGGTCCAGTAAGGAGCGTAAATGCCTAAGTGTGCATATCTTGAAGTATACAGCTTTTACAATATTGTTTACGTGTGATTTCATATCGAGACGGTGGTCCAGCGTGACTCCGAGATATCTTATTGTTTCTTTGGTGGATAGATCAGCTCCCTTAACACTTATATGTGATGGTGGAATGAAGTTGGGGTCTCTTGTAACAAAGAGAACCTCAGTTTTCTTGTGCTGGATGCGGAGGTTCTGTGAGAGAAGCCACTCTGAGACTGCATCAAAGCAATTTATTATGGGCAGTAAATCCATTTTTATTGTGGAAAAAGGTAAATAAAGTAGGATATCATCTGCGTATATCATACATTTAACATTGAATGATCTGATGATATTGCAGATAGGCTGCATGTATATGTTGAACATGAGAGATGAAAGAGATGAACCTTGTGGGATGCCTTGTTTTTGATGGAAGAGATTTGATTCTCCTGTTGCAGTTTTTACATATTGCATTCTGGTGTCCAGGTAAGATTTACACCATTCAAGTGCTGAACTACCGATGCCTTTTTCCTTCAGTCGTGCAATGAGTATCTCATGATTTACCGAATCAAACGCTGCTGCTATATCTAAGAAGATTAGCACAACGCCTTGACGGATGTTGTCTATACTGGTGAGTATGTTATTGAAGAGGGTGGTGATGAGTGTTTCAACGCCATGATAGTCTCTGAAGCCATGTTGAAAATAGTCCAGAGGGGCTGCGGAATCTATGTGGTCTTGAATTTGACGTTGCACCTCTTTCTCAAAGATTTTTGCTAGGAGGGGAATGCTGGCAATAGGTCTGTAAGAGTCAGCCCTTTTTGGGTCTAGTTTGGGTTTTTTTAGCAGTGGTCTAATGGATGTGAGCTGGAATGACATCAAGAAGGTTGTGTTGGAAGAAAGCGAGAAGTCTCTACAAAAGGTGAAAAAGCAAAAATGGCCAAAATGGATGACGGAAGAAAACCTTAAAACCCATCTCTTTTCTCTGGCATTCAATATCCCCTCTCCTTTTGTATGAACCCACTCTCGCTGTACCAACCTACTTGTTGTATCATGTCCCGTACCCCCTGCATATTACCCTTCTGTCCTTTATAAAATGGTATACTTCTTTTCCTTTTCTGGCCATGGCCGAAGTTTTTATGTATTATGTTTTTCTTTTATGCTTTGTATAATTTATGTATTTTATGAATTTCTTTTAATGTATTTTATTACTTGTACACCGCTTTGATTACCCAGAAAGGCGTTTTTTATCAAATAATTAAACCTAAACCTAAACTCTGAAAATTTCCCCGAAACGCAGAGAAGCTAAAGCCAGAGGAGAAAGAAAGACAATAACAGAACTCAACAGAGATTTCTAACGTGCAGCAAGACAGGACAAGGAAAAGTACTACAATGACACTTGCATGGAAATAGAAGCAGAAACTATTAGAGGAAGAACAAGATCGGCTTTCCTAAACTTACGAGAGTTAAAGAAAAGGTTCCAGCCTCGAATTGAAATGTGCGACACCCACCGGCTGGGCCAAGAGGCTGACAGCTGATAGGCGGCCTTACTGTCCTTTAGAATAAAAGTTCTTTACTCTGTAGGAATGAAATTGTAGTTGAGGCAGGTGGTAAGGCTTTGCAAGATTTTTATTATTTATACAATGGGGATTTTCAAAGGCACGTGGAGGTTCAAAACACAACAAATGCACTAGGATAACTTCTCCAAATGAAAGGATGAACACAGGAAAAACCAGGAGAAATGAAAAACAAAACTTTTCTTCTCTGCTGTTCTCTGCACTGCTCCATGTGGTCACACACTATACTGCAGCAGAACTAAACACAGCTGGTTTCACTTTCACCAAACAACGTCTTCCCAAACTCCGTTACTCTCAACACTGAATACAGCACAGCACTGCTTTCTTCTGAGTCACAGGTAAAAGCTACCTTATTAAAAGGCTTTTAAAACTCTCTCCTGTTTCCCTTTCTTACTGTGGTATTCTTGTGAGTCAAACAACAGTCCATTGGTATAGGAAAATCATCACATTCAGGCACAGTGGTTTCTATCTGCATTTCCTCAATGCCATTAGAATTACCAAAGTCTTTCTCATATGTGGGGACTTCTTTTAGCTTTTCTCCCTTTAGAAACTGGTGGAAGTGACCCTACAGCAAGTCAGCCTTTTCAGGTGTTTTGGTACTAGGGGTTTGAATCCTCTCACTAGAGAATAGTCTCTGCAGTGCCCCTAATTTAGAAGCTTCACAAATGTCAGAGTTATCTGGTCTGGAGTTTGCAGCAGGTACTAGGCTTTCAATCCAACGTTTCACAGTAGAGGGGGAGGGTTCCAGCTCCTGCTCAATAAAACTAGCCTTTATCTCTTTTGCCAATTTATCAGATATAAAATGGTCAGTTTTACCTTGAGGCTGTTTCTCTGTGTCAGCACTGGAGCTCTTTCCACCTCTCCAATCCTCCCAGCTGTAGCAACTGTTTGACTGGCCTGCACGGCTTCTCCAATTGTCTGTGCTTCTACCTTTGAATGCTGGCTTTGTCCGAGAGCGTGCCTTTCCCTTGGCACCTTCTCTCACCCAGGCTGTTCTGCCTGGACTCTCGGGTCTCAGACTCTGGTCTTGGCTTTCTCTTGCCTTCCAACTGGCTCTCTGGATATTTCCCTGACCAACGTCTTTGTGGGTTCTCCAATCGGTTCTCCAATCGGTTCTGTCTCCAGGTCTGTCCTCGGGTCCCTCCTCAGGTCTCCCCTCAGGTCTCTCTTCCTTCCCTCTGCACGTGGTTTTTAACCCTGGCTTCCTGCTTCCTTGTGACCAATCAGAACGGGGGTTAGTCTCCACCCTTGCACTAGGGTGTGGTTTGCTTCCTACAGGGAACCGCCTTTTTCTCTGACATAGGCTGAGTTTTCCTTGTAGCTGTGCATTGTCATCCGTTTCCATGGGGATTTCTGGATTTTTATCCTCTTTCAGGCTTTTCATACGGCTTTCACCATCACAAATGTTACAAGATGCTCAAGGTTCTATGTTGAATGATGCTAAGAAGATCAAGAAAAGATGGAAGGAATATACAGAGTTTTTATATGATAAAGATCAAGTGGACCAACAGCCGTTTCAACCTGTACCTTATGATCGGGAACCATTGGTGATGAAAGAAGACATTGAAGCAGTATTGAAAGCCTTATCAAAGAACAAAGCACCAGGCATCGATAGCATTCCTATAGAAGTATTGCAGCAATCTGATGCAGCTGTTACCATACTTACAAGGCTCTGCCAAGAAATATGGAAAACAACATCATGGCCAACTGACTGGAAAAGATCTGTGTTTATACCAATACTAAAGAAAGGTGATCTAACTGACTGTGGAAATTATCGAATAATCGCTCTGATCCCACATGCCAGCAAGATTCTACTGAAGATTATTCAAAAGAGACTACAACCATACCTGGAACAAGAACTACCTGAAGTGCAAGCAGGGTTCAGGAAAGGGCGAGGAACGAGAGACATCATTGCGGATGTGAGATGGATCCTTGAAAAGACTAAAGAATACCAAAAGGATATCTATTTGTGCTTTATCGACTATAGCAAGGCTTTTGACTGTGTAAACCATGAGAAACTCTGGGCCACATTAAGAAGCATGGGTATACCAGAACACCTGATTGTTCTCTTGCGCAATCTGTACATTGATCAAGAAGCAACAGTTCGAACGGAACAAGGAGAAACAGAATGGTTTAAAATAAGCAAAGGTGTAAGACAAGGCTACATACTTTCCCCCTACCTGTTTAATTTATATGCAGAACAAATCATCAGAGAAGCAGGATTGTATGAAGACAACAGAGGTGTGAAGATTGGTGGAAGACTCATCAACAACCTTCACTATGCTGATGATACTACATTACTGGCTGAAAGTGAAGATGATCTGAAACATTTGCTTCTCACAATCAAAGAACATAGTCTCAAAATGGGCCTGCACCTTAATGTAAAGAAGACAAAGATCATGACAACTGGCATAATCAACAGGTTCATTGTTGAAGGAGAAGAAATTGAAATCGTGAACAACTTTAACCTACTTAGATCAACTATCAATAAAGAAGCAACAAGCAGTCAAGAAATCAAATGATGCATTACTCTTGGCAGAATGGCTATGAAAGACCTAGATAAGATTCTCAAGAGCAGAGACGTCTCTCTCCATACAAAGATTCGACTTGTTCAAGCCATGGTATTTTCAATAACATCATATGGATGTGAAAGCTGGACAGTGAAAAAGACAGACAGGAAGAAAATTGATGCCTTTGAATTATGGTGCTGGCGGCAAATACTGTGTATACCATGGACTGCCCCGAAGAACAAACCAGTCGGTACTAGAGGAGATCAAACCTAAGCTTTCTTTAGAAGCTCAGATGGCAAGACTTCGACTTTCATACTTTGGACACATCATGCGAAGAGAGAGAACGTTAGAGAAAGACATCATGCTTGGCAAGATAGAAGGTCAACGCAAAAGAGGAAGGCCAGCAATGAGATGGATCGCTACAATAACAGCAGCTACGGGTACCAATCTGTCAACAATGAGCCACCTGACTGAAGACCGAACACAATTTAGGATAGCTATCCTGAGGGTCGCCATGAGTCGACTCCGACTCGACGGCACTTAACAACAACAGAGGATGGATGTATCAGGATTTGCTCTATTTGGAAGCCTCACTAGTCCAGTATTCCCCTTGCAGTAGGGTCCTACCACTTCAATGTCCTGAGGTATAAACCATTTTGCTACAGCCTCTTCTTCTGGGATAGCTGCAATGGTTCTGCCTAAGCCTATATAAGCCAAAAATGCCTAGGTGGCAGTGTGGATTTTCTTTTGTTTTCTATGGGGGAAGTAGTGCATTTCTTTTGTGCTCTGCACATTTATGGTTTATTTATTATTTCATATATTGCCTTTAGCCAGTGACAACAAAGCAGTACATGGAGAACGGAACTGAGACGTGTCAGACGGCTGCCTAGGGTGAGAACTTACACAATCTTGACGATGCATATATTCATATGATTCTTGCAAGGTATTGTGGGTATTGTAGTTCATTCACTCCCAAACACAGCTGATGACATTAATTGAGTTGTGAAACCAAGTGGTAAGGTCAATAAAATACTTCTTTTATTGATGGGGTTTAATTCACCCAGCACATGTATGCTTGATAGCAATATAAATGAGGTTACTTGCTTGCAGTGTTTAAATGGATAACAAAAAGTCATAAAGCAAATCAAAAACAACCTTCAGCTTGTCAGGCAATTAGCTAATGTTTTCTTAGCAAATAATTACCAAATACAAAGGCACAAAGAAATAAATAAACTTTGCTTGTTAGGTTAACTTCTGCTTATTTTCCACGCAGATCTCAGCAGTGATTCTCCCTTGCTCACACACACAATCAGGTGCAGCTTTAATTACTATCAATTGACCAGCTGGAAGCCTTTAGCTGGCTGGCTGCTACTGTGTGAACCCAAATCCTGCTTTAAGAGCTGTTTGCAGTGGAAATAAAGAACAAAGTTAGGTTTCTTTGTGATGGCTGATGTGTTTGCTCACAGAAAGCTAGCAATAGCATTTAGATAGAGAACAGTCCATGTAAACTGTACTTTCATCTGCTGTATCTCCCCCTTCATCAATCAGCATAGGGTCACTATCATACATTGGCACAGACGAGTCTTTCATTAAGGCACTATCATGAGAATGCTTATTCCCTTGCTGCCATTCTCTATTATAGATAGGGTCTGGATCAGTGTTCATACCTGAGCCTCTCCTGCCATCATTATTCCTCTCTGTATAGCCTGGCCAGTATGTAATCCAATTCTGATGTCCAGCCTTCCAATCTTGATCCCTGGATGGACACTGGATCTCCTCTCACATACCTTCTGGCCTTGGTCTGAAAGTCCCTTCCACATGCAGTCTTCTCTCTTCCAGGTAGCCACTGGTGATTCCTATCTCTGCCACTCCATTCCTCTGGCTGAATCCAGTCCAATGGACTCTGCTGGCATTTGGAATACCTCCCAGTATGGGTACTGCCTTGGAATCTCCCAGACCTTCCAATGGCCTTTCTTCTCTTCCTTCCAGAGAGTTTCCTTCTCTCTCTATCCGCTTGGCTTGGCTTCTGCTTCTCGAGATGCTGCTTAAATCTGTAGCAGGGCTGGAGCTTGTAGCCGTTGCTGAAGCTCTCCCTGAAGCTGTTCTTGAAACTGTTATCTGAAGAAAAAGCTCTACTCTTATCCTGTTCTAATGTGTGCTGCTCCCTAACACAGCGCAGCTGTCTTGAATCAGGCCCTGCCCTTTGAGATGAGTGCTTAGGGATTACCTCATAGCTCTCTTGATTGCACACACATTTTCTCACTTCAGCCCCTCTCAAGGCTGCTGGAAACCTGGTGCATTCTGGGACTGGTAGTCTTCTATGTGAAAACTCTGCCCTCTTACCTCTACCAGAACTGACAGGTTGCTTGTTCAGAGTCACATCATCTCCTCTACAGCTCCTACCTGAGCTATGATAAGCTTCCTTATCACATACCCCCCTGCTTAAGTTATTACGGACTGGTTTTACTGGTGAAACTTCTTCTCTACAGTCCGTAATACGGGAAAGTGCATCCGCATTCTTGTGTAACTTCCCGGCACGATGTTCAACCTGAAAATCAAACGCCTGTAAGGCCATGTACCAGCGTGTCAACCTGGCATTGTGGTTCTTCATTTGCTGCAACCACTTAAGTGGGGCATGGTCCGTGACCAACTGGAACTTTCTCCCTGTAAGGTAAAACCTTAACGCCTCCACTGACCACTTGATAGCCAAACACTCTTTTTCTATCGTGGAATACTTTTGTTCAGCCAGTGACAACTTCCTGCTCAGGTACATCACAGGATGCTCCTCTCCATCATGGCACTGGGATAGGACCGCTCCTAGCCCTACATCCGATGCATCGGTTTGAACCAGAAAGGGTCTCTTGAAGTCTACTCCTTTCAGTACCGGTCCTGTACACAATTTTTCTTTTAATACTGAAAACGCTTTTTCAGCTTCTGGTGTCCACTTTATCTGGTTTGGACAATTCTTTCGCAGCATATCCGTGAAAATGGCACTTTTCTCTGCGAATTGCGGTATAAACCGGCGGTAGTATCCAATAAGTCCTAAGAAACTTCTTAGTTGTTTCTTGGTTGTTGGAGGAGGAAAATTCCTGATGCTATCTATTTTGCTTAATAGAGGTTTAATTTTTCCTCTTCCCACTAGGTGGCCTAGGTATTTTACCTCCCTATTTGCAAAGGCACACTTCTTCGGGTTTAAAGTGATTCCCGCTTGCTTCATAGAGCACAAGACTGCCCTGATCCTCTTCAAATGCTCCGCCCAGGTGTTACTATGGATTATGACATCATCCATGTATGCAAAAGCATAACTTTGGTGGGGTCGAAGTACCTGATCCACTAACCTTTGGCAGGTAGCCGCTGCTCCATGCAGTCCGAAAGGCATCCTCTTGAACTGAAAAAGGCCAACGGGGGTGCTGAACGCAGTCTTCGGCTTCGACTCCCTGGTGAGAGGGATTTGCCAATATCCTTTTGTCTTATCAAGGGTGGTTAAGTACTGAGCCTGTCCCAGCTGGTCCAACAGCTCCTCAATTCTTGGCATTGGATATGCATCAAAAACTGATATGGCGTTTACCTGCCAGAAGTCAATACAAAATCTTAAGGATCCATCAGGCTTCGGCACCAGGACTATGGGGCTATTCCAGGGACTCTTTGACTCCTCTATTACCCCCATGTCCAACATCTCCTGGACTTGTGCCACTACCTCCTGTCTTTTGGCTTCAGGCAAGCGGTATGGCCTTTGACGAACCAATTTCCCAGGTGGAGTTATTATTTCATGGGCCACCAAATGGGTCTCCCCAGGTATGGGTGTCAACACATCTGGGAATTCCTTAAGCAACTTCCTAATTTCTTCCTGTTGTACCATTGTCAGGTCCTCACCTATTTGGGGCTCTGATTTTTCTTTACAATCAGATACCTGGGGTCCCAAATCTTCCTCTTCACTCACCTCCCTCTCTCGGGCACAGGTGGCAGCTAAGCTTTTAACCCCTTTGACATCAGTAGAACCAAAACCTTTGGCTCCACGTTCAGAATTCTCTAGGGATGTGACCTCCTCCACAGGTGGAAAACCCAGCCTCTCACAGATCAATTGGGCAATTTTGTCTCCTGTCTTCACATGATACTCATTCTGTCCAAAGTTAAACAACAGAACTTTAATATTGCCCCTGTAATCGGGATCAATTACTCCCGCACCCACATCGATGAAATATTTAAGGGCTAATCCGGACCTTGGGGCTACTCTCCCATAACATCCAATTGGTATTTCCACTTGGAGACCGGTGTCAACCAGGGCTCTCCCTTGGCTAGGTACAGTCACATTCTCTATGCTGCACAGGTCAAACCCAGCAGACTGAGGGGTTGCCCGCTTAGGAGCTTGGGCCTTCTCAGAGACCTTATGGTACTTTAGGACGAATATCTGCTTTGGGGTAGCTTGGTCTTCTGGACGCTTAACCATCTTTTTAGCTGGGGTCTGAGGACTTCCAAATAAAGGCCCGGGAGCTACTACCATTAAACCTTCTCCCTCCTTCTTTCCTAGTCCTTCCACTAGACCCTGCTTAAATCTTGGCCAGTCTCTTCCTAGAACCAAATCAAAGGGTAGCCTAGGCACCACTGCTAACAGGACTTCCTCTTGTTTCCCTAGGCACTTAACCTCTAGCCTATAGGTGGGATATGATGTTGCAGCACCATGAATGCATCTGATGTGAACTTGGCTTTCAGGGGTTCTAGGCACAAATCTTTCTTGGGCCTCTATCCTCTTCCAAAGCCTTTTTGACATCATACTCTGGTCTGCCCCAGAGTCTAATAATGCATTTGTGGTAATTCCTTGCACATCAACCATCAAAAGAAATCCTTCCTTGGGCTGTTTTAAATCCAGACCCATTAAACTAGTGTGTGTCTGGCATCTCTTCTCTAAATGTCCCAATTTTCCACACTTGAAACATTTCTTTCTATTCCACTGTGTCATCTGGTTTGATACAGTACATTCATTTTCAGAAACATTCTTAATTATTCTCTTTTCTAATACAGCACATCTAGCCTCAGCATCCATCTTTAGTGGGCCACCCATTCTATGGCAAGCCTGCGTGGCTTCCAAGAATCTCTCTGCTAGCATGGTTGCCTCTCCAAGATTTTGGCAATTTTGCTGTATAAGAAAAACATTCAAATCTTTAGGTACCCCAAGCATAAATTGTTCCAGCATTATAATATCTAATAACATTTCTACTGTCTTTTGCTCAGGCTCCAACCATTTTACAGCTAAACTTCTGATTCTCTGACTTAGAGCCCTGGGTGTCTCACCCACTTTCAATGTAACAGCTCTAAACATTCGCCTATACTCTGAAATAGACAACCCTAGGCGATCTCTAATAGCTGCCTTTACATCCTTATAATTCAAAGCCTGGGCTGCTGGCATTGCTCTGTAAGCTGCTAGTGCCTCTCCAGTTAATGAGGCTGCCAGCCTTACTGCCCACTGGGTCTCTGGCCATGCTAAAGCCTGTGCCACTCTTTCAAAAGACTCTAGAAAATCATCAACATTATCTTCTGGAGTTAATTTCCCAAAATTAAATGCCCCAATCCCTTGATTGAGTCCCACACTGTCCACATGTGGTGCACCAGTACTAACTGCTGGTCTTGCATCTGTTCCACTTTGGCTCTGCAGCTGAACTAGAGCTTGCACCAGATCAAGCACTGGTTTCTGCTGTTCCATTAATGCCTTCATAGCAGTGTCCTGGGCCTGCTGTGATAGCTCCTGCTGCTTGCAAAATTGGGCTGCCATCCACTCAGCCATCTCCCTCGGATCCATCTTGACCCCTGCAAGAAAAGAAAAAAGAAAAACCCAAGAGCAGCACCTTCCAACCAGGTGTGTTTTTTTTTAACTTTTTTTTTTTTTTCAATTACCCCCTGTGCTTACACATATCCACCACTAGACATGCCCAGGTACATATTACCTTGTCTCAGTGATGAATCCCACTTTGCACAGGGTCTTTTCCTCTGGGACAGCTTCCTGGAACAACCACTTTTCTTCCAAAGTGCAGATGAGGGAAAGAAATCTTCTTACAGCTTTAAACTTGACTTTTATTTGTAATCCACAACAAGTAAATCCTCTTGGTGCAAAAGCAATCCGAAAAACTACGCCATTTGTCAGACGGCTGCCTAGGGTGAGAACTTACACAATCTTGACGATGCATATATTCATATGATTCTTGCAAGGTATTGTGGGTATTGTAGTTCATTCACTCCCAAACACAGCTGATGACATTAATTGAGTTGTGAAACCAAGTGGTAAGGTCAATAAAATACTTCTTTTATTGATGGGGTTTAATTCACCCAGCACATGTATGCTTGATAGCAATATAAATGAGGTTACTTGCTTGCAGTGTTTAAATGGATAACAAAAAGTCATAAAGCAAATCAAAAACAACCTTCAGCTTGTCAGGCAATTAGCTAATGTTTTCTTAGCAAATAATTACCAAATACAAAGGCACAAAGAAATAAATAAACTTTGCTTGTTAGGTTAACTTCTGCTTATTTTCCACGCAGATCTCAGCAGTGATTCTCCCTTGCTCACACACACAATCAGGTGCAGCTTTAATTACTATCAATTGACCAGCTGGAAGCCTTTAGCTGGCTGGCTGCTACTGTGTGAACCCAAATCCTGCTTTAAGAGCTGTTTGCAGTGGAAATAAAGAACAAAGTTAGGTTTCTTTGTGATGGCTGATGTGTTTGCTCACAGAAAGCTAGCAATAGCATTTAGATAGAGAACAGTCCATGTAAACTGTACTTTCATCTGCTGTATCTCCCCCTTCATCAATCAGCATAGGGTCACTATCATACATTGGCACAGACGAGTCTTTCATTAAGGCACTATCATGAGAATGCTTATTCCCTTGCTGCCATTCTCTATTATAGATAGGGTCTGGATCAGTGTTCATACCTGAGCCTCTCCTGCCATCATTATTCCTCTCTGTATAGCCTGGCCAGTATGTAATCCAATTCTGATGTCCAGCCTTCCAATCTTGATCCCTGGACACTGGATCTCCTCTCACATACCTTCTGGCCTTGGTCTGAAAGTCCCTTCCACATGCAGTCTTCTCTCTTCCAGGTAGCCACTGGTGATTCCTATCTCTGCCACTCCATTCCTCTGGCTGAATCCAGTCCAATGGACTCTGCTGGCATTTGGAATACCTCCCAGTATGGGTACTGCCTTGGAATCTCCCAGACCTTCCAATGGCCTTTCTTCTCTTCCTTCCAGAGAGTTTCCTTCTCTCTCTATCCGCTTGGCTTGGCTTCTGCTTCTCGAGATGCTGCTTAAATCTGTAGCAGGGCTGGAGCTTGTAGCCGTTGCTGAAGCTCTCCCTGAAGCTGTTCTTGAAACTGTTATCTGAAGAAAAAGCTCTACTCTTATCCTGTTCTAATGTGTGCTGCTCCCTAACACAGCGCAGCTGTCTTGAATCAGGCCCTGCCCTTTGAGATGAGTGCTTAGGGATTACCTCATAGCTCTCTTGATTGCACACACATTTTCTCACTTCAGCCCCTCTCATGGCTGCTGGAAACCTGGTGCATTCTGGGACTGGTAGTCTTCTATGTGAAAACTCTGCCCTCTTACCTCTACCAGAACTGACAGGTTGCTTGTTCAGAGTCACATCATCTCCTCTACAGCTCCTACCTGAGCTATGATAAGCTTCCTTATCACAGACGTCAAGATCAGGACATACTCAGTTTTGATGATATTTTAAAAACCGCTCTGCTAAAGATGGAACCAGTTCTAAAATACACGAAGTACAGGAATGCACAAGGATTTATATCTATGTGCAGTGGGAGGATCCATTTACTCCTGGAGGAATTCTGCTCAACTGCGTAACGCAGAATTTGCTCAGAATTCCCCACCTGTGCAGAATCCTGCACTTGCTATATAGAATTCTGAATAGGCACCAGCACCGGCATCAGTGAGCAGTGAGTCAGGCTCAGAGGGCACAAGCTTTAAGGGCCCTTGAGGCTGGCTCACTGTTCACTTATTCACGGATGTGTGAGTATTTCCCTTTACTCCTGCGGCTGTGCTACACTTCTAACACTGGCATCACCATGTTTTAAGAAGGCAAACAGAAGCGTTTCCTCTTTCTTGCTAAGGACAGGAAGTGTGGTGATGCCAGTGTCAGAAGTGTAGCACAGCCATGGGAATGAAGAGAAACACTCCCGCAGTTGAGCAGAATTGGGCAGAAGAGGTGAGGGGCTGTAGCTGGAAATTGGTGATGAACTGGGGGCTGGAGATGGGCTAATGGTAAGCTGGGGGCTTGTGGTTGGAGATGGGCTGATGATGAGTCAGGGGGTGACTGGGGGCCGGAGAGGGACTAATAGTGTCAGGGGAGTGACTGGGGGGAAAGAAAGGTGGAGGCATGTGCCTGGGAAGACAGGAGAAGAGCTAAGGGCAGGTGCACGGGGACGAGAGAATGGAGGTGAAATCCCCTTCAGGGATTTAAGGAAAAAGAAAGGGAAAGGGGGGGGGGGGGGTTGGGAGTGTGGTTTGAGCCTGCTGGAGTCTAGAATAGGTGGGAGGGGCCCAGTGAATGACTCTTCCTGGAGGAGGGAGGATGGTGTGGACAGATGATGCAGGCTAGAGTATAAAGATTCAGGCCTGCTGCTAGGCGGGGTCTTTGCCATACAGTCATTGCACCATTAATTAGGTGAATAGAAGCTGGAGCTGGCCCAGCAGGGGACCTAGCTAACAGAAGGCAACAGCTCCAACCTGGTGGAAGGCAGCAAGGAGAGGATTGCCTAAACACGGTCCTTGAGTTGGAGACGAATCAGCACAAGGTACAAGGGATTTTGTAACTAGAAAGGGCAAGATCAAAATTGTAAATATGTTTACTAAGCTGTTCCAATTTGAAAGTTTTGAGAGAAAATAAGCGACTCATCTGAGGATTCTGATAGATTAATTAGGAAAAGGGTGTACTGATGATAATTCAGTTCCACTCCCCCCACTCTAAAGGGACTAAGGCTGTTTGGTGCCAGGTGCCTTCGTCAAAGATAGAGACTGTGAAAAAGGTACTGGTGCCTCCAAAGACCTAAGAGTGGATGAACTGAGTTGCAAAACTCAAAAGCTCCCAACTCCCAAGGGAGGAGTAGCCTAGTGGTTGGGACAAGATACTTCAGGCCGGAAGGTTGGAGGTTCAAATCCCACTAGAGGACAGCAATCTTGGGCCAGAAGGACTGGGGTTTCTAGTCCCACAGATGCTCCTTGTGGTCTTGGGCAAGCCACTTAACCCTCCATTGCCCATGTTCCCTGTAAGTATTAGTGTATGTGTCTCATATCCCCGCGTGTTAAATGTATCCCCCAATTGTGTTGTGACTGCTTTGATTGAAGGATAAGGCGGTATACAAAACTGTCTAAATAAATAAACTGCCTCCTTATAAGAAGCACCCGATTTCTCCTTGATATTAGACTTGATCTGGAACATTAATAGTGCCCAGGTCCTCAGATCCATGGTTGACATTATTGTGGATAAAAGAGTGTGATTGCGTAGAATCAGGTCAAGGCGGTTACAGAGGTAAGGTTGGGGTATGTACATGAGGGGTAGTCCTTAGCACCAGACAACAGAAAGGATCTTCTTTTGCGATAGAGGGAGAGAGAAGTGGGGGCAGGGAAGGCCTGGGTGTTGTAGAGAGAATTGTGATTGGAGCGAGAGAGCTGGGGAAGGAAAAGGCAGTGGGAATTTCTGGTAGAGAGGAGGAATTAGGCTTTATGATGGAGGAATTATATACAAAAATATTCTAATAAAACATGCAGAATTTTACAGAATTTTAAAATACCGGGCGCAGAATTCCCCAAGGTATAAATCATTTCACAATTTTACAAGTGGGAATAATCAACAGAAGAAACCTAGCAACCTGCACAGGTAAGTGCCGGCATTTCACAACAAGCATGTACGAATGTTGGCAGTAATATGCAGAGCCACTTTTAACTATGGGCTAAAGGGGCAGCAGCCCCGGGTTCCTGCATAATGGGGGCCCAGCTGCCCTGCTGCCCATAGGTAAAAGCAGCCCTGTTCAGGGCCGGTGCAAGGGCATCAGGTGCCCTAAGCAAACCTCATTCCCAGCACTACCCTGCTTCTGCCTGTGCCCATTGCCACAGCTGCCACCCCTTTCCGGACATGCAGGAGTGGCAAAACATTTGAAAAGGCACTTGCAACACTAGTTACCTTCTCTTCTGCCCCCTCTGATTCCACTTTAACAGGAAGTGAAATTGGAGGATGGCAGAAGCACAAATGGCACCTGGCACCAAAAGAGAAGGCAAGTGGGCATCATGGTGCCTTTTTAAATGTATTGACGTGGCTGCATATCCCAGAATAGGACAGCAGCGGTGGCGGGAGGAGGGGGGACTGTGAATGGGGTGCCAATTTGGAAACATTTGCTAAGGGCCCTATAAAGGGTTTAAGCGGCTCTGCTTATGTGTGCATCTGAGACATTTTGCAAACCTAGACAAGAAGATGCTCTTAATTAACAACAGAGGACCTATCTTTGCCTTGTTTCAATTTAGAGGGGGAAATTAACTTTGGGGGATTAATCCCTCCTGTAAAGGGAGCAGGTGTAAATCCAGATATCAACAATTTTGGGTTTACATGCACATCCCTATATGCAGTACATTTTTCCTGGTCAAAAAGGTGCTGGTACTCATATGCCCTCACTTAGTTTGCAGCCTGTCATGCTGTGAGGGCTTGTGTGCATCAGTGATGCTGAGGGCTAAGCTATCAGTAGTTTAACTACTGGCAGGGTCTCCCAAGATGGACAGGTCTCAGCTGAGGTGCCAGACCAAGACAAACCACTCATCTGGGCAGCAGTAGAATGGGATAGTGTTGACGGCGGAGGATCACATTTCTGTGACAACGGCAACAACACTTCAACTGCATGGAGGAAAGGCCTGGCAATCTATTTTTGTATCTTGCCATGAAAACCCAATGGATAGTCACAACAAAACAAATTGCACTGTAGTGCTGGAAGATAAGACCGCCGGGTCGAAAGGCTACTGGGGAGGAGCTGAAGACTTTATCTTTATTTGGAGATTAATATACCGCTCATACAAAAAGCATCAGAGCGGTTTACAATTATTAAAATAAGGTAGGTAGACAGGAAAGAAAAGGCAAGATTAAAGGAAAGAGCAGATGGTGACTGCACTACACCGGGGAGGGGAGAGAACGGGGCTTGACATCAACGGGGGGCTGGGGACAAAGGGGAGGGGGGAGGTCAAAGACAGAACAGAAAAGGTGTTTTTTTAATCTGGCCTTAAAGGTGTTAAAGGAAGGTTCCAGACAGAGAGTTGAGGGGAGCGAGTTCCAGAGCTGGGGACCGAGGAAAAAGAAGGCTGAGGAATGAGTGGATTCCAGATGGGCCTGGGATGGGGAAGGAAGAGACATACGATTGGAGTGAATGGATCTGAGGAACCGGTGAGGGTGTGGAGGTGAACCAAGTCGGCAAGATAGAGGGGGGTACCGGTATGGATCGATTTATGAATGAAGTTGAGGAATTTATACTGAATCCTGTAGGGAACTGGGAGCCAGTGCAGGCATATGAGAAGAGGGATGATGTGATCCGAACGGGAGGCATGGGTCAGGATATGGGCAGCTGTATTTTGGACAAGTTGGAGTCCACGTAGTTTGGGTTTGGGGAAGGCCGGCCTAGGCAACATTACAGTAGTCCAGACAGGAGCAGCGTGGTCAAAGAGGGGACAGAAAAAAGGACGGACTGCACAAAGTTGTCTCAGAGTATGGAAGGAGCGCTGGACTATGGATGAAATGTGATCTTTGCAGGAGAGGGATGAATCAAGGGTAACACATAGGTAACATAGATGTGACAACAGGAATGGGAGAGGATGAAAGAAGAGGGACAAGAGGAGCTGGGCTGCCAGAGGTAAACCAAATGGCTGAGGTTTTGGAGAGGTTAACGTGTAGAAAGTTTGAGGATAGCCAAGAGGCCACAGAGGATAAGAAGGAGTTAAGGGGACTGATATCGGGGGCAGAGGAATCTGTGTGGTGAATGAGGATAATATCATCTGCATAGTAATAGGCGGAGATACTATGTTGCTGAACCAGAAGTGTGAGAGGGGCCAGAAAAATATTGAACAGGAGTGGCACCAGGACGGAACTCTGGGGGACACCCACAGTGAAGAAGGGTAGGGGAAGAGGAAGCGTGCCCTGAGAGAACCGAGAAGGACCAGTTGGTGAGAAAAGAATGGAACCAAAGGAGAACTGAGCCAGAGAGGCTGACGCTGTGAAGATGTGCAAGAAGGGTGTGGTGATCAACTAGGTCGAAAGCGGCGGATAAATCAAAGGAAACGGCAATAGAAAAAGAGCCTCGGTCATGAGCAACATGCAGTTTCATTGAGGAGGGAGAGAAGATGGATTCTGTGCTGTGGCCAGGACGAAAACCAGGTTTCCGGGGGTGAAGGGCTAGTGAGGCTTCAAGATGGGAAGAAAGTTGAGCAAAGACCAGCTTTTCCAGGAGCTTAGAAAGAAATGGGAGATTTGAAATGGGATGTCAGTTGGCAGGAGAGGAGGGGTCCAGGGAGCCCTTCTTTAGGATAGGATGGATCGAGGCAAGCTTCCAGAGGAATGGGAAAGTACCAGGAAAGAGGCTAGAGAGCGTAGTTACTCACCTGTAACAGGTGTTCTCCAGGGACAGCAGGAATCAGTCCTCACATATGGGTGATGTCAGCGCTGACGGAGCCCTTGTGTGGAGAAAATCCCCAGCTTTCAAAGAAAGCCTTTGGGTTTCCCCTTCCCGCTGCCACACACCCGCTCCCTAGACCTTGAGGGTTTCAGGAGGGGGTGGCCTTGGATGCCCTTCAGGGTTGAGGTTGTAGTTGTGTATGTGCTCAAGCAGTAAGGCAGGCAAAGAAAATTTATTTGATGAGGTTTTATTTCTCCCGCTCCGGAGTTGAAATGCAACAGACGCAAAAGAAGATAAAATTGCTAAAACAAGAATGAGGAAAAACAAGGCTTTTCAGTGCTGGGCTAAATGTCCATTTTCTTCAGGGGTTCACATTCATTAGGCATGTGACCTTTGCTTTACTAAACAAATTCTGGCAAAACAACAGTGCTCCTGAGATACAAACAAAATATGCTTTAACATTCACTTTTCATAAGCTTTTCAGCAATGCAAACAGGTCACTTCTGTTATATTTCTTCATATAACCATTCAAGCTTTTGCCTTAAATATCTTTCTCAATGAGACAGGTTGAGCAATCCATGGGCTGGTCTTGCTCTGTGGACGGCTGAGAACAAACTAGTGGCATTTCCACTTCACAGCTGTTTTCAGGCTGTGCTAACTTATAGCTAGGAATTGCTCTGCTCTCAAGAAATTCTCTGAAGTCTTTAAGAAGTAATTCAGCCTGCGTCTTTTCTGGGCTAAGCTGATAACTGCTTCTTCTTCAGGTAATATTTGTTTGAGTTCCTTATCTCAGGATAATTAGTAATGCTGCATTCTACTGGGACAACAATTCAGCGTGCTGGAAGTATCCCTCCCCCACTTGTCTCTGAACGTAAGTGCCGGGGTTACAACTTCAGCTGTGCTTGGAGAGTGTCTAAAGAGTGCTTCAAACGTAGAACTGTCAGGCTTCTCCTGGCTCACGTCTCTGCAATATGACTCAGCTGTTTTCTTCCTATTAGCTTCTCTGCTAAACGTTTCAGCTGGCTTGTGAGAATAGCTGGGACTGCTTAGACAATTTTCATGCTGAACCCAACTGCCACCATATTGACTGACTCTGTCCTGGCTTTTAAAATCAGCTTTCACTCTGTCTGGCTTCACACTGTAAAACTTGCTAGCTGTATCAACCCCACCGTGTACCTTGTGCTGAGGCTTCCTCCATGAGAATTCTTTGCCCCTCTGCCTTCTGTTCCACGGCTCTGCTTGGTCCTTCAGAAGCCTAGGCTGTAACCTTGGGTCTCTCAGTGCTCTGTAATCCTTCTGGTCACAGAAGATTCTTTCTAAACCTGAGTCTCCCGGGTACCTGCTTCCTGAGTCAAAATCCTTCCTTAGTGAATCACAGCTGCTTAGTGGGTCTCTCTCCAAGTCTTTTTCTCCTTTTTCTCCTTGTTGTTCTTGTCCTCCTTCTCCTTCCTCTTCTAACTCTCTCTGTTTCTGAGTGCTTAACAAGCTCCTCGTGCCTTGCACTGCCCGCCTCCTGCTTGGGCGTGCCCAATCAGGGACTGCTTCTCTCCTCCCCTGAGGTGAGCTGTGTTTCCTGATTAGCCATGTGTTTTTTTCTCTCTAAAGAGAAAATCCTGCATTCTCCTGCAGTACCGGTTCTCTCCACCGGATCACTACCTGTTTCCATAGCTTCTTGAGAGGCTTATACGTCACACCGCCCAAGGGTGCCATCTTGCTCAGTCAAATGACATAGCTAAAAAGATGGCAAAAAGAAAAAACATAATAATAGGACTGCAACTCCAAGGAGAGGAGGGAGGGTCATGAGGACTGATTCCTGTTGTCCCTGGAGAACACCTGTTACAGGTGAGTAACTACGCTTTCTCCAGGAACAAGCAGGAAGTCAGTCCTCACATATGGGAATCCCTAGCTATAGGCTACTGAGAACCCATAGCTGAAAAATGGCTCCCTCTAGAAGAGCCGCAGCAGCTGTAATAGGAATTCCGTTGAGAATGCAACACCCCCCCCGGTAGCCTGACACCAAAGGTCGGAGGGTAGGAGTTGCCTAAACCTCAAATAGGTTACAGAGTACCGCCTGGCCGAAAACACTGTCCCATCGGGACTCCCTGTCCAAGCAGTAATGGACTGCAAAAGTCTGGCCCGAAGACCAGGTGGTGGCCCGGCAGATGTCTGCCAGTGGAACAGAGCGGAAGTGAGCCACTAATGCGGCCTAGCCCTGACATGGAGGGCCAGGGCTCGACCCTGCAACGGAAGGTCGGCCGCCCTGTACATCCAGGCGATGCAGTCTGCCACCCAGGTGGACAACGTGTGCTTGGAGACAGGTAGACCCAGCTTACTGGGGTCATAAGAGACGAAGAGCTGAGTAGCCCTTCGATGTCCCCGTGTACGCTCCAGGTAGAAGGCCAATGCCATTTTACAATCCAGGGTATGCAGGACTGCCTCTGCCTGGCTGGCATGCGGCCTGGGAAAGAAGGTTGGAAGAACCACCTCTTGACTGAGATGGAACGAAGAGACCACTTTCGGAAGGAACTTGGGGTGGGTGCAAAGGAACACCCTGTTCCTATAAAACTGTGTGACGGTCTATCAGAAACGAGAGCTTGTAGTTTACTCACACGTCTGGCAGATGTGAGTGTCACCAGGAAGAGCACCTTCCAGGAGAGGGAGCGCAGATGCCACTTGGACATCGGCTTGAAAGGTGGGCGAGTAAGCTGATCCAAGAACACATTCAACTCACACTCAGTTGCCGGAGGACGAACCGGGGGGTTTTAGTAGAAGTAGACCTCTGAGGAATCTGGACACCAAGGGGTGAGCTGAAAGAGGTTGTCCCTCCACTGGAGAGTGGTGTGCTGATAAAGCACTCAGGTGGACCCTGACAGAGTTAGACTTGAGCCTAACTCTGAGAGGTGAAGTAAGTATTGCAACACCACTGGTACAAGGCAAGGAAAAAGGGTTTTTTTGTTGTGCTGGGTACGCCACACCTCAAACCTACGCCACTTGAAGGCATAGGATTTCCTAGTGAACTGCCTCCTTGAGGCCAGTAACACTTCTTCTACGTACCTAGGTAGGAGAGGAGCTAGCACTACTACGTTCCTAGGTAGGAGGAGAGGAGCTAGCACTACCCTTTCAGCAGCCATGCCATCAGGTTGAGGGACCTGAGGTTGGGGTGCAAGAGAGAGCCCTGCTTCTGAGACAGGAGGTCAGGCTGCATCCCCAGTGGGAGTGGGGCTTCCACTGCCAGCTGAAGGAGAAGAGGAAACCAAGGCTGCCACGGCCATCTGGGGGCTATCAGAATGATCGAAGCCACCAGAGGCCCTCTGACCAGGAGATCAGAAAAGCATCTGCAGCCACCCTCCGAGGATGTGGCTGTCTGGAGCAAAACTTGGGCAACTGGTGATTTTGCGGACTGATCCTCTAGAAGACCTGCTAACTCCTGCAAGAGGAGGTCCCTGTGAAGAGGGGGTCTGAGAGGCTCTCCTGGAAAGAAGGAGGGAGGTACCTAGTTGAAGTGAAGCAAATAGCCCCTTTGGACTATTTGCAGGACTCAGGTATCCGTGTTGATAGCTGGCCACCTGTGGGCGTACAGGGTCAGCCTTCCTCCTGTGCAAGGCCTCACCACTGGTGGGAGAGAGACTATGCTTTGGGAGTCAAAACCCCCCCTCCTGGTTGGGTCGGAGCCGGGGGCTTGGGCTTGGGGGTCTTCTGCTTACGCGAGCCATGCCCCTGTTCCTTGGCTTGCTGCCCCTGTTGGGGAGCTGGGGTGGCCTGGTAAGTGGGATAATTGCGGTAAGCAGCACCCTTCCTAGGGAAAAAGGACTTTTTACCCAAGCCCTTCTTCTTAGAAGGGGCAGAAGTCTTCTTGGAGAGCCTTGTCTGGGTCAAGTACGCGGACTCGATCTCTGCAGCCTTCTCAGTCATGGGTTTGCTGAAGAGGTTGTCACCTTAGCAAGGGACATCGACCAACTTGTCCTGAACCCATGACACCAGATCCAACAACATTAGCCAGGCCTGGCGGCGTGCACCGATGCCAGCCACGGCTACTCGGGCCGAAGCCTCAAAGCCGTCATAGGCTGCTCGAGACATAAACTTTGAGCACTCCCGAATCCCTGTGGACAAGGCCTTGAAGCACTGCAAAGGTGCCTCGGAGAGGCCAGCTGAGAACCCGGCAATCTCCTTTGCCAGGTCTCTCAAGTACATGCCCATGTACAGCTGGTAAGTCTGGACCCGGCATGACAGCATCGAGCCCTGGAAGCACTTTCTGCCGAGGGTGTCCAGGTTCCGGGCCTCCCGGCCAGTAGGCACCAAGGAGTGCATGTTTTGGCTCTTGAGCCTGTGCATGGCCGATTCCACAACCATGGAATTGTGCGGCAGCTGTGCCTTTTGGAACCCAGGGCTCTTGCGGACTTGATAGATGGAATCGACCCACTTGCTGAGAACCGGCATCGAGGCCGGCGACTCCCACATGCAGAGCATCAGCCGTTCCAGCATCGGAGGAACCGGAACAGTAAGGGCTTCCCAAAGGGGAAAGTCATATTGGAGGGCTTCGAGCTCCTCGGCTCGAGGCTCCTCCTCGGCGTCTGCTGGGAATGCCAAAGCCTTGGCCATGTCCCTGATGAAGTCCGAGAACCGGGTATCCTCCGGAGGGGACCTTCTCCGAGGCTCGGAACCCAGTGAGTCTGATGGGACATACCAGGTCCAATGGGTGTCCAGGGACTCCTCATCTTCCGTCTCCCATGCCGACTCCTCCGAGGAGGAATCGAGTGGCTCTGGCCGCGAGGGCTTTGGTCCCGACCGCCCTGATGCCGAGGGCACCGGTGTCGACGAGCTCGGTCCCGAACGGGAGGTCAAGTGAGACCCAGCCGATGATTGACTCGAGTCCGAAGAGTCTCGAGGATCGGCTTGGCCTCCGGGGTCGACTTGGATGTCGAGGTCCTGGTGGTCGGGGCGGATGGACTGTTGAAACCTGCCATCAGCACCCGCTGCTGCTACATGAAGGAAGACATGCTGCGCTCCAGGGCCGCCATCCTGAGACTGAGCTTAGAAGGCTCTGCAGCCTCCGGCTCGGGTCCCGATGCCATTGGGCCCGAGGCTGGTTTTCCCGGAGGAGAGTCTATGAGGACAACAGCAGTTATCTTCCTCGGCATCTCCAGCTCTATGCGAGGCAGCTTTGCAGGCCGCTCCGACTCCAAAGACCCGGGGCGGCGGCGGCGGTCAGAACTCTGCAACCTGGTCCTCGAGGGCTCAGGTCGATCAGAGGCATCCAACGACACCACCCTCACGAGTTTCTTCTTCCTCCAGTGTTCCCGCGAGGGAGACACCCGCTCAGAAGACCCCTGATGCTCGGGTTCAGACAGCTCCTGAGATGTCGAGGCTTCTGACGAGGTCCAGACACGGGGGGAATGCGGACTTGGAGAAAATCCTTTCACACTGCTGCTGCCTACTTCTAAGTGCCTTGGACGACATCTTACCACAGGGGCCATAGACCTTCGGGTCATGGTCGTGCCCGAGGCATCGGAGACAGCAGTCGTGTCTGTCGGTGAGGGACATTAACTTTTTAAACCGATCACACTTCTTAAACCCGCTGGCAGCCATCGGGGGGAAAAAGGGCTCCTGCAAGGTTGAACGACCAGGCTGCCAGTGAACAGTGAAAAAAAGCACAAACACTAGTCACTAAGGACAAAAAAAGAAAAATTGGACTGGACTCGATACTGGTGTACCAAGCCGAAGGCGGGAAGGGGAACTGATGTCGAACCGGTAAGAAAAGAAAAGTAATTTCTCACTTTTAAACATTTTTTTTTCTCGGGGACACTAGGACTATGTCCGTTGGGCTCCGCAGAAAAAAAGGGACCGAGCAAGATGGCACCCTTGGGTGGGAAGGGGACCGCGCATGCGTGATGCAATCCCAAAGGCTTTCTTTGAAAGCTCGGGATTTGCTCTGTACGAGGGCTCTGTTGGTGCCGATGTCACCCATATGTGAGGACTGACTTCCTGTTTGTTCCTGGAGAATTAAAGATAGAGAGAATCAGAGGGGAGAGAGCTAGTGAGGGGTCTAGTAGCCAGGGGCGGCCCAAGGGGGGTGCGGGGCCATGTGCGGAGACTCGGTGCGGGGCCTCATTTGCATAAGGGGCCTCATTTGCATAAATATTTGCATAATGTTACCATACACGAACTTTTAGTAAACATGCCTCTTAATGAGTGTATGAATAAAGAAAGACTAAAAGACTTCTACATTACTATAATCCAATACCAACCGCCAGGCACATTAGGAACTACTACAAACACTGCCCATTTAGAACCCATAGCAAACCCGCCGTATCCTAACAGCACTACCAGGACTCATAAAGCACCATACCCTAACTATCAAAAGGAAACGCTGCAAATATTAAACCAATACATTTCAGAGAACAACAATACATGACCTACTGGGGAAAGAGAACAAGTGGCAATGTCAAATAGGAATTACATAAACAGAATACCTCAGCTCAGTTACACATGCAGAACATAGACCATCACCAAACAAGGAATCACAATTTAGAAACAGGAAGACAATAATTAAACTGGGAATCCCAAAAGCCAAACTTGGAATGTACAACACTGTAGAAATAAAACTATACATTAATTTGCTCTTGTACTAAACAAAGCGCAGACGTTAATGATGCACATTTCCCAGAGCTGACATATTCCAATTAATAAATTCAAAATAAAGAGATATTTTTCTACCTTTTGTGCATTTTTTTTCAGCTGCAATTGCTCCAGCCACTTTCTTCTGGTTTCTTCTTCGTGTCTTCCGCTAATTCTTCATCGTCTGCTGTCCATTTGTCTTTTCTTCTCTCTTCTAGTTTTTTTCCATTCTCTCTCTACATCTGCTTTAACATACTAATCTTTCTCCTTTTTGCTCTTTCCTCATTCCTATTTCATCCACTCAAATTTTACCCCTCCATCCTCAATCCCCACCTACTCTCCCAATATCCGGACAATTGTAGATTTGTCCTTCCCTCCCACACAAAATATTTTTTCCCTCTCCATTTCACTCTCCCAGCTCCATCCCATTCTAATCCTCCCCCAACATCAGCTCCATTCTAGTTCCAGTCCCACCCAGCATCCGCTCCCTTCTAGTCCCCGCATCAGCCCATTTCCAGTCCTAGCCCCCCATAAGCCCATTTCCAGTCCTAGCTCCCCCATCTATTTGCAGTCCCATCCCAGTCCCTCCATCAGCTCATTTCCAATCCCAGCCCCCCATGAGCCCATTTCTAGTCCTTTCCTAGCCCCACCATCAGCCCATGTCAAATCCTAGCTCCCCTCCACTCAGCCCATTTCCAATCCAAGCCCCCCATGAGCCTACTTCCAGTTCTAGCCCCTTCATGAGTCCATTTCAATCCAAACCCCCACCACAGCCCATTTCCAATCTTAGCACCCCCCAACAGCCAATTTCCAGTCCTATTCTAGCCCATCAGCCCATTTCCTGTCCTAGCCCCCCCCCCTCACCCATTTCCAGTCCTAGCTCCCTCCCCCTCACAACCCATTTCCATTCCAAGCCCCCGTCCCCATCAGCTATTTGCAGTTCAAGCCCTCCTTCCACTCAGCCCATTTCCAGTCCTAGCCTCCTCATAGCCCATTACTAGTCCTAACCCCCCATCAGCCCATTACGTCCTAACCCCCCATCTCCCTTTTTCCAGTCTTAGCCCCCCCATCCCCCTATGTCCAGTCTTAGCCCCCATCCAAGCCAATTACAAGTCGTACCCCCCCATCAGCCCATTTCCAGTCTTAGCCCCCCATAGCCCATTACCAGTCCTAACCCCCCCATCACCCTATTTCCAGTCCTAGCCCCCCCATCAGCCCATTTCCAGTCTTAGCCCCCCATATTCCATTTCCCGTCCTTACCCCCCCATCACCCTATTTCCATTCTTAGCCCCCCCCCCATAGCCAATTACCAGTCCTACCCCCCCCATCAGCCCACTTCCAGTCTTAGCCTCCCCCCCCCATGGCCCATTACCAGTCCTAACCCCCCCCCCCATCAGCCCATTAACAGTCCTAGCCTCCCCCCCCCCTGGCCAATTACCAGTCCTAACACCCCCCCTTTGACCTTTTCCATTCCTAACACCCCCCCCCCATGGCACATTACCATTCCTAACCCCCCCCCCGGCCCATTACCAGTCCTAACCCCCCCCCGGCCCATTACCAGTCCTAACACCCCCCCCATCAGCCCACTTCCAGTCTTAGCCCCCCCATAGCCCATTACCAGTCCTAACCCCCCCATCAGCCCATTTCCAGTCCTACCCCCCACTTCCAGCCTTAGCCCCCTCCCCATAGTCAATTACCAGTTCTAACCCCCCCCATCAGCCCATTTCCAGTCCTACCCCCCCACTTCCAGCCTTAGCCCCCTCCCCATAGCCCATTACCAGTCCAAACCCCCCCCATCAGCCCACTTAGCCCCCCCATAGCCCATTACCAGTCCTAACCCCCCCCTTCACCCCACTTAGCCCCCCCCATAGCGCATTACCAGTCCTAACCCCCCCCCATCAGCCCACTTAGCCCCCCCCATAGCCCTTTACCAGTCCTAACCCCCCCATCAGCCCACTTAGCCCCCCCATAGCCCATTACCAGTCCTAACCCCCCCCCCATCAGCCCACTTAGCCCCCCCCATAGCCCATTACCAGTCCTAAACCCCCCCCCCCATCAGCCCACTTAGCCCCCCCATAGCCCATTACCAGTCCTAACCCCCCCCCCCATCAGCCCACTTCGCCCCCCCATAGCCCATTACCAGTCCTAACCCCCCCCCATCAGCCCACTTCCAGTCTTAGCCTCCCCCCTCCATGGCCCATTACCAGTCCTAACCACCCCCCCCCCCCCGGCCCATTACCAGTCCTAACCACCCCACCCCCTGGCCCATTACCAGTCCTCACCACCCCCCCCCCATCAGCCCACTTCCAGTTTAGCCTCCCCTCCCATCAGCCTACTTCCAGTTTAGCCTCCCCCCCCTCCCATAGCCCATTACCAGTCCTAACCACCCCCCCCCCTATCATTCCAAATTAAAATTAAAAAAAAACAAAACAAACCGGCTGCTTCTGCCGCGGCAGCATCAAGAGCTCTGCCGCGGGGCCCCCCCCTGCCCGGCAGAGCCTCCGTGCATCTTCAGCTCTTCACGTCCAAAACGCGGGCTTTTTTCAGAGCCGCGAGAGTTTCTTTTCTCGCGGCTCTGTTAATCCCGCCGAGGGTGATGGGAAATCCCATCAGCCCCGCGGGATTAAGAGAGCCGCGCGAAAAGAAACTCTCGCGGCTCTGAAAAAAGCCCGCGTTTTGGACGTGAAGAGCTGAAGATGCACGGAGGCTCTGCCGGGCAGGGGGGGGCCCCGCGGCAGAGCTCTTGAAGCTGCCGCGGCAGAAGCAGCCGGTTTGTTTTGTTTTTTTTTTCAACTTGGGATGCTTAAGAATGTTTTTTGCGCGGGGCCCCCTGAAACGCGGGGCCCTGTGCAAAAAACATTCTTGCTCAATGGACGGGCCGGCCCTGCTAGTAGCCAGCGAGAGGGAATAGGATCGGAAATACAAGAGGCTTTACGGATGGAAGCAAAGGCCTTGGATAATTCTGGGAGGGTAATGGGCTGAACTGAGGACCACAGATGGGAAAGCGGGGGGAACAGGGGGGGAGAGATGGGAAGGGGAAGAGGAGGAGGGGACCACAGGAGGGGGGAAGAGGGGGGAGAGAGGGGGAGGACAGGTGGGGAAGAGGAGATGAAGGGAAAGGACTTTGGAGGCAAAGTGCGAGGCCAATAGAGCAAGATCAGGGGTGACAGGGGATGGGGTTGGAGAAGCAAAGGAGTGGGAGGCGGAAAGAGAACAGAGAACTGAATAGAGCTGATGTGAGGAGTTGGCTGAGGAAGAGGAGATGAGGTTGGTATAGTAGTCTTGTTTGGCAGAATGGAGAAGGAGGCAGTAGTGGCGGTGGCAGTAACGGAAATGGTCCAGGTTGGCGGGGGATGGATGCTTGCGCCAGCGGCACTCGGCACGACAAAGATAAGCGCGATGGAGGAGGAGACCCAGATGATACCAGGGGTGGCAACGATGGCTGTGGGAAGGAGAAAAGGCTGAAAAGGAGCAAGCTTGTCAACGGCAGATGTGAGCATTGAATTCCTGGGCGTCTACAAGGAGTAGATGGAAATCCACGGGGAAGAAAGTATCTGACGAAGGGAAACAGAAACATGATGACAGAAAAAGACCACATGGCCTATCTAGTCTGTCCTTTCATATCAACAACTACAACAGTCCACTTTTTACCTTTAGAGATCCTCTGTGTTGGTCCCATGCTTTTTTGAATTCAGTTACTGTCCTCATCTCTACCACCTCCCACTGGAAGACTATTCCACGGATCCACTACTCTTTCCGTAAAGAAATATTTCCGCATATCACTCCTGAATCTATCTCCCTTCACCCTCATCCCATGTCCCTCGTAGCAGAACTTGCTTTCAATTGAAAGAGGCTCTCTCCCTGAACATTTATGCCAAGGAGGTATTTAAACATCTCAATCATATCACCTCTATCCCGCCTTTCCTCTAAGGTGTACATATTAAGATCCTTAAGTCTGTCCTCATATGCTTTATAATGAAGCCCACTAATCATTTTAGTAGCCACCCTCTGCACCGACTCCATCCTGTTCACATCCTTTTGAAGGTGCGGTCTCCAGAATTGCACACTATACTCCAAATGAGGTCGCACCAAAGACTTATACAGAGGCATTATCACCTCCTTTTTTCTGCTAGCCATTCCTCTGTGTATGCACCCAAGCATCCTTCTAGCTTTTGCTGTCGTCTTTTCTACCTGTTTAGCTACTTTAAGATCATCAGACACAACCACGCCTAGGTCCCGCTCTTCTTTAGTGGACAAAAGTACTTCACCTCCTATACTGCATTGCTCCCTTGGATTGCTGCAGCCCAAATGCATGACCTTACATTTTTTAACATTAAATCCCAGCTGCCAAAATTCTAGACCATTCTTCAAGCTTAGCTAGATCCCTCCTCATGTTATCTACACCTTCCTGGGTGTCTATTCTATTGCAGATTTTGGTATCATCCGCAAAGAGGCAAACCTTACCCGACAGCCCTTCCGCTATATCACTAACAAAGATGTTAAAAAGAATCGGACCAAGGACAGATCCCTGGGGCACACCACTGGTAACATCCTTCTCCTTAGAGTGAGCTCCATTTACTTGTACTCTTTGTCGCCTCCAACCCAACCAATTTCTAACCCAAGTAGTAACTTTAGGGTCCATCCCTAGGGTGCTCAGTTTGTTTATAAGTCGCCTGTGAGGAACAGTGTCAAAGGCTTTACTGAAATCTAAATACACCACATCTAGAGCTCTCCCTCGGTCCAACTCCCTGGTCACCCAGTCAAAGAAATCAATCATATTTGTCTGACAAGACATGCCTCTGGTGAATCCATGCTGCCTCGGATCCTGTAATCCTGGACTCCAGAAACCTCACTATTTTCTCTTTCAGCAGCGTTTCCAATAATTTACTCACCACCAAAGTTAAACTAACTGGCCTGCAGTTTTCAACCACATCCTTACTTCCGCTTTTGTGTAAAGGCACCACATGAGCCTCTCTCCAGTCCTTTGGCACCACTCCGACTCCAACGAGGCATTGAAAAGGTCAGTCAGTTGGAGTTACTAGAACGTCCCCAAGTTCCCTCAGTATTCTAGGGTGTATCCCATCCGGTCCCATCGCTTTGTCTACTTTAAGTTGAGCTAGTTTCTCACGAACACAGTCTTCTGAAAATTGTTCAAGATGTCCCTCGCTTCTGTTCCTATTTGTGGGTGTTTTCTGAGGTCCTGCTCCTGGTTCTTCATCTGTGAACACAGAACAAAAATATTTGTTAAGCAATTCCACTTTATCCTTATCAGCTTCTACATATTCCCCCCCTGCACCCTTGAGTCTGACAATACCACTTTTGCCCTTCCTCTTCTCACTAAGATATCTGAAAAATGTCTTATCCCCCCATTTTATTGCATTGGCTATTTCCTCCTCCTTTTGAATCTTTGCCTTCTTGACTACTTTGCTAGCTTCTCTAAGTTTTTCCAAATACAGATGCCTGTCTTCCTCTCTCTGTGATCTCTTGTATTTCATGAAGGGCTCCCTCTTTTTCTTCACTTTTTCAGCTACTTCTTTCGAAAACCATAGCGGTCTCCTTTTCCTTTTGCCTTTATTTACCATTTTAACAAAAAGGTTGGTTGCCCTTAAAATATCCCCTTTCAGTTTTGCCCACTGTTTTTCTACATCCTCCAGCTGTTCCCATGCCACTAACGACTCCCTGAGGTATTGGCCCATCTTCGCAAAGTTAGTCTTCCTAAAGTCTAAGATCCTCACCTTGGAATGGATTTCTAACAGCCCTAGTTCCTAATACTGAACCACATCATCTGGTGATCACTGGATGCAAAAATGATCTCCCACTACAACATCAGAAAACACTTTCACCGTTGGTAAGCACCAAGTCCAGTATGGCCCCCTTCACGTGTGGGGTCTGTTACCAATTGCCTGAATAGTTCTCCCTGTAGAGAATCCAGGATCTCCTTACTTCTAGATGATACTGCAGCAGGAATGTGCCAATCAACATCTGGCATATTGAAATCTCCTATCAGTAGCACTTCCCTTTTCCTAGCAATGCTGCGTATGTCTTCAATTAACTCTCTGTCCACCTCTTCCTCTTGTGAGGGAGGTCTGTATATCACACCAATGCAAATAGATTTCTCTTTCCCTCTTTCTAGTTTAACCCACAATGCCTCCTCTCTCCCTTTTAAGCTCTGTAATTCCAAAGCTTTAATAGTAGTTTTTACATAAAGTGCCACTCCTCCTCCCCTTCTTCCTACCCTGTCCTTTCTGAATAAAGAATAGCCAGGTATAGTTACATCCCAATCATGGTTTTCTGTGAACCATGTTTCTGTAACTGCCACTAAATCCAAGTCAGCCACTCCCACCAAAGCTTCAACATCAGGGATCTTATTTCCCATGCTACGGGCATTTATACACACTGCTTTCCATATGTTACCCCTGTTACCCATTTCCATAAAGGTATTTAATGTATCACCTACCTGGGGGCTTTCACTTACCTGGGAGCTTTCTTCACCCCATCCCCAACAAATCTAGTTTAAAGCCCTCTTCAGTAGATTAGCCAGTCTACTACCGAAGATGCGTTGACCTTTCTTGGACAGATGGATGCCATCTCTGCTCTGCAACCCTTGGAAACAGCATCCCATGGTCTAGGAAACCAGAACGAACTGAATGAGGGTATGGGGAGGAATATGGCGGGCAAGGGGGGTGGGTGGAGTGGGGGCAGAACTCTGGTAGGAAGAGGGGGTGGGGGGGGGAGAATGCAGAAATGGAAAAGAATAAGCCGAAATGATCAGACCAGGGAATGGGCAGAGCTGAGGGGGAAATAGGGATGAATGGAGAGGCTGAATGAGAAATTATGAGGTCCAGGGAGTGACTGGCGGAGTGCTTGGGGAAATGAACAGAGGGAAAGGTTGGAGAGGAGCGAGAGGAAGGCGGAGTCCCGGAGGGTGGAGGGGGAATCAGCATGGATAGTGAAATCCCCCAGGATCAAGATGTGCTGGTGAAGAAGACAGACTTTGGATAGGGTTGACAGGAGGGAATCCCCTAGGTGGGCTGACAAGGAGGAAGTAAAGGCAGAGAGGAGCCAAGGCGAAGGAAAAAGGATTCTGGATAGTGAAGGGCAGCGGATGACAGTTTTTGGACAGGTAGTGAGGAGTGGTAGAGAACCGCGACCCCCCCCCCGCTGCTCCTACCCCAATGAGAGGTAGACAGGGCAGAGAAACCAGGGGGAAGGCAACGGTTGAGTAGAGGGTCCTCACCGTCCTTTAAACCAGGGTCTCTGTGAGGAAGAAAAAATCGAGGTCTTGCTGAGAGATGAAGTCGTGAATGAGAGTTGATTTGGAATGGAGGGAGCGGCAGTTTAGCATTTATGATGTGGTTGGATCAAAGCCCTCGGGACATCTTACTGCTGATGTAGCTGCACATGAAATGAGAGTCAGAAGCTGTAAAGATGTCTTACATATTTGGACATGGAATATACGAAGCATGAACGAAGGGAAGTTGGAGATGGTCAAGAATGAAATGGAATGTGTACAACTTGATCTATTGGGAGTCAGCGAACTGAAATGGACTGGCATCGGGCATTTTGCATCAGATGATCACATGGCTTACAATGCTGGAAATGAAAGACAAAGAAGAAATAGTGTTACATTTATAATAAAGAAGAAACTTGCAAGAACTGAAATGAAATAAAATGCAGTCAGTGAACGCTTAATCTCTATTTGTCTATGAGGAATGCCTATCAACACAACTATAATTCAAGTATATGCCCCAACAACAGCTGCAGAAGAGGATGAAATTGATGAGTTCTATGAACAAGTAGAAGCTGAAATTGACAGAACATGCAAACAGGATATCCTGATAGTCATGGGGACTGGAACGCAAAAGTTGGCAACAAAGAAGGCAAAGTGTTTGAAAATATGGACTTGGCAATAGAAATGAAGCTGAAGAAAGACTGATAGAATTCTGCAAGACCAACAATCTATTCATCTCAAACACCTTCTTCCAGCAATACAAGCGGTGACTGTACACACAGACTTCACCCAATGGATTGTACAAAAATCAAATTGACTACCTCTGTGGAAGTCAACGATGGAAAAGCTCTATAACATCAACAAAAACAAAACCTAGAGCTGACTTTAGTACAGATCACCAACTACTAGTATGCAAACTCAAGCTAAAGTTGAAAAAGAGCAAGCCACTCATGAATGTAGCATAATATGACCTTGAGAATATACCACTGGAATTTAAAGACTGCCTGCAAAATTGATTTGCTGCTTTAGATACAAATGACAGAGTTCCAGAAGAGTTATGAATGACATCAAGAAGGTTGTGTTGGAAGAAAGTGAGAAGTCTCTACAAAAGTTGAAAAAGCAAAAATGGCCAAAATGGATGATGAAAAGAAACTCTGAAAATTGTCCAGAAACGCAGAGAAGCTAAATCCAGAGGAGGAAAGAAAGACAATCGCAGAACTCAGAGATTTCCAATGTGCAGCAAGACAGGACAAGGAAAAATACTACAATGACACATGCAAGGAAATAGAAGCAGAAACTATTAGAGGAAGAACAAGATCGGCTTTCCTAAAGCTATGAGAGTTAAAGAAAAAATTCCAGCCTCGAATTGGAATGTTACAAGATGCTCAAGGTTCTATGTTGAATGATACTGAGAAGATCAAGAAAAGTTGGAAAGAATATACAGAGTTTTTATATGATAAAGATCAAGTGGACCAACGGCCATTTCAACCTGTACCTTATGATCTGGAACCATTGGTGATGAAAGAAGTTGAAGCAGCATTGAAAGCCTTATGAAAGAACAAAGCACCACCATTGATGGCATTCCCATAGAAGTATTACAGCAATCTGATGCAGCTGTTACCATAGAAAAAATTGATGCCTTTGAATTATGGTGCTGGTGGCGAATACTGCGTATACCATGGACTGCCCGAAGAACAAACTAATCAGTACTAGAGGAGATCAAACCTAACCTTTTTTTAGAAGCTCAAATGACTAGACTTCGACTTTCATACTTTGGACACATCATGTGAAGAGAGAGATCATTAGAGAAAGACATCATGCTTGGCAAGATAGAAGGTCAGTGTAAAAGGGGAAGAAGACCAGCAATGAGATGTATCGATACAATAACAGCAGCTACAGGTCGCAGCATGTCAACAATGAGCCGCATGACTGAAGACCGAATACAAATTTAGGACAAACTATCCAGAGGGTTGCCATGAATCGTCAGTGACTCAATGGCACTTAACAACAACAACAACATGAGAGAGAGATGGAGTTTTTTAAGTTATGAGAGGGAAGGGATCTTGGCCTGTGATAGGGAGGACTGGGAGGGGAGATAGAGATGCTGGACCACTGCAGGAGGAGAGGATGGAGAAGAAGCTAGAAAGCTGATTGTCTACGGGGTTGGGAGAAGTCTGGGGAGGTGGAAGAGAGAGCATAAGATGCTGGACTTTGGAGGTAAAGCAGAAGGGTGAGAGGATTGGGAGATCCTGAATTGAAGTAGTGAGATAGGGGAGAAATTGTGGGTATGATGGAACTACACAAGAGAAGTCATAGTAAGCAGGCAAGAAGATGAGTGAGAGGAGGATGGTGATTAGAGGGTTGACAAGGTGGTAATGGGGAGTGGGTGAAAGACAGAGGAGAATAAGAGGATATTTAATGAGAGATGAGAAATGGAGGAGCTGGACTGGAGGTTAGAGTAGATGGAAAGTTGCTAGGTGAAAAGTCAAGAGGATTGAGGACAGAGGGTTGAAATTTGAGTGGATTAATGAGTAAAGAAAGAAATGGAGAAAAGAACAAAAAGTGAAAGATCAGTATGTCAGAGAGGGATGTAGACAAAATGGAAAAAAATGGAGAAGGGAGAAAGGACAAATGGACAGCAGACAATGAAGAATTAGCAGAAGACATAAAGAACACAGCAGAGAGACTTGGGGAATTGTGACTGAAAAGTAAAATACTAAACAACAAAGTAGGAATAAAAAGTATTTTATTTTGAATTTATTAACTGGAATATGTCAGCTCTGGGAAATGTGCATTGCTGATGTCTTTGTGCTTTCAGTACAAGAGGAAATTAATTTCATAGTTAATTTTCCAGTGTTGTGGTGCATTAAAAGTTTGGCTTTTGAACTTCCCAGTACAATCTTCATATTTCTAAATTGTGATCCCCTGTTCTGTATTTGGTGCCAGTCTGTCTGTTTTGCGTGTATGACAGAACCTGTGCTATTCTACCTGTGTAACAGATCCACTTGTTCCCTTTTCGCCGTAGGAGATGTATTTTGTTTGATATTTGTAGTGCTACCTTTGGATAAGTAGGGTTAGGTGCTGTGTGAGTCCTGTTGGTGCTGTTATGATATGGCAGGTTTGCTATGGTTCTAAAATGAGCAGGGTTTCATAGTAATGTACCTGGAAGTTGGCATTGGAGGATAGTAATGCAGAAATATGGTAGCCTTTCTTTGTCACTGTACATGCAATGATTTTCAGACAGCGATTAAGAGGCATGTTTTTACTAAAGGTTAATGTGCATTTGCAGATTTCAACATATGCTATGTGCAGGAACACCCATTTATTTCTGTGGACACAGTGGCACTTCGGTGCATGTTTACTAAATAATATGCATTAAGTTGTGACAAAAAAGATTCTTGTGAAGGACTTCTTTGAAAGCCACTTAAAAATGTTAGATGGGCAGCATATACATTTTTAAAATAAAAAATTGGATTTATATAAATGAGGCCCAGTGGATGTGCAGATATTTTATGCAAAGGAGGCCCTTCAATGAATCTCTCTGCACATTTATTTTATTTATTATTTATTTGCACAATTTTTATATACCGCTGCTTCCAAGGATCAGCAGCGGTTTACATTACAACAAAAATCAAACAGATACATAGAACTTTATGGAACTATATTACAATATTACATTATAACAAGAATTATATAGTACAAGAATTACAATATTAGAATATAACAAGAACATTATGAACTATATTACATTAAAACTGTATAACAGGTATAAGAGTGAGCATAAAGCTATTATAGGAGATTATACTGATTTTTATATATATGTGTGAAGAATCATTATAATGTTGGTTAGCACTTACAGTAGACATTGTTTCAGTTGTATATATACTTATGGATGGGGTAAGTATATTCAATTTACGGTGGTTGGGAATCTATACTTGTTTCTCCATTGGTGTAGTGTTGTCTGAATAGATGAGTTTTTAGTTCTTTTTTAAATGTTTGCAGTTCTTTTGTTTCTCTTAATTGATCCGGGAGATTGTTCCACAGTATTGGAGCTATAAGCGAAAAGGCACTGTTACTTGTTGAATGTTTTGTTTTCCTTATTAGATCTGGGACTGCTAATGTGTTAAGGTTTTTTCTCCATCTTATCCTATTTTCAAGTGGGCTGTGAAGAAGAGTAGTTAAGTATGAAGGGGCAATGTTATTAATTAATTTGAAGATGGTTAATAGTATTTTGTATTGGATCCTACTGAATATGGGTAACCAGTGTAGAGTGTATAGGATAGGGGTAATATGGTCAGATAGTTTGGCTTTAAATATAACTCTTGCCGTTACATTTTGGGCCATTTGCAGAATCTTGATGTTCTTCTTAGTTATACCATGTAGTATGCTATTACAAAAATCAAAATGTGGTGTTATTAAAGCTTGTGTGACTGTTCTGAAATCTTTGTCTTGTAATAGTGGTCTTAGTTGTTGAATAGAGCGCAGTTTGTAATAAATTGTTTTTGTTAGTTTCTTGATGTGTGTTGTGAAACTGAGAGTTTTGTCAATGATAACTCCTAAGTATTTTAATTCTTCTTTGATTGGAAGAGTCGCATTCAGGATTTTAATGTCAGATGGGGGAGTATATTTCGTGTTTTTTGTTGCAATCAGGACTTCAGTTTTTTTGATGTTAATAGCTAAGTTGTTTAATCGGAGCCATTCTTCAGCTTCTGTAAGGCAATTTATTAGTTTGTTGTGATTTGGGTTAATTATGTTAAACTCAGAGAATAGCATAATGTCATCCGCATATATATGGTAATTAATCTTGTGTTTTTTGAATATAGTACATATTGGCTGGAGATATATGTTAAATAATAGAGCAGATAATGCGGAGCCTTGAGGTATACCTTGTTCTTGGGAGAAAGGGGTGATGATGATTGATTGAGATGAACATATTGTGAACGATCGGATATGTATGATTTAAACCAGTCCAGAGTAGTTTTCAGTAATCCTATTTGTTTAAGTCTTGAAATGAGTATGTTGTGATTTATGCTGTCAAATGCAGCTGATATGTCAAGGAAAACTAAAATGAATGCTTGTTTTGTGTGTCCAAACCTTTTGTTAAGAGTGTCAAAAAGTGAGATAAGCAGGGTTTCAACACCATGAAAAGGGCGAAATCCATATTGGTGTTCATCAAGAGGGGCAAAAGTGTCTATATGATCCTGTAATTGTATTTGTACAGCTTTTTCAATGATTTTAGTTAGGAAAGGGATGCTAGCTATCGGGCAATAAGATGATGGGTCGTTTACATTTAATGTCTTGTTTTTTAATATGGGGCGGATTGCAGATAGTTTTAGTTCTTTAGGTAATACCCCTTGCAAGAGTGATTGATTCACTATATTTAGGATAAAGGGTGCTAGTTCCTGCTTTGTTTGTTTGATCCAAAGAACTGGGAAGGGATCAAGTATGGATGTAGTAGTATTAATTTTCGATATTATATTGATTAGTTGTTTCTTATCTATTGATTGGAAAGCATTCCAGGTGTGGTTGTATAATTGGTGGAGTTGTGTTGAAAGGTGTTGGTATTATTGATAATTAAGTTTGCTAGCAAAATAGTCTGCCATATCTTTTATGTTCATTGAAGCTGATTGATGATTATCTATTGGAGCTTTTGATAGAGATTTACTATTTCAAACAGTTCTCTAGGGCGGTTAATGGCTTTATTTAGAATCCTCGCATGGTATTGTTTTTTGGCATTGTTTGTTGCTGATCTATAAGTGTTGAGATAGCCCCGCAACACCGTTGGGCCACCCCTGGCTATAACCCACATTAAATGCTAACTGCCCTTTAGTAAAAGACCCCCTTAGTAATGATTTTGATTGGGAGGATGGGAAGTTGTTTAATTTGATAATGCGCAGTGTACTAGATCTGTATCTCTCTCCTTACATCTGTTAGTGATTTTACTGAGTCATAGTTATGTGAGGATGATGGCGTAATGAGTGAGCAACTTAAGACTGCTGACTTCTCATTATTTTTAAATCTATGGGAAGGAAAAGGGGCAATATTAGGATATTAGTTAGTAAGCAGATTAAAGTGGCCCAGCCTGGGGACTCATAATGCGTGGTGATGATTTTTTGGAGGGGTTCTAGATGTGTTTTGTGGTTATGTTGGTTTATACAGATCATTAAAGAAAGACATCATGCTTGGCAAGATAGAAGGTCAATGCAAAAGAGGAAGGCCAGCAATGAGATGGATCGATACAATTACAGCAGCTATGGGTACCAGTCTGTCAATAATGAGCCGTCTGACTAAAGACCAAACACAATTTAGGACAACTATCCAGAGGGTCGCCAAGAGTCAACACCAACTCGATGGCACTTAATAGGCAACTCATATGCAGGGCTCTTTCATTAATACGAGAACCATGGATTAGTTTCAGCAGGCAATGAAAGTGAGAGAGATGATTCAAAGGGAGACCAGCAAGGAGGAGGTTGAAATAGTCTAGACAGGAGGTGACTAAAAAATGGATAAGTGTCTTAGTAGTGTGTGTTGAAAGGAAGGGACAAATTCTGCCAATGTTATGGAGAAAGAAGCAATAGGTTTTAGCTATCTGTTGGATGTGTGGAGAGAAAGAAAGAGTAGAGTCAAAGATGATCCCAAGGTTATGAGCTGAGGAAACAAGGAGAAGTATAGTGTTATCCACAGAAATAGAGAAGGGAGGAAGGGGGGAGATGGGTTTAGGGGGAAAGATAAGGAGCTCAGTTTTGGTCATGTTCATTTTCAGACATCAGTGAGACATCCAGGCAGCAAAGTCGGATAAGCAGGCAGAGATCTGGACCTGGATTCCTGGAGAGATTTCAAGCATAGAAAGGTAGATATGAAAGTCATCAGCATAAAGATAGTACTAAAATCCATGGGAGGAAATAAGTGCATCAAGGGACTGAGTTTACAAAGAAAGGAAGAGGTCTCAAGACAGAGCCCTGAGGTACGCCAACTGAAAGCGGGATGTCGGTAGAGGAGGAACAGGGCCAGCGCTACCTGGTAAGCCGGAAAAGCATGATAGGGGGGCGCCGGAGATAAGGGGTACCAAAATTGTGGCAGGCAGTAGCACAGGGCAAGTCTGTGATAAGGAAGCTTATCATAGCTCAGGAAGGAGCTATAGTAAAGGTGAAGTGACTCTGAACAAGCAACCTGTCAGTTCTGGTAGAAATAAGAAAACAGAAGTTTTCTATAAAAGACTACCAGTCCCAGAATGCACCAGGTTTCCAACAGCCATTAGAGGAGCTGAAGTGGAGAAACGTGTGTTCAATAAGGAGGGCTATAAGGTAATCCCCAAGCACTCATCTCAAAGGGCAGGGCCTGATTCAGCACAGCTGCGCTGTGCTAGGGTGGAGCACTCATCAAAGCAGAATAAAGGTAGAGTTTATTCTACAGAGAATTATCCTCATCCTCAGAATCAGCTTGGAGATCCTTAGCTTGGACAGCTTCATCATCTGGAGGATCATCAGAAGCAGAAGCCAAACCGAACGGACAGAGAGGGCAAGAAACCCTTTGGAAGAAAGAAGAGAAAAGCCTTTGGGAGGTCTAAAGGAGTCCAGAGCAGTACGTATACTGGAAGGCATTCCAAGGGCCAGCATACACCATTGGACTGGGGAAAGCCAGAGGAATGGTGCTACAGGGCTAGGAATCTCCAGACGGTACCTGTGAGGGAGACGGCTGCACGTGGAAGGGACCCTAAGACCCGTGCCAGAAGGTATGTGAAGAGAGATCCAGTGTCCATGGATCTGGATTGGAAGGCTGGACATAAAAACTGGACTACATACTGGCCAGGCTATTTAGAGAGGAACCCTAACAGCAATGGAAGCTCAGGTATGAACACTGATCTAGGCCCTAGCTATAACCTTGAAAGGCAGCAGGGAAACAAGTATTCTCCTGAAAGTGCTCCATTGAGAAATTCTCTGTACCAATCCATGATATTGAACCGATGATTGTTGAGGAAGGGGGAGAAGTCTTAGATACAGGCTGTGAATACATGGATTGCTCTCTGTCTAAACTCCTTTGGTAATTTTCTGTTACAAAGTACAACAACCATCACAAAGAAATACAAACTTGTTCTTTAATCTACTCAGAAAAGCTCCTGAATGGGATTTTGAGCCACGCAGCAGAAAGCAAGCCAGCTAAGGGGTTTCAGCTGGGTAACTGCTAGCAATTGAGTCTTACCTAATTGCTTGTGAGCTCTGAGGAAATCACTTCTGAGTCTATGTGTGAAGATATAAGAAGTTAACCTGAAAAGAACAGCTTTTCCCTTCTTTGTGGGTTTTGCTTGTTGTTTGAAACACTGCTAAGAAAATATTAGCTAAAGCCTACAGAAAAGACCAGTTTGTTACCAACCAGGTCTTTATTCTTTTGCTTTGATTGTCTGACAAGTTCAACTGTTGTTTTCCTGATTTTGTTTTTCCAAGTTTAACACTGAAAGCAAGTATCCTGTTTTATGTGCTACCAAGCATATCTGTGTTGGGAGAAATAACCCCATAAATAAATATCTTATTGGCTTTACACTCAAGCACAATTAATTATTGTGAGCAGCTGTGTCTGGTGTGAATGGACTGCATTTCCCTCAATCCCTTGCAAATCATATTGATATATGCACTTGCCAAGACTGTGAACATTCTCACCCAGGCAGCCGTCTGACAAATGGCGTAGTTTTTCGGATTGCTTTTGCGCAAAGGGATTTACTTGCTAAGGATTACAACTCAAGTCTGAAGGAAAAGACAGTTCAAGCTTAAAAGCTGAAAGAAAAGATTTTCCCTCAACTGCATTTTGGAGGAGAGGTGGCTGTTCCAGGTAGCTGTTCCAGGAAGAAAAGACCCTGTGCAGAGCTGGATTCATCGCTGGCATAAGGTAACAAGTACCTGGGCATGTCTAGTGGTGGATGGGAGTAAGGCACAGGGGTAATTGAAAAAAAAAAAAGAAGCAGAAAAAAACACCTGTTTGGAAGGTGGTGCACTGTGTTTTTTTCTTTGTGTTTTCTTGTAGGGATCAAGATGGATCCAAGGGAACTACCTCAGTGGATGGCAGCCCAGTTTAGCAGGCAACAGGAGCTAGCACAGCAGGCTCAGGACACTGCTATGAAAGCCTTAATGGACCAGCAGAAGCCAGTGCTTGATCTGGTGCAAGCCCTAGTTAAACTGCAGAACCAAAGTGGACCAGATGCAAGACCAGCAGTAAATACTGGTACACCACATGTGGACAGTGTGGGACTCAATCAGGGAATTGGGGCATTTAGTTTTGGGAAGCTAACTCCAGATGATAATGTTGATGATTTTCTAGAGTCTTTTGAGAGAGTGGCACAAGCATTAGCATGGCCAGAGACCCAGTGGGCAGTAAGGCTGGCAGCCTCATTAACTGGAGAGGCGCTTGCGGCTTATAGAGCAATGCCAGCAGCCCAGGCTTTGAATTATAAGGATGTAAAGGCTGCTATTAGAGTTCGCCTAGGGTTGTCTATTTCAGAGTATAGGCGAATGTTTAGAGCTACTACATTGAGAGTGGGTGAAACACCCAGGGCTCTGAGTCAGAGAATCAGAGGATTAGCTGTAAAATGGTTGGAGCCTGAGCAAAAGACGGTAAAAATGTTATTAGACATTATTATGCTTGAACAATTTATGTCTGCGGTGCCTAAAGATTTGCACACTTTCCTTATACAGCAAAATTGCCAAAATCTTGGAGAGGCAACCATGCTAGCAGAGAGATTCTTGGAGGCCACGCAGGCTTGCCATAGAATGGGTGGCCCTCTGAAGATGGGTGCTGAGGCAAGCTGTGCTGTATCAGAAAAGAAATTGATTAAAAATGTTTCTGAAAATAAATGTACTGTGCCAAAGCAGATGACGCAGTGGAGTGAAAAGAAATGTTTCAAATGTGGAAAATGGGGACATTTAGAAAAGGGATGCCAGACACACACTAGTTTAATGGGTGTGGATTTAAAGCAGCCCAAAGAAGGATTTCTTTTGATGGTTGATGTGCAAGGAATTACCACAAATGCTTTGTTAGACTCTGGGGCAGACCAGAGTATGATGTTAAAAAGGCTTTGGAAGAGGATAGAGGCCCAAGAGGGATTTGTGCCTAGAACCCCCGAAAGCCAAGTTCACATCAGATGCATTCATGGTGCTGCAACATCATATCCCACCTATAGGCTAAAGGTTAAGTGCCTGGGGGAACAAGAGGAAGTCCTGTTAGCAGTAGTGCCTAGGCTACCCTTTGATTTGGTTCTAGGGAAGGACTGGCCAAGATTTAAGCAGGGTCTAGTGGAAGGGCTAGGAAAGAAGGAGGGAGAAGGAATAATGGAAATAGCTCCCGGGCCTTTCTTTGGAAGTCCTCAGTCCCTAGCTAAAAAGATGGTTAAGCTTCCAGAAGGCCAAACTATAGGTAATAAGAGGGGCCTTGTATCCACCCGCTCGCAAGCTAAGGTAGAGAGCCAGCAAAAGGAGGAGGGGGAGCAGGCAGAGTTATTAGGAGACTTACCCTCTCATGATGATTTAATAACTCCATCATCTGGTAAAGTAAGAAAGTTGAAAGCACAAAAGCGGCGTGAGAGACTTTGCAGGGCACAGGGTAGGGCTGAGATGTTAGCTGGTCAAAGTTTACCCTGGGTGCCAGCTGAGGTAGTGGCAAAGTTTCCTAACTTTCCACAAGAGCAGCGAGCTGATCAAGCTCTCACCCGAGCTTTTAAGTATGCTCAGGAGGTCAGGGAGGAGTTGCCCAGATTCAGACTAGATAATGAAATATTATATAGAGAGAGTCAGGACCCCAGAAATGGGACCATACGTAAACAATTGGTGGTACCCACAACTTTCAAAGGGCTAGTACTTAGATTAGCACATGATCATCCAGTTGGAGGTCATAAAGGGATGCAAGGAATGCTGGATCAAATACTTATGCGTTTTTACTGGCCAGGTATTTTCAAAGAAACTGCCCAGTTTTGTGCTGCATGTCCAGCATGTCAGCGAGTTACAGCGGCTCACCCACCGGTGGTGCCATTGATTCCCATGCCAATTATCACAGACCCAATTGGTCGCATTGCCATGGATATTGTAGGCCCATTAGTCAAAACGCCCCGAGGTTTCCAATACATCCTAGTTATGGTAGATCAGGCAACAAGGTTTCCCTTGGCCATACCATTGAGGAATGTTTCTGCAAAAACAATAGCTTTAGAGCTAGTAAAATTGTTTTGTGAAGTGGGATTCCCAAGAGAGGTGTTGACTGACCGAGGGTCCAATTTTGTATCCAAATATTTGGTCCAGGTCTGGGATGCCTTTGGCATTCATCACGTGAAAACCTCAGCCTACCATCCACAATCAAACGGTTTGGTGGAGAGATTCAACCAAACTCTCAAACAAATGTTGAGAAGGGGGTTAGCAGGAGAGGTAAAAGAATGGGATATGTTATTGCCCTTTGCCTTATATGCCTGCAGGGAAAGAATTCAGGTGTCCCTAGGTGTAACTCCATATGAATTGATGTATGGTAGGGCTCCAAGGGGTTTGTTAGATATTTTGAGGGAACAATGGATTGATCCTGAACCGGGAAGTCAGGAAGTGCCACAGTTTCTACGTGACTTGAGAGCACGTTTGAAAAGGACCTCGCAGGTTGCTGAGAGGAACCTGCAGGACAGTCAAGTGCGCCAGAAAGGGTGGTATGATAGGAAGGCCAAAAGCCGCCAATTAAGCATTGGTGAAAAGGTTTTGGTTCAAGTAGCAGGTACAGCCCCAAAATTTGAAGTACAGAGGAAAGGGCCATGGAAGGTTGTTAAATAAGTGAGCCCAGTGTCTTATATGGTAGAAAAAGCAAGAGGGCGTAGGCAGACCTACCATATTAATGTACTTAAGTCTTGGAAGGAGAGGCCTGTAAATAATAATGACCCTGAAGCCAGTCAGGAAGTAAGTGAGCTTCAAAAAGAAAACACTCTTGTAGGTATTACGGACTGTAGAGAAGAGGTTTCATCAGTTAAACCAGTCCGTAATAACTTAAGCAGGGGGGTATGTGATAAGGAAGCTTATCATAGCTCAGGAAGGAGCTATAGTAAAGGTGAAGTGACTCTGAACAAGCAACCTGTCAGTTCTGGTAGAAATAAGAAAACAGAATTTTTCTATAAAAGACTACCAGTCCCAGAATGCACCAGGTTTCCAACAGCCATTAGAAGAGCTGAAGTGGAGAAACGTGTGTTCAATAAGGAGGGCTATGAGGTAATCCCCAAGCACTCATCTCAAAGGGCAGGGCCTGATTCAGCACAGCTGCGCTGTGCTAGGGTGGAGCACTCATCAAAGCAGAATAAAGGTAGAGTTTATTCTACAGAGAATTATCCTCATCCTCAGAATCAGCTTGGAGATCCTCAGCTTGGACAGCTTCATCATCTGGAGGATCATCAGAAGCAGAAGCCAAACCGGACGGACAGAGAGGGCAAGAAACCCTTTGGAAGAAAGAAGAGAAAAGCCTTTGGGAGGTCTAAAGGAGTCCAGAGCAGTACGTATACTGGAAGGCATTCCAAGGGCCAGCATACACCATTGGACTGGGGAAAGCCAGAGGAATGGTGCTGCAGGGCTAGGAATCTCCAGACAGTACCTGTGAGGGAGACGGCTGCACGTGGAAGGGACCCTAAGACCCGTGCCAGAAGGTATGTGAAGAGAGATCCAGTGTCCAGGGATCTGGATTGGAAGGCTGGACATAAAAACTGGACTACATACTGGCTAGGCTATTTAGAGAGGAACTCTAACAGCAATGGAAGCTCAGGTATGAACACTGATCTAGGCCCTAGCTATAACCTTGAAAGACAGCAGGGAAACAAGTATTCTCCTGAAAGTGCTCCATTGAGAAATTCCTCTGTGCCAATCCATGATATTGAACCGATGATTGTTGAGGAAGGGGGAGAAGTCTTAGATACAGGCTGTGAATACATGGATTGCTCTCTGTCTAAACTCCTTTGGTAATTTTCTGTTACAAAGTACAACAACCATCACAAAGAAATACAAACTTGTTCTTTAATCTACTCAGAAAAGCTCCTGAATAGGATTTTGAGCCACGCAGCAGAAAGCAAGCCAGCTAAGGGGTTTCAGCTGGGTAACTGCTAGCAATTGAGCCTTACCTAATTGCTTGTGAGCTCTGAGGAAATCACTTCTGAGTCTATGTGTGAAGATATAAGAAGTTAACCTGAAAAGAACAGCTTTTCCCTTCTTTGTGGGTTTTGCTTGTTGTTTGAAACACTGCTAAGAAAATATTAGCTAAAGCCTACAGAAAAGACCAGTTTGTTACCAACCAGGTCTTTATTCTTTTGCTTTGATTGCCTGACAAGTTCAACTGTTGTTTTCCTGATTTTGTTTTTCCAAGTTTAACACTGAAAGCAAGTATCCTGTTTTATGTGCTACCAAGCATATCTGTGTTGGGAGAAATAACCCCATAAATAAATATCTTATTGGCTTTACACTCAAGCACAACTAATTATTGTGAGCAGCTGTGTCTGGTGTGAATGGACTGCATTTCCCACAATCCCTTGCAAATCATATTGATATATGCACTTGCCAAGACTGTGAACATTCTCACCCAGGCAGCCGTCTGACAAGTCATATACAGTAGGAATGTAGCACAGCTGGGCATCTATCTCTACTGCACCTACTTCACTTGACCTGCAGCAATGGCAATAGAAAAGAACAAAGAGCAGACCCTGCACGTCAATGCCTACCAGTGATGGCTCTTCTAATCAGGCCCTGCTCCTCTAGAACAGGAGGTTTGCGTGGGTGGGGGGGGGGAGGGGGAGGCAGGACCAGAATGCAAGTTGGTGCATGCCGATGGCTCTACTGATCCCACTCCCCTCTCAATGCAAACTTTCTGTTCCAGAGGAGCGGGGACATATTAGCAGAGCCATCATTGGTAGGCATTGATTTGCAGGCTCCGCTCTTTTTCTTTTCTATTGCCGCTGCCGCAAGCCCGGGCAAGTGTCAGCAGTGGGAGTAGGCAGAGGCAGAGGGGAGAGACATACAAACAGGGACATGGGGGAAAGGATCGGAGGGAGGGGATGGTGGACACAGGAGAATATCATAAAGTGAACTGCGGATATTCTAGCTTGACCTAAGGGGCAAATGATGCTGGACATGAGGGGAGGAGTGCTAGACAGAGGATAAATAGGATGACAGGGGAAATGTTGGGCATGGAGAAACAGGGTGAAAAGGAGATGCTACTGAGTTTGGGTGGGGGCGAATGCTGGACTTATGGGGGGAATAAGCAGGACACAAGGGGGAGTACAAAGTCAGAGGAGATATGCTGGGCATAATGGAGAGATAGGGACATAGAGGGGAGATGCTGAACATGGGAGGGTGAATAGAAGAAGAGTAATGCTAGACATTGGGGAAAGTAGGAAAACAGATGGGAGAAGCTGGATGGAGGGGGAATAGAGAGAAGAGATGCTGGATTAAGGGAAAGAGAGAGAGAGAAGATGCTGAACAAAGGGGGTAGAGAGTGAGACGAGATATTAGAAGGAGGGGGAGGAGAGAGAGAGAAAGAAAGGAGATGCTGGATGGCAGGGAAAGACTGGAGAATAAGGGGATGGGGAATGAGAGGGCCAGGGTGAGGGAGATGGAAAGTAGTAAAAAGAAGGAGATTAGAGATTCAATAGTAAAAAAGACTGAAATATAAGTGGATAGAGAAACAAAAAGCTGAAAGGAAAAGATCACTGTCAGCGATGGATGCAGGAGAGGAAGGAAAGAATACAGGAGAAAAGAGAAGTGTGCAAATGATCTCAAGATCCTGAAAAGAAAGTTGAAGAAACAGAGGGAATCAGAAACCAGAGGCTGGGACCAACATAATCAGAAAAATAAATTGGCCAGACAACAAAGTTAGAAAAACAAATTTTATTTTTCATTTAGTGGTTTGAATATGTCAGTTTTGGGAATTTATATTTGCTATCTTAATATCTGGCACAGCTTGAGTGGAAATGCATCACTGTTTCTATTTCTCTGGTGTTGCACTGCATGCATAGTATGGCTGATTAGAGTGTCAGTTCAATTTTTGTCTACATATTTCTATTGTTAGTTTATGGTAATTTGCATTATACTTGGTGAGAGTCTCTCCATGTTTGGTGTGACTGAGGCTAGATATTCTGTTGACTTTGAATGTCTATTTAGGGATCTGCAGTAATCTGGCTTGTTCATTTTCCCAATAGGTTGTATCGATTTTATCAGGTTCACTGCAATATTTACAGTGCTGCCTTTTCCTAGATAGGTCCTCACTCGTGCTGTTATGGAATGGTAAGATTGTTCTGTCCTGAGGGACTTTTGTAGAGTTTTGTATTATGTCACAATATGCCTGGTACTGAAGAAGGTTCATGTTACTGAGATGAAACCAGAATAAATTCGTTTATTTGGTATGGTAAGTTCTACAGGGAAAAGTCCTACTTTTGCTGAAATGTTGTGCATCAAACCACAGAAAGATAAATATCATTTTCTGGTGCTCCTTTCATTTGCAAAGCAAACAATATGCAGATCTTTCCAAATTTATACTATGAATGCATCGTGAGAAAAATCTCATTCATTATTTTATTTATTTATTTAAAGAGTTTTCTATGCCGCGCTTTTGCAATTCAGCTCGGTTTACAAGTAACATTAACTTTGTCCAGTTTTGGAGGACCGTGCTGGGCTTACAGAGAACAGGGTTGGTAAACTTGGGTTGAACTGGGTAAAACTATATACAGGTTTTTGTCTAGCTATTTACATTCTAGGTTATTATAAGCATTATAAACATTTTTAGATATCAATCTCACTCTTTGGGATGGGTCACCCTTGGCATCTCTGCAGTAGTGCATGTGCCCATGGGAGCAGTCTGTCTTGTAGCCAAAGAACAAAAGCGAGTCACAATCCCCTGCTGCGCTGCTGTATGCCTGCGGGACAGGCTGCTGCCGTGAGCCGAGGATTGTGGCAGGAATAGCGCCTGTGCCTATGGGAGCAGCCTGTCCTGCAAGCTGAAAATCGTGGCCTGCAGCGCTGCTTTATAACCACAGGATAGGCTGCTTCCACAGGCCTATGAAGAGAGAGACTCGTGGCGAGTGCAGGGATCAAAGACACAGTACTTGATTTTTATTTTTCAGCTAAGCATTTGCCCCTTCACTGCAGTTTTCTTGTTACAATATTTGTTTTGAAGGAGAAATACTAACATTACATGAACAGAGTTCACAAAGGATTTTTGAGAAGGGGGGGGTGCAGTCTACCATTAATAGTAATGAGGGAGGGGACGCTGATCTGTAGGCTGCAGGAGGGCACTAGAGATCCTAGCACTGGCCCTGAGGAGGAACCACCAGAGCATACACTAAAAGTGCAATGGGAGAGATAAGAAAACCACGACAGAACAGAGCCCCTAAATCCAAGTGAGAACAGTGTATCGAGGAGAAAGTGGTGATCAGCAGTGTCAAAGGCGGTAGAAAGGTCAAGAAGGATAAGAATTGAGTAGAGGCCTTTGGATTTGCCAAGGAATAAGTCACTGGAGACTTTGGCAAGAGCCATTTCTGTGGAATGTAGAGAACAAAAGCCAGACTGCAGTGGGTCCAAAAGGTCTTGAGAGGAAAAAGTCAAGACAGCGGCAATGAACCACTTGTTCAAGTAGTTTGAAGCAAAGGGGAGGATAGGTCAATCACTGGAAGGACATGTAGGATCTAGTGAAGGCTTTTTGAGGAGAGATGTAACTACAGCATGTTTACAGGCCACAGGAACAGTTGCAGTGGAAAGTGATAGGTTAAGGATATGACAGATGGAAGGGATGACAGCAGAAGAGATAGAGCTTAGTAGATGGGTGGTGATGGGATCAGAGGAGCAGGTAATCAGTTTGGAAAAGGAGAGAAGATTTGTAGTTTCCTGTTAAGTGATTTTAGAAAAGGAAGAAAGGATGACCAAAGGAATTGGAAAGAGTCCTGAAGGAATCCCTTATAACATTGCTTTCCAAAGCTTTATCCCTTATGTCCCCATTTTAGCAAATGAAAATTCATGTGGCCCCAGATGATGATGAAATCAAAACAGCAGGTCTCCAGCCTCCATCCCTTTCCTCCATTCATCTAAAGCAGAAAACAGCGGCACTCAGCACAGATCCCTGGTATCAGTGCACAGTATGCTTACAGACCCCAGTACTCAGCATGAGTTTTCAATCTAACAGGAAGCTTACTCAGGTGGGGGCAAAGGCCTATGAATGTTCACTGACTTACAGGCCATATATTGACTGGTGACTGCCACCACTTAGCATAGGACCCAGTGAAAGTCCAGAGAGGAGGGAGAATGGCCATGTTTCTGTGACCCCATCCACTGATGACGTGACCCCATTTGGGGTCCCGAACCCAAGTTTGGGAACCACTGCCTTATACCATCTAGAGGTTAGCATGCCAATGAGAGATGCTGATTAAAGGGACTTTAACTTACTTGCTATAGAATTTATTTATTTAACATTTCTTCTATACCGCCTTTCTACAATTCAAAGCAGTTGCATAGAACAAGTACTGTGTACAGAGCATGGGTTTGTGTTCTGTCTTACAATGTAACCTAACATAACAAGAAAGGGTCATAAAGGGAGGGGCTAGAGCCTATTGGGGGGTGTTGGAACATCACTTATTTACAAGTTAGTAATGTATTTACAGGTTAAGTACTCTTTTGGGGATAATGCTGGTAGTTCTGAATGAGTTCTTGGGATCGAGTCATAGAGTGCTGCGGGGCCATAGGATTCTTGAAATAGGTAGGTTTTCAGTCTCTTCCAAAATTCTTAGTTTTGCACATCCTCAGGTCTCATGGTAGGGTGTTCCAGGTCATGGGGGCATAGAGCATGAAGGTGTGACAAGTTTGCTCCTGGCTTTTTGTGTTGCTATGAAGAGAAGATTGAGTGCATTATGCCTTCATAGTCTGTCACTCTAAGGTCTTCTTATGAGCTGTTGCGGGCAATTTGCTGATTTGTTGTATATGACTTTGAACGTGGTGAGTAGTGTCTTGTGCTTTATTCTTGCAATTATGGGACGCCAGTGCAACTGCTTTAGAATGGGGGTGATGTGGGAGTGTCATGGTGCGCCATGTGTTATTCTTGCAGCCATTTGGAGTGGGTGCAGGGTGTGCTTGGGTAGGTCTTGATATATAATATTGCTGACATATTGTCTGGAAGAGGTCTGGTGTAAAGAAGGGACGTAGGTTCTTCAGTGTTCTTAACTTGTAGTAAGTAGTGATGGTTGTTCTCTTGATTTGAGTTTGGAAGTTTAGACTTTGGTCCAGGATGATGTCCAGATACTTATCTTCTGTTTTCACCTGGATGTCACAATCTGCAAATCTGAGTGATTGTGGTGGCGTGAAGGATGGGTCTACAGTTACATGGAGGACCTCTGTCTTTTTGTGGTTAATGAAAAGGTTGTGTTGTTGGAGCCTGTGTCTCTGCAATGAAGTATTTAGATATTCCAGTGTATTCTGGTTTGGATGTTCCGAATGGGATGTAGAACATGATGTCATAGACATATATTTGGTAGTGTATCTTGTGTGTTTGGAATATTTCACATAGGGACTGGAGGAATATATTAAACAGGAGGGCTGAGAGAGCTGAGCCTTGAAGTACTCCTTGGTGTTTGGTAAATGGTGGAGATGTCCAAGGGCCAATATTTTATTTGCTGGCTGCGATCTTCAAGATAGGAGTGGAACCAGTTTATTGTGATGTCCCAGAGCCCACTGTCATGGAGTCTCTTTAAGAGCTGGTGATGGGGTATAGAGTCAAATGCTGATGAGATAATCAGGAAGATGAGGATGAAACCTTGTTTGATACTTTGAGTGCCAGTAATAAGTGTATCAAGCAGAGAGGTCAGTAAAGTTTCAACACTGTGGTTTGCCTGAAGCCATGCTGATGCTGGTCGAGGGGTCATGTTTGTTTATGTAGTTTTGTAGTTGAATTTGGACTGTCTTTTCTATTATTTTTGATATGAACAGGATGCTGGAGATTGGTCTGTATAACATTGGGGAGGTGGTATCTAGATTAGTGCTTTTGAGTAATGGCCTGATGGAGCTCTGTTTCAGTTGGGTGGCTATGTATCCTTGGGCTAGAGAGGTTTGGACAATGTTTAGCAGGTAAGGGCTGAACTGTGTTCTTGCAATCTTAATCCAGGATACTGTGCAAGGGTCAAGAGTGGATGTTGTTGTGTTAAGGTTAGCTATAATGATTTTGATTTTGTTTTTGCAGACAATGGTTTGACAGTTGCAGGAAGAGATGACAGGAGATATGGATGGAGTTTGGGAGGTAGCAAAGGGTTCACTGCTGCCCAAACTATATGCATTTCTTAGTTATGTAGGGACTACGGATTCAGACTGCACAAGTTAGCCACACAAGATGGAGTTGAGAAAGCTTGATCATAATAAGGTGAAGTCTTCACCATGAGAATGCTGACATTTCTTATGTAAGCAGCTTTAGTAAACGGGGACAGACACTGTAACCAATGTCTTAGCTGTGAACATTAACATAAAACAAACACCTTGGATTTTCTCCAGGAAGCCCTATTCTTTTCCTGAGCTTAACTAAACCTGTCATCAATTCCAAAGTCATGGATCAGTTATAGACCAGTATCAGAGGGCCCTCATGCAAATTTCTGGTACCCAAAGGATACCTTCAGTTTTGATGATTTGAACCTTCCGACACAGGACCAGAGCCAATCCCTGTAGGACACATATTTCATCTTGTTCAGATGTAAGGTCAAAAGGAAGAAAAGGGGTTGGAAAACAAAGAAAGGGGATTCTGCCACACCTGCCTGCAAAATACTCCCAGCTGAAGACCTGCAGTGATCTCCCCTCTGAGTTTTCTTAGGGCATGACTTTGTGCCTATCCTAAATTACCTCCAAGCTTTGGTTGCAGAGAGATTAAATTCCTGCTTGAAGCTGGCTATCTGTCTTTCTGTCTTCTTCCTGTTTTCCAGTGCAGACGCAAAGGACTCTCTGCCAACCATCTGACTCTGAGATGCTATATAAGTTATTTGTCTTTCTTAGAGCTAGCATATGCATATTTGTTTGCCTATCTCATAGGAATTAGGAAGAGATAATGATTGCATTATTTCATCTCTGACTTTAAGTTATAAACCTAAGCTGTGACCTATTTCACTATTTGATCCTCATGAACAAATCTGGAACGAATCTGGAATAAATTCAGATTCAGTATAGAAATTCATGTGTCTGAGTCAGTATCCTAGATTGCGCAGATTATGAAACTTGTGGTGCTGGTAAACCACAATGCATAATTCCATAAGTTAGTTTCATAAGCTACTATATCTCCCACAGTTGGGTCTCCTTCCTGGCTCAGTTATCAAATTCTGGCTTCTCAGTTTGCTCCCAGCATAGTTTTGTTGCTCAATTTCTGATTCAGCTCAGGACCAGCTTTTGCAGTTGCAGAGGATGTAACAAATGAGCTAATACTGCTGTTGTCTCCCCACGTCCTTCCATATCATGTGGGCTGGAAGAAAGAGCTGGTTGGGGATAATGATTCTGAGCAAAGAATGGGGGAGAAGGTATGAGAGGGAAGAAGGGATGTTGTGCTGGAGTCTCCATCATTTCTAAAGGAAGGGATGTTGCACCAAAGCTGCTACAATCAAAGGAGATACCAATTTCTGATTTTTTAGAAGGCGATGGTTAGCCTAGTCCCAAGCCAGTCCTAATTCATCTCCCTAGGCTAGCCATTCACTTTGTGGCCATTAAAGCTGAATTAGGTGGGCTGACATGCAATGGTTGGTGAGTGAATGCTTCTGCACCCATGACTTCTAGAGTCTATTTAAATTTCACGCTCAACTGGGGTTTTCAGGCAGATTGTAGGAGGCATCTTGTGCAGCTGTGGCCCTGGAGGTGTAGAGCTGTTCACTGCTGAGCTTCCAAGACTTGGGCATGCTCCTAGGGAATATCTATGCATGGAAAGCGTAGTTACTCACCTGTCACAGGTGTTCTCCAGGAGCAGCAGGAATCAGTCCTCACATATGGGTGACGTCGGCGCCGACGGAGCCCTCGCGGAGCAATTTTCCCCAGCTTTCAAAGAAAGCCTTTGGGAATTGCAGCGCGCATGCGCGGTCGGCTTCCCGCCCAAGGGTGCCATCTTAGCCAGTCAGATGACATAGCTAAAAAAGACAGCATAAAAATTTGCAAAAAAACTTAAGCAGATGATTGCAACTCCACGGGGAGGAGGGAGGGTTGTGAGGACTGATTCCTGCTGCTCCTGGAGAACACCTGTTACAGGTGAGTAACTACGCTTTCTCCAGGACCAAGCAGGAAGTCAGTCCTCACATATGGGACTCCCAAGCTTAAGGCTACCGGAGACCCTAAGCACAAAAATGAGCTCCCTCTAGCTCAGCAGCACAGAAGGAAAGAATCTTCGCTGAATTATTACCCACCGGTAGCCCACATCCGGGATGGAGGGTAGGAGTTGCTCAAACCTCAAAGAGATTACGGAGGACTGCCTGTCCGAAAGCACTGTCCCTGCGGGACTCCCTCTCGAGACAGTAATGGACCGCAAAAGTCTGGCTCGAAGACCAAGTAGCGGCCTGGCAGATGTCTGCCAGCGGGACAGAGTGGAGGTAAGCCACTGACGTAGCCTTTGCCCGAACACAATGAGCCGTGACTCGACCATCCAAGGAGAGTCCGGCTGCCCCATAAGCCCAAGGGATACAGTCCGCAACCCAGATGGACAGAGTACGCTTGGAGACCGGGAGTCCCAATTTATTGGGATCAAAAGACACAAAAAGCTGAGTAGCTTTACGGTGCTCCCGCGTACGGTCAAGGTAGAAGTTCAATGCCCTTCTACAGTCCAGGGTATGGAGGACCATTTCAGCTCGGCTGGAGTGTGGTCTGGGAAAGAAGGTCGGAAGTACCACCTCCTGATTGATGTGAAAAGGGGAGACCACTTTTGGAAGAAATTTCGGGTGAGTCCGTAGGACTACCCTATTTTTGTAGAACCGAGTGTAAGGGGGATCAGACACGAGGGCCTGCAATTCACTTACGCGCCTAGCGGAAGTGAGGGCTATCAAGAACAACGTTTTCCAAGAAAGAAAACAGAGAGAACAGGTAGCCATAGGTTCAAAAGGCGGACAGGTGATCCGCTGTAAAACCACATTCAGATCCCAGTCAGGCGCTGGCGGGCGCAGAGGTGGTTTAAGTAGAAGGAGACCTCGGAGAAACCTCGCTACGAGAGGGTCGCTGGAAAGAGGTCTGCCGTCCACCGGCACATGATGTGCTGAAAGAGCACTGAGGTGAACTTTGACGGAGTTGGACTTAAGTCCCAGATTAGAGAGGTATAGCAAGTACTGCAAGATCACCGACACCGAGCAGGAGAAGGGATCCTGAGACTGTTGGGTACACCAAATGGAAAAGCGACGCCATTTAAGGGCGTAGCATTTGCGGGTAGAAGGTCGCCGAGAAGCTAGGACGACCTCTTCCACCTCTGCCGGCAGGAGAAGGGGAGCAAGGACTACCCTCTCAGCAGCCAGGCCATTAGATTGAGAGATCTGAGGTTGGGGTGTAGCAGAGACCCCTGATCCTGAGTGAGGAGATCCGGTTGAAACCCCAGAGGGAAGGGATGCTCTACCGCTAATTGCAGCAGGAGTGGAAACCACGGCTGTCTGGGCCAGCGAGGGGCCACCAGGATCATGGAAGCTTTGTCTCGGAGAACCTTGAAAAGAGTTCGAGAGACTAGCGGGATGGGAGGAAAAGCATACAGGAGGCTCTCCGACCATGAGAGTAGAAAAGCGTCTGCCGCAACTCGAAGGGGATGTGGCTGACGAGAGCAGAAGCGAGGATGTTGCCGGTTGAGAGGACTGGCAAAGAGATCCATCGTGGGGAGGCCCCACTTTAGAAAGATCTTCTGAATTACCAAGGGATCCAGGCGCCACTCGTGCGGCTGGAGGATCCTGCTGAGTTTGTCCGCCAGGCAATTTTCTTGGCCTGGGAGATAAACTGCCTTGAGAAGAACGCCGTGACTGACGGCCCAAGAGCAGAGCTTCTGTGCTTCCCGACAGAGAAGGAAGGAGCCCGTGCCCCCCTGCTTGTTCACGTAGAACATGGCAACTTGATTGTCCGTCTGGACAAGGACGGACTGGTGAGAGGTCAGGTGGGAGAAAGCCTTGAGAGCCAGGCGGATCGCTCTGAGCTCCAGGAAGTTGATCTGCTGAGCAGACTCCCACGTGGTCCAGAGGCCCTGAGTACGTGCCCCTTGGCAATGTGCTCCCCAACCCAGGAGGGACGCATCTGTCGTCAGCACCTGGGCCGGCTGAGGTGACTGAAAAGGCATGCCGAGTACCAGGTTCGGCCGGTGAAGCCACCACCGGAGAGACGAGGCCAGCGGCTCGGAGACGCGCACGAGGTCTGCTAGGCCGCCTGTGGCTTGTTGCCACTGCTTGCGAAGGCACCATTGAGCAGGCCGCATATTCAGGCGGGCATTGGGGGTCACATGGACGGTGGACGCCATATGGCCGAGCAGTCTCAGAAAGCGCCTGGCGGAGACCAGGGGCTGGCTGCGAAAACGGTCGGCTAGGTCCATGAGCCGTTGAGCCCTGTCGAGAGGCAGGAAAGCTCGTGCCTGAGGAGTGTGCAGTCTTGCGCCGATGAACTCGAGATCCTGTGAGGGGAGCAAAGTGGACTTTGCGAAGTTTATGACAAAGCCCAAGTACTGCAGAAGAGTCACCGTGCGGTGTGTGGCGTTGGTGACCTCCGGAGCGGACGCTGCTCTGATGAGCCAGTTGTCGAGGTACGGAAAGACATAGAGGCCGTGAAGCCGTAGATGGGCCGCCACCACCGCGAGACATTTTGTGAAGACTCGCGGTGCGGAGGACAGGCCAAAGGGCAGTACTCTGTACTGGTAATGATTTCCTGCCACCACAAACCTTAGGTATTGGCGGTGGCTTGGGTGGATGAGGATGTGCGTGTAGGCATCCTTTAGATCCAGGGAGCATAGCCAATCTCCCTGCTGGAGGTAGGGCAGAAGGATTCCAAGGGTAAGCATTTTGAACTTTTCCCGCACGAGGAACCTGTTGAGGTTGCGCAAGTCCAGGATGGGTCTGAGGCCTCCTGTCCTTTTTGGTACTAGAAAATACCTGGAATAAAAGCCTTGACCTCTCAGGTGGTGGGGCACCGGTTCCACCGCCTGTTCCTGTAGAAGACCTGCTAACTCCTGAAGGAGTAATTCCCTGTGCAGAGGGAGTCGTGGAGGTTCTCCCGGGAAAATAGGAGGGAGGGACCTGGTGGAAGTGGAGAAGATAGCCTTCTCTTACGACTTGAAGCACCCAGGCATCTGAAGTGATGCTGGACCACCTGTGGGCGAAGTGAACCAGCCGGCCTCCGGTGCTGGGAGGAGCCAGCGGAGGGGGAGAGGCTATGCTTAAGGAGTCAAAAACCCCCACCCTGCTGAGCAGGGGCTGGTGGTGCAGGCTTGGGGGCTTGCTGCCTACGGGACCCGTTACCCCGTCCCTTGGCCTGCTGGCCCTGTTGGGGAGCTGCAGGGGCCTGATATTGGGGGTAGTGTTTATAGGCAGCCGCCTTTCTCGGGTAAAAGGACTTCTTTCCCGAGCCCTTCTTTTTCTGGGAAGGGGCGGAGGTCTTCCTAGAAAGCCTAGTCCTGGTGAGAGTCTCCGTCTCGATTTGTGCAGCCTTTTCAGCCATGGGCTTGCCAAAGAGGTTTTCACCTCGGCAGGGGACATCGACCAACTTGTCCTACACCCAGGGCTCAAGGTCAGACGACTGAAGCCAAGCCTGTCGGCGGGCACCGATGCCGGCTGCGGCCACTCGAGCCGATGCTTCAAAGCCATCATAGGCTGCTCGGGATATGAATTTTGAGCATTCCCGAATGCCAGTGGACAAGGCCAGGAACCTCCGCAAAGGTTCCTCGGACAATCCAGCGGAGAATCCGGCTAGCTCTCTAGCCAGGTCTCGGAGATACATGCCCATGTATAGCTGGTAGGTCTGGACACGACACGCAAGCATAGAGCCCTGGAAACACTTCTTACCAAGGCCATCCAGGTTATGGGCCTCCCTGCCAGGAGGCACCGAGGAGTGCATCTTCTGGCTCTTAAGACGATGCATGGCCGATTCCACTACCATGGAATGGTGTGGTAGCTGTGCTTTTTGGAAGCCAGGGCTCTTGCGGACTCGATAGATAGAATCGACCCGCTTGCTCAGGACCGGCGAGGAGGCCGGACTCTCCCACATGCGGAAGAGTAGTCGTTCCAGCATGGGAGGAACCGGTACAGTAAAGTGTTCCCTGGCGGGAGAGTCATACTGGAGGGCGTCGAGCTCTTCGGCTCGAGGCTCCTCCTCGGGATCCGCAGGGAAGGCCAAAGCCTTGGCCATATCCCTGACGAAGTCCGAGAACCGGGCATCCTCCGGGGGGGACTGCTTCCGAGGTTCGGACTCAGGTGAGTCCGAGGGGACACACCGAGTCCGAAAAGAATCAGGTGACTCTTCCTCTTCAGACTCCCAGACTGACTCCGACGAGGAATCGGTGGGGTCGGCCCGGGCAGGCCGCGGCGCCTGCCGCCCCGACGTCGAGGGAGTCGGCGTCGGCGACCTCGGTCCCGAACGGGAGGCCGAGGGTGACCTCGACCGAGGATCGACTCGAGTTCGCATGGACTCGAGGATCGGCTCGGTCTCCGGGGTCGACTTAGACGTCGACGTCCCGGCGGTCGGGGCAGCGGCGCCAGCGAGGCTAGCGAGCAGTGCCCGCTGCTGGTCCATGAAGGCAGACAGTCTGCTCTCCAAGGCCGTCAACCTGAGTCCGACCTCAGGTGACCCAGCTGCCCCCGACGCGGGCCCCAACGGCGTCGGGCCCGACGTCGGCGGTCTCGGAGGCGAGTCCAGGAGGACCACAGGACTTACCCGAGCAGGCAGCTCCGACTCCAGGCGAGGTCGCTTCGAGAGGTGCTCCTTCTCCAAGGACCCGGGACGGCTATCGGGGCTATGCGACCTGGCCCTCGCGGAGCCAGGAGCGTCCACCGACGCTGCCCTCGCGGGTTTCACCTTCCGTCGATGGTCCCCGGAGGGAGAACCCCTGTTGGAGGAACTCTGGCGACGGTCCGAGCTGGAACCTCTGGACGCGGAGGCCTCCGACGAGGTCCGGGTACGGCTGGGGTCAGCGAAGATCCTATCCCGCTGATGCCGCCGACTTCTCAACGCTTTGGAGGACATTTTGCCGCAGGCCCCACAGATCATTTCTTCATGATCCGGGCACAGGCAGCGGAGGCAATTGTCGTGTGTGTCAGTTAGTGACATATTTCGGTCACACTGACCACACCGCTTGAAACCACTGGCAGCCATCGGGGGAAAAAGGGCCCCTGCGAGGTCAAAGGACCGGGCTGCCAGGGAAAAATCGAAAACGAAACTGACTAAGTCAGAAAAACCGAAAAAGAAGAAGAGGACTCGTGACCGGCGTCGCGAGTCCGGGCGGGAAAAAGACCGGCGTCGAACCGAAGAAAAAAAGAGAAAATTACGAATAAAATCAACTTTTTCGCGGGGACACGACGGGTACGTCTGTAGGGCTCCGCGGAAAAAAGAAGACTGGCTAAGATGGCACCCTTGGGCGGGAAGGCGACCGCGCATGCGCGCTGCAATTCCCAAAGGCTTTCTTTGAAAGCTGGGGAAAATTGCTCCGCGAGGGCTCCGTCGGCGCCGACGTCACCCATATGTGAGGACTGACTTCCTGCTTGGTCCTGGAGAAATTCCACTTTCAAATACATCCTGCTAGACCAGTCCAGACAAGTGGGTTTAGTTCCCCTACCAGCAGCTGTTGGAGACAGAGACAAATAAAAAAAATACCAGTAGACTGATTGGCTGTTCCCTGGTAATATCTAGCTACCCCCAGAAGAGGGCGCTCCCGTATTTCTGTCTCCAGCAGATGTGGAGTGTAGTTTTTTCTCTCTGATCTTTTATTTACACTTTTTATTGTTCCTGCTGGATGTACCCAGGGCGCACTAGAGGTGCCCCTCTGGGTTTCCCAGCTGCATACATATATATATATTTTTAGGTATATATATTGTGGCGCTCGTGCCCCTCCTAGGCGGTTGCCTAGTAGGGACGGGAGTCCATCTTGTATTCCTTTGTTCCAAAGGTGTAGTTGTGAACTCAAAGTAAAACCAAGTGGATGTTTAAAGCGCACAGGAATTTTATTGGGTTCCGTTTAAGCCAATTTGGTTACAGCCTTTAAAGAAACTTTCACTCTCAGCAAAAAGAAACAAGGATAAACTTCTACAAAATAAAGAACATGAAAACAGTGTTTCAGTGGAATTATTTACAATAGCTTCTTTTCCTCTTTTTCTTTAAGAGGCTTCTTGCTTTAGGGTTAACTCAGGAACATGTAGATACAACATACAATCAAGATCAGCAGTGCTGCCAGCTCTCTCTCCTTGCTGCTTGCAATTAAACAGTTTCAGCTGTCTAGCAGAGACTTGATTGCACTATCTACTTTCTGTAGGAAAGAATCTTATTGCTTCAACGTAGGATTCCTTCTCCCTTTCTTTCTTGCTTTCAGCTATGCCAAACTGATACAGCTTTCCTTAACTCTTCCCCCTATTTTGGTTTCCTTCAATTAGCACCAATGCATACAGCACACTCCATCTCAGAACATGCGGATCCCTGGTCACTCTCCCTATCATCCACTTCCATGCTTTCTTCGGAGCTGGCTGCTGGGGAATCTTGGAACTGTTCAGGTACTTTTTGGTTAATGTCTTTTAAAAGCTTAAACAGCCTATCCCACTGTACTGCCTTCCCTTCCTTTGGCAGAACCCTAGCAGGCTTTTCTTGTTCAGCTTTCTTTAAAAACCCCTTTCTTCTGTTCTGGGTTTTTCCTGATATAATCCTCTCCTCAGAATCTGAGCAAGAAATACAAATATTAGCTCTGTCTGGTTTCTTTCTCCTACCTTGGAGTTTTACTGAGGGAGTTTCACGGCTGGAGTTTCTGCTGGCTGTAGCTATCTCTGCCTCAGAGCTAGTCAAGGAATCATTGTAGTATTTCCTCTCAGCTACCCAAGGTTTCCTCTGCCTGAAGACACACCTTTCTTCAGAGGAGTCTGAGCTCTCTTGCCTTGGCTTCGTCACCACCAACCTTCTGTCTCTCTCCCTCTTGCCACTCTGTTTGGTACCTCTCTTGGGAGTGTTGTTTGCTGCTCTCTTGGCTGCAGCGCTGGCTACCTTTGCTCTTATCCTGGCTCTCCGTGGCCTCCTTAGCTTCCTTGCCTTGCTGGCCTTGCTTGCTTCGCCCACCTTGCTCCCTGTGCTCACCTTTTCTCTTCTCTGTTTGCTCAAACTTAAACGCTGAGCAGGGCACCTCCCCTTCTGACTCCACCCCCATGTAACTCCTATCCTTACCTAGGGTTGCTATGGAGTCTGGGTGGGGCTTTAGCCTAGCTCTGCAGCTGTGGTTTTTCTTACTGCCTTTAGTTTGGTATATGTGTTCAGATGCACCCATCCCCCGCAAAGAGGAAAAAGTCCCTTTTCCCTTTGTTTCTCCAGGCTGGGCTGGACTCTCTTTACCACATATCCCCCCCCCCTTAAACTATTACGGGCTGGCGCAACAACCCGCGCACAGCTCGTAATACGAGATAAGGCGTCTGCATTTGTATGGAGCTTCCCAGCCCTGTGTTCTATTCTAAAATCAAACTCCTGCAGGGCCATATACCACCTTGTCAAACGGGCGTTACTGTCCTTCATCTTATGTAGCCACTTAAGTGGGGCGTGATCAGTTACAAGTAAAAATCTTCGACTGGTTAAATAAAATCTCAGCGCATTTATTGCCCACCTTATTGCCAGGCACTCGCGCTCAACCGTCGAGTATTTCTTTTCTGGCGGAGTTAGCTTGCGACTTAAAAACATTACAGGGTGCTCAGACCCCTCCTGCTTCTGTGACATCACAGCCCCTAGGCCCGTTTCTGAGGCATCAGTCTGAATGATAAAGGGTCGACTAACATTCACCCCCCCGTAATACTGGTGCCTCACACAGTTTCTCTTTTAGTACACAAAAGGCCTGCTCCGCATCCTGTGTAATTGATTAGGGGCATTCTTTTTAAGCATTTCTGTTAACCCCGCAGCTTTGGTTGCAAAATGCGGGATAAATCGCCTATAATAACCCACTAATCCTAAAAAGCTTCTAAGTTGTTTTTTTGTTAAAGGTCTCGGAAAGTTTTTTACACTTTCGACCTTGTCAAGTAAAGGTTTTACTATTCCTTGGCCGACCAGGTGACCTAGATATTTCACCTCGGACGCACCAAACATACATTTAGCGGGATTTAACGTAAGTCCCGCTTGCCTCAATGCCCCCAACACCGCCTTAATTCGACCTAAATGTTCCTCCCACCCTGAACTATGGATAACGATGTCGTCCATATAGGCCGCTGCGTATCGCTGGTGTGGGCGTAGGACCATGTCGACCAACCGTTGACAGGTCGCTGCGGCTCCATGGAAGCCGAAGAGCATCCGGCGAAATTGAAAAAGCCCTATTGGGGAACTAAATGCTGTTTTTGGTCGAGATTCCCTGGTGAGGGGAATCTGCCAATATCCCTTTGTTAAATCTAAGGTGGTCAGATATGTGGCTTGGCCTAACCGATCCAAAATCTCCTCGATCCGAGGCATAGGATAGGTATCGAAGCGTGAGATGTCATTTACTTTACGGAAATCTATGCAAAAGCGCATAGACCCGTCTGGCTTAGGGACCAAGACTATTGGATTGTTCCATGGGCTTTTCGATACCTCTATCACTCCCATCCTTAACATTTCTTGTATTTGGTTTATCACCTCCCTCTGCTTTGCCTCGGGGAGCCTATAGGGTCTCTGGCGAACTATCTCGCCTGGCGGGGTTACAATTCTGTTTGGTCCTCTCTTGGGAGTGTTGTCTGCTGCACTCTTGGCTGCAGCGCTGGCTACCTTTGCTCTTATCCTTAGCTTCCTTGCCTTGCTGGCCTTGCTTGCCTGGCTTGCTTGGCCCACCTTGCTCCCCGTGCTCACCTTTTCTCTTCTCTGTTTGCTCAAACTTAAACGCTGAGCAGGGCACCTCCCCTTCTGACTCCACCCCCATGTAACTCCTATCCTTACCTAGGGTTGCTATGGAGTCTGGGTGGGGCTTTAGCCTAGCTCTGCAGCTGTGGTTTTTCTCACTGCCTTTAGTTTGGTATATGTGTTCAGATGCACCCATCCCCCGCAAAGAGGAAAAAGTCCCTTTTCCCTTTGTTTCTCCAGGCTGGGCTGGACTCTCTTTACCACAATATATATATTTGGTGCAGGCAGATTGAGGTTGAGCTCCTGGTTAGGAGGATCAGTTGAGCTTTCCTCTTTGTTGGGGAGAAAACTAGCATCAGCTCATGAGGAGCTGAACTGCTGGTCATCAGGGGAGCCTGCAGTTTTTTCCTGGAAGCTTCATCTCTCCTCTGCTGTGACTTAATTGTCAGTCTGCCTTGGCTTCTCTTCACTGCTTCTGTTCCAGGCACAGTGAGTTGATCATCAAAGTACACCCCCCCCCCCTCCCGATTTGCATCGGGACACCATCAGGGCAACCTGGGGCCAGAATTTGGATATAAGCTCCCTTAATAGGGTCCTTACTACCCTAGCTCCTAGAATATTTTGGTTTTCTAATTTTTCAGTATTACAAGGCATTCGCAAGCCCTCTCGAGCCTTTCCATTCCCCACAGAGCTGCAACAAATGGTGTCGCGGGAATGGGACTCTCCTGATATTCCCCTCCATTATGCCTGCTACCTAGGGCAGCTTTATCTCTGGGCATCGCCAGACTTAGATAAATGGTTAACGTACCCCAAGGTGGATGCCCTTGTGACCGGAGTAACGAAGCATGCTACCATTCCCGTGGAGGGCGGTGCAGCACTTCGTGACCAACAAGATAGGAAATTTGCGAGTCTTCTCAAGACAGCCTTTTCGGCTTCGTCATTATCTCTCCAGGCCTCTGTTTGCGGGCGTCTAGCAGCCCGAGCCCTTCTCCGTTGGATTCAAAATGTCTGCTGGAGGATCCAGCGCTGGCTCATCTGGAATCGGTCACAGCATTCTTGGCAGATACCTTTTATAATCTCTTGCGCCTCTCGGCAAGAGCGGTTGCGGCGGTTACAGTATCTCGCAGATTGCTCTGGCTTCGACAATGGTCAGCAGACTCGGCATCTAAGGCACGCCGCTCCAAGCTTCCCTTCAGAGGGAAGTTTCTTTTTGGGGAGGACCTGGACAAATTGGTCAAAGACCTAGGGGAAGTTCGACCCCAGCGACTCCCGGAAGATAAGCCTAAATTTGCTAGTAGGCATACCTCTCAACGGTACTCGTTTATGTCGAGACACAAGTCCAGATTTCGCGACGCTTGTCGCTATCGCCCTGGACAGCCTTCCTCCTCTGTGACTTCTGGACGTTTTGGCCAGAGATTGCAGTCCTTTCGGGGTGCCCGCAAGGGATCTAAGAACTACTTGGTGTCTTCCAAGTTTGCGGGGCCCGCAAAATCTTCCCGCTGACTGGCCGGACAATCTGCCACAGGAGCCTTTTATGGAGGGCGGTCCGTCCAAAGGGATCCCTCTGATAGGTGGACGTTTGGCTCTATTTTCTCGTCAGTGGTCTCTCATTATGTCAGATCAGTGGGTCCTCGACATAGTCATGGAAGAAGATGGTATGAATTCCCCCACCACACAACAGCAAAACGCAACCATACATCACACTACCATCTACTTAGCATTCCTCTACAAGTCATCAACAAAACACAAACTGAAAAGCTACATCGCCAACACTTCCTAAAATGTGCATTGATAAATGCAAGATCCATACGATCAAAATGGCCTGCAGCCATGGACCTGATTCCTCAATACAATCTCGACATCCTGATGGTCACGGAAACATGGCTATCCGATTGTGACAACATCCTCCTGAATCAGATGCTGCCTCCAGGATTTGACCTTTACACATGCCACAGGTCCACTCAAAAAGGAGGCGGGACGCTCATCCTCGCCAAAACAGATCTTAATTTCAAGCTATGCAACTCCTCCAGCTCAACCCACCTCGACGCCCTCACTATATCTAATGAACTCTGCGCAATCAACCTTCTTTATCGAGCACCCTCCCCATCACCGGATGACCTTCCAACAATAATCGAGCTCGCGTGCGCAACATCCACCTCACGCTCTCCAAATTGGATAGTTGGTGATTTCAACCTCCCATCTCTCCATAACAGCCACACAGAAGCATTTCTAGACGCACTGGAGGATCTAGGCTACAAACAATACGTCGACTCTCCCACCCACACTAAAGGAGGTAAACTAGACCTCATTTTCGCACCCCATTCCAACACCGTAACACACCAAGCCCTTGCACTGTCGACTATACCTGTGCCTTGGTCTGATCACAATCTTATCCGATTCAATATACCCACTTATACTTCACACAAGATCCAAATACCATCCAATTCACCTGGAACCCACACAGCCCGCTTTCAACCTCTCAACCGTGACAAGGTCCTAGATAACCTTCAACCACTCATGACCAACACCTCCCTCAACTTAGATGACCTTATATCCAAATGGGACGAGAACCTCAGAGCCGCCTCTTGTCCATTACACAATGATAAGAAAACAAGAAAAACGAGAACACGCGCCATGGTTCTCTACTGACCTTCGTACATCTCTCATCCACTTACGCAAACTTGAAAGACAGTGGCGAAGAACCCACTCTCCGGAGGCCCTTGAAACATATAACTCACACTTAACTACCCACCGTGAGAAGATAACACTGAGTAAGAAGCTCTACCACACAAACCTATTGAAACGCTCCATCAATAAACCACATACACTGTTCAGATTAGTAAAATCCATAACAAGAGAGCCAGTTTCAGCCCAACCTGCAATGCCGCAACCACAGGACTATGCAAACTACCTGCAATCAAAAATGATTAAGGCCAGCACGAGCGCAATTACCAACAATCCTTCTGTATCACCTAAGGGATCTCAAATAACTCCATTTTGCAATTTCAATACAATATCAACTAATGAGATTGAGAACATCATTGCTTCCATCAATCCTAGCACTGCACCTAATGACCCATGCCCAGCCAGCTGGATCAAAGATCTGCGACATGATCTAAGCCAAATCTTGTGCAAGATACTGAACCAGTCCTTTCTAACAGGCTTATTCCCCCAGAGTTTAAAACACACCTCTATCAAGCCCCTACTGAAAAACAGTAAACTTGATCCATCCAAAGTTGATTCATTTAGACCAATCTCGAGCATCCCCCAGCTTGCAAAAATCATCGAGAAAGCTGCCCAACAACAGATCCAACATCATATTGACACTGAAGCTCCACTGGACAAATCACAACATGGATTCAGAGAAGCACATGGAGTCGACACAATCCTTACAACCCTATTCAATGATCTGATCACAGGAATAAACAGCATCAAACAAGGATTTGTCCTCATCTTTCTTGACATTTCCGCCGCCTTCGACTCTGTGAACCACGATATACTTCTGCAACGTCTGATAGAGAAGGGGATTCGAAGCACAGCACTGGAATGGTGTAAATCCTACCTTTCCAATAGGTGGCAACAAGTTAAAACAGGCCAGGACTCCTCCGAACCATTCCTACAGTCTCAAGGCGTACCACAAGGATCTTCCCTATCGGCACTAATGTTCAATATATATATGCAGCCGATATGTGAATTGATCCGATCCTTCAACGTGCAATGCCTGGCATATGCAGATGACATCCTCATATACATGCCATTCAAAACTGACCAACCAGTGTTTGCACCAATAATCAATTGTTTCGGAGCAGTAACTGAATGGCTGCTGACCCAAAACTTAAGAATAAATCATAGCAAAACTGATGTTCTTTTTGTTACAAGGAACCGTAAGTTCGTACCTCCTCCGTCGCTACTGGTCAACAACATAGAACTGACGTCCAAACCCACAATCCGATATCTCGGCATCACACTGGACCAACATCTGGATATGTCAACGCATGTGAAGAATGTGACAAAGAGTATATATCATAAGATCAGAACACTGCGACACCTCCGCCCCCTACTTGATTATGCTGACTACCGATCAACCTTTCAGGCATTAGTCCTCCCACATCTTGATTTTGCAAACATCATCCTCCACGGGCTTTCTCAATCAACTTTAAATCCACTTCGTTTGGCTATGAATGCAGCTGCAAGAGTCCTCTCTGGGGCACCAAAATCTGCTCACATAACGCCTATCATGAAAGACCTCCACTGGCTACCCCTACAAGCCAGACTCCTATATAAGTCACTAGTCCTGACCTTCAAAGCCATGAATAATTACCCACCGACACCAATCAGCAAACTAATTCATATCACCCTCGAAAATAGGAACAGAAGGACTACTGCTATGAACACCTTAATAGTTCCCAAGTTGATGACATCATGTACTAAAGCTACATCGAACAGAGCTTTCTCAATATTCGCACCCATAAATTGGAATTCACTCCCCCATGAAATCCGTGGCATCAAAAGTCTATTACAATTCCGAAAAGCCGTGAAGCATCACCTATTCACAAAATTCTACCCAGAAGTGATCATGGATACTCTCACAACCAACAGGCCTCCCACATACACCAGATACCTTAGCACCCTTATACAACCAGAAAATGGTTAGACTACACGGTAGCCCACAAGACTACCATCTACCCGTAACACCCACAAGACTACCATCTACCCGTAACACCCACTTGAATACATGCACAATATCCATTCGAGCTTGAATTTTGTATAGAGTTAAGTATATATAATATAATGTTGATTGTACATAGTTATCCCTGTTATTCCATGTTATATATGCCCCGTTCTCTGTAAACTCAATGTTGCCTGTATGCATTGCAGTATATTTTGTTCAATGTAAACCGCGCTGATTTTAATAGCGCGGTATAGAAGAGATGTTAAATAAATAAATAAATAAATAAATAAATAGTCTCCCATGGTTATGTTCTCGAATGTTCCCAGCCCATTCCTGAGGTGTTTGTCATCTCACCAAGTGGAAGATCACTAAAGAGAGCGGCGGTTCGCTCCACTGTCCGCCGCCTGCTTCTTTTGAGCGTGATTAGACCTGTCCCTTGTGAAGAAAGTGGCTGCGGGCGTTACTCCATTTATTTCGTAGTACCCAAGAAGGATGGTTCCTTCCGCCCAATTCTAAACCTCAAAGGTGTAAATCGTTTTTGGCGGGTTCCATGTTTCCGGATGGAGACTTTTCGATCGGTGATCCAGGCGGTGCATGCAGGAGAGTTCCTCGCCTCTCTAGATCTGGCAGAGGTTTACTTCCACATTCCTATAAAGGACGACCAGCAGCATTCCCTGTGCTTTGCGGTACTGGGTCAGCACTTCCAGTTTTGTGCGATGCCTTTCGGCCTGGCCTCGGCTCCGCGCACCTTCTCAAAGGTCATGATAGTGGTTGCAGCAGCTCTGCACAAACAAGGAATCTGGGTGCATCCTTACCTGGACGATTGGTTAATTTGAGCGGACTCCCTGCTGGAAGCGCGTCGGGCAGTGACTCAAATGGTTTCTTTCCTCGAGAAACTCGGCTGGGTGGTAAATGTTGCCAAAAATCATCTTCAGCCGTCGCAGCAACTCGAGTTTCTAGGAGCCCACTTCAACACGGCGAAGGGAAAGGTCTTTCTAACACATGAAAGGCTTCACAAGTTCACAGTCTTGCTGCGTTTGTTCCTTCGTCAGACAGCTCCGAGGGTCTGGGATTACCTGCAGATTTGGGGTCCCCTGTGTCGGACGTCTACGACATTCGAATGCCGCTCCTCCTGGAGACCCGACGCAGTCTGCTTTGGTGGCTGGCGCCCCATCGTCTTCTCAAAGGTGTTTCCCTGGAGACTCCTCGTTGGGTTCTAGTGACAACGGATGCAAGTCTCTTCGGCTGGAGTGCTTTCTGTCAGCATCAGTCGACGCAAGGGACATGGTTGACTCAGGAGGTGCAATGGTCCATAAATCGACTGGAAGTGCGGGCGGTTCTCCTGGCTTTGCAGCATTTTCTGCCTCTCCTCAAGGCACAGGCGGTACGAGTTCTATGCGACAACGCAACAACAGTGACATATATCAACCGCCAGGGTGGCACCAAGTCTCTAGGAGTATCCAAGGAAATGGCCCTTCCCTGGGCAGAAGCACATCTGCAGGCTCTCTCGGCACAATACATCAACGGGGTGCAAAACTTGCAAGCCGACTTCCTCAGCCGACACACTCTCAATCCCGGGGAGTGGGAGCTAGCCCCTTGGGCTTTTCAGAGAATTGTACAAACATGGGGGCAACCGGTAATAGATCTTATGGCGATGGCAGCGAATACCAAGGTACTGGAATTTTTCAGTCACAGGAGGGAGCTTCAGTCCTCCGGATTAGATGCCCTGGCTCAACCGTGGCTGCAGGGGGAACTGCTATGTTTTTCTCCATGGGTTCTCATCAGCAGAGTACACCGGAGAATTCTGGCACATCAGGAGAAAGTGATCCTGGTGGCTCCTGACTGGCCTTGGAGGCCTTGGTATGCGGACCTAGTTTGTTTAACTCGAGTACCAGCATTGCATCTGGGTGCTCATCGGGGTCTTCTACGTCAAGGTCCAATTCTGATGGACGACCCGGCTCTCTACTCACTTACGGCCTGGCTCTTGAACGCTAATGCCTAAGCAGTAAAGGTTATTCGAGTAGTGTGGTCGCATCCCTTCTAAAGGTGCGCCGTCTGTCGACTTCATCTGCGTGTGCCCGAGTTTGGTGCATCTTTGAGGCTTGGTGCACGCAGCGCCGTATCTCTCCTTGGAAGGTGGGAATCCCGAAGATTCTTACCTTCCTCCAGGGGGGTCTGGATAAAGGGCTAGCGCTGGGATCCCTCCGAGTGCAAGTAGCTGCATTGACTTGTTTTTGGGGACCTGTTGGTGGTCGCTATTTAGCGTCCCATGCGGATGTGTCCCATTTCCTTAAGGCGGTTAAGGTGGTTTGTCCTACGGTTTGACCTCTGGTATCGGCATGGGATCTGTCCCTCGCCTTAAAGGTTTGATGCGGGCTCCTTTTGAGCCACTTAAGCACATCACAGTGAGAGATTTGGCGCTTAAAACAGTGTTTCTTGTAGCAATGACTTTGGCACGCAGAGAATCTGAATTACAAGCACTGTCCTGCAGGGATCCCTATCTTTCCTTCTCTTGCGTACTGTTCCTTCTTTCCTTCAAAAGGTACTTATTTCTTTTCATATCAATGAGCCAATTTTCCTACTGTGTTTTCGCAGGATCAGTGTGCGGGCGAAAATAAGGGACTCTGTTGTCTGGATCTTGGCAGGACCCTTCGTAGGTATCTTCGGGTAACAAATCCTTTCCGTATCTCTGATCATCTTTTCGTGCTTTTTGCTGGACCCCGTAAGGGTCAAGCTGCTTCCAAGCACACAATGGCTCGGTGGTTGTGGTTAGCAATTGAATCGGCGTACATCCTTAAGGGAAAGCCTTCCTATCAGTTTCCGAGCGCACTCTACGCAGGCGCAAGCTACGTCTTGGGAGGAGCGCACTCAAGATCATCCTCTTGATATCTGTAGGGCAGCCACTTGGTCCTCCCTATCCACTTTTGTGCGTCATTATTGGCTTGTGTCACCAGTAACCTCCCCAGAGCCTGGGGCACGTAGGGTTGGTCAGCCTGGGTATCCTAACTTAGAAAGTATGGCAGAGTATTTGTTCCTGCACTGCCTTATGGGAGTTGTAGTTCCTCTTACTCTCCAAGAAAGATAATTGTAGTTGAGTGGTTTCAGGCAAAATGACAAGGTTTTTATTTCCCCTTCCGGGCGGATTAAATGCATGTGAAAACTTAGGACAAAATAGCCATATGCAACTGGCATAAAGAAAACATTTCAGGAACTTAGGACAAAACAGCTTCTTTTGCTTCATGCTTCAAAGTATGCAGTGCTTAACCCAAACACAAAAGTAACAGTCACTTTTTATACAAAAAGAAACACTTTGCTTTTCTTCTGCTGTTCAGACAGCCTTCTTAACAGCCTGGTCAGCAAAGTGATATAATATGATCAGCTAGTGATAACGTGCAGTCCATTTGCTCATCTGTTATATCCTCAATAACAGGCCCTATCTGCATTTCCTCTGAATCACTATCAGCTGGGTAAGTTTGCACACTGCTATACGGCGTTTCAAAGTACACTCCCCCTCTGTCTTCCCGAGGCTTCTCTTTATAACACTCTAATGAGTGGGGTTGTGAAGTGCCGTATATATTGGAGTTAGTATAAGGAGAGTCCAATACTTCTTGGCAGGCACAAGGAAAACCTTTATAGCTAGTTTCACCTCTGTATAATTTGTGCAGCCTACCTTTTGGCTTTAGAAAGGAAGAACTCCTTAGCACTGCTGGGCCAGCAAGGGTTCCAAACACTGGATGTGTTTTCCTGCCTTTTAGCTCCTCAGCCTTTTCCTCAGACATACAAATATCCTCTGCCCAGCACCTCTCTCTCTCTGGAGTTTCTGAGTGCTCCCAAACTAGCCTCTCAGGCAGTCTCTCCCTCCGGCTGCCTTCAAGGTATGGCACCGGTCCTGGGCTGCTCCCACCTGGCTTCTGGGCACGAGTCCTTCTTACTCTGGCTTCCTGTGCTGTGTCTGCCGTTGCTCTCTTCACCTCCTCTGTTGCTCTCCTGGTCAAATCTAGTTAGCACTTTTTATATCCCTGCTTCTTAGGGCTCAGCTCTGCCCCTCCCCCAACCAGATGTTTTCCCTTAACTCCTGAGCTTGGGGATACGTTGCAGCATGGGCGTGTTTGTTCCTCTCGTGACTCACTTTGTTTACGTTTCCCTTGGAAACCCTGAGCCATGTGCTCTTCCTGCCTGTCAGTTTCTGAAGCAAATTCCTCTGCTTCACTTAGTTCATAGGCTCAGAAGGGTCTTCTACTTGACACTTGATACTCAAGCTCGGGAAGATGCACAGTTCGGAGCAAAGGTTGTCTCGGCAACTGTGTCTTCCCACCCAAAGGACACTTAGCTTGGGTACTTACCACTTTTCTGGACTGGTCTAGCAGGATGTACTGGAAGGAGAAATTTTCACTTACCATTAATTTCTTTTCCTGGAATCCTGCTAGACCAGTCCAGGACCCTCCCTATTCTGACTATCTGATTCAGAGGTGTATTGCGGGGCAGCCAAGAATTTGCAGCGGAGTGCTATCGCCTCTTGTAAATATTGATGTTTTTTGGGGTTTTTGAATTTTTTGCTTCATGTTTTCCATTATGGCTTGTTACAATACTGGAGCGCCCTCTACTGGGGGTAGCTAGATATTACCAGGGAACAGCCAATCAGGCCAATCTTCTTCTCACCACCCTCTCCTCCCTTGGCTTCAAGGACCTGGTACTATCCTGGTTCTCCTCCTACCTCTCCCATTGCTCATTCAGTGTATGCTCTGGCGGCTCCTCCTCCTCCCCTACCCTGCTCCACATAGGTGTACCCCAGGGATCCGTCTTAGGTCCCCTCCTTTTCTCTCTCTACACCCAAGCTCTTGGCGCGCTTATCTCCTCCCACAGCTTTCAGTACCATCTTTATGCTGATGACACCTAATATTTCTCCAGCAACCCAGTCCAAGATCTCTGCCTGCCTCTCCGACATCGCTGCCTGGATGTCTCATCGCCGATTGAAACTGAACATGGCTAAGATTGAACTCCTTGTCTTTCCCCCCAACTCCTCCCCTCCTCTTCCCCCTTTCTCAGTCTATGTGGATGGAGCTTGTGGCAAGGTCATCTATCCTGAGTATGGACTAGAAAGGGGGACTGTTACTTCTGGAGAGAAATCTGCAACTGTGAGTATATACTTCTGGTAATTTTCTAAAAAGAATTCTTTGTATTAAAGCTACTTAATCTGTGAACCCACTGTTTTTGTTGGATCAGTTAGGGCCTAGTAGCAGCAATTAAAGTTTGAATTTAAAACACAGAGGAGAGCTTTCTGGTTACATTTCATACCCAGCAGAGAGCTTGTAGTTTAAATTTAATAGTCACTCAGGGCCAAGTAACAGCAAAGTACTTTTAGTTTAAATTTAACACACAGAAGAGAGCTTTCTGGTTTAATTTAGTACCCAGCAGAGAGCTTGTAGTTTAAATTTCATAAGAAGTTAGAGCCTAGCAGCAGCTAAGAGCTATAATTTAAATCAAATCAGAATTTAACTTACCTCAGCAGCACAAGACAGGGTACTGTGTAGCAGCCCTCTTTTAATAAGTGTTATTTCCCTCCCTCCCTCCCTCCCCACACCCACCCTCCCCTGGGATAATCATAGCTTTATAGGTACTTACACATCTTAAAAGACAGGAGGTGCTTTCAGGTGAAGCTCATTACCCAAATCAGTCATACACTAAGGACCTGAGATTAATTAAGCTTCAGGTGAACAAGGTATATTAAACGTATTAGGTACAGTTTTATTGGTATAAATACCCATAGCAACCCCTAGTAAGTAGGAACTTAAAGATCTAGACACAAACTTAAACTAAGATGCAGACAGCAGTCCAGCAGCGGGATGGGGGCTTTCCAGTCTTTTGCATTGAGTGTCACATGTATGATTTTCTGCCAGTTGGTGAGAGGTCTTACGTGTGCACTAGGTGCAAGGAGCTCTTTTCTCTCAGGGAACAAGTCCGTTCTCTAGAGGCTAAAGTAGCAGACTTGGAAAACATAAGACAGACAGAGAGGTACATAGACGAGACCTACAGGGATATAGTCCTGAAGTCCCACCTCCAGTCTGGCAGCACCCCTGTTGCCATGGAGGAGAGAAGTCACGTGACAGGAGAGCATCACCCTGGTGTGGCAGGAGGTGATCCTGTAACTAGGACCTGTTCTCCAGGTGATGTAAAACCCTCTCGCACCGAGGAGGTTTCTCCAGGGCCATGTGCCCATGAAGGAAGGGTTAGGACAGCCGTTATAGTTGGTGATTCGATCATTAGGCATGTAGATAGCTGGGTGGCTGGTGGATGTGAGGATTGCCTGGTAACATGCCTGCCTGGTGCGAAGGTAGCGGACCTCACGCGCCACCTAGATAAGGTCTTAGATAGTGCTGGGGAGGAGTCTGCTGTCTTGGTACATGTCGGTACCAATGACATAGGAAAATGTGGTAGGGAGGTTCTGGAGGCAAAATTTAGGCTTTTAGGTAGGAAGTTGAAATCCAGAACTTCCAGGGTAGCATTCTCCGAAATGCTTCCTGTTCCACGCGCAGGACCCAAAAGGCAGGCAGAGCTCTGGAGTCTCAATGCGTGGATGAGACAATGGTGCAGAGATGAGGGTTTTGGATGTGTTAGGAACTGGGGAACATTCTGGGGAAAGGAGGGGCTCTTCCGAAGGGATGGGCTTCACCTTAACCGGGATGGAACCAGGCTGCTGGCATTAACCTTTAAAAAGGAGATAGAGCAGTTTTTAAACTAGATATTAGGGGAAAGCCGACAGTCGCCAAGAGCGGATGGTTCGGAAGAATGTATCCTTGAAGGATACTACCAAAAGCAGAGAGGTTCCACAAAAGAGTAAAGTAGCCCAAATGCCCTCAAGTATGGAGCAGACAGAGCTTAAAGATCCCAATTTACCCATGTCTAACAATAGCCAAATTAACATGAATAAAATACATTCTCTAAAATACTTGTCTGCAAATGCTAGAAGTCTAAAGAATAAGATGGGAGAGTTAGAATATATAGCACTAAATGAAAGGTTAGATATGATTGGAATATCAGAGACATGGTGGAAGGAGGACAACCAGTGGGACACTGTGATACCTGGGTACAAACTATATCGTAATGATAGAGCTGATCAAATTGGTGGAGGGGTTGCGCTCTATGTTAGAGAGGGCATTGACTCAGAAAGGATTAAAGTTTTGCAGGAAACAAAATCTGCTGTAGAATCTATATGGATTGAAATTCCATATAAAAGGGGGAAGGCGATGGCAGTGGGGGTGTACTATCGAGCACCTGGCCAGAATGACCAAATGGATGATGAAATGCTCAAAGAAATCAAGAAAGCTAACAAAAGTTACAGCACAGTAATAATAATGGGTGATTTCAATTACCCCGGTATCGACTGGGTCAGTGTCACGTCAGGACATGCTAGGGAGATAAAGTTCCTAGATGAAATAAATGACTGCTTCTTGGAGCAGCTGGTTCATGAACCGACCAGAGGGGAAGCCATATTAGACCTAGTCCTTAGTGGAACACCAGATCTAGTGCAAGAGATAAGAGTGTTGGGGCCACTTGGCAATAGTGATCATAGCATGATCACCTTTGATTTAATTAGTGGAGGAGGGATAGTAAGGAAATCCACAGTACTACCTTTTAACTTTCGAAAGGGAGACTATGATTAAATGAGGAAAACAGTTAAGAAAAAACTAAAAGGAGCAGTTGCGAAGGTTAAAGACGTACATCAAGCTTGGGTGTTGTTGAAAAATACTATCTTGGAAGCCCAGACCAGCTGTATTCCACGCTTTAAGAAAAGTGGAAGGAAGTCCAAAAAACTGCCAGCATGGTTTAAAGGTGACGTCAGAGAGGCTGTTGTTGCCAAAAAAACATCTTTCAGGAAATGTAAAAAAGAGCCAAACGACGAAACCTGGAAACAGCACAAGCACTGGCAAGTCAAATGCAAGGCATTGATAAGGCAGGCAAAGAGAGAATTTGAGAAGAAGCTTGCTGCGGAAGCAAAAACGCGAAATAAAGACCTTTTCAAGTACATTCGTAGCAAAAAACCTGTGAGAGAGTCAGTTGGTCCATTAGATGATAAAGGGGTTAAAGGAGCACTAAGAGGCAACAAGGCGATAGCGGAGAGACTGAATGAATTCTTTGCTTCGGTCTTTACTGAGGAAGATGTAGGGATGTTACCCATGACTGAAGTGGTATTTAAAGGTGCGGAAGAATTGGAGGAAATATCGATACATCGGGAAGATGTATTACAACTATTAGATAAACTGAAGAGTAGCAAATCACCTGGGCCAGATGATATACATCCAAGGGTGTTGAAAGAACTGAAATATGAGATTGCAGAACTGCTATCAGTAATCTGTGAACTATCATTAAAATCATCTCTAATACCTGAAGATTGGAGGATCGCCAATGTAACACCAATTTTTAAAAAGGGTTCCAGGGGTGATCCGGGAAACTACAGACCGGTGAGCCTGACATCAGTACCGGGAAAAATGGTAGAAACCATCATAAAGAATAAAATTACTCAGCATGTAGATAGTCACAACCTAATGGGAGACAGCCAACATGGCTTTAGACAAGGAAGATCTTGTCTTACTAATCTGTTATGTTTTTTTTGAAGGAGTGAATAATCAGGTGGACAAAGGTGAGTCTGTTGATATTGTGTATCTGGACTTTCAGAAAGCCTTTGACAAGGTCCCTCATCAGAGACTTTTGGCAAAACTAAAGAGTCATGGGATAGGAGGCAATGTACTATTGTGGATCAGGAACTGGTTAAAAGATAGAAAGCAGAGGGTAGGGCTAAATGGCCAATTTTCCCAATGGAGAAAGGTGAATAGTGGTGTACCCCAGGGATCTGTGCTGGGTCCGCTGCTTTTTGACATATTCATAAATGACCTGGAAAGTGGAATAACGAGTGAGGTTATCAGATTTGCAGATGACACAAAACTATTTAAAGTTGTTAAAACCCAAGAGGATTGTGAAAAATTGCAAGAGGATCTTGATAAATTGGAAGACTGGGCATCAAAATGGCAGATGACATTTAATGTGGACAAGTGCAAGGTTATGCACCTAGGGAAGAACAACCCAAACTATGGTTACACGATGCAAGGTTCCACATTAGGAACCACCACCCAGGAAAAAGATTTAGGCGTCATTGTGGATACCATGTTAAAACCCTCTGCCCAGTGTGCAGCGGCGGCCAAGAGAGCAAATAGAATGCTAGGTATGATAAGGAAAGGAATGGAAAATAAAACAAAAGATATTATAATGCCTCTATATCGTTCCATGGTGAGACCGCACCTTGAATATTGTGTGCAATTCTGGTCGCCGTATCTTAAAAAGGATATAGCGATTTTAGAAAAGGTACAGAGAAGAGCCACCAAAATGGTAAAGGGGATGGAAGGATACTCCTATGAAGAAAGGCTAAAAAGGTTAGGGCTCTTTAACCTTGAAAAGAGACGGCTATGATAGAAGTCTATAAATTAATGAACGGAGTGGAACGGGTAAACGTAGATCGATTGTTTACCTTATCAGAATATAGAAAGACTAGGGGACATGCAATGAAGCTACAGGGTAAACTATTTAAGACTAATAAAAGAAAATATTTTTTCACTCAACGTGTAATCAAACTCTGGAATTTGTTACCGGAGGATGTAGTAAAGGCTGTTAGTGTAGCTGGGTTTAAAAAAGGTTTGGACAAGTTTCTGGAGGAAAGGTCCATAAACCATTATTAAGAAGTGACCGAAGATATCAATGCTTGACCCAGTACAAGCATTGTGGAACTTGTGTCTCTTGGGGAAACTGCTAGGTACATATGACCTAGATTGGCCACTGTTGGAAACAGAATACTGGGCTTGATGGACCTTGGTCTGACCCAGTATGGCATATCTTATGTTCTTATGAGGTGAGAAACGTAAAGAATTCACCCTAGTAAAGGGTCCCCTTTTAGGAGTGCAGGGTGAGAAAGCCACAGCCACACTTAAGAACCAGAAAAACCCCAGCTGGAACAGGTTTCATGCAGTGTCTGATAGAGTATGTGAGAGAGATTACAGGCACGAGGTCCAAAACCCTTACTTCAACAAGTTCCCTGATTACTCAAATACCAGAAGGCAGGGGGATTGCCAACACCTGGGAAGGAAGGAGGTGAGGCTAGAACCCTGGAGGTATAAGCCTATGCTAGAGTATACAGACAACCAACTGAAATATCCCCGTATTGGTGATAAGACAATAAATCAGAACAGAATCACCAAACAATACCCCAGAATTAATCTTAAACAAAAAAGATTTTTTAAAACAGACTTAGCTCAGTCCAGTAATATCCTTGAAGACTTTTGACGGTTGTTCAAGATTTGTGAAGAGCACTTGATACAGGGAAGACATTCCCGAAACGTGCACATCGTGCAAGGACTTCAAGGATATTATTGGACTGAGCTAAGTCTGTTTTTAATTACAATTTTTTGGTTAATAAAATGGATTGAACCGCTTGGAGCTATTGTTCCAATTTATACTTTGCTGCGGTGATATCCGACAAAAAAATCTTTTTTGTTTAAGATTAATTCTGGGGTATTGTTTGGTGATTCTGTTGTTCAGAGTATACAGACAAGCAGAAGGAGCAGAAGGAGCGGAAGGAGCAGAAAGAAGAAAGGAGGAGAGGAAGGAGAAGGCAGAGAAGGTGCTGACTCATACAGAAGAGCCGAGCTACCAACGGCTGAGAGGGCTGAATTCCCTGCAACAGTTTGGCAGCAAAGGTTGGAGCCAGGAAGTGGAGAAGCTCTCAGAGCATCGGAGAAGATGTCAGCTGAGCAGTCTGACCGGGTGGGTGAGTCAGAGCGCTTGCAGCTGGGAAAGCCAGTGTCAGAGTTGGGGGAAGAAGACATCCTTATGGATTGCTCTCTGTGCCAAGGTTTAGACATGGAGTCCTGAGGAAGAGCCAGCCTTGCAAGAATTATCCTCCTTGAAAAGGTAACCATTAAGAAACAGGCAGTGTGGTTGTAAATTCCCATATGTTTTTAAAAGGGAAGTTTACTGAAATCTCAGGATAAGCAGGAAGCTGTGATTCATTTATTTATTTATTTAACTGTATTTATATCCCGCCTTTCTCCGGGTCAAAGCGGTGCAACATTGAGTGGGGTGTGGGGGTGGACAATAATCAGCTTCTGGGGGTGAGGGCTATCACCAGGAGTCGAACATTAATGATTTTAACAAATACTTGGGACATAGACATAAATGTTGTGTTACAGTCTCTTAGAGCATATGTTCATGGAGGTGAACTAGGAGGGGGGGTTGGTGGTTGGTCAGAGGTGGGTGCTTGTTTCTGGTCCGAGGTATTCCTGGAATAGGGCAGTTTTTAGCTGTTTCCTGAACGATGAGGGGTCTCTATTGCATCTGATGTGACTTGGTAGAGAGTTCCAGAGGGTTGGTGCATACAGTTCGAAGGCTCTGTTGCAGGTCCGTTGATTGCATTTGGTTCGTTTATGGGGGATGGTGAGGGAGTTGTTGGAGGTTTGTCTGGTTGTTCTGTTGTGGGTTGGTCGGGGTAGTAGTGTGCGGAGCTGGGAGGTCTGAGTCTGGTAGAGAGCTTTATGGGTAATTAGGGCGGCTTTGTATTTGGTTCTTGCTTCGAGGGGGAGTATGTGTAGCTCCCTTAGGACAGGGGTGATGTGGTCTCGTTTCTTTGCTTTCTGGATAATCCTTGCTGTGGTATTTAAGGCGGTTCGGAGTGGGTTGGTGTGGGTGGCTGGTAGTCCGTGGTAGATTATATTGCAGTAGTCCAGGTGGGGGAGTGTCATGGCTTGCATCACTGTTCTGAAGTCCTGTGGTTCAAGGAGAGGTCTGAGGCGTTGTACTGTTTTGGCTTTGTGGAATATTGTTCCAGTGGTCTTTTTGATTTGTTGCTTGAGTGTGAGTGCTTGATCTATGATGATTCCTAGATACTTTATATGCAGTTGTATTTGCATTTGTGTGGTTCCAATGTTGAGGTGTGAAGGTGGGGTGAAGTCTGGGTCCTTTGTTACTATAAGGGCTTCTGTTTTCTTTATGTTGATGGATAGGTTGTTCTTTTGCAGCCAGCTGGATACTTCTGTGAAGCATTCTGTTAGGTGTTTATTTGTTGGGTTAGAGGTTGTGATTGGTGCATAAAGCATTATGTCATCTGCATAGATGTGATAGTTGATGTTGTGGGTGCGTATGATTGTGCAGAGTGGTTGTAGATAGATATTGAAGAGCATGGCAGATAGCGTGGATCCTTGGGGTATCCACCTGTAGTTTGAACTGTAAAACAGCAAGAAGCCAATTTATCTGCTAGAAGAGCTTTTCTTTGCTCCTTTGTTATGTGACAAGCTTGTTGAGAGTTTTTGATGGCAGTCTGAATGTTTTGAGTTCTGTTGTACCTGAAATGCAGCCTAGAAGGAATTGAGGCTGATAGAAGCCAAATTGCCACAGGACATTAAGCTTGTTTGGACTTTGTGCGGTAATTAGCAAGGACTAAAAGCAAGGTGGCAGCCTTGCTATCAAAGGCTGTGTTTCTGAAAGTAAGAAGACTATAAACAAGCCATTTTTGGGTTCCTTTGTTTACTTTGCCAACATCTGTAGCAAATCCTACAGAAATAATCCTGTATATTGTACTTTGAATCTTTTTGTGCGAAATAAATTTTCTGTTATATGCCTTACCTCGGTGGCCTTAACTACAACCTTCTACCTGAAGCACAAACACATCTTAGCAGTACTACACTTCCTAGAAGACACCACAAGGAAATAGGCTGCTAAGGCTGATAGGAGAAGGTGCCTTCAATAACCACGCCCCTCTAAAACTAGAGGCGAGTGGCTCGGGTGTTTTGACAAGCTACTATCCTTCCTGTTCCCTCGGCCCGCAACCTAGGGTTACCTTTGACACCTCCCTCTCCTTCTCCACACATATCCAGCTTGTAGCCAAGACCTGTTGCTTCTTTCTCTACAACATTAGCAAACTACGCCCCTTCCTCTCTGAACACATCACCAAAACACTTATCCACTCCTTAATCTCCTCTTGCCTTGATTATTGCAACCTACTCCTTGATGGTCTCCTCGTCAGCCACCTCCTTCCCCTTCAACCTATACAAAATCACGCTGCTCGACTAATCTTCTGCCAATCTCGCCACGCCCACATTACTCCTCTTCTCAAGTCGCTTCACTGGCTCCCTGTCCAATTCCGCATCCAATTCAAACTTCTCCTAATGACCTATAAATGCATTCACTCTGCAGCCCCTCAATACCTCTCATCTCTTATCTCTCCCTATATCCCCTCTCGAAACCTGCGCTCCGCTAGCAAATTACTTTTATCTATGCCTTTCACCCGCACCGCTAACTCCCAACTTCGCTCCTTTCACCTTGCTGCACCTCACGCCTGGAACAGCTTACCTGTGTCTCTATGCCAGGAACCCTCCCTGGCCCTCTTCAAATCCAGGTTGAAGACCCACCTCGTCACCCTCGCTTTCAGATCCTGACTTCTATCCTTATCTTATCTTAACCCTCGTCAACTCTCATGACCAAATTGTATTGACCATACTGTGCCTTGCACTATTCCGACCAATGCTCTGTAATATTCTGACTAGATTGTAAGCTCCGATGAGCATGACTCTGATGGGCAGGGACTGTCTCTTGTATTCTGGCTGCCTCTTATTGGTTAGCTGTACAGCGCTGCGTGCGTGGCGCTCTATAAGTGATACATAGTAGTAGTAGTAGCAGCCTATACTACCAATACTAAATGATAGAAGACTACAAACACCATGGCATCAAATGCCCGGATACAAATACTCACACAGAAAAACAAAAGGCTCAATCAGATCTTACCCAGCGTACACTGTGGCAAGGAGGCCTATCCAGAGTCTGGGGGAGGACAAAGAGATAGGGAATTCACCCTAGTAAAAGGCCCCCTTTCACCAAATCAGGGTAGGAAAGCCATAAACACCTCCAGGGATCAGAAAACTTCCACGTGGACCACGTTTCATGCTCCCCCTATTGGAATGAAGGGGAGAGGATACAAGGCTCAGAACCCTTTAGGCAGTGAATGCTTCAAGCACTCAGGTGCCCGGAGTCAGGCTGATTGCCGTCATCTGAGTAGGGTGGGGTTGGAGCTAGAGCCCTGGAAGTATAAACCCAGAGCAGAGTATGACTTAAGGAGGAGAGGAGAAGCAGGAAGCCAGGCTGAGCAGAGCAGAGGAACAGAGCTTCCAGCTGGAGAGAGTGCTTTTTGGCATGTAGCACGTGTGCAGGAGAGTTTGGAGCCAGGAACAAGAGAGATTCCAAGATCCCCCGGGAGGCTGTTAGCTGAGCATGCTGTGCAGGACGGGGACTCAGAGCCTATGCAGCTGGGAGAGCCCGAGGTGAAGCTGATTGAGGAGGACACACCCATGGACTGTTCCTTGTGCCAAGCTGTAGACCTGGGAATGTAGGGAAAGCAAGCCAGTCCTGAAAGAAGGTTATCCAGGAAAAAGATACCCTTATTCCACAAGCAGGGTGGCTGTGTTTCCCTTGTGTTTATAAAGGGAAAATTTACCACAGACTTTAAATGTGATTTTTGTTTTGTGCTTTAGCCAGCAAGGCTAAGAAGGGTATACAATAGGCTTGCTGGTAAAGACTGTGTATCCTACAATAGAGAGAACCTTTAAAACTACATTTTGTGGTTGGATATGTTTTGGACTATTTTTGCTTCAAAGAGTCCTGAACCAACAATCCTATGTGTGGTATGATCAAACCATTGTGTATATAAAAATAATAAATTTCTGTCATTTGCCTTAACTACTTGAGCCTGACTACAGCTTTCTGCATGGTGCACTCATACAGCTGAATAAGGACTACATTTCCCAGAAGGCATTGCAGGGAAATAGTTTTAAAAAGCTGAAAAAGCATACAGCAGAAAATTTCTTCAAAAATCCACACCCCTCTAAGCTAGAGGCGAGGGGTGGTGGCGTGACAACACCCATACATTAATCACAACAACCCTATCCTGATCACACCGTTAAACTGCATGCTAATTAATGCAAGGCCTGTCCGAAACAAAAACACACACTATCACGGACTATCTGCAAGATTACCAGACAGACATAATGTGCATAACAGAAACATGGTTGACTGATTCTGACCAGGTTATTCTGAATGAAATCACCCCATCCACATACACTGCATTTAACTGTCCACGCACACACAGGAGATGAGGCGGAATACTTATATTGGCCAAAAGCCAATACAAATTCAAAAACATCTAAACGATCAGCACAGAGGAAATCAACACCATCTCTATCGTGAACAAGTTCATCACAAGTCCCCAAACGCCAAATCTGACAAACTATCAACAGTGCTAGAGACAGTGTGCACATTCACTGCATCACACAAGCCTATGGTAGTTCTCAGAAACTTCAACATCAACTCGGCAACCAATAAAGAAGCAAAATCCTTTCTGAAAGCCATGGATGCTTTGCAATATACAGAGCTTCTGCAAACCCTCACACACAGACAGGGCAAAATGCCGGACCTCTTCTTTACCCCTCGCTCACTCCTAGAGCAGAATACCAATTTCCCCCCAACTGTTACCCCAATACCCTGGTCTGACCATCACATAACAACATTCCAAATAGCATTAACCAACCCAGCTCCTCCAAGTCATATACAAAGCAAAAGAAGACTTTTCAGAAAGAACAATTCCTGCAGGAAATTCTACCTAACTTAGACCAAGACTACATGGAACAGACAAAGCCATTGAAAACTGGAACCGCTTCATCACGGCAGCTGAGGAAACAGCACCAGAAAGACACAAAAAACACAGCGAACACAGTCTGCACCCTGGTACTCCAGTGAAATAAGGCAAACAAAAAAAACCTTATAGAAGACTGAGAAGCAATGGAGATGGAACAAAGACCCTAACACACTGCAACAATATAGAAACAAAGAACAAGAATACAGCAACCTTATTAATACACAAAAACAAGAATATTACACCAATCTATGTTTATGTTTATGCAATTTCTTGATATACTGCCCAGGCTGAAGGGCTACAAGCAGATGCTAGATACATTCTCTTGTCCCCGAAGGTCTCACAATCTACATGCGTACCTGAGGCAATGGAGGGTTAAGTGGCTTGCCCAAGGCCACAAGGATTTATTTATTTATTTATTTTATTTATTTATAATTCTTATATACCGCGCTATTATAATCAGTGCGGTGTACAGTGAAACAGAACATACTACAATGTAATGGGTCACATTGAGTTTACATTGAAACAAGGGTAGTAAACATGTAAGAAACTGGGGGAACTATATACAAATTAAGAATGCTCTTACGAAAGACATATATGGATCTTTAACAAGGCATATGTTCATGTGTCATGGAGAGAAGGTAGGGGAAAGCTGATTAACCATTCTCTATGGGAGGCTGAGCTATGGGGCGGTCTAGGTAGGAAGGCAAGGTGTTGGCTGTGTGCTATGCGTGGGAGGGCTGCGACTGTTGTTTATAGTAGGGCTGCTGCCATTTTCGGTAAGATCTGTATTGGTGTTTTGATAAAGAAAACGCATATGGCTTCTGCTGGTAAGAGTTCTTGCGGACCGGTCGTTCGAGACCTTCGTCCGCGAGGGTCTGGAGTGTCGTGCAACGGTCCTTCATTGCGTTGACGGTGTCGTTTACCTTCTCCCCGAACAGGGTATCCCCCGTGCATGGGGCACCAGCAATGCGATCATGCGTGTCCTCTCGCAGACCTGACGCCTTGAGCCTTGGTGGGGTGGGGGGGTGTGTGGGGTGGGGTGGGGTGGGGGGTGTGGACCCATAGGCAGATTATGTACCACCACCCCACCCCACCCCACCTCTGTGGCTCAGGGTGGGAAACAGGATCTACCCACCAGCAGATCCACATTCTACCTCCCTGCAATGGTGGCAGTAGAGGGGACCATCAACTCCAGTCCTGCTAGGGAACAGACACCCTACAGGGCAGTCAGTGCAGATCTGTACACATCCATAAGGCAAGGCAGACAGTAGGCCTGGAAATGCTCAGCTGCCCCCCACCACTATCTGACATTCTCCAGCAGCAAGCCTCCAGCCAGACACATACTAACTGCAGACAGTCTGCTAGCTAGTCCATAGTGCATGTTCCTGGAGGAGATGCATGTACCCAGAACTGGGATGTCAGCATACACACCAAGCAGATAAGTCAGTGATTGGGCCCCAAAAAGAACCCATAAATATCACATGAGAGAAATATTATATAGCACTAGGGGGGAACCTAGCCATGCCGTGGTCACTGCTCAGTCAGGGTGAGAGTGACATCCCAGCAGGACATGCTGTGGCCACCCTGTCCATGCAGGTGGTTGTCAGGTACTACAATGTCCGAGCCATTGACCTATGCCCTGTGCAGATGCATCCTGGGGTGGTGGGGGGTGGGGTGGTGGTGGGGTGGGGGGGTGGTGGGGGGTGGTGGGGGTGGGGTGGGGTGGTGGGGGCGTGGGGGTGGGGGTGTGTGTGGGGTGGGGTGGTGTGGTGTGGGGGGTGGAGGTGTGTGGACCCATAGGCAGATTATGTACCCCCACCCCACCCAACCTCTGTGGCTCAGGGTGGGAAACAGGATCTACCCACCAACAGATCCACATTCTACCTCCCTGCAATGGTGGCAGTAGAGGGGACCATCAACTCCGAGCCATTGCCCTATGCCCTGTGCAGATGCATCCTGGGGTGGTGGGGGGTGTGGTGGTGGTGGGAGGTGGGGTGGTGGGGGTGGTGGGGGAGTGGTGGGGGGTGGGGTGGGGGGGTGGGGGCGTGGGGGTGGTGGGGTGGGGGGGGTGTGTGGGGTGGGGTGGAGTGGTGTGGGGGGTGGGGGTGTGTGGACCCATAGGCAGATTATGTACCCCCACCCCACCCAACCTCTGTGGCTCAGGGTGGGAAACAGGATCTACCCACCAACAGATCCACATTCTACCTCCCTGCAATGGTGGCAGTAGAGGGGACCATCAACTCCAGTCCTGCTAGGGAACAGACACCCTACAGGGCAGTCAGTGCAGATCTGTACACATCCATAAGGCAAGGCAGACAGTAGGCCTGGAAATGCTCAGCTGCCCCCCACCACTATCTGACATTCTCCAGCAGCAAGCCTCCAGCCAGACACATACTAACTGCAGACAGTCTGCTAGCTAGTCCATAGTGCATGTTCCTGGAGGAAATGCATATACCCAGAACTCGGATGTCAGCATACACACCAAGCAGATAAGTCAGTGATTGGGCCCCAAAAATAACCCATAAATATCACATGAGAGAAATATTATATAGCACTAGGGGGGAACCTAGCCATGCCGTGGCCACCCTGTCCGTGCAGGTGGTTGTCAGGCACTACAATGTCCGAGCCATTGCCCTATGCCCTGTGCAGATGCATCCTTGCCAGGCCACTCTGTCCAGGCTATACCCATGGTACCTTGCTCCTCATTATGCACATTGGCAGGCTTACACTGGCAACAGTGTGGGCTGAGGAAGGTGTTGGCCACACTGGATAGACAAACACATGCTCCCACACCTATGCCAGCATTGTGCAAATATAGAGGCTCTTGGCAGCCCTGGCCACCGCACCAGTCCTGGGCACAGTGCAGGCACGGCTATGGTACACAATACTGTTGCGGTCACTCCCCAGGGTGGTAAACACTGTCAGACACCAGACCTGAAGCACACTCCACAGACATCAGAAAGGTTGCTATGATGCAGCTCAATCAGCAAATTGTGCTTAACTTAGGAATTGCTATCTGCCAGTAATCATAGCAACCTTTTGATAGGTGTGTACCGTATTCCCAGGTTTAGGGTGGCATTGCTAAGGTATGCAAGTGCTAGTATTGGGAGATGCACGCAGGGCCCAACATCCTGCCTTTCCAGGAGGCTTGGGATAATGGAGCCTGTGGGTGAGGGTGTGTCTGCCCCTGTTGGCCGCTGCTCTAGGGCAGAGGTTCCCAACTCCAGTCCTGGTGGGCCAAACACTATTTGGGTTTTCATGCTGTCCCTAATGAATATGCATGAGATACATCTGCATACTATGGGGGCGTTGCAAAGACATGCAGCACATCGATGTTTATTAGAGGCAGCATGGAACCTGAATGGTGTTTGGCCCTCCAGGACTGCATTTGGGAGACTCTGCTCTAGGTAATGCGCATGTTTATGGTGTCTGTGCTCTGTAGGGTAAAATGTAGGCGTATTGGGCATGTTTCTGTTATCTGCAATAAAGGTTCTGTCTATATTAGCACGTTTTAGTAGTGGGTAAAATATGGGTACTGGGTTGGCAGGAACCACAGCTGGGACTTGAACCTGTGACCTTCTGCTCCTGAACACACTGGCTGTGTTCACTGCACCACCATGTTGCCACAGAGACTTTGCATTCCCTGGAGATACCATGACTGTTTGTCAGACAGAGCCTGTCTGTTGCAGTGCATGGCACCCACCTAAACAGGACTAGGCCATGGTCTGCTCTGGGCAACTGCCACTGCCCCCTCCACCACCAGTACCCCTCTGCCACCATGCTGACATGTCTTTCTGCTGGTGGTGCGCAGTCTCAGGCCATCCAGTGTGTGGGTAGGTGGCTGCCTATGGTGTAGGTTCTGGGGTAGGGGTGCCTGCATAGCTGTCCATGCTTCCCCCCAGCACCGCCTGCCAATGTTCCATGCCATTGGGGGTACCTGCTGGGTACTATCCCCTGTGACACCATGGGAAGCACACTCATGCCCATGTTGGGCCCTCAGCAGTTGCTGTCTGGCTGCTCTACTGTTTCAGCATTCCTATGGGCCAGCTAGGCATCACCCTAGTCCGTACTGTGGCCCAGCTGCACCACAGCATGTGCCGCCTGCAGCCCTCTGTGTCCCCTTTTCCAGCATCTGTCCAGTTGCCCATTCTGACATGCCCGCCCTGCTGTTGTGGAACATGTGCACGCCATAGGAAACCTGTCCAATGGAGAGGAAAACCCTGCTCAGTGCAATTTCACTGTGGGCTCATTTACCTTGTATGGGGACGGAGCATAGACCCTTCCAAAATTCATATCTTTTTTTGGAGCTTTCTTGGGAGTGTTTTTTGATGTTTCCCATTGATATCACTATTGGCCAGCTTGATTATGTTTTTATTACATTTTCTTCTGGTCATTTTCACTGTTTATTTGCCCTTTTGTTAAGTGCACATGTATCACACTTATCACTTTTTGTAGGTTTCCCTGGTTTTGCTGTACATTGCTGACGGAAATGGATTCTTTTCCCTTTAAATCAGCTCTAACGCCAGGGTTTCACTGGCGTTAGTTTTCAGCCCCGGATTCCACAGCGTTAGTGTGCAGGGAGCCTCTCCCCTCCCACTCTCCACCCATTGACCCTCTCTCTCCGCCCCTGGGGAGCCTTCTCCGCCTTCAGCGCTCGTTTGTGCCGCTGCACGCGTTAATGCGCGCTAAGGTGCCTTATCGCCCGGTAAAGCTTCATTATCGCGTGACAGCAGTGCAAATAGCGCCCTTTAGTAAACATACCCCTTAGTAAGTTAACCTTAAACAGTACTTCTCAGTCTGACAGATGCTTGACCCTTCTCAAACACTTGGTTCCTTTTATCTCTCCAATCAGCTGCTTGACCAGCTTCTCTTCTTTTCAGTAGAGTCAAGTTTTTTGAACCCTGAAAGGGACCCCTGTTTGTCTCTCCTTTCTCAGTATACTTAACTCTCTGGGACCCACAAAGGAACCCTTTCTCAGTGCATAGAAATAAAGAAACATGACGGCAGAAAAAGACTACATGGCCTATCTAGTCTGCCCTTCCATATCAACTACAATAGTCCTCTTTTTTTCTTTAGAGATCTTCTATGTTGATCCCATGCTTTTTTAAATTCAGATACTGTCCTCATCTCTACTATCTCCACTGGGAGACTATTTCACGCATTTGCCACTCTTTCCATAAAGAAATATTTCTGCATATTACTCCTGAGTCTATCCCCTTTCACCTTCATCCTATGTCCCCTGGTAGTGAAGCTTGCTTTCAGTCGAAAGAAGCTTTCCTTTTGTGCATTTATGCCACAGAGGTATTTAAACGTCTGTCATAACTCCTCTATCCCGCTTTTCCTCTAAAGTATACATATTAAGATGCTTTATATTGAAGACTATTAACCATTTTAGTAGCCACCAACTCCATCCTGTTTATATGACTTTGAAGGTGCCAACAATACTCCAAATGAGGTTGCACCAAAGACCTATACAGAGGCACTATCACCTCCTTTTTTCTGCTGGCCATTCCATCTCCCTATGCACCCAAGCATCCTTCTGGCTTTCGTTGTCTCCTTTTCTACCTGTTTAGTCACTTTAAGATTATCAGAAACAATCACGCCCAGATCCCGCTCTTCTTTCATGGACAGAAGTTCTTCGCCCCCTACACTACCACTCCCTTGGATTTTTGCAACCCAAGTGCATGAACTTGCATTTTTTTAGCATTAAATCTCAGCTGCCAAATTCTTGACCATTCCTGAAACTTAGCTAGATCCCTCCTCATGTTATCTATTCCTTCCTGGGTGATACTCTATTGCACATTTTGGTATCATCCACAAACAGGCAACCCTTACCTGATAGCCCTTCCGCAATATCACTAACAAAGACATTAAAAAGAATCAGACCAAGGTCAGATCCCCACAGCACACCACAGGTAACATCCTTCTCCTCAGAATGAGCTCCATTTATCTGTACCCTTTGTTGCCTCCCACTCAACCAAATTTCTAACCCAGTCAGTCACTTTAGGGTCCATCCCTAGGGTGCTCAGTTTATTAATAAGTCACCTGTGGAACGGTGTCAAAGGCTTTATGGAAATCTAAGTACACCATATCTAGGGCTCTCCCTCGGTCCAACTCCCTTGTCACCCAGACAAAGAAATCAATCATATTTGTCTGACAAGCTCTACCTCTGTTAAACCCATTGCTGCCTCAGATCCTGCAATCCATTGGACTCCAGAAACCTCACTATTCTCTCTTTTAGTAGCATTTCCAATAATTTACTCACCGCAGAGATTAGACTAAATGGCCTGTAGTTTGTCAACATCCTTACTTCCGTTTTTGTGTAAAGGGAGCATATGTGCCTTTCTCCAGTCCTCTGGGACCACTCCTGACTCCAAAGAAGCATTGGATAGGTCAGTCAGTTACACTACTGCCACAAACAGTCATTCTCTCTCTCTTTCACAGTTGAGTCACTTGAGACCCTTTCTGGACATGATTAAAAGCTTGCACGCAGGACTTGGACCCTACCCCTTTTCTCTACTTGAGCCTTCACCTGGACTCTCACTTGTCACTCTGGGACTAGAACCTAGCAGATTGCTCCTTTAACTCTAACTCTCTCTGGTGCTTCAACACTGGGATCCCCCTTCCTGATCCCACTTCTTCAGGCAACTTCTGGCTTCTTTCTCCCTCCCTGGGGAGGAAAACCCGAGCCCCTACAAAACACACACTTTTATACTTCCCTCTAATGTGGAAGAAAACCTACTGCTGGGGCCTAACAGATTAGCCTATCCCTCATTACTTTGAATGGCACTTCGCTGGAGGGGGGACCTAAAATGTTCCTCCTGTCTCCTCTAAGGCAGGAATCCCTAATCTAAAAGACTCACAATTGCAAACACACAAAATCTCCAGATAAAAAAAGATCCTACAGTGAAGTACAAATCTATATGTGAAAATAGTGTTATTTAACTCCTTTTATTTACCGCTTTATCTGTGAGTCAAAGCGATTTAAAAATTATCAGAAACTCTTAACTCTGCATGGTAATGCAACATAAATGCCTGTACTTAAATTTCCCATGGGTAATTTTATAAACTATATTTGCACCTCAAATGCAGTTTTAGGTGCATAAAAGGGCTTTTATAAAATTAGGTCATGCATAAAAGTTTGCACATTACAAGCTGGGGTATATTTGTCGAGGAGGCATGCTCAAGAGAGGAGTTAGAGCAGAGCATAGGCATGGACAAAGTCACAATTTACTCGCATCCTTTATAAAATATGTGAGTGTGAATGTAAAGTATGTGCTACCATCCATGTCTGTTTGCGAGCAGGTGTAATATCTTCACTTTCAATCTAGACTTGATTTTTTCAGGAATGGGGAATTACGTTCATATTTTATGAAGACACATAGGTGTCTTGAGCCTTAATAAAATAGATGCCTTTTACAGCTCCAAACCTAGGCACCCTTATATACAGCTCCAAACCTAGGCACCCTTATATAAAAATATCCGCCACATGCATAACTACTGTTCTATTCAGAAGACCTAAACTGGATGGATAACGAATCCATCTGGTAGTCGCTGCTAGATGGATAATTGCCAGCTTCACTTTTTATGCTCCTCAAAGTCGGCACCCTTTTATTTGGATAAAATCTGGCCATTTAGTGAGTTAAATGGCCAGATCTTATCCATATAAGGGTTGGAATATTTGCACCAAGGTAGATTTGGGGAAGTCATTGTTTATCGCTATGGGTAAGCAGCATATACAGTAATCTATTTTTTGGATCCTGCCAGCTACTTAGGATATGGATTTGCCACTGCTGGAACCAGGATACTGGAACTGATGGGCCTGTGAAGCCCCATTTTGCATAAGATGTTGAGGTAGGAATTGGGAAGTCCAGGTTGGAACGTTCACAATTCCCCCCAAAGGCAGAGTCTTTTGTGAGATACATATAAAGAGGTGCAGGAGTGCACATGCATTTACCAGCATGCACAAATGGAGCATTAAGTTTAAAACTTATATTTGCATCACTTGAGGCTTTACATGTGTCTGCATCAGCATCTACATATTTCCGTATCGATTTTGCAACATGCTTGTGCATTTGTTTCCCGTGTATGTACTGCATTTTACAAAACTACAAATACAATATGAGTCAGTTAAGGAACTAAGTGAAATAACTCTTTTTAATGAAGTTCTGAGGTAGAGGTTAGACATCACAGAGGTTAGCACAATTGCCCCTTCATCACTGGTAGATATGCCAGATCCAAACATCAGGTAGTTGGCACTTGCATTTGCCTCAGAGCATATGCATAAGCTGGCATGGAAATATTTTAAAATATATGTGAATTCTCATTGTAAAATGGGAACATAAGAATTGCCATACTATGTCAGACTGATGGTCCATCAAGCCGAGGATCCTGTTTCCAAAAGTAGCAAATCCAGGTCACAAGTACTTGGCAGGATCTCAAAATGTAGCAAGATTCTAAAGCAATCCCCATACACTGAGGTACGGGTGGCCTCCGACACGCAGGGCCGGAAGAAGCGGGGAGTGGCTCTACTATTTCACCAGAGCCTCTCCTTGCAGATTGAAGAGATAAAGCAAGATGTCTTGGGGAGATGGCTTTTCCTGAATGTTTGACTAGACGGACACTTGCTAACTTTAGCTAATATCTACACACCAAATACGGGTCAGGGGCCCTTTTTTACACGACTGAAAGCCCTACTGGCAGATTTTGCAAAAGGCCCCATTGTTTTGGGTGGGGATTGTAATACGCACCTAGTGCCCCTTTTGGATTCTACGGGTCGCACTGGGGGGGGAAGACGGGGATCGACAAGAGCCCTTCAGCGCTTGATGGTTGACTTGGGCTTACGGGACATATGGAGGGACACCCATGCGGGAGAGAGGGGTTACACTTACTACTCCCCGGTCCATCAGGTCCACACTCGCATTGATTATTTTTTGTTGGATCAGCGCCTGATGGACGGGAGAGTGCAGGCTGGACTTGGAGCGCTGACCTGGTCAGACCATGCCCCATGCTGGCTCATCCTCCCGGACGGCACGCGTAGCGAGCACCGCCGTCTTTGGCGTTTAGACGCAAGGTTTCTACGACGGCAGGGTGCAGTGCAGGATCACGCCCACTTTATTAAGGAATTCTTTGAGTTTAATGAGACTGGGGATGTTCCCCTCCCCACGGTATGGGATGCTTATAAGGCCACAGCCCGCGGTCAACTTATAGCTGAGGCATCCCGCACGCGCAAAATGTGGATACGTGATCATGATCATTTGGTGAGGGAATCTGCTCGCCTAGGCTTGGAGCACGCCCGAACCGGATCGAGGCAGGTCCTACGCCAGTGGCGGACGGCTCGAGCGAATTTAGATGCATGTATGCAGAGAGAATTAGATAATAAGCGTCGGAAATTAAGGCAAACTTTTTATGAACATGGGAACAAAACTGTCCGTCTCTTGGCTCTGCGCCTGCGTCAACAGCAGTCCTCGAGAGTGGTCCGCGAATTACGCGACGCTGGGGGACAGACGAGGGTCCTCTCCCAGGAGATCTGTGATCTTTTTGCTGATTACTTGGAGCGGCTTTACAAAGCAGAACCCACTGGTAGGGATCAAGTGCAGGATTATCTTCAGAGGACCGCTCTACTGCGTCTTTCTGACTCTGACCGGGCTCAGTTGGACTCGGAATTTACGATTGACGAAGTGGAAAATGCAATCCGGCATCTGAAAACTGGCAGCGCGCCGGGTAGTGATGGCTTTCCGGCAGAATACTATAAGAAGTTCCGAGCACAATTGGCGCCATCCCTGACCTGTTTGTTTAATGAGGTCCTGGGGGCAGCTTCCCTTCCCCCGTCCCAACGTGAGGCATTGATTGTGATGATACCCAAACCCGGTAAACCCTTGCATGATGCGGCTTCGTACCGCCCTATCTCCTTGTTAAACGTTGACGTTAAAATCTTTGCTTCTGTGCTGGCCGCGCGTTTGAATCGGGTCCTTCCGGGCTTGGTTCAACCGGATCAGGTTGGCTTTGTGCCGGGTCGCCAGGCCGCCGACAACATTCGGCGTATGTTGCAGATTATTCATGTGGCTCAACGGGACCCACAACCAGCGTTGCTAGTGGGAATTAACGCAGAAAAAGCATTCGACCGGGTGGATTGGGGATATCTGTGGTGTGTCCTGGAGATAATGGGCTTTGGCCCTAATTATATTGGTTGGGTTTGCAGCCTTTACCAGCAACCCCAGGCGTGCGTTCGGATTAATGGGGGTCACTCGAGACACTTCTTTTTGGAAAGAGGTACACGACAGGGTTGCCCTCTTTCGCCCCTGCTCTTTGCCCTAGCAATGGAACCTCTGGCTCAGAGCTTTCGAGATCACTCAGGTTTGCGAGGGGTCCGCATTGGTCCTGCGGAATATCGGATCGCGCTCTTTGCGGATGATATTATCCTATCCCTGGTGAATCCGTCCGCTTCTCTCCCATTTGCAATGCAGCTGTTTGCCAATTTTTCTCGAGTCTCCGGCTTCAAAATCAATTACACTAAATCGGAGATCTTGAATGTTGGGGTCTCTAGGGCGGTCTGTACGGAACTTCAAGAGGCTTATCCTCTTCGCTGGGTGTCCGGAGCCCTGCGATACTTAGGGGTGAACCTAACCGTGGACCGGGCGGATCTTTTCAAAGCTAACTATGATCCCTTGCTTCGTCAGGTTCGGCGGGACTTAGAAGTTTGGAACGGCCTGCTCCTCTTCTGGTTTGGGCGTATAGCCGTAGTCAAGATGGTGATTGTCCCCCGCTTCCTTTATTTTTTTCAGGTTCTCCCGCTCCCTATCTCGCGAGCTACTCTGGCGACCTGGCAGCAGTTGCTTATGAAGTTTGTGTGGCATTATTGTCGCCCGCGCCTAGCGCGGCAAGTTCTTTTTGCCCGCACGCGTTCCGGCGGTATGGGCATGCCCAATTTACAATGGTATTATGCGGCGGCGCAGTGTCGGGCGGGGGTGGAATGGATGATTGCCGATAGCACTAAGCGATGGGTGCAAATAGAAATGAGCTTGGCAGGGGGAGCGGGGTTGGGGGATTGGCTCTGGCTTGGTCCAAAGCTTCGCCGCGGCAAATGCATCAGTAATCCCTACATTTCTCATACCCTCCGCTGCTGGGACCGACACTTCCGATCCCGTGACGTGGACTTATCCCCGTTAGCCCCTATAGTTGATAACGCTTCTTTCCCACCGGGTTTGAGTGACGTGGCTTTTCGGCAATGGGGGCACCTTGGCCTCAGCCGGGTCGGCCAATTTTTTGTTGATGGTCGGCTACAATCCTTTCGTGCATTGCGGGACGAGTTTGACCTCCCGGCTGGGCATCTCTATCGTTATATGCAAGTGACGCATTGGGTCAATTCTAGGTCCATTCGACCCCAGGTTGCTCGGGACCTGACGGATCTGGAGCGCTACTGTGAGGGGTGTACTACTACAAAGGGTCTTGTGGCGACATTATATGCGTATCTGCAGGGGGCCCAGGCGTGCCCGGCACGTCATAGGGTGCTTTGGAACTCTGACTTGAGTCTTTCTTACACTGATCAGCAGTGGGAGACAGTGGAAGCCCACCTGTGGAAGAGCTCAATAGCGACTAATGCCCGAGAAACGAACTATAAACTGCTGTACCGTTGGTATATGACCCCGGCGCGGATCGCGCATATGTTTCCCGGGGCTGGGGACCTATGCTGGCGTAACTGTGGGCAGCGGGGTACCCTGGGACACATCTGGTGGGCGTGTCCCCGCATTCGTGCTTTTTGGAGAGGTGTACAATTCCGGCTGCAGATGCTTTTGGGACTGAGCATCCCTTGGGATCCGGGGATTTTTCTTTTCGGAACCTCCGTGCCGGGGGCCCGGGTTTTGCAGCTTGCCTTACTCCGGCACGGCCTGAATGCGGCCCGACTATCCCTGGCGGCGGCCTGGAAGCATGCTTTGGCCCCCTCTCTCCAGGTCTGGCTGGAACGCATGTGGGACACATACTCTATGGAACGGGGGGTAGCAGTTAGCAGGATGCGTCTGGCTCGCTTTGAATTGGTGTGGGCGCCCTTCGTTTCTCGCTATGGCGCGTGATTGTTCTGGCTATTGGGGGTGATATGCTGGCCTCTTGGAGGTTTGTTCCCTAAGTGTGTCTCCTAGCTCACCTCTGTCACGAGCCCTAGCCTTAGCAAGCCATAGTTGGGGGGGTGGGGAGGTGGGGTGGGGGGGTGGGGAGGTGGAGGTGGGGGGCCCCGGGATTGGGGTGACTTTGGGGGGGGGAAGGGAGCTGGGGGTGGGGGTCCCGTTTTCTCTATTATAAACGAGTAAAAATGAAGACATATTGTAGATCATTGCTGAGATCTGATGTTGTGTTGATATTGTTGCATCTTTTTTTTGAAGATCTTTGTGGTTTTTGTATCTTTGTAATCTTTGGAAGTCTTTCAATAAAAAAAAAAAAAAATGTAGCAAGATTCTGTGCTGTCTCCCCCAGGGATAAACAGTAGCTTTCCTAAGTCCACCTTTATGGTTTATGGACTTTTCCTGCAGGAATGTGTTGAACCCTTTTAGGCACTTTTCGCATAAATATATGTATAGTGTCAATTGTCTGAAAGTTCAGGGCTTCAGGTGGCAAGGAACCTGTCTGTCCATATGCATATCTGTGCATGTGTAAGAATACACAAACAAACATGCATTTGCTCACTAGAGAAAATGTGGCAGCACCGTTCTCTGATTGCGATAGGATCTCGCCATGGTTAAGCCATGCGGTGGAGGAAGTGGATGATCTTGCGGTTGACTTCAAACTTCCTTCGCCACACATAAGGGTTAAGAAACTGGGAAATCACATGTTTTTCAGGAGCTGCAGCCAGGAGGAACAACCCATGAGTAAATGAACTCCTGAATGAAGGGGGAGGGGGGACAGAGAGAGAGAGAGACTGGGGAAACTTGTGGGGGGGGAGGGGGTATGAGAGAGAGAATGGGAGAAGGCATATGGGAGAAGGTATGAGAGAGATACTGGAGGAGGTCTGGGAGAGGGGTCATAAGAGACACCCACATACACTCAGTTCCCGACACTGCCCATCACACACACACAGAGCTGCTGACACTGCCCATGACTGACACACATGCACCTCCTGACACTGCCAATGCACGTACACACTCATAAACACTCCCCATGACATGCACACACACATGCATTCCTCACATGCCTGATTCTGCAAATTGGGGAAATACACCATTGTGTCACATTGCAAGTGTGTACTTTTTAACTTGTTTAAACTTGGCTATGCTAACTGTATTCACCTCATCAGCAAGTTCCAGAGCTTAATTATGCGTTGAATGAAAAAATATTTTCTATTTGTTTTAAATGTACTACTTTATAACTTCATAGCACAAACCCTAGTCTTTATACTTTTCAAAAAGTAAACAATCTATTTGTGTTTACCCATACCACTCCACTCAGGAATTTATAGACCTCTATCATATCTGCCCTTACCTGTCTCTTCTCCAAGTTGAACAGCCCTAGCTATTGGTTGCCCTTCTCTGTATCTTCTAATTCCACTATATCCTTTTTTGAGTTGAGGAAACCAGAATTCAAGGTGCGATCACACCATGGAGTAATACAGAGATATTATGATATCCTTTATTTTATTTTCTATTCTTTTCCTAATAATTCCTAACATTCTGTTTGCTTTTTTGGCTGCTGATGCACACTGAACAGAAGATTGTCATGTTGATCCTTTTCCAGGGTGGTGAGTCCATGGGGTATGTTTACTAAACTGTCTTAACGTGCAGCCGGCGATAGTGTGCAGGCTGCCATAAAAGAAGTGGGCGTGTCGGTCTTAAAGTAGCAAAACGGGATTATCGCGTGATAACGCACACTGCTGCGCACATTATCGGGCGAAGCGCCGCTAAGCGCGTTAACGCGCGGTAATCTTAAGTAGACATGCAAACATAGAAACAGAGGTGTAGCACAATGGTTAATATACTGACTGCTGGTACAGGGGTCATGAGTTTGATCCCCCAGTGTGCCTAATGCATAAAGCTGGCTGAGGCATCACCCTTTATTTTTAGGTAGTGATTTTTGAGCATTTTACTTTTATTTTAATTAGTGCTGCCAGCAAACACACCCTCACGGTGGCGTAACCTAAGGTGCCGCATAAGGCACCCCATAACGCACTCCATAGGGCACATTATAAAGTGCACTGTCCGCCAAGGCACCTTATAATGTCCCCTATAGGATACCTTATAAGGCGCTTGATAGGGCGCCTTATAAAGCGCCTTATAGGGCGCCCTATAAGGTGCTTTAAAGTTACAGTACTCTGAGGCTGTTTTTGCTGGCAGCACTAATGTACATTAAAAATAAACAATGCCTCAGACAGCCCTATCAAATAACCCCACCATGGGTTTGAACCCATGACCTCTGGCTTCACAGGTAGTGAAGTAACCAGTGGGCTACAGCTGCTAACAAACCCCTGGCTGGCTGCAGAAGGACTGCATGTCACCACACAAACTGTCTGCTGTGGTTACCAGGATAGGGTTAACCCACCCATACCCATGATGCACTGCACATGCAAATCAGCAGTCGACAGATGGGCACAAGATGGGGTATGCACCCCCACAGCACCTCGGCCTGGTAGGGGGAACTGACCGTGTGTGGTACTGGCACAGAGTAGCCACAGACCGTCACATTGTGCGGGTACTGTGCTCACCCTGAGGGTGAGGTGGGGCGCCCAGCACCAGGTCCACAGCACCTTTCATGGTTGAAATATACCATGCTGCAGGTCCCCATCATTGCTACTGTGTGTGATATGTAGTCCCTACAGACACACCTAGGGTACATCTGTGGCCTTTTGTATTTTCAGTCATGTCTAGCCCTTATGGGCTATGATTCACCCAGAATAGAAAAGATTACCCAACGTCAACTACAAGATCATCTTGACTCCAATTCACCCTTGCACCCATGTCAGCACGGATTTCGTGAGTCACACGGTGTCGAAACCCTACTGACTTCCCTGTTCAATACTCTAACTATAGGCCTAAACAATATCAGACAAGGTTTTGCTTTAATCTTCATGGACATTGGCCGCGGCGTTCGACACTGTTGATCATGAAGTTCTCCTGTCACGTCTTAGAGAGAAGGGAGTTCATGGATCCGCCCTCTCCTGGTGTTCCTCATATCTCAGAGACCGTTGGCAACATGTTCGTTCTGGATCTTCAACTCTGACCCCTTCCAGCAAACCAAAAGGTGTGCCACAAGGCTCCTCCCTTTCCGCCTTACTTTTCAACGTTTATATGCAGCCTATCTGTGACCTCATCCACTCTTTTAACATCAACTGCCTGGTCTACGCCGATGATGTCCTTATGTATATGCCATTCTCAACAGATCTCCTTGACCTCTCCCCCACTAATCGAGTGCTTCGATGCGGTTACAGACTGGTTAAAAATCACAAATGCTTAAGATAAATTTTAAAAAGACTGACTGAAGTCCTCTTTGTGAACAGAAACCCTGCATTCACTCCACCAAGGTCCATCAAGGTGCGTGACGCTGAGCTCATCTGCAAGACCACAGTTAGATACCTAGGAGTTACTCTCGATCAACAGCTCAACATGAAGGCTCACATCAGCAACGTAACGAAATCTATCTATCATAAAATCCGGACCCTCCGTCATTTGCGTCAGTTGCTTGAACCTGATGACTTTCGTTCAGTCTTTCAAGCCTTAATAATGCCCCACTTGGACTAACGCCAATGCTATCCTCCATGGCCTACCAAAGAGCACGATTAACCCCTTACAATTGGCCATGAACTCGGCTGCAAGAATCCTTTATGGAGCCTCCAAGAGAACTCACATCACTCCAAATACTGAAACAGCTACATTGGCTTCCGATGCAATCCAGGATCTCTTTCAAGATACTAACCTTGACTCACAAAGCGATTAATAACAACTCCGCATCTTCCATCATCACCGACCTGATATCAATTACACCCCCTAATCGTGCAAGGAGATCAACTGCCTCTAACTCCCTGTATTACCTAAGGCAATCACGAAGTGCTCTCAAGCCACTAGATCCAGAGCCTTCTCTTACTTCGCACCATTATGTTGGAATGCCCTACCAACAGACATCAGAACCATCAGTGACCTTTCTCAGTTCAGGAAGGCACTGAAGCACCACCTGTTCTTGCTTCACTACAATGTTCCGACACCGTCTCACACCAACCCACCTCTACATCCCAGGTCAACACGTTAAACCCATGCGCTCTATAGTCTTAACACGAAGAGCGGCAATCTCACCTTGCTTCCGCTCTCACCAGGAATCATATAGCTGCACTTAGCGGCTTTGTATATAGTTGCCTTTTGTACATAGTTTATTATGTTCGCTGTTTAAGAAACCTGTTTAATGTAAACCTGTTTAATGTATTGCCCTGTTCATTGTAAGCACTGATCAATGTTGTGAAGTGTAATTTCTGTTCACTGTAAACCGCGCTGATGTCTAATAGCGCGGTATAAAAGAAACTTTAAATAAATAATAAATAAATAAATAAATAGTGCATATCCTGTGTTGGTGCTATGGTCATATGATGTAGGTGAAGGGGGGGGGGTGTTTGGACCCATAGATGGATTACGTACCCCCACACAACCCGCCCTCTGGGGCTCAGGATGGGAAACAGGATCACCCACCAATAGATCCACATTCTACCTCCCTGCAATGGTAGCAGTAGAGGGGACCATCAACCCCAGTCCTGCTGGGGAACAGACACCCTACAGGGCAGGCAATGCAGAGCTGTACACATCCATAAAGCAATAGCAGACAGACAGTAGGCCTGGAAATGCTCAGCTGCCCCCCACCACTATCTGACATTCTCCATCAGCAAGCCTCCAGCCACTGCACCCTGCAAGGTGTTCCAGCAAGACACATACTAGCAGCAGACAGTCTGCTATCTAGTCCATAGTGCATGGTCCTGGAGGAGATGCGTGTACCCAGAACTGAGATATCAGCATACACACCAAGCAGATAAGTCAGTGATTGGGTCCCAAAAGGGACCCATAAATATCACATGAGAAAAATACTATATAGCACAATGGGGGAACCTAGCCATGCCGTGGTCACTGCTCAGTCAGGGTGAGAATGACATCCCAGCAGGACATGCTGTGGCCACGCTGTCCGTGCAGGTGGTGGCCGGGCACTACAATGTCCGAACCATTGACCTATGCCCTGTGCAGATGCGGCCAGGCCAGGCCACAATATCCAGGCTATTCCCACAGTACCTTGCTCCTCATTATGCACATTGGCAGGCCAATACTGGCAACAGTGCTAGCAGTGTGGGCTGTGGAGGGTGTTGGCAGCCACCACACACTGGATAGACAGACACACACTCCACACACCTATGCCAGCATTGTGCAACTATAGAGGTGTTTGGCAGCCCTGGCCACCACACCAGTCCTGGGCACAGTGCCAGCATGGCTATGGTACGCAATACTTTTGGGGTCACTCTGTCAGACACCAGACCTGAGGCACACTCCACAGACATCAGAAAGGTTGCTATGATGCAGCTCAATCAGCCAATTGTGCTTAACATAGGAATTGCTATCTGCCAATTATCAAAGCAACCTTTTGATAGCTGTGTACAGTTTTCCCATGTTTAGGGTGGCATTACTAAGGTATGCAAGTGCTAGTATGGGGAGATGCATGCAGGGCCCAACATCCTGCCTCTCCAGGAGGCTTGGGATAATGGAGCCTGTGGGTGCGGGTGTGTCTGCCCCTGTTGGCCGCTGTTCTAGGGCAGAGGTTCCCAACTCCAGTCCTGGAGGGTCAAACACTGTTCGGATTTTCATGCTGTCCCTAATGAATATGCATGAGATACATCTGCATACCATGGGGGCGGTGCATAGCAATGTAGCACAGCCACATTTATTAGAGGCAGCATGGAACCTGAATGGTGTTTGGCCCTCCAGGACTGCATTTGGGAGACTCTGCTCTAGGTAATGCGCATGTTTATGGTGTCTGTGCTCTGTAGGGTAAAATGTAGGTGTTTTGGGCATGTCTACGTCATCTGCACTACAGGTTCTGTCTGTATTAGCACATTGTAGTAGTGGGTAAAATATGGGGGCTGGGTTGGCAGGAACCACAGCTGGGACTTGAATCTGTGACCTTCTGCGCCTGAACACACTGGCTGTTTGCAATGCACCACCGTGTTGCCACAGAGACAGTACATTCCCTGCAGGTACCATGACTGTTTGTCAGACAGAGCCTGTCTGTTGCAGTGCATGGCACCCACCTACACAGGGCTAGGCCACGGTCTGCTCTGGGCAGCTGCCACTGCCCCCCTCCACCACCAGTACCCCTCTGCCACCATGCTGACATGCCCTTCTGCTGGTGGTGCGCAGTCTCAGGCCATCCAGTGTGCAGGTAGGCGGCTGCCTATGGTGCGTGTTCTGGGGTAGGGGTGACTGCATAGACGTCCACGCTTCCCCCCCCAACACCGCCTGCCAATGTTCTGTGCCCTTCGAGGTACCTGCTGGGTACTATCCCCTGTGACACTGTGATAAACATACTCGTGCCCATGTTGGGCCCTCATCAGTTGCTGTCTGGCTGCTGTACAGTTTCAGCATTCTTAAGTGTCACCTAGGCATCTGCCTAGTCCGCACTGTGCCCCAGCTGCACCACAGCATGTGCCGCCTGCAGCCCTCTGTATCCCATTTTGAAGCATCTGTCCAGTTGGCCATTCCGACATGCCCGCCCTGCTGTTGCCGCACATGTGCATGCCATAGGAAACCTGTCCGATGGAGAGGAAAACCCTGCAAAGCGCAATTTCACTGTGGGCTCATTCACCTTGTATGGGGACGGAGCATGGACCCTTCCAGAATTCTTATCCTTTTTTTGGTGCTTTCTTGGGAGTGTTTTTTGATGTTTCCCCTTGAGATCACTATTGCCCAGCTTGGTTATTTTATTTTTCCATTTTCTTCTGTTCATTTTCACTGTTTATTTGCCCTTTTGTTCCGTGCACATGTATCACACATCACTTTTTTGTAGGTTTCCCTGGTTTTGCTGTACATTGCTGACAGAAATGGTTTCTCTTCCCTTTAAATCATCTCTAACGCCAGGGTTTCACTGGCATTAGTTTTGAGCCTCGTATTTCACATCGTTAGTGTGCGGGGAGCCTCTTCCCTCCCACTCTCCACCCATTGACCCCCTTCTCTCCGCCCCTGGGGAGCCTTCCTCCGCCCTCCGGGAGCCTTTCCCCGCCTTCAGCGCTTGTTTGCACCGCTGCACGCATTATCGCGCACTAAGGTACCTCTGCGCCCGATAAAGTACCTTATCGTGCGATAACGTCACAGAGCGCACATTAAGACGGTTTAGTAAACATACCCCCTAATGTGGAATCTAGCCTCATAACATAGTATAAAATACTGTATAAAATACAAGTTACTTATGATTACTTTCAAAATCCTTAGAAAAATAACTCCCTTAACCCTCTCACAACTTATCAGAGTCATATCCAACGACCAACAAAGAAGAGAGCAATACTCTGGTTGCCCCATCTGAAATCTCCAAAACCAGAAAATGCACCAGCAACAAAGCATTTGAATATATTGCTCCAATGCTCTGGAACACATTACCAGTTAGCCGTTGGAACATTACAGACTTAGCTTCCTTTCGTTCTCATCTCAAAACTCACCTTTTCACAGAACATTTTGGGCACCACTCACCCTCAACTAATGCAGATCCTACTTAAATAACCACTCCCCTCCATCATTTAAACTAACTAAACTCAACACAACTGCCCCCCGAATTTATCCTTGGGTTTAACACCATCTCTTGGCACCAGTTATACTGTTAAAATGTTCTCTGTAATTGTTGTTCAGACTGTAAACCGCTTTGATTACCCGAGATAGCGGTATAGAAAACACACAAATAAATAAATAAATATAGTAACATAGTATTTGATGGCAGATAAAGACCAGTATGGTCCATCTAGTCTGCCCAGCAAGGCAGCAAGCGTAGGTGCACCTGCCGCTCCGTGCAGGTCACCCCTCCCCATACCTTTGTTGAGGGGTGTACCCACTGCTCCGTGTAGGTCACCCCTATTTGTTCAGATTGTGGTAAGGAGAGCTGTGCAGAGGAAATGGAATGGGAGGAAAATGAGCCCTGTTCCTTTAAATCTGGAGAGAAAGGCAGTTCCCATAGAAACCACAAGCCTCCAAGGCAGAGTATTCCGAGTGCTAAGCTCCGCCCACCTAGTGATGTCAGGGCTAGGTTGAGCACTGATGAGCTGCACATGGACAGGAAGAAAGGCGTGGTGCCTGGAAACCAGCAGTTAAAAAGTGTTTCAGTTTTAGAACAAACAGGAAAAGAAAGGGAAGAAGGAGCGCAACGAGAAGAGAGGGAGAAAGCACAGCAGAGAGGAACACAGCAGCAGCAAGACGAGCAGGCAGTGTTTGGAGTCCGTCAAGTTCCAGAAACAGTTCAAGTAAGAGGAGCTGATTCTAAAGGGGACAAGCTTGGAAGCAGAGACTTGCTGAGTTTGGTGGATTCTCAGGCAAGAGTAAAGGAGAAACAGAGGGTGTCTGGAACCCAGTGCAGGACACAATTGCCAAGACAAAGAAGTGTTTCCAGATGGGGAAATAGTACAAGACAGCATTTAAACCCTGAAGGTAATGAGAATGTCTTTTCTTTATTTCCTAACCAAAGCCATACTGAAGGCATTGTTCAAGAGTTAAGAGACAGTGCTAAACGTTGTATGCTCCTGAACTCTGGAAAGCAAAGCTTTAGTAAACCCAGAACTTATGCCAGTGACTGCCAAACCTCCACTCTAACAGAGCTTGCTAAATTCTTAAAAGGGAGAGAAACTCCGTTGCAAGAGCCTGTGGCTGGAGACCATAGGGAACAGTTATTGCTACGTTTGCAGGAGCTGATAAGGCAGGAGAATAACCAGTCAGCTGATATTCAGGATAGACGCAGTGAATGTGGAGATGAAATGGATATAGACCTGCTGGAGGAACCGAACAGTTCAGATGTTGAAGAAATGCAATGTTCTCTGTGTCTGGCTAAGAGCCTGAATAGCTGTTGATTATTTGCCTAACTAAAAGACTGTACCATGAAAGCCATTTAAAGACTGCGCTGTGCATGGCTTGGAGAAAGGAAGCTGCTTGAAAGTAAATGACAAAGAAGCTAATCTGGAGTACAGATTAAGCTTCAGAAGCCTGTTCCTCACAGGAAGTGGAATACTGATGTTTTAAAAGGAAATCCTGTATTTTTCTGTTCAACCTGTTTCACATTCTTATTTTGCCTTATTGGAGAATTATCCAGTTTGAGTTGAGGTTCATTTGAATTCATTGCGGAGGGGAAACCCCGAAATAAAATTCTCTGTTTCGCCTATTTACCGTGTGGTCACACTCCTTGCTCAACAAAACTACATTACCCAGCAGCCTTCCTTGGCAGCCATATTGATCTCTGATTTGATCTCTGGAAGGGGCGGTATAGAAGAAATAGCTAAATAAATAAATAAATATTGAAAGTAATCGTAGAGAGTAAGACAGGCGAGTTCACCTGCCTGGACGGGTGACCTACGACAAGATATACAAGATAGTTATTTTTATTTTTATTTTATCCTGTTGCTATAAAGGGAGCCACTGTGTCTGTCCCATGCCATTTTGAATTCTGTCACTGTATTTGCTCCCACCACTTCCATCGGCAGGGCTTTCCAAGCATCCACCACCCTTTCAGTGAAAACGTATTTACTGATATTGCCTTTCAGTTTACGCCCTTGCAGCTTCATATAATGCCTTCTAGTTTTACAACTTCCCTGTCTTTGGAAGAGGTTTGTTTGTTCATTAATACTCTAAGTATTTAAAGGTCTGAATTATATTTCCCCCTGTCCCTCCTCTCCTCCAGAGTATACATATCTAGGTCTTCAAGTCTCTTCTCATATGTCTTCTGACACAGGCTCCAAATCATTTCAGTCGCTTTCGTCTGAACAGTTTCCAGTCTTTTTATATCCTTTGCAAGATATGGTCTCAAAAACTGAACACAATATTCCAAATGAGGCCTCACCAGTGACTTGTACAGTGGCATTAGAATCTCTTCCTTTCTGCTGGCAATTCCTCTCTGTATACAACCCAGCATCCTTCTGGCTTTTGCCACCATTTTGTCACAACGTTTCGCCACCTTGAGATACTCAGAAACAATCACTCCGAGGTCCTTCTCCTGGTCTGTACACACCAACCTCTCACCCCCTATCGCATAGAATTCCCTTGGATTTCTGCTTCCCAATCATTAGACCATTCCTCCAGTTTTTGTAGATATTTCCTCATATTATCCACTCCCTCAGGGGAGTCCACTCTGTTGTAAATTTTTGGGTCATCTGGAACAAGACAGACTTTTCCATTTAGTCCTTCTGCAATATCACTTATAAATACATTGAACAGTACCTAATCACACCCCTAATCACCTTCCTTTCATCCGCGTGAGTTCCATTTACCATCACCTTCTGTCATCTGTCAGTCAACCAATTTCTGATCTAGTTCACCACCTTGGGACCCATCCCCAAGCTGTTTAGTTTATTGATAAGTCTCCTATGAGGAACAATATCAAAGGCTTTGCTGACGTCTAGGTGGATCACATCTATTGCATGCCCTTGATCTAGTTTTCTGGTCACCCAGTCAAAGAACTCAATCAGATTTGTTTATCAAGATCTCCCTTTGGTAAAACCATGTTGCTTTGGATCATGCAACCTGTTGGTTTCGAGGAAGTCCACTATTCGCTCTTTCAGGAGCGCCTCCATTACTTTTCCTACCACCGAGATAAGGCTTACTGGCCTGTAGTTTGTCACTTCTTCCCTATTACCATTTTTGTGAAGAGGTAGCACATCAGCCCTTCTCCAGTCCTGTGGAACGTCTCCTGTCTCCTAGGATATATTAAAAACCTCCTTTAACGGCCCTGCAAGAACCTCTCTGAGCTCTTTCAGTATCCTGGGATGTATCCCATCCGGTCCCATGGCCTTGTCCACTTTCAGTTTAGCAAGCTGTACTAACACATCATCTTCTGTGAATGGTGTGGAATTTACTTCTTTCCCATCTGTATATTTGTCAATCACAGGTGGTCCTTCTCCAGGATTTTCTTTAGTAAAAACAGAAGTATTTGTTTAGCATTTTCACTTTTTCAATGTTACTTTCCACAAATCCGTTCCCGGCACTTTTGTATCCTGCAATTCCCTGATTTTCCTTCTCTCGCGAATATAACTGGAAAACGTTTTGTCGCCACATTTCAAAAGCAGAAGAAAAGATGGTTAAAGATGTGATTTTGCTATTTCTCTTTTTGTCTTTTTTTACAGTGCCTTACAAAAAATATCCATCCCCTTGGTGTTTGTCCTGTTTTGTCGCATTATGTACAACCTGGAATGAAAATGGAGGTTCATTTGGATGTTAGGTAATGGACCTATCAATATAGTACACATTGTTGAAGTTAAATGACAATAAAATACCTTGTATATATAAAAAAAAACAAGTAAAAACTGAAAAGTGAGTGCATATATATTCATCCCTTTAGATATGAAACCCCTAAATGAGAGCTGGTCCAACCAATTAATCTCAGAAGTCACATAATTAGTTGATTAGGGTCCACCGTGCAATCAGTGTCACATGATCTGTCACATGATGCTTGTGTGTGTGTGTGTGTGTATATATATATATATGTATATATATATATATATATACTTGTTCTGAAAAGCCCCTGACTCTGCAACACCACTAAGAAAGCAACATCAAGACCAAGGAGCACTCCAAATAGGTCAGAGACAAAGTTGTGGAGAAGTATAGATCAGGGTTGCGTTATAAAAAAATATCCCAAACTGAATATCCCACGGAGCACCATTAAATCCATTATAACAAAACAGAAAGAATATGGCACCACTACAAACTGTGTTGAAGCTACACATTCATTTGAGTCTCTACAGTGGAGAGTACTCAATCATGTACCAGTGGATCCCCGTGGAGGAGATCGCCTTCAGCATTTACAAACGTTGGAGCAGAGGTGGATTTATTCATTGAATGCGGTTTGCCCTTATGGTTTAAATATGCAGATAGACTGGCATACTATTATGTATGTTTTGTTATGCCGTTATTGCCTTTCTCCCAAGGTGCGGTTTCTGATTGGTGGGAGCTCCCCTTGTTGAAGATTGGCTGACTCTTGTTTCTTCACACTCTTCATTGGTGATTGTTGAAATCAGCTGTGCATTCTCTCCTTGGACTGGCGTATTTAAGGCGTTCTCTTCAACACAAACCTTTCATGGTTGAGGATTGACCACTTTATGTTTTGATCTGAAGCAGGGTTTCTGAATTTTTTGGACCCAAAACGTGTCACGTCATTGGTTTCTGTGGTGTTTATAACAGCCTGAAGATCATGTCACTATGCAGCTAAGTGCACTGCAATGAATAGTTTTAAAATATTCACTTTATTAAAACGGAAGTAGTATAATGGGTACACTACTCGTCAAACTGATTGACAGGTGAGATAAGGATGACAGGAGCCAATCAGCATTCACTTCCGGTGTATGTCCCGCCTCAGGCCATGCCCCCTCCCATAGACGTGAATAGCAATTTAGCTACACCCACCCCCACTTGACATCATCCAATCAGCACCCACTTCCGGGTTTGTGCCACGCCCACACCCCACCCCACAATATTGGCATTAGCCAATCAGCACCCACTTCCGGGTTTGTGCCACACCCACAGCCTCCCACCCTCAACCACGCCCCTGCCTACATCATCGGAAATGATGTCACCGGAAACAGGGTGTCATCAGAAATGGACTGCCGCTTTTTGCTGACATCACCGGAAACAGGATGTCATCAGAAATGGACTGTCACTTTTTGTTGACATCAACGGAAACAGAGTGTCATCAGAAATGGACCGTGTCCTTTTCTGATGACCTCAGCGGAAGCAGAGTGACTGACTCCGGAAATGTGTTTTGCTTCTGGTTAATGCTGACATCAGCAAAAAGCAGGAACCCTGGAAAACAAAAATGCTTTTCTCTCTCCCACTGCCCCAGTTCTTTTTTCTCACAAAAGATTCTTAGCACAGCACAGGCTTTTCACAGAGGCACAGACAGGGTAGAAGCTTTTCCTTACAAATGTTAAACCTCACTTAACATATCTTTTGTTAGAGAAACCAGTGTTGTCCATGTGATAGAATTTTGCTTTTAAGACCTCATGGTTAGAGAGAAGTATTCTGGCAAACACAGAAATACAGAGAGAGTGAGGGAGAGACCTGAGTTCAAATCCCCCTAATACAGCTATTTTTTGGAGAGAGAGAGCTGAGTTCAAATCCCCCTAATACAGCTATTTTTTAGTGGCTTTGAAAAAACCAATATGGATAGACAAGTCTGAACATGCCTCTAGGGTGTGACCGCACATGTTATTGGTAGAAAGAACAGGCTATACTTTAAAACACATAGGGTTTGTAGAATAAATCCATTCTGAAGATGTTGGAAAAATAAAAAGAATAGTCAAAGCACGGCAATCATGAAGGAAACCTTATTGAAGAGCATTTACTATGACCCCAAAGCAATATAGAGAAACCAGTGCTGTCCATGTGATAGAATTTTGCTTTTAAGACCTCATGGTTAGAGAGAGGTATTCTGGCAACACAGTGTAGTTCAGACTGAAATACAGAGAGAGAGGGAGAGAGAGAGAGCTGAGTTCAAATCCCCCTAATACAGCTATTTTTTAGTGGCTTTGAAAAAACCAATACAGAGAGACAAGTCTGAATATGCCTCTCTAGGGTGTGGTAACACGTGATTGGTTGAAACAAGAGGCCTGTTCTGTGCATGTTCCAGGTGTTCTGAGCATGCTCCTGGTGTAAGGCTGTGTGTCCTGTGTAAGGGGAACATTTTAACACAGAGATTCAAAAAGAAAAAATGGCTCTTTTTGGAACACCAAGCAGAATTTCCAGCAGGGCACACAACATTAATTACTTTCTTAAGGATCGTGATGCCGCTGCAGAGAGGTATCCACCGATTGAAAATCCATTTGAACTACAGGAGAGTCCGGCAGAGCCTGAACAAGAAATAACAGAGAATGTAGATTTTCCAGATGGTCAGATATTATTCGACTCTCAAGAACTCTGCAATTCTGGCACCGAACATGACTTAACAACTGACAACACAATGGATCCAGAGGATATAGAATTATATTACACCGCTGCAAATGTAGAAACAAACTGTTTATTGGAAGAACTAGGATCAGCAGAGGTAAAAGAAGTTTTTTGTAGAAAAGTGTTGTAATGAATCTCCGCTCCTACAAGAGCTAGAGGACATGCAGGCAACCAATCTATGCTGTTTGTGCTTTCTCTGTACCTATCAAAGGGAGGCATTTGATGTCATAGCCAGCCAAAAGGACAACTCAAAAAAACCTGATGAAATAAACACATTTAAATCTGCTATACAAGCAACGGTGGGCTGTATTATCAGGAAATGCTGGTAGGGCATTATGCATAGAGACTGTGCAGCTTGTGTAATACATGCTCCATGGCAAAGACATCACGATTGTCTGAGGTGGGGACACAAGGAAATACAACAGAAAATCCATAAAACTTGTAACAGGTTGTGTCTAGGACCTATTGTAAATGTTGCCATGATTGTTGGTCATAAAATGAAAGCAACTGCCCTAGTTTATGAAAATTTGAATTTTTTGTTTGAACTCATCAGAGATTTTAAAACCACTAGATATCCAGGACAACTGCTCAATATTTTGTTTAGATCTGTGGCAGACTGTGATATGGAGCTCGTAGAAGGTTTAATCTGTGACAGAGATTATAGATCGTTCTTTAAAAAACACCAAGTTCTGTAAAAATTGACTTTTTATGAAAATGTATGTATTTCCAGAATCTATTAGCCGAACATACAGATGAACAAAAACTATATGTATGCCTTTATATATATTTTTTAAAACTTGTAATGCTCAAATGAATCATTTCACAAGACGAAAACATTTTATTTGAAATAAAACATTTTGAACCTACAGCTTTGTATGGTATGTTTTAGGATTGCCTAGTTAATTAAACCTACAATGGGTTGTCTGTAAAAATGGGACCTTGTGATTTATCTATTGTAGAACTAAAATCCACTTAAGGGGTCTGGGAATGGGGGAATGTGTATTAGCCACATAGGTCCACATACACAATATATAGCATCTATTACAATGTACTGTTTACGAAAAAAAAAGGCAGTGTGAATTAGCCAGGTCATATGATAAGATTATGAGATCCAGAGATGTTTCAGCTAAAGAGTCTGGGGGCTGTAAACCCCATCAAAGAATTTCATTTAAAAAGGCGCAGTACATTTCAGCTGCCAGAAAAGACCACATAGTCTCTGTAGCTTGTAACATCTGCAACTCTTCTTCAGACATGGTGAGTAGATATGAGTCTTACTTTTTAAAAATATTGGCTATGTAATGTTTCTGTCTCTCATGATTGTCTTTAAAAATAGGAGCAGAAACCGCAGGGTACAAATAAACTCTCTCTTACAAAAAGAAGACAGCAAAGAAAGTTAAAAGGTATGCCATGTGTTTTTTAATTTTCCAGCAGCTATGCTCTTTATAATGTGTCTTATGGTTTTTTTTTTAAATATTAAAGACCAGGAAGCTGCTACAAAACAAGATGACCACCCTAATCAACAGATGACACCTTACAGAAAGCCAAAAGACAAGCAGAATAGTGAGTATTCCAGTTTTATCCAGCACCTAGATTTTAAGGCCGCTGTAAAAGAAAAAAAAAGTATTAGCCTCTACGTTTTCTTTTTCAGATCAAGAAAATGTTAGAAAACCAGCACCTATGGGAGAGAAGTCTAACAGGAAAAGATCACACAGTGAAAGTTTTTCTGACGGTGAATCTACACAAGCCGGTACAGAAGAGCAAACAGCTCCATACCGAAAACCAAAAGACAAGCAGAATAGTGAATATTCCGGTTTTATCCAGCACCTAGATTTTAAGGCTGCTGTAAAAGAAAAAAGTATTAGCCCCTACGTTTTCTTTTTCAGATCGAGAAAATGTTAGAAAACTAGCACCTATGGGAGAGAAGTCTAACAGGAAAAGATCACACAGTGAAAGTTTTTCTGACGGTGAATCTACACACGCCGGTACAGAATACGGCGAGCCTGGTGAAAGCCGTGTCTCTGATCACAGTGTTTCAGAGGACAGAGCAAATAATCTTGCATTAGGCCCCGCTGAAGAATCAGAACCAGTTAGCTATGTTCAGTTTGTGAAAAGGTGGGATCGTAAATTGGACAGGTTTAATGGTGTAATTTATTCAGAGGAATTTCGGTTTATTAATTTAGACAAGGTAACATCATTATCTGAGGCTCAATTCGCCATTCGGCAAGGTATTCAACATATTCTGGATGAGGTTAGCAGCAGGGTTTCACCTGGTGATTATGTACAGGTGCATCTACACTCATCTCTTTTTCACAATTCCTTGTATTCTGGAAAGTTAAACCCAGAAGCATTAGACGCTGACAATTTCTTAAATCAGATCGCTAAACTCCTTCAGAGTCACAGAGAAATCTAGGTTTGTGATATACAGTCAAACCTCGGTTTTCATTTGCCCCGGTTTTCATACGCTTCGGTTTTCAACGTCTTTTCTGACTGAGATTTTGTCCCGGTTTTCATGCATTGCTTCGGTTTTCAACGTCTTTTGACTGAGATTTTGTCCCGGTAGCAGGGAAGAAAAGCTGTCAACGTAAGCAGGAGATGTTGCATGAATGTGGGAGGCAGTTCTTTCTCTTGCAGGGTACGTCTGAAGCTATATCATTAAGATTTTCTGCCATTCTGAAGCATTGAGCAAATAATGTAAAGGTATTTTAATGGACTGAATTCAATGTGATTCCAAAGAGAGCTGGGCACAGCAGCTTGTCAGGGGTGGCTAAGGCCAGATGTTAACATACTGTACTGTACAGTACTGTACTTAGCTTGCTTTCAGTGATGTTAAATGTTCATTTATCCATTTCATTAGTCATTTATATTTATTTCTCATTGTTTTCTGTATGTAAAAATATAGTTATTCTCTATAAAATGTATTTTTTGTGAATATTTTTGGGTGTCTGGAACGGATTAATTGGATTTACATTATTTCTTATGGGAAATATTGCTTCAGTTTTCATACGTTTCGGTTTTAGTCAGACTTTTTCGAACGGATTAATCATGAAAACCGAGGTTTGACTGTATTCCGTGTTGTTGTACTTGTCATAAGAAATCAGGGTGAAGGAGCTCGTAGGGTCTTAAAGACTATACCATTTAGCCATATTATTCATAAGAAAAGGATGTATTTGATAGACTGATAATAACCTGTGTTGTGTAGGTAGCCTCACAGCCCTCATGTCACAGGTAAAAATGACAGATGTTGAATTATTAGAAGGTGCTAAAAAACTACATAATGAATTGGGGTGGCCGGTACATAGAAAAGTCATGCTCGATGATGTAGCAATATTTGAACAGCATTTAAAGATAAACATACGCGTTGTGCTTTACACAAATTCATGGGTTTGTTTTAAGACATCAGACAGACCTGTGTTCCCTAAGACTGTGTTCTTGTTGCTACACAATGACCATTTCTATGGTATAACCAATGTCAAAAAATTCTATGGGGAGCGCAACTTCTGTAGTTACTGTCAGAAACCGTACATTCACGATCATACTTGCACATTGTGGTGCCGTCTTTGTTTGACACTAACGTGTGCGAATAATGTTGGTGTACAACAGAGATGCCCTAATTGCAAACTCTTTTGATGTTCTAAAGAGTGTTTAGATAGACACACGTATTTGGCTCTGAAAAAAGAAGTGGCGTGTTTATCTAAGATACTGTGCCAGAAATGTGAGTCTTATGTGGACAAGAAACATAAGTGCAAGGGCAGGCATTGTAAACTATGTCGTGAACCCCTAACCGGGGATGGCGTCCACTTATGTTTTATGACCCCTATTGGTAAAACTGAAACATCTGAAAAGTATTTTTATGATTGTGAATGTATGCAAGAAACAGGCTGGCATGTCCCTAATTACATATATGCGACAGACTTAAATGATGAAAGAAACTGGGAATTCAAGGGTCTCGAATATATTTCTGCCTTTATACAGATTTTTTGTGACAAAAAATTTAAAGGCTACACCTTCATAGCACATAATTCCAAAGGTTATGACGGGTATTTTGTTCTTAAACAACTGCTTAAGGAAAAGATGAACACAGGGCTGCTGGTTCAAGATGCTAAACTTTTACAAATTACCATTGAACCTTTGACTATCCGTTTTATAGACTCTCTAAATTTCCTGCCTATGAAACTTAGCAAACTTCCACAAGCCATGGGTTTTACAGGCAGCAAGGAGTACTTTCCGCACTTTTTTTTTTTTATATTTAAATTTTTATTGAAATTCAACTGTAATACAGATTACAACAACCAGGTGGTAGCAACCACCCCTCAGGATAACAATTCCAATCCATCTTTAGATATATACACATCCTGGAAACTTTAGTCCGGGGCGGGCCTCAACTCCCCCTGCCCAGCTGTAGCTATAACCATATATCTCCCCCCTACCTCCCCCCCCTGCCACCCCCCACCCCCCTCCCCCCCCTGAGTCGAGGCCTTTCAGTTTTTCAGATAATCCAGCATTGGGAGCCACTGATCTTTAAAGAGCTCTTGCTTCCGGCGTCGCACCGCTGTTAGCTGTTCCATCAGGGTAATCCTGCGTACCCTACTTTTCCATTGCTCCCCTCCCGGGAGCTGGGCCTGTTTCCATGCTCGCGCTATTTCACTCCGCGCAGCCTGGATACCCGCCCTGATAGGCCGAGCCCTCTTCTTGGGCCATTGGGCCGGCCAAATTCCGAGTAACCCCACTCCCATGTCCACCCCCAACTGCTCTCCAAATATCTCTTGCAGTCGCTGCCCCACCATCTCCCAGTACTGGCGCACCTGAGGGCAGTCCCACCAGATATGGATAAATGATCCTTTGGCCCCACACCCCCGCCAACACCGATCGGATACCTCTGGAAACATCCTATGCAACCTCTCCGGTGTATAGTACCACCGGTACAGCAACTTATAGGATGTCTCCCGCACTGCTACCGATAGGGCGTGGCGGTTGATATTAACATAAATCTTCCTCCAATCTTGAACCCCCATTTCTATCCCCAGATCCCGTTCCCAATCCAACTGATATGTGAACTTTTCCCCTCCTCCTCCACCCAAGCCCCGGTACAATTGAGTAATCAGCCCTCTAGACGAATACCACCCTTGCCAGAGTGCCACCCTACCATCACTATTCCCCATCCAACCCTCCCTGATCCGCTGCTGAGACAGAAAGTGCTTCACCTGCAGATATGGAAAAAAATCCCCCCCCACCTGCGCAAGTGAAACTTCACCCTGAGGTCCGAAAAAGGTATTAACCTACCTTGCTCAATAAACTCAGCAAAAGTAGCCACACCCACCCCCTCCCATCTCCGAAACACCCCCTCCCTACCAGGATCAAACCCCGGTGTCCCCCTCACTGGAGCCAGCGACGAGAAGCTTGCCCCTGGAGCATAATGTTTGTTGGCCTTGCGCCACTGCATCACCAGATGCTACAGGTAGGGATTATCCCGCCATCTTCCCTCGGGGAGCTTTCCAAAAATCCACGGCAAATACTTTAATGCCGCTGCCCCCGCCCAGTATTGCTCAATATCTCGAAAGCGTTTCGAACCAGTCACCCCCCCCGCCACTCAAACACCTGTCGCAATTGCCCCCCCTCCCTAGGCTTATAAAGGACCCTTCTGCTAACCCGCGGTCGACTATTGCCCCAGATAAAGGCAAATATCCGGTTCTGTATATTGCGCAACTCCCGCCTTGGAACCTGTATTGGCAATGATTGGAACATGTATAGCAGGCGCGGCACAATGTTCATCTTTACAGCGGCCACCCTTCCCATCCATGATATCTCCTCCCCCTTCCATCCCTGCATGTCCTTCTGCACTTGAGCAAACAACGGGGGATAGTTGGCCCCGTACATCCCCATGGGATCGGCTGTAACTTGTACCCCCAAGTATTTGATAGATCTACTCGCCCATCTGAAGGGGAAAGCGCCTTTCAAACTCTCAAGCACTGGTGTCGGTAACGAGATCGACAACGCCTCCGTTTTATCCCAATTTACTTTAAATCCCGAGAGAGCCCCATAGGCCCTAAGCTCCTGCATAAGCACCGGAAGCGAGACCACCGGGGACGTCAAGGTGAACAAGACATCATTGGCAAATAACACCATCTTATGCTGGTCTCCTCCCACCCCGATGCCCTTGATATCCACTACTGACCGAATCCTGGCAGCTAGCGGTTCCATGACTAAAGCGAAAAGGAGCGGCGATAAGGGGCAACCCTGCCGGGTTCCCCGCCCCAGAGGGAAAAACTCGGAGTACCCCCCATTCACACACACCGTCGCTGCGGGCGAGGCGTACAATGCCTGAATCCACGCCCGAAATTTCGGGCCCAGCCCTACATGTTCCAATACCGCCTGAAGGAAGGCAAAGCTCACCCTATCAAACGCCTTCTCCGCGTCAATAGATAGAAACATGGCCTGTTGTGCCTCCTTCTGGGCCAACCACCCCAGCTGCAATACCCGGCGAATCCCATCGGCCGCCTGCCGGCCCATAATAAACCCTGATTGGTCCGGGTGAACCAGACCCGGCATAAGGGGCCCCAGCCGCGTGGCCAAAATCTTTGCCAGGATCTTAACGTCTATGTTCAACAGCGATATGGGGCGGTAAGAACTACACACCGCTGGGTCCTTGCCTGGTTTAGGTAACACCACTATAGCCGCCTGGTGCATAGACCTCGGCAACCCCTCCCCCTGCAAGACCGCATTAAAGACCCTAGACAAGATAGGGCCCACCTCCTCCACCAGCTTCTTGTAAAACATGCCCGTGAACCCATCAATACCCGGAGCCTTCCCCGGGACCAGCCGCCGTATTGCCTCCTTCACCTCCTCAAGCCCGATATCGGCCTCCAAGTCCTCTCTTTCCGAGGTCACTATCCGAGTGCTCCCCTCCCCTCCATTCCCTAGATATTCCCTAAGGGCCTCCCCCTCTGAAGGAGGATCCGCAGAATACAGGCTACTGTAATACTCCCGAAATCTTTCCCTAATTTCCGCGTTTTTATACAACATCTTATCCCGTTCCCCCTTAATTTTTACCACAGCTTGCCGCTGCCTTCTGGCCATTAATTTATGGCACAGGAGCCTCCCTCCTTATTATCAAACTCATAATATCTCTAGCCCACTCACTCTAATTGAAAGGATATCCGCTCCAGCTGAAGAGCGTTTAGTTGCCTTCGAGTCTCCTCCACCTTCCCTCGCAAGGTCGCTCCCCCAAATTCTTTGTGAGCCTTCTCCAGCCCATCGAGAAACCCCTGTAATCGACCCTCCTCCTGCTCCCTGCTCTTTTTCCTTTGCGCCCCTATCTGGACCAGGTGCCCCCTTACCACCGCTTTCAGTCCATCCCAAAGTCCCCCCGTGGACACCTCCCCATTGTCGTTCAGTATCATGTACTCCGTCACCACCCCCTTTAGCCTCTGCACCACCCCCTGACCCTGCAATAAAAATTCATTCGATCTCCAAAAGGACCATTTCCCCTGTTCCCTTGGCTGCCCGAACCCGGCTCCCACCGGGGCATGATCAGACCAAGTGACCGCCCCTATATCCACCCGATCCAACGCCTCCCTCCAATAGACATCACCCATCAAATAATCAATTCTGCTATACGAATCATGCACTGGGGAGTAAAAGGTGTAATCTCGGTCCGTAGGGTGAGTTAGTCTCCAAAGATCCTCTAACCCCCAAGCTTTCATCCAATTCAGCAGTGGTCTCCTCTCTCCCCCCTGCCCCAGCCTCTGTCCCGCCCTCCCGTCTAGGGCTATATTACAGTCCCCCCCCACCAAAAGCTTCCCCTGCGCCTCTCCCTCTAACCAACTACCCAAACCCTCCCAGAACCCCTTTTGCAACATATTCGGTCCATACACAGATAAGAAAGTGACCAGCTCCCCTCCTAATTCCCCCACAACCCCCACCGCCCGACCATCCGGTTTACGCAGCACCTTACTAGGTACAAATGGGACATCATTGCTAATAAAGACTGCTGCCCCCGCCTTCCTCCTACCTCCTTCCTCCGCTGCGAAGAATCCCCGGTAATGCCCTGATCCCATCAACCTCTCATCTCTCACTCGCAGATGGGTTTCTTGAATAAACGCCACCTGCCATTTTTGCCTCCGCAACTCCCCCCACAGCAATTTTCTCTTCTGGGGTGAGTTCAGGCCCCGCACATTCAGGCTACCCACTTTCAAACCAGAAGCCATACTAATCCAATGTGCTCCCCCCGCCCCCTCCCATATTCTGCCCAGGCCTCGTCCCCCCCTACCCCTCCCCCCCACCCCCTCCTCCCTCCCCTCCATACGGAACTCCCTTCCGCAAGCTACTGAGGATGTGACACCCCCCTTGGACGCTCCATTTCCCCCCTTTCCGGACTTCCTACACCTTCCCCCCCTTCTATGTGCTCCCATGGGCCCTTACCAGTCCAAACCCCAGGAAGTGCTGGCGTATGTCCACGCCCCTGGGCCTCTACAACTGAGCCCGTGTACTCTTACCCATTAAACATTTGCAGCAATAGATATTCAGCATCATATATATATATAAAAAAAAAAACAACAAGAAAAAAACCCAATTATACAGAACTTTAACAAGAACATCTTATCTTTACCTTAAACCGGGCTATCAGAAACTGGGAGGGTTACCATAGTCCTCCCCCAACCTCCTGGGGCACTTTCCCGACCCATACCATGGGGCCCGTGAAAGTTCGTGGGCCCTAGCTTCATTGCTACTTCGGCTCAGTCCCCTTATCAGTTCCAGACTCCGGCCCGAGCCTCTCTACACCCACAAAGGCCTTCATCTCTCCCCCCCCCCCCCCCCGCAGCCTTGTAAACAAACAAAACCAGGTTACCCCAAAAAATCCCCCCAAAAAAGGTCCTGTGGTCCCGGCTACTGTCTTAAGCACCCTCTGCTCCAACTCTCGTGCCGTTCGGGCCCCTCATTGACTTCATCCTGTCTCAGAGGCAGCTGCAGTCGTCCCCTCGCTCCGGGGCTCCACGTTGTTCTTCCGCTGAAGTCTCTGCCCCTTCACGGGGACCCGCTCCCATCCAGAGTGCCCCCCGCCCCCGAAGGCTCTCTTTCTCCTTCTCTCCTGCCTCAACTGGCAGCCGCGGAGCACCCTCTTGCTTCAAGATCTTCCAGGCCTCCATCTCAGTACAGGCCCGCCTCCCCCGGCCATTTATATCCATCAATATAGTGAAAGGGAACAGCCAGCGATATTTATAGTTCTCAGCTCGCAAGTACTGGGTGACCTTTTTCATGTCGCGCCGTCGCTGCAGCTTACCCGCGGATAAGTCCTGATATATTTCAACTTTATGGCCGGACCATGTAAAGTTCTTCCGCACCATGGCCGCTCGTACCACCTTTTCCTTGACTGTGAAACAGGATAAACAAGCCACTATGTCCTGCGGCTGTCCCCCTCTCGCCGGGCCCAGAGCCCGGTGCGCTCTCTCAACTCCAATGTCTATCGATTCATCTCCCTTCTCTCCGCTCTGCAGCAGGTCCACACATATCCTGCGAACCACTGCTGGGGCAGCCACAAATTCCTCTGTCTCTGGAAGGCCCCATAGGCGCAAGTTGTTACGCCTGGACCTATTCTCGAGGTCCTCTACTTTATTCGTCAACAGCAGATGATCCTCCCGCAGGCCCTGCAACCAGGCATCTGCCGCCGAATCCTTCTCCGCCTGCTGATCCACACGCTCTTCCAGCGCCTCAACCCGATGGCCGAGGTCTCGGACGTCTTCGCGGATACTCGCCATCGCTGCTTTCATATCTCCCCTCATGGCTACCAGCTCTTTCTTTAAGGAGTGCATCCAGCCCCACATGTCGCCTCTGGTGCATCCTTCGTCAGCTCTTTCTATTTCATCCTCAGACTCATCACCCGATGCCATGTGCTCCGCCGATTCCCCTGTTTTTGACCCACGATTCTCCGTGTAGGGGGATTTAAATTTGGCCAGCTTTTTCCTTACGGACATCCTCACTTTGACCGCTCTCAGCTAGCACCCCTTTGATTACCGAGATGGGGTAAAATAAGCACTTTTCCACCTAATTTTTCCGCGCCACGATGGGAGCTCAAACTTTAAGCTGCCATCACCCGGGTGACGTCACTTCCTCCCCTTTCCGCACTTTTTTAATACTCTGGAAAATCAAAATTATGTGGGCCCCATGCCGGGTGTTGAACATTACGGTGTGGGTAACATGTTGCCTGAAGAAAAAGAGGAATTTTTACAATGGTACAAGGACAATCAGCATAAAACTTTTAATTTGCAAAAAGAGTTGGCTTATTACAGCTAGCAGGATGTATCTATTTTGTGGCAGGCCTGTGTTCTCTACCGAGCTGAAATCATGAAAATGACAGAGAAAGAAGTGTTTGTAGAGCAGGGTGACATCTCAGAAATTCTAACAAGGTGTTTAGACCCTTTCCAATCTATAACCCTTGCATCTGTATGTATGGCTATGTTCAGATTAATGTTTTTAGAACCCAAGACTGTGGCAATCATTCCACCAGATAACTATCACCGGCAGACAAAGAGATATTCATCCCCCTCTATTCAATGGTTGTTGTTGTATGTAGAGGCCAAAGAAAATATACAGATCACACATGCTCTGAAAGGTGGCGAAAAAAGGTAGGGTCTTATTTTCTTGATGGCAATGCCGTGATCGATGGGGTAGAAACAGCTTTTGAATTTAATGGTTGTTTTCATCACGGCTGTCCAAGTTGTTATAACGATAAAGACCAGAATCCTGTAAAGAGTAGTTACTCACCTGTAACAGGTGTTCTCCAGGAGCAGCAGGAATCAGTCCTCACATATGGGTGACGTCGGCGCCGACGGAGCCCTCGCAGAGCAATTTCCCCAGCTTTCAAAGAAAGCCTATGGGAATTGCAGCACGCATGCGCGGTCCCCTTCCCGCCCAAGGGTGCCATCTTGCTCAGTCTGATGACATAGCTAAAAGACAGCAAAAAATTAGCAAAAACGAAATGATATGACTGCAACTCCAAGGGGAGGAGGGAGGGTTGTGAGGACTGATTCCTGCTGCTCCTGGAGAACACCTGTTACAGGTGAGTAACTACTCTTTCTCCAGGACCAAGCAGGAAGTCAGTCCTCACATATGGGACTCCCAAGCTTAAGGCTACCGGAGACCCCAAGCAGAAAAATGAGCTCCCTCTAGCTCAGTAGCACAGAAGGAAGGAATCTTCTCTGAAAAACGCCCCCGACCGGTAGCCCAACATCTGGGTCGGAGGGTAGGAGTTGCCTAAACCTCAAAGAGATTATGGAGAACTGCCTGACCGAAAGCACTGTCCCTGCGGGACTCCCTCTCCAGGCAGTAATGGGTCGCAAAAGTCTCGCTTGAAGACCAAGTAGCGGCCCGGCAGATGTCTGCCAACGGAACAGAGCGGAGATGAGCCACTGACGCAGCCTTCGCCCTAACACGATGAGCCGTGACTCGACCCTCCAACGAGAGGCCGGCTGCCCCATAAGCCCAAGCGATACAGTCAGCAACCCATATGGACAAAGTACGCTTGGAGACAGGTAGCCCCAACTTATTGGGGTCAAAAGAAACGAAGAGCTGAACAGCTCTCCTATGCTCTCGCGTACGGTCAAGGTAGAAGGATAAGGCCCTCCTACAGTCCAGGTTATGCAGGACCATCTCAGCTCGGCTGGAGTGGGGCCTGGGAAAGAAGGTGGGGAGAACTACCTCCTGGTTGATATGAAACGGAGAAACCACTTTTGGAAGAAACTTAGGGTGAGTCCGCAAGACTACCCTATTCCTGTAGAACCTAGTGTAAGGGGGATCAGACACTAGGGCCTGCAGTTCACTAACGCGCCTAGCAGAAGTAAGGGCTACCAAAAACAAAGTTTTCCAGGAAAGAAAACGAAGAGGGCAGGTAGCCATAGGCTCAAAAGGCGGACAGGTAATCCGCTGCAAGACCACATTCAGATCCCATTCAGGGGCTGGAGGCCGCAAAGGAGGCTTAAGGAGGAGGAGCCTCGGAGAAAACGAGCCACCAAAGGGTGGTTGGAAAGAGGCCTGCCATCCACCTGTGCGTGATGCGCAGAGAGAGCACTGAGGTGGACTCTGACAGAGTTGGACTTAAGGCCCAGATTGGAGAGGTAAAGCAAATATTGCAAGACCACTGCCACCAAGCAGGAGAAGGGATTCTCAGACTGCTGAGCACACCAAATGGAGAACCGACGCCACTTAAGAGCGTAGGACTTCCGGGTGGAAGGCCTCCTCGAGGCCAAGACGACCTCTTCCACCTCCCGAGGCAGCAGGAGGGGAGCAAGGACTACCCTTTCAGCAGCCAGGACATCAGATGAAGGGACCGGAGGTTGGGGTGTAGGAGAGACCCCTGATCCTGTGTCAGGAGATCGGGTTGAAACCCCAGAGGAAGAGGAGTGTCCACCGCCAGTTGCATTAGAAGCGGGAACCAAGGTTGTCTCGGCTACCGGGGAGCCACTAGGATCATCGAGGCTTTGTCTCTGAGAACTTTGAAGAGTGTCCAAGACACCAGCGGCATGGGAGGAAAGGCATACAAGAGGCCTGTGGACCATGGAATCAGAAAAGCATCCGCCGCTACTCTGAGAGGATGCGTTTGCCGAGAGCAGAATCTGGGAAGCTGCGTGTTCAGTGGACTGGCAAATAGATCCATGGTGGGGAGGCCCCACTTGAGAAAGATCTGCTGAACTACCAATGGATCCAATCTCTATTCGTGAGGTTGGAGGATCCTGCTCAGCCTGTCTGCCAGGTAATTTTCTTGACCGGGGAGAAAGACAGCTTTGAGGAGGATGCCGTGAAGGACGGCCCAAGAGCACAGTCTTCATGCCTCCTGACAGAGAAGGAAGGAGCCTGTGCCTCCTTGTTTGTTCACGTAGAACATTGCAACTTGATTGTCCGTCTGGACCAGTACAGACTGGTGAGAAGTGAGGTGGGCGAAGGCTCTCAGAGCTAGGCGGATGGCTCTGAGCTCCAGAAAGTTTATCTGCTGAGCAGACTCCCAAGGAGTCCAGAGGCCTTGAGTACATGTCCCTTGGCAATGTGCTCCCCAACCCAGGAGAGAAGCATCGGTCTTTAGCACCTGAGAAGGCGGAGGAGATTGAAAATCCACTCCCAGCACCAGGTTTGGCAGATGAATCCACCACTGAAGAGAAGAGACCAGTAGGTTGGAGACCTGTACTGAGTCCGCCAGGTTCCCTGTGGCTTGATGCCATTGAGTGCGAAGGCACCATTGAGCAGGAAGTAATGTTCAGGCGGGCATTGGGGGTTACATGGACCGTGGAAGCCATATGGCCGAGCAGTCTCAGAAATTGCCTGGCAGAGACCAGGGAATTGCTGCGAAAGTGGCTGGCTAGATTCATGAGCCTGTGTGCCCTGTCCAGAGGCAGGAAGGCCTTTGCCTGAAGTGTGTTCAACCTTGCGCTGATGAATTTGAGAACCTGAGAGGGGAGCAAAGCGGACTTTGCAAAATTTATGACAAAAACCCAAGTGCTGGAGCAGAGATACAGTGCGAAGAGTGGCTTGAGTGGCCTCTTGGGAAGACTGGCCCCTTATGAGCCAGTCGTCCAGGTATGGAAATACAAAGAGGCCTTGAAGCCTTAGATAGGCCGCCACCACTGCTAGGCATTTGGTGAGCGCCCTGGGGGCGGAGGATAGGCCAAAGGGCAGGACTCTGTACTGGTAACGATTTCCTCCCACAACAAACCGGAGATATTGTCTGTGGTCTGGATGAATAAGGATGTGAGTATAGGCATCCTTTAGATCTAAGGAGCATAGCCAGTCTCCCTGCTGGAGGTAGGGCAGCAGGATTCCAAGGGTGAGCATCTTGAACTTTTCCCTTGTCAGGAACTTGTTGAGGTTTCACAAGTCCAGGATGGGTCTGAGGCCTCCTGTTCGTTTTGGTATCAGGAAATACCTGGAATAAAAGCCTTGACCTCTCAGGTGGTGGGGCACCGGTTCCACAGCCTGTTCCTGAAGAAGACCTGCTAACTCCTGAAGGAGCAAGTCCCTGTGCAGAGGGAGTCTGGGAGGCTCCCCTGGAAAGTAGGAGGGAGGTACCTGGTGAAAGTGAAGAAGATAGCCTTTTTGAACTATATGAAGCACCCAGGTATCTGAAGTGATTGCTGACCATCTTTGGGCAAAGTGGACCAGCCGGCCTCCTGTGCTGAGAGAAACCAGCGGAGGGGAAGAGGCTATGCTGATGGAGTCAAAACCCCCCCCCTGCTGAGCAGGGGCCAGTGTTGTGGGCTTGGGGGCTTGCTGCCTACGGGACCCAGTACCCTGTCCCTTGGCCTGCTGACCCTGTGGGGGAGCTACTGGGGCCTGATAGTGAGGGTAGTGTTTATAGGCAGCTGCCTTCCTCGGGTAAAAGGGCTTTTTCCCCGAGCCCTTCTTTTTATGAGAAGGGGAAGAGGTTTTCCTGGACAGCCTAGTCCTGGTCAGAGTCTCGGTCTCGAGTTCTGCAGCCTTTTCAGCCATGGGCTTGCCAAAGAGGTTTTCACCTTTGCAGGGGACATCGACCAACTTGTCCTGTACCCATGGCTCGAGGTCGGATGACTGAAGCCAAGCCTGTCGGCGGGCACCGATGCCGGCTCCAGCTACCTGAGCCGATGCTTCGAAGCCATCGTAGGCTGCTCGAGAGATAAACTTCGAGCACTCACGAATACCTGTGGATAGGGCCTGGAACCTCTGCAAAGGTTCCTCAGAGAGACCAGCAGAGAACCCGGCAATTTCTTTTACCAGGTCTCGGAGATACATGCCCATATAGAGCTGGTAAGTCTGGACTCGACAAGCAAGCATAGAGCCCTGGAAGCACTTCCTACCGAGGGCATCCAGGTTCCGGGCCTCCCAGCCGGGAGGCACCGAGGACTGCATCTTCTGACTCTTGAGTCGATGCATGGCCGATTCCACCACCATGGAATGGTGCGGTAGTTGTGCCTTTTGGAACCCGGGGCTCTTGCGGACTCGATAAATGGAATCGACCCGCTTGCTTAACACCGGCGCCAACGCCGGGCTCTCCCACATGCGGAAGAGAAGTCGCTCTAGCATCGGAGGAACCGGTACAGTAAAGGCCTCCTTCGGGGGGAGAGTCATACTGGAGGGCATCGAGCTCTTCGGCTCGAGGCTCCTCCTCGGGATCTGCGGGGAATGCCAAGGCTTTGGCCATATCCCGCACGAAGTCCGAGAACCGGGTGTCCTCCAGGGGGGACCGTCTCTGAGGTTCGGACTCGGGCGAGTCCGATGGGACACACCGAGTCCGAAAAGTACTAGGGGACTCTTCGTCCTCAGTTTCCCAGGCCGATTCCTCGGAGGAGGAATCGAGCGGCTCCGGTCGGGCGGGCATCGTTGCCTTCTGCCCCGACGCCGACCTCGGTCCCGAACGGGAGGCCGAGGGAGACTGCGACCGAGGATCGACTCGAGCCCGCATGGACTCGAGGATCGGCTCGGTCTCCGGGGTCGACTTGGACGTCGACGTCCTGGCGGTTGGGGCAGAAGCACCGGCGAGGCCAGCGATCGATGCCCGCTGCTGGTCCATGAAGGCAACCAAACTGCTCTCCAAGGCCGTCAACCTGAGTCCGAGCTCAGGAGACCCAGCAGCCCCCGACTCGGGCCCCGACGGCGTCAGGCCCGACGTCGGCTCCTTCGGAGGTGAGTCCACGAGGACTACAGTACTCACATGTCCAGGAGACTCCAACTCGAGACGAGGATGTTTTGAAGGCCTCTCCGACTCCGAGGACCCGGGACGGCTATCGGGGCTATGCGACCTGGCCCTCGAGGAACCAGGAGCGTCCACCAACGCTGCCCTCGCGGGTTTCTTCTTCCGATGATGCTCCCGGGCAGGAGACCCCCGCTCAGAGGAACTCCGACGATGCTCAGGACTGGAGTCCCGGGACGTCGAAGCCTCTGACAAGGTCCGGGCCCGGGCGGACGCGGAGTCAGAGAAGATTTTTTTCCCTTTGTTGCTGCCGACTCCTCAACGCTTTAGAGGACATCTTGCTACATGGACCACAGTTCATCGGGTCGTGATCGCGTCCAAGGCAGCAGAGGCAGCAGTCGTGTGTGTCGATAAGAGACATAAGTTTCTTACACCGATCACACTTTTTAAACCCGCTGGGAGCCATCGGGGGAAAAAGGGCCCCTGCGAGGTCAAAAGACAGGGCTGCCAGGAAAAGGAAAAAATGGCGCGAACGCCAGTCACGAAGGACAAAAACCGAAAAAAATCACGAAAGGACTCGATACTGGTGTATCGAGTCCAGGCGGGAAAAGGATCCGGCGTCAAATCGAGACAAGAAAAAATAATAAAAATCAACTTTTTCAGCGGCGATCACAAACGGCATCTGTAGGGCTCCGCGGAAAAAAGAAGACTGAGCAAGATGGCACCCTTGGGCGGGAAGGGGACCGCGCATGCGCGCTGCATTTCCCAAAGGCTTTCTTTGAAAGCTGGGGAAATTGCTCCGCGAGGGCTCCGTCGGCGCCGACGTCACCCATATGCGAGGACTGACTTCCTGCTTGGTCCTGGAGAACAGCCACGACCTATGGTTTTCTTTATTACAAAACACAGCTAAAAGCTGCATTCCTGGAAAGCTGGGGGTTCAAGGTCATAAGTCTATGGGAGCACGAGTGGAAGCAGATGGTAAAAGAAAATGACGGGGGCTGTGCAGATTTCCTGGCTGACTCCGCATTACCGCAACCTCTGAGTCCACGAGATGCCCTTTTTGGGGGTAGAACAAATGCCATTTGTCTGTACCACAAAACAAGACCTGGGGAAAAGACACACTACTATGATTTCACCAGCCTATACCCTTTTGTCAATAAAACAAAGGAATATCCAATAGGCCAGCGATGGCGAACCTATGGCACGCGTGCCAGCTGTGGCACGCGAAGGCCTTGCAGCTGGCACGCGGGAAGGTCCGCAAAAAAAGAAAAAGCTGGCTCTGACTGCTGCCGCGGACGCGGCAAGGGCAGAATGCAGCATCCCGCGGGGCCCCCTCCGCCCGCTAAGCCCCTCTGCAAGAGCTTTCAGATTCGCGAGGGAGAGCGTCTCCCTCGCGTCTCTGTTAAGCCCGCAGGGGCTAATGGGAAATTTCCCATCAGCCCCTTTAGACGCGAGGGACTGATGGGAAATTTCCCATTAGCCCCTGCGGGCTGAACAGAGACGCGAGGGAGATGCTCTCCCTCGCGAATCTGAAGGCCCTTGCAGAGGGGGCTTAGCGGGCGGAGGGGGCCCCGCGGGACATTGCAATCTGCCGCGGCAGCAGCCAGAGCCTGCTTTTTTTTAAAAAAAAATTTGCCAGGGGGGGTTTAGGACTGCTAATGGGCAGGGAGGGGGGGGGGGTTAGGACTGCTAATGGCAGGGAGGGGAGGGGGGGTGGGTTAGGACTGCTAATGGGCAGGAGAGGAGGAGGGGGTTAGGACTGCTAATGGGCAGGGCAGGGAGGGGGGGGTGTTAGGACTGCTAATGGGCAGGAGGGAGGGGGGGTTAGGACTGCTACTGGGCAGGGAGGGAGGGAGGAGGGGGGGTTAGGACTGCGTAATGGGCAGGGAGGGAGGGAGGGAGGGGGGTTAGGACTGCTAATGGGCAGGGAGGAGGGGGAGGGGGGTTAGGACTGCTAATGGGCAGGGAGGGAGGGAAGGGGGGGTTAGGACTGCTAATGGGCAGGGAGGGAGGGGGGGGGGGGTTAGGACTGCTAATGGGCAGGGAGGAGGGAGGGGGGGGGTTAGGACTGCTAATGGGCAGGGAGGGAGGGAGGGAGGGAGGGGGGTTAGGACTGCTAATGGGCAGGGAGGGAGGGGGGGTTAGGACTGCTAATGGGCAGGGAGGGAGGGGAGGGGGGGGTTAGGACTGCTAATGGGCAGGGAGGGGGGTTAGGATGCTAATGGGCGGGCAGGGAGGGAGGTAGGGGGGGTTAGGACTGCTAATGGGCAGGGGGGGGAGGGGGGGTTAGGACTGCTAATGGGCAGGGGGGGGGCGGGCAGGCAGGCAGGACTGCTAATGGGCTGGGGGGGTTAGGACTGCTAATGGGCGGGCGGGCGGGCGGGGGGGGGGTAGGACTGCTAATGGGCTGGGGGGTAGGACTGCTAATGGGCTGTGGGCTGATGGGGGCTGTCTGGAAATGGGGTGATGGGGGTTAGGACTGGTAATGGGGTTATAGGGGGGGCTTAAACTGAAAATGGGGTGATGGGGGGTTTAGGACTGGAAGTGGGTTGATGGGGGGGCTAGGACTGGTATTGGGTTGGGGGGTTGCTAGGACTGGAAATGGGCTGATGGGGGGCTAGACTGGAAATGGGCTGATGCAGGGACTAGAAGGGAATGGATGCTGGGTGAGGCTGGAACTAGAAGGGAGCTGATGTTGGGGGAGGTTAGAATGGGATGGGGCTGGGAGAGTAAAATGGAGAGGGGAAAAATATTTTGTGTGGGGAGTGATAAAAAATCTACAATTGGCCGGGTATTGGGAGAGTAAGTGGGGATTGAGGATGGAGGGGTAAAATTTGAGTGGATGAAATAGGAATGAGGAAAGAGCAAAAGGAGAAAGATTAGTATGTTAAAGCGGATGTAGAGAGAGAGAATGTAAAAAAAAAAAAAAAAAATAAAATATAAGAAAGGACAAATGGACAGCAGATGATGGAGAGTTAGCAGAAAAACATGAAGAAACCAGAAGAAGTGGCTGGAGCAATTGCAACTGTGTAACTGAGCTGAGGTATTCTGTTTATGTAATTCCTTTTTGACATTGCCACTTGTTCTCTTTCCCCCAGTAGTCATGTATTGTTATTGTCTGAAATATAATGGTTTAAAATTTGCAGTGTTGCCTTTTGAGAGGTATGGTGTGGTGCTTTGTGAGTCCTGGTAGTGCTGTTAGGATACGGCGGGTTTGCTATTGGTTCTAAATGGGCAGTGTGTGTAGTAGTTCCTAAATGCCTGGCGGTTGGCACTGGATTATAGTAATGTAGAAATCTTTTAGTCTGTCTTTATCCATACACTCATTAAGAGACATGTTTACTAAAAGTTAGTGTATGTTAGCATTATACAATATTTATGCAAATTGACGTGCTGGCACTTTGAGGAAATTCTTTGGTTTTGTGCGGCAGTTTGGGCACTCGGGCTCAAAAAGGTTAGCCATCACTGCAATAGGCCATCCACAAATCATTTATGACAAATTTGGTCCCACTACAAAGTACTTTGGTTTTATAAAAGCAAAAGTATATCCACCACGAAAGCTCTTTTTCCCATATGGTGTTACCCATATGGTTGGGCGGCAAGCTTATGTTTCCACTGTGTCATATGTGTGCTGACACACGGCAACAGGAAATGTGTGCACACACGGATGAGGAGAGATCTTTTGTGGGGACTTGGTGTACGGTGGAGATGAATTTAGCCATTGCAAAAGGGTATGTGGTTGTTGAAATCTATGAAATCTTGCATTTCGAGCAAAAATCTGATAATCTCTTTTCCGAATACATCAAAATGCACCTCCGTCAAAAACAAGAGGCTTCTGGCTACCCTCGATGGTGCAATGATACTGAAAAACAAAATGTGTACATAGCTGATTTCTTTAGAAAAGAGGGGGTGTGTTTGCGTGCAGACCAGATTTCATAGATTTCAACAACCACATACCCTTTTGCAATGGCTAAATTCATCTCCACCGTACACCAAGTCCCCACAAAAGCTCTCTTGTTAAGTCATGTTTGGTGCCAGAATCGCAGAGTTCTTGAGAGTCAAATAATATCTGACCATCTGGAAAATCTACATTCGCTGTTGTTTCTTGTTCAGGCTCTGCCAGACTCTCCTGTATTTTTATTTTTTTTATTTATATATATTTATATACCGCATCTTCCAAAGTTCAGTTGCGGTTTACAATGAACAACAATTAACAAAGTAAATTTTGTTTTACAGGGAACGTCATATTATAACAGAACATATTTACAAGGAACATCATATTATAAGTAAACAGTCAAACAATGTGAGATAAATACAAAGTGGCAGAGATTAACTATATACAGTTTTTATATGTATATATATACATGGATGTGAAAGGATGTAAGCTGAGAGGTAATCATGGGTGTGTGTTTTTGTTTGTGTTAAAGGCTTTTGCTTAATGTGGACTGTAGTTCAAATGGATTTTCAATCGGTGGATACCCCTCTGCAGCGGCATCACGATCCTTAAGAAAGTAATTAATGTTGTGTGCCCTGCTGGAAATTCTGCTTGGTGTTCCAAAAAGAGCCATTTTTTCTTTTTGAATCTCTGTGTTAAAATGTTCCCCTTACACAGGACACACGGCCTTACACCAGGAGCATGCTCAGAACACCTGGAACATGCTCAGAACAGGCCTCTTGTTTCAACCAATCATGTGTTACCACACCCTAGAGAGGCATGTTCAGACTTGTCTCTCTGTATTGGTTTTTTCAAAGCCACTAAAAAATAGCTGTATTAGGGGGATTTGAACTCAGCTCTCTCTCTCTCCCTCTCTCTCTGTATTTCGGTCTGAACTACACTGTGTTGCCAGAATACTTCTCTCTAACCATGAGGTCTTAAAAGCAAAATTCTATCATATGGACAGCACTGGTTTCTCTATATTGCTTTGGGGTCATAGTAAATGCTCTTCAATACGGTTTCCTTCATGATTGCCGTGCTTTGACTATTCTTTTTATTTTGCCAACATCTTCAGAATGGATTTATTCTACAAACCCTATGTGTTTTAAAGTATAGCCTGTTCTTTCTACCAATCACATGTGCGGTCACACCCTAGAGGCATGTTCAGACTTGTCTCTCCGTATTGGTTTTTTCAAAGCCACTAAAAAATAGCTGTATTAGGGGGATTTGAACTCAGGTCTCTCCCTCTCTCTCTGTATTTCTGTGTTTGCCAGAATACTTCTCTCTAACCATGAGGTCTTAAAAGCAAAATTCTAGCACATGGGACAGCACTGGTTTCTCTAACAAAAGATGTGTTAATTGAGGTTTAACATTTGTAAAGAAAAGCTTCTACCCTGTCTGTGCCTCTGTGAAAAGCCTGTGCTGTGCTAAGAATCTTTTGTGAGAAAAAAGAACTGGGGCAGTGGGAGAGAGAAAAGCATTTTTGTTTTCCAGGGTTCCTGCTTTTTGCAGATGTCAGCATTAACCAGAAGCAAAACACATTTCCGGAGTCAGTCACTCTGCTTCCGCTGAGGTCATCGGAAAAGGACACGGTCCATTTCTGATGACACTCTGTTTCCGGTGATGTCAGCAAAAAGCGACAGTCCATTTCTGATGACACCCTGTTTCCGGTGATGTCAGCAAAAAGCGGCAGTCCATTTCTGATGACACCCTGTTTCCGGTGACGTCATTTCCGATGATGTAGGCAGGGGCGTGGTTGAGGGTGGGAGGCTGTGGGTGTGGCACAAACCCGGAAGTAGGTGCTGATTGGCTAATGCCAATATTGTGGGGTGGGGCGTGGGCATGGCAGAAACCCGGAAGTGGGCGCTGATTGGATGATGTCATCCTTGGGGGTGGGGACAGGGGCGTGTCAAGTGGGGAGTAGGCGGGGCTAAATTGCTATTCACGTCTATGGGCGTGGCGTGGCCTGAGGCAGGACATACACCGGAAGTGAACGCTGATTGGCTCCTGTCATCCTTATCTCACCTGTCAATCAGTTTGACGAGTAGTGTACCCATTATACTACTAACGGAGTTTCCACGGTGGTGATTAGACTAGTTCTTTTCACTGGGTTGGCAGCTCCAACAAAAAGAAATCTATATGTAAAAATGTTGCTTTATATACGGAGATTTTGTTCCTAGTTTAGATCAGAATCATTTTTTTGACTTGATTATTTTATTCTGATCGTGGTTTGTGATTTTTTGATATTGTACCACTACAAACCTGACAAGAGAAGGCCGCCTACCAAAACTCACAGACCAGGCAAGGAGGGCATTAATCAGAGATGCTACAAAGACACCAAGGATAACACTGAAGGAGCTGCAAAGATCCACAGCGGAGATGGGAGTATCTCTCCATAGGACCACTTTAAGCCATACACTCCAGAGTAGGGCTTTATGGAAGAGTGGCCAGAAAAAAGCCATTGCTTAAAGAAAGAAAGAAGAAAACACGCTTGGAGTTTGCACAACAGCATGTTGTGGACACCCCAAATACATGGAAGAAGGTTCTCTGGTCAGAGACGAAAATTGAACTTTTTGGCCATTAAGGGAAATGTCATGTATGGCACAAACCCAACACTTCCCTTCAGCCCAAGAACACCATTCCTACAGTGAAACATGGTGGTGGCAGCATCATACTGTGGGTATGTTTTTCATTGGCAGGGACGGAAAAACTGGTCAGGATTTAAGGAACAATGGATGGCACTAAATACAGGGCAATTCTTGAGGAAAATCTGTTTCAGTCTGCCAGAGATTTGTGACTGGGACAAAGGTTCACCTTCCAGCAGGACAATGACCTTAAATATATTGTTAAAGCTAGTTTAAATGGAAACATTTAAATGTCTTTGAATGGCCTAGTCAAAGCCCAGACCTCAATCCAATTGAGAATCTGTGGCATTATTTGAAGATTACTGTACACCAATTCAACCCATCTAACTTGAAGGAGGTTGAGCAGCTTTGCCTTAAGGAATGGGTGAAAATCCCAGTGGCTAGATGTGCAAAGCTAATAGAGACATATCCCAAGAGACTTGCATCTGTAATTGCAGCAAAAGGTGGCTCTACAATGTATTGACTTTGGGGGGTGAATACATATGCACACTCCTGCTTTCAGTTTTGTTTTTGTCTTAATTAGCGTTTGTCACAATAAAGGATATTTTGCACCTTCAAAGTCGTAGGCATGTTGTGTATATCACATGGTGCTAACCCCCAAAACTCCATTTTAATTCCAGGATGTAATGTGACAAAACAGGACAAACACAGAGGGGATGAATACTTTTGCAATGCACTGTAGTTTTATCCTGTATTCTTTTCTGTGTTCCTCTGTTTGGGAACTTTTGAATTTGTGAAAGCTGTGTTTTTTTGCCTTTATTTGTGCAGCCACTTCTTTGGAGAACCAAATAGGTTTCCTTTTCCTCTTGTTTTTATTTACTTTCCTTACTTATGTATCTGTTGCCCCTTTTATTGCCTCCTTTAGTTTAGCCACTGCAATTCTACTTCCCTTATTCCCTTCCACCCTGCCAACTCCTCCTTCAGGCACTTGGCCATTTTAATGAAGTTAGTGGTTTTGACATCTAGGTCTTTGAGCTTGCTGTGATTGGACTCCACCTTGGCTTTTATCTCAAACTACACCATGTGATGATCACTGCTGCTCACATGGGCACCCACCCTGATATTATACACACTATCTCCGTTGGCGAGTACTAAATCCAGCATCAAACCTTCCCTGGTTGGTTCCATCACCATTTGTCTAATTAATGTATCTTGGAAGGCATCCACAATTTCTTTACTTGTTTCCAGATTTGCAGAAGGAATACATCAATCCACATCAGGTAGATTAAAGTTACCCAATATGATCACTTCCCCCTTCATGTCTACCTTTGCAATATCAATAATCAATTTGCTATCCATTTCTTTGATTTGATTTGGAGGACTGTAGACTACACCAGTATGGATGACAGTGCTATCTCCTCTTTCCAACACAATCCAAAGCACTTCTTCTTTTCCCCATGTCCACTGCATTTCAGCAGCTTTAATATTACTTTTGACATATAGGGCTACTCCCCCCTCCTTTTCTACCCTCTCTTCCAAATAGATTATAGCCAGCTATAGCTACTGTATATCCCATTCATAAGACTCTTTAAACCATGTTTCTGTAATAGCCACAATGTTCAAGTCAATTTCCACCATTACGGCTTCAAGGCCAGGAACTTTGTTGGCTAGGCTTCGAGCATTTGTTCTCATTGCTTTCCAGCATTTGTTGATTGGCTTGCCTATATTTTGCATGGATGTCCTGAATTTAGTCTTTTCCATCCGTCACCCCCTTTCCCTAGTTTAAATGCCTGTTCACATATTGCCTGAATTTTTCACTTAGGATCCTTTTCCCTGCAACAGAGAGAAGTAGCCCATCAACACAGTATAGCCTCTTGTTATTACATCTATTTCCCCAGTCGCTTATAAACTTAAATCCTTCTTGTTTGCATCAGGTTTGGAACCATATATTAAAGATGATTATGCGATGCAGCCTTTCTGCCCCTTTACTAAGAACAGGTAGAACTTCTGAGAATGCTGTAGTATTAGCAATGGGTTTCTCTCCTAGAATCTGGAAGTCCCTCTGAACTGTAGAGGCACTGTTTCTAGCCAGGTCATTTGTAACCAAGTGGATAATAACATCAAGTGCTCACTTTCTGCACTAACTATGCCAGCAATTTGCTTTGTATTCCTGCTGGCTGAAGAGCCTGGGAGGCATTGACCATCTTCTCTCCTTTGAACTGTGTTCCCAAGTTGATGCCTCTGATGATGAAATCTCCAAGTAATAGTAATTTCCTCTTTTGTGACAGTTTCTTCATAATTAGGGCATTATATAGGAATTACACTTACCTGGAAATTGTGGTTCCTTGAGTGACTCCAGTTTAGTCCTCAACCTCTGGGTAGTGAACCTCCTCCTGCAGCTTGGAGACTGGGCATGTCAAAAACTCATGACATCACTGGATATAGCCTGCTGGTCTCTCCCATCAGCCCCCAGTGAACTATTGACAAAGCAGACTCAAAGGAGCAAAAAATCAGTAACTTTTTTTTAACTTAACATTATATTCAAGGGCACGCAGAACATATAACCTATCTACCTAATACTCCCCCTTCCAGAAGGAAAGGGACTGCTTCTTGCATGCTCTTCTTTCCGTCGAATGCCTAGCCCTAAACAATCCAGAGCAATATAGCAATATATATAACAATACATAACAATATCATAATATAATAATTTAGCGCAAAACAAATGGAAGCATCAAAACGACTGAACACCTGTGAAGGCCTATATCCACTTTTAATCTTGCACTTCCCCCAACAGAAAAAACACTGTTAAGACCCCTTCCCCAGGCTGGAATGAGGACTAAACTGGAGTCACTCAAGGAAAACACATTTACCATGTCAGTGTAATTCCTATTTCCTCATCGTTCCTCCAGTTTAGTCCTCAACTTCTGGGAGTATCAGAGCAGTAATCATTGGGAGGGACCTTTCCAGTCAGATCTCAACATCGCCTCCCTGAAAACGGCATCCTTAGCCGCCAGAACATCTAGACGGTAGTGCTTACTGAAAGTATGGAGAGACAACCAAGAGGCCTCCCTACAGATGTCCACTGGCGGAACCAAACTGTGCTCCGTCCAAGAAGACGCTTGCACTCTGGTAGAGTGAGCTCGTAAGCTCCCTGGGACTATACGGTCCCGTAGAAGATAAGCCGACGCACTCGCCACTCCAATCCATCCAGAAATGGACTCCTTCGCCACTGCCTCTTCCCTTTATGGGGCTCTCCGAACACCCCAAAGAGAGACGATCCGCCTTGCAAACGTTTCTGAAACCTTTAAACACTGCCGCAGCGCTCTCTTAACATTCAAACAGCACAAGCTATGGTTCAATATGCTCCCCTCCGCCGCACCTAGCGCTTGAAGAGAGACCTTTTTAGTTAGGTGAACGTAGAAACCACCTTTGACAACAACGACGGAACCAGCTGCCAGGCCACCTTCTGTCTGGAGACGGACAAAAAACGATTCCTGACAGGTCAACACCTGCAACTCTGAAAATCACCTTGACGAGCAGATGACCATCAAACATACCGTCTTCAAGGCAAAACCCTTAACCTATGGCCTGTTGCAAGGGCCCCAATGGCACGCTAGCTAACGCTCCTAAAACCAACTTGAGCTTCCCCGGTGGAATTAATATACTATGAGAGGGCTACAGTCTGGTAACCGCCTGAGAAAGCGTACCACATCGAACTGTGCATGAGAGCCACTCCCTGTCTTTTGCCCCTATAGCAAGACAGAGCTGCTAACTGAACTCTCCAGGACCTGCCTTTACTAAACCCGTCCTGCAGAAAACTTAATACCAAGGGAACTGACACTGTTGTCGCGTGAGCATGCCTCCGTGAGCACCTGTCCTCAAAGATGTGCCATATGTATATAGATGTGCCATATGTATATAGTTTTACCCCCATATTATCCATGTTTATCTTATCCAAATTTATTTTCCTGTTTTATGTAATACCGAGCAGCCTGTTGTTCTGGTCTTTGGTTCTCTGTAAACCGCGCTGATTGTAAATAGCGCGGTATATAAAAAAATTGAAATAAATAAATAAATAAATAATATACGCACATATGCAAGGGACATAGACTTTTTATTTATTTATTTATATTCTCTTATATACCGTGCTATTCTGCATCAGTGTGGTTTACATTGAACTGAAATTACATTGAACAGGGCATTATAACTTGGAGATAACTATTTTACAGGGAACATGGGCTATGGAGGGTTAAGTGGCTTGCTCAAGACCACAATTAGCACCTGTGGGACTAGAAACCCCAGTCCTTCCGGCCCAAGGTTGCTGTCCTCTAGTGGGATTTGAACCCCCGACCTTCCAGCCTAGAGTACCTTGCCCCAACCACTAGGCCACTCCTCCACTCCAAAAATTTATTTATTTTTGCAGCAAGGTGGCAAAAACTGCTGTCGAGCAACTCTTTTTCCTTAAGCTTGCCCTTTCAGTGGCCACCCCGTAAGCAAAATACGATGCACCTGAGACATTCGAAGGGAACTCCATAGCAACAGAATCTCCAATGTCGGAAACCTCCATGGATTCCCGTCGAGCAACCGTATGAGGCAGGCATACCACAGGCGCCTCGGTCAGCCTGAGGCCCCCAACAACACGTTTCCCCGAAGCGCTTCAATATGCAGAACCACTCGACCTATGAGGGCCCCTGGTGGAAAGACATAGAGAAGACCGGACGACAGCCGCCATTGAAACCTCCTTTCGCGTCATCTGCTGAAGAAGCGACCCATTTATGCAGAGTGAAACGCTGCCAGGAGGTCCATTACTGGCTGTCCCCATATGCGACCGATCTGTGCGAACACCTCTGGATGCCACTCCCATTCTCTGGCATCTACTTGGACCCAGCTGAGGAAATCCGCCATCACAATGTCCTTACCTGCAACATGTGCCACTGAAAACGCTGGCAGCCAAAGCTCTATCCACACACACAGACCCTCTGCCGCAGCCTCTATGGCCACACTTCCGGTTCTGCCCTGCCGATTGATGTAGTCCATGGAGTTGTCGGACAGTACTGCACCGCTCGACCTGTCACCATAGCTTTGAATGCCTGCAATGCCCAGCGTATCGCTTGCATTTCCAGTCAGTTGATTGACCACTGGGTCTCCTGTGTACTCCAAGAGCCTTGCGCAAAACGATCTCCGAACGTAGCGGAGTTGAACAAAGCTTTTGGCCAAGCTCCCGGAGGAAAGGTCCATAACCTTTTATTAGAGAGAAGCTGGAAAATTATATATATATTTTTTTTTATAACAACTTTCACCAATTCAAGATGTTCTACAAGGCACACAACCCAACAGAGCATCACATCTGTTGTACATGCAACAGAACCCTTAAAATATGAGCATACATGAATCCACCTCTTGTCCCGATACAAGCATTGAGTAGCCTATTCATCTTTTTGGAAACCAGCCAGGTCCTTAAGACCAGGATTGGCTACCCTAGGAAACAGGATATTGGACCTGAAAGAGCTTGGTCTGACCCAGTATGGCATTTCTCGTATCCTTATTTATTTATTTACAGTCTCTTTTATACCGTGCTATTCAACATCAGTGCGGTTTACATGACAACAGAAAGCTTATACGGTGCCGGAATCTGCTCCGCGTTGTCGCCCCCGCCTGGCCAGGTAGGTAACTGGTAGCAGGTGAGGTCGCCTTTTGGCTTTAAAATAAGATTCCCTCAAAATGGCTGCCAGGAGGGCTGCTGGGAATTGTAGTCCTATATTAAAGCAAGGAGTTGTGACTCAAGGGTTCAGGCATAAGACAGAGAATTTTATTCAATGTATTCAGGGGTTCCTTCATACACAGGACGCGAGGGGTAAATTATATAAAGGAGGTTTTTAATCCACAGTACAGCTTCAAAAAGAAACCAGGAACAACTTGCTTTCTATTCCAAACTTCAAAGAAACATGCACAGCTTTTGCTTGTAACTCAAAATTGCCACTTTCCAAAACTTTTAAACGTTTTCTCCTTTGCAGGAACAAACTTCTGGCAGCAACATAAACCTTTAAATGTCCCTTGAACATTTACATCCAGCTCTCAACCTTATCAGTTGAACTCAGCTGTTTCTTTCAGTTGTGACGTCTTCAGAATTAGGCTGCTTCCTAAGCACGGCACACATACAATTGCTCTCTAGGACTCTTCCACATCAGAGACCTGACATATAGCACATTGTAAATCCATGGTACTGTTCTCCACACTTGTTATGTCCATTTCCTCTTCACTATCTCTCTCACTTACATCAAAAGGTAACTGAACAGAGAGCTGGCTATTTTCTTTCTCTATTAGTTCATTTAACTTCTTAAGTAGAGCCTGCTTTTGCAGTAGCTCTTCTGTTAAGTGAGCTACTTGGTGCTTGGATAAACTTTCTCCCTTTATCCTGGTACTTTGTCTATAACTAGAATTAGCTTTCCCTTCTATAGCTAATTCTCGTGGGCATTTCCTGTCTAGGAATTGAGAAGGACACACTTGCCTTGATTCTGAGGTATTTAGAAACTCTCTCGGCTCTGCAAGCCAGTCATGCTGTCTCTCAGCTGCAGCACCTTCGTTTGCTTGCACCAGCCTCTCGTTCCTTGCTTCCTCAGCTGTGCTTGGCAATCTCTCATCAAGCTTCTCTCTTCGGCTTCCAGTGTTTCTTACACTCTGCCTTTCATGCTCTGCAAGCACTCTCTCACTTGCTCTCCATGCTCCTTGTCTTTCTCCTTGTCCTTCTCTTCCCTTGCTGCTTCTCCGTCTCAAGAGTGGCACCTTCTTACCACTTCTTCTTCTATCTGTGTTACTGCATATCAGCTTTTTAAACTTTCCTTCCTCCTGAGCCACACCTTGCTCCCAGCACATGTGACTAGGGTCAAGCTTCTCCCTGACGTGCTGCTGTGGGCGGGGCTTAGGGATGACTATTCTCTGAGTCACAGACTCTTGGTTACTAGGGAAACCCTTGATACATTCTGCCTTAAAGTGACAGGACTCATTTTCCTGTGTATTTCTAGGTTCAGCAGTGGTTTCCTCACCACAGCGTTTACAAAGAACAGGTGCTTAAACTTGGGTAAAACCGGGGAAACTATTTACATATAGGCATCACATCAAGTCAAATGAAAGAGTATTCATAGTGCATTGGAACTAGAAGGGGGAGCGGTTAATGGTGCGCAATCGTCCGGGTAGTGTTTGAGGAAGATGTGGTGCTTCAAAGCCTTGCTAAATTGTGTTAGGTCAGGGATTGCCTGGATGCTAGGTGGAAGGGTGTTCCAGCATCTGGGTGTGCAGAACCTAAATGCCCTGCTTGCTGTTGCCTGGATGCATTGTGCTACTGCTTTCGGTGTTACTAGTGTGTTGATTGCTGCAGATCTTCTGGCTCTGTTGGGGGGAATAGTGTGGATAAGCTATGAGTGTGAGGTGGAGGAGAGCCCGTTGATGGCCTTGAAGGTTAGCGCAGTAGGATCTTGAAGGAAATTCTACCGTGAAAAGGGAGCCAGTGGAGCTGTTTCAGGATGGGTGTCACATGGTCACGCCTGGAGGAACCATATAGAACTCTAGCCGCGGTATTCATTGCGAGCTGGCGCAGACCCAGGGTGGAATGTGGGAGCCCTTGTAGAATTGCATTGGCATAATCAAAATGTGGGATAACCAGCACTTGAAAGGTTGTCCGGAAGTCGTCTGGTTCTAGCAGGGAGCGTAAGTGTCTGCGTGTCCGGATCTTATGGTAGACTGCTCTTACCGTGTTGCTTATATACACCCTCATATCCAGGTGTTGGTCTAATGTGACTCCAAGGTATCGGATTGTGGACTTGGTTTGCAGCTCCGCTTCCTTGACCTTTAGGTAGGTTGGAGGGGAGAAGTTCTGATTCCTCTTGATGAAGAGAACTTCTATTTTCTTGTGCTGTATTCAGAGGTTTTGGGTCTGGAGCCAATTGGCCACTGCGTCAAAGCAGTCTGTCAGTGGAGAGAGGTCAAGCTGGTCGGTTGAGAAAGGCATATAGAGTAGCACGTCGTCAGCATATATCAAGCAGTCAACATTGAATGAATGGAAGAGGTTACAGATGGGCTGCATATATATGTTGAACATCAGGGAGAAGAGGGAGGAACCCTGTGGTACGCCCTGTTTCTGGTGGAATGGTTCTGATGTTGCAGACCCACCTCGTACGTGCTGCCATCTGTCGGACAGGTATGATTTGCACCAGTTTAGTGCCATGTCACAAATACCCTTCTCTTCGTCGCCTCAGGAGAAGTTCATGGCTTACTGAGTCAAATGCAGCGGCTATATCCATGAAGATGAGGACAAACCCACGATGGGTGTTATCGATTCCAGCAATTATGTTGTTGAAGAGGGTGGTGAGGAGTGTTTCCACACCATGGGATTCCCTGAATCCATGTTGGCAGGGGTCCAGTGGGGCAGTGTCATTGATGTGGAGTTGAATTTGGCGTTGGACTTCTTTTTCAATTATCTTGGCTAGTAGAGGTATGCTAGATATGGGTCTGTATGAGTCAACCTTCTGAGGGTCGAGCTTGTTGTTTTTCAGCAGAGATCTGATGGACGTGTGTTTGAGGCTTTGGGGGAACGAGCCTGTTGCGAAAGATAGGTCCATGAGTCTGGCTATGAATGGACTAAATTCGATACATAGTTCCTTTATCCAGAAGGCAGGACAGGGGTCGATTTGTGCCGTGGAGGTGTTGATCATGGCAATGGTGTCTTCAATGTGCTTCTTGGACGGGGTAGAGAAGGTGGTTAATAGTGTTGGGTAGGTTGGCTCCTGCACGGTGGTGGAAGCTGTGGACTTATTGGTCTGGCATAGTTTTGATTGCAGGAAGTCTGCGAATTCTTGAGGGTGGATCCCATTTGTTTGATCAGGACCTGGTTCTTTTGTTAGGTTCTTGACGAGATTGAACAAGTCATGTGGTTTGCTTAGCGATCGTTTTAGGGTATCAGTGTGGGATTGCCTCATTTTCTCTGTTATTGCTTCGCGGTGTTTTGTCAGGTGAAGGTTATATGCTCTCTGGTCTTCTGAAGATCGTGATCGCTGCCATCGTCTTTCCAGCTTCCTTAAGTAGAGGAGAGATGTACGCAGCTCAGTGGAGTACCAGGATGTGGTGGCTCGTTTCCTTGGTGGTTTATTTGGTGGTGGGCATTGTGCAATGGTACTAAGGCTGTTATTCCAGCTGGTGATCAGCTCGTCGATGCTGGGTGATGTTAAGGCGAGGAGCAGCCAGGTTTTACTCAGGATAATTTCTTTGTCGAAAGGTCGGAAACTTCGTGGGGGTGTCCTGGTGGTGCTGCTCAAGCTTCCGGGGCTCCTCTGGCATCAATCGGACACGGGAATTTGGAATTTGATTAGTTTGTGGTCGGACCATGGTACTGCGGTGGTGGACAGCATAGGGACGTAGGCGGTGTCAAATGCTGTTGGTGGGGCGAATACCAGGTCCAATATGTTTCCCTTCACGTGAGTGGGCTCATTTACTAGTTGCTTGTATCCAAGTTCCTTTAGGGCTTCGAGGAAGGTTGCAGCTTGAGTGTCCTGCAAGTCTGGTAGATTGAAGTCACCTAGTAACCAGCTTGGGGTGCGTGGGTTTGGGGCGTTGCAGGCAATGTTGATTATTGTTGATAGGTCCTCAGGGGAGGTTGATGGGGCTCTGTACAGTAGGTTGATGGAGCAGTGCTTGTTGGCTATGGTGACTGTATCGAGGTGGGTTGTGCTAGTGGCGCTGCTCAGATGGAATTGGAGATCTGTTTTTAGTAAGGATGAGTACTCTGCCACCCCTTTTGCTATCTCTATGGCAGGTGTGTATTGAGAAGCCGGTGGGTAAGAGTTGGTTGAGGAGGACAGAGTCGTCACTGGATAGCCATATCTCAGTGATACAGAGTATGTCAATGTCATGGAGGGATATCATGTCCGCGATAACCAGCCATTTCTTGCGTATTGAGAGCGCATTTATGAGGGCACATTTTAGATCTTGGAGACGAGGTCTTTCCTCCTGTTTGGCTTTCTTGGTGTGTTGAAGTGCGATGTGTAGTAAGTGGGGGTGGGGTGTAAGAGCAGCTCCCGTCGTCTTGTGATGGGGGCACTTGCCCATCTCCTCCCATGTCTTTGCAGGATTTGTATGTGGTTGTGGGTAGGGGCTAAGGCTATCGTGTTATCGAGCCATCCCGAGAGGAGGTAACAGCTAATTATGGCAATGAGGGTGGGAGCCATTCTCGGTATCTACCCTGCTGTATGTGGGCAAGGGAGTCTTGTGGGTTGACAGGTGAGTAGGCAGTTAGTGTTGTACTATCACAGGCTATTATACAGGTATACAGCTACAAACAGCAAAGCCCTTTGTATCACAGCAGGTGACACCGGTACGCAGCTAATAGGCACGGTATCACAGGCAGGTACAGTATTACAGGCCGGCACAGTGTGAGGTAGGTATGCAACTACTAAAAGCACAGTATCACAGGTGGCACAAATCACAGGCAGGTGCAGTATCCTTGCGGGCAAGCGCAGTAACCTTACAGGCGCGGTATCTCAGGCAGGTAATATAGGCGTGCATAGGCACCACTTCTTTAATTGGCAGTAACCTTACAGGCGCAGTATCTCAGGCAGGTAACATAGGCGTGCATAGGTACCACTTGTATGAACAGAACCTCCCCAAGGTCTCTGCCTTGTAAGTAACAGGCTGCGCCTGGCCCTATGGCCCTGTGGCTAGCTCACACAGAGCAGTGTGGCCTAGTGGTTGAGGCAAGTTGCCAGAGGACCAAGGGTTTGAATTCCAAACGAGACCACCAACCTGTCTTGAAAGACTGGTAAGGGGGACTGTTGCTTCTGGAGGGAGATCTGCAACTGTGAGTATTTACTTCTGGTAATTTTCTAAAAGGAATTCTTTTTATTAAAGCTAATTAATCTGTGATCCACTATTTTTGTTAAATCAGTCAGGGCCTAGTAGCAGCAGTTTAAGTTTACATTTAAAACACAGAGGAGAACTCTCTGGTTACATTTCATACCCAGCAGAGAGCTTGTACTTTAAATTTAATAGTCACTCAGGGCCTAGTAACAGCAAAGAACTTTTAGTTTAAATTTAAAACAGAGAAGAGAGCTTTCTGGTTACATTTGGAACCCAGCAGAGAGCTTGTAGTTTACATTTAATAGTCACTCAGGGCCTAGCATCAGCAAAGTTCTTTTAGCTTAAATTTACAACACAGAAAAGAGCTTTCTGGTTAAATTTAGAACCCAGCAGAGAGCTTGTACTTTAAATTTCATAAGAAGTTAGAGCCTAGCAGCAGCTAAGAGCTATAATTTAAATCAAATCAGAATATAGCTTACCTCAGCAGCACAAGACAGGGTACTGTGTAGCAGCCCTCTTTTATTTATTTATTTAACATCTCTTATATACCGCACTATTGTCATCAGCGCGGTTTACATGAAACAAAACATATACATACAGGGAACTGTAATGCATTTTACATGTAACAGGGGTTTTTGAACTTGGGAATAAAAGGGTAAACTATATCAACTAGATAACTATCTACAATAATCTATATACATTATTCACATTTGGTTATCATTTGGGGAATACTGTCTGGGAGCCCCACTGACCAGATGAGCACGATGATTCAAGTTTCTATGCTGTTGACAACGTCAATGCTGCAGAACATTTCTTTGCCAAAGGGTTCCAAACAGCTGTACATACCATAGCAGGAGATCAAATTCAGGCAACGAGTGAGCAGGTATTGCTTAAACCTGCAATTTGTCAGCCTTGACTCATTGGAGGAGGCTATAGCCAAGCTGGAGTGCTCCATTTCCTCACAAATTAGCAGTTTTAGTTGAACTTCAACCTCTTTCTGACAAAACTGTATAGTTAGAGAATTTTAGCCCTGGTTTTCTGTCTGAGTGTGTGGCAGGCTAAGGCCTACAATAGCCTGTGAACCTATGGGAGGCCTGTAAGCTAGGCCTGAGTCCCTACCCCCACCTGAGACTAATAGTGCTGAGAAAGACCAAAGTCTGTGAAAGTCTGAGAATCTGCCTTAAAACTGTTTTTTGATATGTATGTATGAATCCTTTATTAAATTCTTCCATGCTGATGATAGATATGTTCCAGTGTTCTGCATTCTCACATTCTCTGAGCTAGAAATGACCTTGCAGTAGAAATGTATCTATGTCTAAAAACTGTGCCTTTGTTAGAACAGCCTGAGAAAGGGGAACAGGGTGCTAGGCCCAGAGAGGGTCCCCGATTGGACAGGTGCAGGGGGCGTTGGGACCAATAGAAAGTTTGCCTGTATCAAACTGTGAAAATTGTATATAAGGAATATGCTTCTGTTCTCCATTGCTCAGTCACTTTTGGATGCTTTCCTGTCTGAGCCTTGTGCACAATAAATTGGCTTGGAACCTGCCATTGAATAAGTGTTAATTCCCTCCCACCCTCCCCTGGGATAATCGTAGCTTTATAGGTACTTACACATCTTAAAAGACAGGAGGTGCTCTCAGGTGAAGCTCATTACCCAAATCAGTCATACACTAAGGACCTGAGATTAGTTAAGCTTCAGGTGAACAAGGTATATTACACGTATTAGGTTCAGTTTTATTAGTATAAATATCCATAGCAACCCTTAGTAAGTAAAGAACTTAGATCTAAACACAAACTTAAAAACTAAGATGCAGACAGCAGTCCAGCAGCGGGATGGGGGCTTTCCAGTCTTTTGCATTGAGTGTCACATGTATGATTTTCTCCCAGTTGGTGAGAGGTCTTACGTGTGCACTAGGTGCAAGGAGCTCTTTGCTCTCAGGGAACGAGTCCGTTCTCTAGAGGCTAAAGTAGCAGACTTGGAAAGCATAAGACAGACAGAGAGGTACATAGACGAGACCTACAGGGATATAGTCCTGAAGTCCCACCTCCAGTCTGGCAGCATCCCTGTTGCCATGGAGGAGAGAGGTCACGTGACAGGAGAGCATCGCCCTTGTGTGCCAGGAAGTGATCCTGTAACTAGGACCTGTCCTCCAGGTGATGTAAAACCCTCTCGCACCAAGGAACTTTCTCCAGGGCCATGTGCCCATGAGGGAAGGGTTAGGACAGCCGTTATAGTTGGTGATTCGATCATTAGGCATGTAGATAGCTTGGTGGCTGGTGGACGTGAGGATCGCCTGGTAACATGCCTGCCTGGTGCGAAGGTAGCGGACCTCACGCGCCACCTAGATAAGGTCTTAGATAGTGCTGGGGAGGAGTCTGCTGTCTTGGTACATGTTGGTACCAATGACATAGGAAAATGTGGTAGGGAGGTTCTGGAGGCTAAATTTAGGCTTTTAGGTAGGAAGTTGAAATCCAGAACTTCCAGGGTAGCATTCTCCGAAATGCTTCCTGTTCCACGCGCAGGACCCAAAAGGCAGACAGAGCTCCGGAGTCTCAATGCGTGTGGATGAGACAATGGTGCAGAGATGAGGGGTTTGGATTTGTTAGGAACTGGGGAACATTCTGGGGAAAGGAGGGGCTCTTCCGAAGGGATGGGCTTCTCCTTAACCGGGATGGAACCAGGCTGTTGGCATTAACCTTTAAAAAGGAGATAGAGCAGCTTTTAAACTAGATATTAGGGGAAAGCCGACAGTCGCCCAAGAGCAGATGGTTCGGAAGAATGTATCTTTGAAGGATACTACCAAAAGCAGAGAGGTTCCACAAAAGAGTAAAGTAGCCCAAATGCCCTCAAGTATGGAGCAGACAGAGCTTAAAGATCCCAAATTACTCATGTCTAACAGACAAATTAATATGGATAAAATACATTCTCTAAAATGCTTGTATGCAAATGCTAGAAGTCTAAAAAATAAGATGGGAGAGTTAGAATATATAGCACTAAATGAAAGGTTAGATATTGGAATATCAGAGACATGGTGGAAGGAGGACAACCAGTGGGACACTGTGATACCTGGGTACAATCTATATCGTAATGATAGAGCTGATCAAATTGGTGGAGGGGTTGCTCTCTATGTTAGAGAGGGCATTGAGTCAGAAAGGATTAAAGTTTTGCAGGAAACAAAATCTGCTGTAGAATCTATATGGATTGAAATTCCATGTAAAAGGGGGAAGGCAATGGCAGTGGGGGTGTACTATCGAGCGCCTGGCCAGAATGACCAAATGGATGATGAAATGCTCAAAGAAATCAAGGAAGCTAACAAAAGTTACAGCACAGTAATAATAATGGGTGATTTCAACTACCCCGGTATCGACTGGGTCAGTGTCACGTCAGGCCATGCTAGGGAGATAAAGTTCCTAGATGAAATAAATGACTGCTTCTTGGAGCAGCTGGTTCATGAACCGACCAGAGGGGAAGCCATATTAGACCTAATCCTTAGTGGAACACCAGATCTAGTGCAAGAGATAAGGTTGTTGGGGCCACCTGGCAATAGTGATCATAGCATGATCGCCTTTGATTTAATTAGTGGAGGAGGGATAGTAAGGAAATCCACAGTACTACCTTTTAACTTTCGAAAGGGAGACTATGATAAAATGAGGAAAACAGTCAAGAAAAAACTAAAAGGAGCAGTTGCAAAGGTTAAAGACGTACATCAGGCTTGGCTGTTGTTGAAAAATACTATCTTGGAAGCCCAGACCAGCTGTATTCCACGCTTTAAGAAAAGTGGAAAGAAGTCCAAAAAACTGCCAGCATGGTTTAAAGTTGAGGTCAGAGAGGCTGTTGTTGCCAAAAAAGCATCTTTCAGGAAATGGAAAAAAGAGCCAAACGACGAAACCTGGAAACAGCACAAGCACTGGCAAGTCAAATGCAAGGCATTGATAAGGCAGGCAAAGGGAGAATTTGAGAAGAAGCTTGCTGCAGAAGCAAAAACACGAAGTAAAGACCTTTTCAAGAACATTCGTAGCAAAAAACCTGTGAGAGAGTCAGATGGTCCATTAGATGATAAAGGGGTTGAAGGAGCACTAAGAGGCGACAAGGCGATAGCGGAGAGACTGAATGAATTCTTTGCTTCAGTCTTTACTGAGGAAGATGTAGGGATGTTACCCATGACTGAAGTGGTATTTAAAGGTGCAGAAGAATTGAAGGAAATATCGATACATCGAGAAGATGTATTACAACTATTAGATAAGCTGAAGAGTAGCAAATCACCTGGGCCGGATGGTATACATCCAAGGGTATTGAAAGAACTGAAATATGAGATTGCAGACCTGCTATTAGTAATCTGTGAACTATCATTAAAATCATCTCTAATACCTGAAGATTGGAGGATCGCCAATGTAACACCAATTTTTAAAAAGGTTTCCAGGCGTGATCCGGGAAACTACAGACCGGTGAGCCTGACGTCAGTACCGGGAAAAATGATAGAAACCATCATAAAGAATAAAATTACTCAGCATGTAGATAGTCATGAACTAATGAGACAGCCAACATGGCTTTAGACAAGGAAGATCTTGTCTTACTAATCTGTTATGTTTTTTTGAAGGAGTGAATAATCAGGTGGACAAAGGTGAGTCGGTTGATATTGTGTATCTGGACTTTCAGAAAGCCTTTGACAAGGTCCCTCATGAGAGACTTTTGGCAAAACTAAAGAGTCATGGGATAGGAGGCAGTGTACTATTGTGGATCAGGAACTGGTTAAAAGATAGAAAGCAGAGGGTAGGGCTAAATGGCCAATTTTCCCAATGGAGAAAGGTGAATAGTGGTGTACCCCAGGGATCTGTGCTGGGTCCGCTGCTTTTTGACATATTCATAAATGACCTGGAAAGTGGAATAACGAGTGAGGTTATCAAATTTGCAGATGACACAAAACTATTTAAAGTTGTTAAAACCCAAGAGGATTGTGGAAAATTGCAAGAGGATCTTGATAAATTGGAAGACTGGGCATCAAAATGGCAGATGAAATTTAATGTGGACAAGTGCAAGGTTATGCACCTAGGGAAGAACAACCCAAACTATGGTTACACGATGCAAGGTTCCACATTAGGAACCACCACCCAGGAAAAAGATTTAGGCGTCATTGTGGATACCATGTTAAAACCCTCGGCCCAGTGTGCAGCGGCGGCCAAGAGAGCAAATAGAATGCTAGGTATGATAAGGAAAGGAATGGAAAATAAAACAAAGGATATTATAATGCCTCTATATCGTTCCATGGTGAGACCGCACCTTGAATATTGTGTGCAATTCTGGTCGCCGTATCTTAAAAAGGATATAGAGTTATTAGAAAAGGTTCAGAGAAGAGCCACCAAAATGGTAAAGGGGATGGAAGGATACTCCTATGAAGAAAGGCTAAAAAGGTTAGGGCTCTTTAACCGGGAAAAGAGACGGCTGAGGGGAGATATGATAGAAGTCTATAAATTAATGAGCGGAGTGGAACGGGTAAACGTAGATCGATTGTTTACCTTATCAGAATATAGAAAGACTAGGGGACATGCAATGAAGCTACAGGGTAAACTATTTAAGACTAATAAAAGAAAATATTTTTTCACTCAACGTGTAATCAAACTCTGGAATTTGTTACCGGAGGATGTAGTAAAAGCTGTTAGTGTAGCTGGGTTTAAAAAAGGTTTGGACAAGTTCCTGGAGGAAAGGTCCATAAGCCATTATTAAGAATGGACCCAGGATATCAATGCTTGAACCAATACAAGCATTGTGGAACCTGTGTCCCTTGGGGAAACTGCTAGGTACATATGACCTAGATTGGCCACTGTTGGAAACAGAATACTGGGCTTGATGGACCTTGGTCTGACCCAGTATGGCATATCTTATGTTCTTATGTTCTTAACCTTGGGCCATAAAAACTGGGGTTTCTGGTCCCACAGGTGGTCCTTCTGGCCTTTGTTAAGCAACTTATCCCTGAAGGGCTCACAATTTATGTTTTGGTACCTGAGGCAGAGGGTTAAGGGAAATAGAAATACCGTAATTGACTGTATGACACCCTGATCTGTAGGCAATCAGTATACTCAAATAAAAAACTGACTGGGAATATGTGACCGTAGCAAACACTGGCAATGGAGAGACATCAGAGCTGGTGCTGGTTCCTGGTCTTCCTTTCTCGCTCTCCCAGTCCTTCTGCCAGCATTGAGAAAAGGCTGAGAATAGATTGTCCCATGGGCCGGAGACCTTGCGTCCTGGACATCAGAGAGAAAGAGGGGCTAGGATCTGGGAGCAAAGCCCAAAGAGTGACTGTGACACTGCAGCTCCTCCGGACGGCTCACTCCAGAGCAGATCCCACGACTGCATCTCCAACCCCATGTAACACCATGAGGACCTCACGCACTTTATTACAATCGACATCCCCCCATTACTGGAGAAATTACCTTAGTCTGATAATACAGTCTGAACAAAGAAATGCAGTCTCACTCTGCAAAGCGTGCACCCAAAAATCATGCCTAAGCAATTGTGAGCACATACAAAATGCACATCTACATATACGGGTGACCCAGCACCTGTCACCCAAACACAGTGCAGTGAGCACGCTTGAACATAGGCTGAATGCATGGAGCATACACAGAGTATTGACTTCCTCTATGAAACCTTCCAGTGCCCTGGAGCGCTAAGCCCCAGACTGTGCTACCTAGACGTCCTTCTCTTCGCCCTCAGCACGGGTCTTTTAACAAGATGGCACAGACGGGTCAGTGCCCCTGCTAAGTGCTTAAAGCCCTGCTCTGAAAGCACAGGCTCTAGAAATAGATGAGAATTTCCTGGGAAGGGCATGCTATGAAACACACAGGCACCCCCCCTCCCCCCGGCCTTCCTGCAGTCAGAGAAATAGCAGTGGGATACACCGACAACCTTGCAAGTGGAGGTCTTAGAGGTTGCTGCCTGTGTGAACCTGATGAGGAATATGATTTTGTATTTTACAACCCCCCCCCCCCAGGGATGGGGCCCTGAATACTATATGTGATTCATGAGCAGCGCTGCCATCCGGTGGCCTTTAGGGCACCAGAGCCTGACAAACGACATAGAAGTTAAGAGCTTTAAATCTTGGTCATATAATCTTGATTTGCAGAACATTACAGTTGCTTGTCTAGACACTAACCCCTGAGTGCCCATGAGGTGGCCCTGTGGTTATTTCTTCCCTGACTTGCAGAGATCAATCTGAAGATGGCTGCATACACACGGTCACAGAAAGGCACTATTGAGTGTACCAGCTTCCCTCTGGTGGCCATAGACCATAGCACAGGCACTTCTTGGTTGACAGTTTAACTGTTATTATTATATATTTTTTTATATCCTAAGGTTTCCTGAACCTGTCCCTGTGAAACCACAGGCGTTTGGGCAACTTCCACTATAGAATACACAAAAGCACACTTCCAGCCTGTTTCTCTTTCCACCTACAAGTTAGGGCTCTGGCTCTTGAAGAACCTAAAAGCTGGCAATTTGCCTAATATCCCAGGACTTAACTTATGCTCCTCAGAGACATGATTAGGAGGGAAAGAACATGTTGCATCAGAGATCAATGCCAAAACTACAGTCTGTGATAAGGAAGCTTATCAAAGCTCAGGGAGTAATGACAATAGAGGAGAATTTACTCTGATCAAGGGACCTGTGCTGGCAGGTTATAGAAATAAGACAGCTTGTTTCCCTAAAAGACTACATGTTCCAGAATGCACTAGTATGCAGAAAGTCCCTAGGGGAGCTAGAGTGGAAAAGCATGAGTCTAATCAGAGAAAGCATTATGTCATCCCTAATCAAACAGCCTCTAGAAGAATGCTTAATCCACAACACCTGAAGAATGCAAGGGAGGAATTGCAATCTAAGCCCTTTAAAACTAGAGGGGAATCTTCAGGAGAACAGAAGAAGGAGATAGAGAAGGGGAATCAGAAGAACAGAAGGAAGAACAACCGGAACCTGAAGGAACAAGGACAAGGAAGCAGACAGTCCAAGAGAGGAGCTCAGAGAAATACGTATGCCTGGAGAGATACCTGGGGGAAAGAACCTTCAGAGGACTGGAGAAAGCCAGAGGTCTGGAAATCCACAGCCAGGGATCCTCAAGCAACACCTAGGAAGAGGTCTGTTGCAGCTAAGGAGAAAAGGAGCCCAAATACCTCTTGGAGGATGTCTGGAGAAAAGATCCTGAGGTCCAGAGATACCAACTGGAGGACAGGACACAGAAGCTCTATTACATACTGGCCAGAATACCAGAAGAAGCAGCCTGACGCTTGCCTGGATTCAGGTATGAACTGTGAACGTTTCTCTAGCTTTAAGCAGAGCAAACAGCAGGGAAACAGTTTCTCTCCGTATAGAGGTCAGTTCCTAAAGCCCTCTGAACTAGACGAAGCAACTGAGTCTATGCAATATCAAGAGCAAGGTTTAATATCTGATGCAGAGTATATTTATATGGACTGTTCTTTGAGTAGGTTGTTATTTTAGGAAAATCCTAAATATAAGAGCAAACATCAAAAGAAAAAATTCTAAAAATATTGGCTTCCCATAAAGTTTTGTTGAAAGAAAAAGCTTTGTTGGAAAGTTTGCACGTGTGCTGAAATCAAGCTACTGATTGCAGTTAATTGGCACCTGTTGGTAGAGGAGAGCCCAGCACAAGCCGTGCACTGAGGGATTTAAAAGTTCTTTTCTGTATGGAGAAAGTGAGCTATGTTTTTGTATAAAGAAGTTTTCCTCTTTGATTTGTTTCACCCACAGCACTGCTAAGAAGTTTATTAGCAGTGGCTGTAAGAAAGCCTTTCTGTTCTATAAAGGACTTTGATACTTATTTGCATAAGTTTTTCAGTTGCCTTATTTTGGGTTGAATAAACCCTGGAGAAGTTATCTGGAAGGTGTTACCAAGCATATCTGTGTGTGGGATAATCACCCCATAAATAAATTCTAATTTTTGCCTTACACTCGACCAACTACAAGAGTCTTTACTTATTTTTAAAAGGCAAGCTTGTGTGAATGGACTTCAATAACCACAATCCTTTGCAAGGCAGTTAATTTACATACTTGCCAAGATGATGGTTCCTTCATAACAAGCACCCCCTTTTACAGTGGCATAGTTTTTTGGATTGCTTTTACACTAAGGATACCAGGAATTATAAGGTTTTACAACTGAAAAAGTGAAAGTTTCAAGCCAGAAGGTGGAAAGTGGTTTTTTCCTTGACAACGCCTGGGAGAATACAGAAACTGATCCAGGAGCAGTCCCAGGAGGGAAAGGATCCTGTGAGAGCCTGATTCATCACTGGTATAAGGTAAAAAGTGCCTGGGCATGACCAGTGGTGGATAAAGTCTAGATACGGGGGCAGTTAAAAAAAAAAAAAAAAAAAGAAACCACCTGTTTGTAGGGTGTCGCCCTTTGTGTTTTTTTCTTTTGTTTTCTTACAGGGTTCTACAGAATGGATCCCAAGGAACTGGCCAGCTGGATGGCAGCTCAGTTTGCCCGGCAACAAGAGGTCGCACAGCAGGCTCAGGAACCCGCAGTCACAGCCCTGAGGGAGCAGCAGAAGCCAGTGCTTGACCTTGTTGAAGCATTAATTGCACTATGCACCCAAAGAGGAGCTGATTCAACACCGTCAGTGACACTGGGTACTCCCCAGGTGGACAATGTGGGACTCAGTCAGGGTATTGGGGCATTCAGTCTGGGAAAACTTACACCTGAGGACAATGTTGATGATTTCCTAGAAACGTTTAAAAGGGTGGCACAGGCACTAGCGTGGCCAGAGAACCAGTGGGCAGTAAGGCTGGCAACCTCATTAACTGGGGAGGCACTTGCCGCCTATAGAGCCGTGCCAGCAGCTCAAGCTTTAAATTATAGAGATGTTACAGCTGCTATAAGGGATCGCCTAGGATTGACTGTTTCTGAATATAGGCGAATGTTTAGGGCTACTATGTTGAGAGCCAGAGCTCTGAGTCAAAGGATCAGAGGACTAGCTCTAAAATGGTTAAATCCTGAAGAGAAGAATATGGAAATGGTTTTGGACACTATAATGCTTGAACAATTCATGTTAGCTGTGCCAAAAGATTTGCAAACTTTCCTAATACAGCAAAATTGCCAAAACCTAGGAGAGGCAACCATGTTATCAGAACGGTTCATGGAAGCCATGCAGGCTTGCCATAGAATGGGTGGCCCTCTGAAGGTTGATGCTGAGGCAAGCTGTGCTGTATCAGAAAAGAAAATGATAAGGAATGATGTTTCTGAAAATAATATTGTATTTAACCAGGTTAAGAAGTGGGGTAAAAAAAAAATGTTACCAATGTGGAAAATGGGGACATTTGGAAAAGGCATGTCAGTTTCACACTAGTTTAATAGGAATTGGTTTAAGACAGCCTGAAGAAGGTTTCCTTTTGGTGGTTGATGTGCAGGAAATTACCACAAATGCTCTGTTAGACTCTGGGGCAGACCAGAGTATGCTGTCTAAAAGGCTTTGGAAGCGGATAGAGGCCCAAGAAAAATTTGAGCCTAGAACCCCTGAAAGCAATGTTTATATTAAATGCATTCATGGAGCTGCTTCATCATTCCCCACATACAAGCTAATGGTTAAGGGCATGGGAGTACAAAAGGAAATTCCTTTAGCAGTGGTTCCCAGGCTTCCATTTGACTTAGTCCTAGGAAGAGACTGGCCACAATTTAAACAAGGGTTATTGAAAGGTCTAGAGCAGAAGAGGGGCCTTGTATCCACCCGATCACAGGCTAAAGCAGGAAGCCAGGAGGAGGGGGAACAGGCAGAGCTATTAGGAGACTTACCCTCTCATGATTTAATAACCCCACCATCTGGGAAAGTAAGAAAAATGAAAGCACAGAAACGCCGTGAGAGACTTTGCAGAGCACAGGGTAGGGCTGAGTTGGAGGCTGGCCAAGACTTACCCTGGGTGCCAGCTGAGCTAGTGTCAAAGTTTCCCAACTTTCCACAGAAACAGCGAGCTGATCAAGCTCTCACCTGAGCTTTTGAATATGCTCAACTCTCAAACAGATGTTGAGAAGAGGCTTAGCAGGGGATTTAAAGGACTGGGATATGTTATTGCCCTTTATTTAGACAGTTTTGTATACCGCCTTATCCTTCAATCAAAGCGGTCACAACACACAATTGGGGGATACATTTAACACGCAGGGATATGAGACACATACACTAATACTTACAGGGAACATGGGCAATGGAGGGTTAAGTGGCTTGCCCAAGACCACAAGGAGCATCTGTGGGACTAGAAACCCCAGTCCTTCTGGCCCAAGGTTGCTGTCCTCTAGTGGGATTTGAACCCCTGACCTTCCAGCCTGAAGTACCTTGCCCCAACCACTAGGCTACTCCTCCACTCCACTCCTCCACGTTGTCTTATATGCCTGCAGGGAACGAATTCAAGTTTCCCTAGGTGTATCCCCATATGAATTGATGTATGGTAGGGCCCCGTGGGGATTGTTAGATATCTTGAGGGAGCAATGGCTAGATCCTGAACCAGAGAATCAGGAAGTTCCTCAGTTCTTGCATGATTTGAGGGCACGTTTAAAGAGGACTTCCCAGGTTGCCGAGAGGAACCTGCAGGACAGTCAAGTGCGCCAGAAAGGGTGGTATGACAGGAAGGCCAAAAGCCGCTAGTTAACCCTGGATGAAAAGGTATTGGTACAGGTAGCGGGTACAGCGCCTAAGTTTGAAGTACAGTGGAAAGGGCCATGGAAGGTAGTTAAACAGGTGAGCCCAGTGTCTTATGTGGTGGAAAACACTAGGGGGCGTAGGCAAACCTACCACATAAATGTACTAAAATCTTGGAAAGAGAGGCCTGCACCTGATAATGTTCCTAGCACTAGCCAAGGAATAGGTGAGTGACCAGAGGATAATAATAATGCTCTCGCAGATATTACGGACTGTTCTATAAAGGACTATGATACTTATTTGCATAGGTTTTTCAGTTGCCTTATTTTGGGTTGAATAAACCCTGGAGAAGTTATCTGGAAGGTGTTACCAAACATATCTGTGTGTGGGATAATCACCCCATAAATAAACTCTAATTTTTGCCTTACACTCGACCAACTACAAGAGTCTTTACTTATTTTTAAAAGGCAAGCTTGTGTGAATGGACTTCAATAACCACAATCCTTTGCAAGACAGTTAATTTACATACTTGCCAAGATGATGGTTCCTTCATAACAAGCACTCCCTTTTACATGTCCTATAAAACTAAGAATAAACTTAAAAATAAAGAGGACTGACAACAGCCCCCTTAAGGTTGAGGAACCCCCCCGAGCCTCAAAAAACCTACAAAAGAAAGAAATACTAGACCTAAAAATCTAGCTATTCTGCCTGTCGTCTTCCTCACACAGGCAGCTCACTGCAACTCTTGCCATGCGGTCCAAATACCTAGAGAGAAAATGGTCGCCCCTTTGCCAACGAATTTTGGTGCCAAGAACAACAGCAGCTGCAAAAAGGAGGCCTCAGCAGACCGACAGAGCCCGAAGGCCTTTTCTGCAGGGCCGAAAGCCATGCAGCCTGCTCCTACCACCTTGAATTCATCCGATCCTCAAGCCGCGCTGCTGCGCCTGGCAGCCACGGTGAGGACCGCTCAGTCGGTTCCACAGAGTAAAATTAAAATCCCGCAGCAACAGAGAGGCTCCATCTCACACAGCTTCAGTGTGGCTGTACGGGTCCTGGAGCGCTCTCCCGTACCATCCAGGGAGAGAGATCCGCATCGGCGAATGCCTGCAGCAAGTGAAAATAACTGACAAGGAGGGAAGGCGAGAGCTGCTACTAATTTAAAGAGCCAGGTTCAAATTTAAAATTACTGTAAATATAAGGAAATTTGCTCCTAACAGCTACAGGGAACTAATCCCTGATTGCCAATTAACCAAAAGTAACTGAATTAAAAGTAAAATTAAAGGTAAAAATCAAAACTAAAATCAGAATAGAATTTGTCACACTAAATGCTCCTTATCTGTTCCCCCAAGTGAGCCCAGAAGCTAGGCTCACTACGTCCTCCTGCTGCATGGAGACTGGACACACTGGGGGCTGATGGGAGAGACCAGCAGGCTATATCCAGTGATGTCATGAGTTTTTGACATGCCCAGTCTCCAAGCTGCAGGAGGAGGTTCACTACCCAGAGGTTGAGGACTAAACTGGAGAAACGATAAGGAACAGTAGATTGGGCATTAATCTTCTCATTTAAGGGCACTTCAGTTTCCACTAATTGGGAACTCAAATTTCCCAAGGCAGAGAAGGCGCTATGCAGGTATATCTCTTGATGGTGAGGGTGTCTCCATGTTACAGGTCACAACCTACCAGCGCCCACTATGATCCATTTGTTCCTTGGATGCTTGATTCTTTGTGGGAGTGGTGGTGGATTTTTTTCAATATGTACCCTAAAGGAGGTGTATTTAATTGCAGCTAATTCTTCCCTTAATAAATTCTTTATGCATGGCAGATAACTTGAGACATATAGGGCAAGCTCTTAGGCTCCAAATGATTCTTCTTAGAATGAAGGCACCACAACCTTTGCATTGAATACATGACATGCTGATTAAGATGGTTATAAAGCAGTTCTAGGAGGAGAAAATCTGGGTGTTACATCTAATTGGAGGACAGATGTCAATCTATATCAGGGGTCTCAAACTCCAGTCCTGGAGGGCTGCAAACCAGTCAGGTTTTCAGGGTATCCCTAATAAATATGCATGAGATATATTTGCATGCACTGCCCCCATTGTATGCAAATGTATATAATGAATATTCATTAGGGGCATCCTGAAAACCTGACTGGTTTGCGGCCCTCCAGGACTGGAGTTTGAGACCCCTGATCTATATGATGACTATATAGGCAATGCAACCCTGGAGTGGGTGGGGTGAAGGGTAGGATGGGTGAGAATTTAAGTGTCCTTGGCCAGCAGACCATCTATGAACTGAGGGCACACTCAGTAAGAAGAGAATATAAACAGGTAATAAATAGGCAAGGAAAATTTATACTTTGGGCTATTCTTCCCCCTATGCATCACTTTGTACAGGTCCACATTAAATTTCATCTGCCATTTGGTTGCCCAATCTCCTAGTCTTATGAGATCCTCCTGCAATTTTTCCCAATCCATGATTTAACAGCTTTCAATAATTCCCGCCCAAGGGTACCATCTTGCTCAGTCAAATGACATTGCTAAAAAAACGGCAAAATGAACAAAATATAATTGAACTGCAACTCCAGGGGAGGAGGGAGGGTAGTGAGGACTGATTCCTGCTGTCCCTGGAGAACAGCTGTTACAGGTGAGTAACTACGCTTTCTCCAGGAACAAGCAGGAAGTCAGTCCTCACATATGGGACTCCCTAGCTATAGGCTACCAGAACCCATAGCTGAAAATAGGCTCCCTCTAGAAGAGCCACAGCAGCCATAATAGGAGTTCAACTGAGAACGCAACATTCCGGTAGCCTGACACCAAAGGATCAGAGGGTAGGATTTGCCTAGATCTCGAACAGGTTACGGAGTACCGCCTGGTCGAAAGCACTGTCCCGTTGGGACTCCCTATCCAGGCAGTAATGGGCCACAAAAGTCTGACCCGAAGACCAGGTGGCGGCCCAGCAGATGTCTGCCAGTGGAACAGAGCGGAATTGAGCCACTGATGCCGCCTTAGCCCTGACCCGGTGGGCCGTGACTCTACCCTGCAACGGAAGATTTGGGGCCCTGTATGCCCAGGCAATACAGTCTGCCAACCAAGTGGATAAGGTACTCATGGAGACAGGCATCCCCAGCTTATTGGGGTCATAAGAGACGAAGAGCTGAGAAGCCCTTCTATGTCCCCGCCTATGTTCCATGTAGAAGGCCAAAGCCCTCTTACAGTCCAGGGTATGCAGAACTGCTTCTGGCCGACTGGCATGCGGCCTGGGAAAGAAGGTCAGAAGTATCACTTCCTGGTTGAGGTGGAACGAAGAGACCACTTTTCGGAAGGAACTTGGGGTGAGTGCAAAGCACCACCCTATTCCTATAGAACCATGTGTACGGTCTATTGGAAACCAGAGCCTGCAGCTCTCTCACTCGTCTGGCTGATGTGAGTGCCACCAAGACAAGTACTTTCCAAAAGAGGAAGCGGAGATGGCAGGTAGCCATCGGCTCAAAAGGTGGGCGAGTGAACTGCTCTAAGACTACATTCAAATCCCACTCGGTCGCCGGAGGGCGAACTGTGGGCTTCAGCAGAAGCAAATCTCTCAGGAACCTGGACACCAAAGGCTGTGCAGAAAGAGGTTGTCCTTCCACAGAAGAGTGGTGTGCTGATAAGGCACTAAGGTGGACTCGGACAGAGTTTGACATGAGGCCTAAATCTGAGAGGTGAAGCAGGTACTGCAACACCACTGACACTTGGCAGGAGAAAGGGTTTTCGCCCTGCTTATCACACCACACCTCAAACCTATGCCACTTAAACCTATGCATAGGTTTTCCTAGTCGATTGCCTAATTGAGGCTAGCAGTACATCTTCTAAATTTTTAGGGAGGAGAAGTGGTGCAAGGACTGCCCTTTCAGCAGCCATGCCATCAAGTTGAGAGACCCGAGGTTGGGATTCAGGAGTGCCCTCCTCCTGCGAGAGGTGGTTAGGATGTAATCCCAGCAGAATTGGGGCCTCCACTGCCAGTTGAAGTAGAAGCGGAAACCATGGCTGTCTCGGCCATCTGGGGGCTACGAGGATGACCGAGGCTTTGTCCTGAAGGATCTTGAACAGAGGCGTGGGAGAAAACGCATACAGGAAGCCCACAGACCATATTAGGAAAGCATCTGCAGCCACTCTGCATGGGTGTGGCTGTCTGGAGCAGAAGCGGGGCAACTGGTGATTCTGTGGGCTCGCAAACAGATCTATAGATGGCTGCCCCAGCACTGAAACAGCTGCTGGGCTATGTTCGGATCCAGTTGCCATTCGTGCGGCTGGAGAAGTCTGCTAAGCTTGTTGGCTAAGAAGTTCTCTTGACCTGGCAAGTAAACTGCTTTGAGATACATACCTTGCCTGACTGCAAAAGGGAGGGAGACCCTGTGCACCCCTGCTTGTTCACGTAGAACATTGCCACCTGATTGTCTGTCTGAATCAAGACAGGCTGGTGAGCCAAGGTTTGACAAAGTCTGTAGAGCTAGGCGGATAGCTCGAAGCTCTAGGAGGTTGATCTGTTGTGTGCTCTCCTGTGGAGACCACACACCCTGAGTGCACAATTCCTGGCAATGGGCCCCCCAGCCCAGCAAGGATGCATACTTAGTCAGCACTCTCGTATGCTGAGGAGGTTGAAATGGCACTCCCTCCAGTAGGTGGTGTGGTTGAAGCCACCAGGTCAATGACCGCACCAGTCGTTTGGACACCTTGATCCTGTCTTTGAGGTTGCCAGTGGCTTGTGTCCACTGGTCCCTGAGACACTACTGAGCTGTTCTCATGTGGAGGCAGGCACTGGGTGTCACATGCACTGTGGAGGCTATGAGACCGAGGCGCAGAAAGTGTCTTGCTGAGATCTGGGATCTGCAGCTCATTTGCTGCACTAGGGCCAAAAGTCTCTGTGCCCTGTCTTCCGGTAGATAAGCCCTTGCTTGAAGGGTGTCCAGCCTTGCTCCTATGAACTCCAGCTCTTGAGTGGGAACCAGAGTGGATTTTGTGTAATTGATCACAAACCCCAAGTGTTGTAGCAACTGGATAGTGCGAGACATGGTCTGTTGGGCTTCCAGGGCTGATTGGGCTCTGATGAGCCAGTCGTCCAAATAGGGGAAGACAAATACCCCTTGGTTTCTTAGGAAGGCTGCCACCACCGCTAGGCACTTTGTGAACACCCTGGGTGCAGAGGCGAGGCCAAATGGAAGTACCCTGTACTGAAAGTGGTTTCCTCCCACCACAAACAGTAGATATTGTCTGTGGTCTGGATGAATTAGGATGTGTGTATAAGCATCCTTTAGGTCTGAATTAGGATGTGTGTATAAGCATCCTTTAGGTCACCTTTGCATCATAAAAGACCTCTCTCAATTCAGAAAAGAACTAAAAACTTACCTATTCTCCGAACACTTTGAAATCCCCTACCCCCCAAGTCCAGCCCCACAGCAACCACAGTCACACAAACACAAACCCCCCGAAATTACAATTAACTAACTCCCGACAGACCTCCGCCACACACACTCCTGACTTACGACAAAAAGGAAATAAATTCCAATACCTACACATGCCCATTAACTATCCAACCCTGTAACACACTATACATAGCCTTTGTAAATAGCCAATGTAAATAGTTTGACAGTTGTTTGCATTATTACCTGTACAAAGTTGAATTTTACTGTTCAATGTAAATGTATACAGAAGTGTACAAGATTGTTAAATTGTTCCATGTAAACCGCCCTTGATCTCTGGAAGGGGCGGTATAAAATAAAATAAATAAATAAATAAGGAGAATAGCCAGTCTCCTTGGTGGAGGTAAGGCAGTAATATTCCAAGGGCATTTTGAACTTTTCCCTCACCAGGAATTTGTTTAGGTTGCACAGGTCGAGGATGGGTCTTAGGCCTCCAGTTCTCTTTGGTATCAGGAAATGCCTGGAGTAGAATCCCTTTCCCTGCAGGTGGTGGGGCACCGGTTCTACCGCCTGATCCTCGAAGACCTGCTAACTCCTTCAAGAGGAGGTCCCTGTGAAGAGGGGGCCTGAGAGGCTCCTCTGGAAAGTAAGAGGGAGATGCCTGGGTGAGATGTAGCTGATAGCCCATTTGGACTATCTGGAGCACCCAGGTATCTGTCGTGATGACTGGCCATCTGTGGGCATACAGAGTCAGCCTTCCTCCTGTGCATGGCCTTTGGAGAGAGGGACTATGCTCTGGGAGTCAAAAACCCCTTCCAGGCTGAGCCGGAGCTGGTGCCTGGAGCTTGGTGGCTTTTTGCTTACGCGGGCCATGCCCCTGTCTCTTGGCCTGCTGCCCCTGTTGGGGAGCTGGAAAGGCCTGATATGTGGGGTAGTTGCAGTAAGCATTACCTTTTCTCAGGAAAAACGGCTTCTTACTGGAGCCCTTCTTCTTAGAAGGGGCAGAGGTCTTCTTTGAGACCCTCGTCCGGGTCAGGTACTCGGACTCTATCTCGGCAGCCTTCTCTGTCATGGGCTTGCCAAAAAGGTCTCACCTTGGCAAGGGACATCAACCAACTTGTCCTGCACCCATTGCTCCAGGTCTGACAAATATAGCCATGCCTGGCGGCGTTCACCGATGCTGGCTGCAGCTACCCGGGCCGACGCCTCGAAGCCATCATAGGCTGCTCGAGTCATAAACTTCGAGCACTCACGGATCCCAGTGGACAAGGTCTTGAAGCGCTACAAAGGTCCCTTGGAGAGACCAGCTGAGAACCCGGCAATCTCCATTGCCAGGTCTCACAGGTACATGCCCATTTACAGCTGGTATGTCTGGATTTGGTATGACAGCATTGAACCCTGGTAACACTTCCTGCTGAGGGCATCCATGTCGCGGGTCTTCTGGCCAGGAGGTACCGAGGGAGGAGTGCCTCTTCTGGCTCTTGAGCCGGCATTTGGCCGATTCCACAACCATGGAGTTGTGCGGCAGTTGTGCTTTCTGGAATCCAGGGCTCTTACGAACTCGGTAAATGGAATCAATTTGCCTGCTGAGTACCGGCATCGAGGCTGGTGTCTCCCACATGTGGAGTATCAGCCGTTCCAGAATCAGAGGCACCGGTACAGTAAGGGCTTACCGAGGGGGGGAAAGTCATACTGGAGGATCTCGAGCTCCTCGGCTCGAGGCTCCTCCTCGGCCTCCAAACCGGGTGTCCTCCTGGGGGACCTTCTCCGAGGTTCAGAACCCGGGGAATCCGAGGGGACGTATTTGGCCCGATGTGTATCTGGTGACTCCTCATATTCCGTTTCCCAACCGGACTCCTCCGAGGAGGAATCGAGCAGCTCCAGCCTCGAGGGCTTTGGCTTCGACCGCCCCGATGCCAGTGGAATCGACGACGACCTCAGTCCCAAACAGGAGGTCGAGGGGGACCTCAGCAAAGGATCGACTCAAGTTCTTAGTGTCTCGAGGATTGGCTCGGCCTCTGGGGTCGACTTCGACGTTGATGTCCCAGTGGTCGGGGCGGATGGACTGGTGAAACCGGCAAACAGTGCCCGCTGCTGGTCCATGAAGGCAGACATGCTGCGCTCCAAGACCGCCATCCTAAGACCGAGCTCAGGAGGCTCTGCAGCCCCCGGGTCAGGTCCCGACGCTGTTGGACTCGACGCCGGCTCTCCCGGATGACAGTCCACAATGAGGACAGTGCTTACCTGCCCTGCCGTCTCCGGTTCCTTACGAGGGAGTTTTGCTGGCTGCTCCGACTCCGGGGCGGCGGGCCGGGTTCCGCGACCTGGCCCACGAGGGACCAGGCCACTCGGAGCCATCTAACTACACTGCCCTCACGGATTTCTTCTTCCTCCGGTATTCCCGCAAGGGAAACCCCCTTTTGGAGGACAGTTGATGTTGCTCAGGATCAGAGAGCTCCTGAGATGTCGAGGCTTCTGACGAGGTCTGGGCCCGGGTGGGTGTGGACTGTCGTGACCCCCTGCCTGGGCCGGTGGCTCACAGGCAAAGGGCTGACATATTTGTCCTTAAATAAAGCTATTTTGTCTCCAGTAAGGTATTCTGGGACTTGTAGTTCTTTTCATTAAAGACAAAGTAGTGTGTGACCACTGGGGGTTGTTTAAGGCAAAAACAAGAAATTTATTTTTGGGTTCTTTCCACGCATTAAATTCAAAGGACAACGCAGGCAAAAGGATTATTCTCCAAACAGAAAACTTACAGGAACAAAAGTATACGTGAAGTTAAAGAACTGAAATACTTCTTCAAACACGGCAGCTATTTTCAGTACACATCTCAGCATAGGTAAACTCTGGTCATTTTCCAATAATGCTGCTTTAATTCAAACTCTGTTCTTAGCAAAGTTCTTTAGCTTAAAGAGGCTCTTAGCCCTTTCCTGGCTAAGGAAACACTGCTCTTCAAAAGTTCTCTTTACAGTCCTTTCTAGCAGCTTTAAATTTCCCTCATACATAAAGAACAATCCATCGGTGATTCGTCATACACCGAATCTGACTCAAGAGTGTCAATTTGCATGCCTTCCTGTTCTGCAAATTGCTTATCTCTTTCAGTATTTTCAATAATGTTTTCCAACTCACTATTCTGTAGAAACTTTAAAAGTCCTTTCCAGAACTGCTCTCCCTGGTAAGCATTGGCTGTGTCAGGAGCATGGGGCTTCTTTCCCTGGAACAAAAGCTTAACTGCTTCACCTGTGCTCAGCACTCCGTCTCTGCCTTTGGCTGGGTCTTGGTTACATTCGTTTGTAACAGCTTTCGCCCCCCTTCTGGCAGCTTGGGTTTTCTGAACTGTCTCTTGCACACACTGCACTGCACTCTGTTCCAGCTTTTCAGCAACCTCCCCAGCTATACCTCGGCTGATCTCTGGCTCAAGCGTACCTTCCACACAAGGGTTGCTTCTTTGGCTGCTGGAACTGCTTCTCCCACGTGGAGTTAAACTTCCCCCATCTCCTTGCTTCTTCCTGGTGCTGCTCTTCTCTCCTTCCTTCGTCCTTCCTCCTGCTCCTGGAACTGGAACTGCTGTTACTCCTGGGACTGCTGCCTCTGGAACTCCCTGCACTGAAACAGGTTTAAAAGGCTGCTTCCTAGCTACCACACCCCTCTCTCTGCACAGGTGGTTGTCATTAGAGTGCCAGCCTGCACTCACATTGGGGCTTGGGCGTGGCTTAGCCTCAGCAAGTACGTGTTTCTTTTGCTTGGCTGTAGCTTCAGCCCTGTGGAAACTTTGCCTGTCTCTTGTCTTAAAGGCATATTAACCATTATCCTCTGTTTCCATCGGCTCAGCCCAGCTCTCATTGTCACAGGACTCAGGAAAAATCCTATCATGTTGCTGCCTGCTCCTCAAAGCCTTGGAAGACATTTTCTTACATGGGCCACAGACCTTCGGGTCGTGGTCGGGCCCAAGGCAACGGAGACAGCAGTCGTGTGTGTCGGTGGTGTACATGATTAATGTCCCTCAATCATACTTTTTAAACCTGCTGGCAGCCATCAAGGGAAAAAGGGCCCCTGCAAGGTCAAAGGACCGGACTGCCAGCTAAAAAAGAAAAAGAGCGCGAATGCTAGTTACTAACGACAAAAAACAAAAATTTGGACAGGACTCAGATACCGGTGTACTGAGCCAAGGGCGGGAAGGGGAACTGGCGTCGAACCCGTCAGACAGAAAATAATTTTCAGACTTTTAAGCACTTTTTTCGTGAGGGAACTTGGACGATGTCCATTGGACTCGTGGAGAAAAGGAGACTGAGCAAGATGGCACGCTTGGGCAGGAAAGGGACCACGCATGCGCGATGCAATTCCTAAAAGCTTTCTTAGAAAGCTGGGGATTTGCTCCGTGTCTGGGTTCCGTCGGTGCTGACCTCACTCATATGTGAGGACTGACTTCCTGCTTGTTCATGGAGAATGTCTCTTACATCTATATGCATATGCCTCGTGGCGCTATACAAATGATAAAGAGTAGTAGTAATAATGCACCATGGACAGTTAATGACAAAATCTGGTGGCGCTGTCATGGCCCTATGCTAATTGTTAACACATGTCACAGCATGCCTTTAGCGTGTGCACAACTTGCGCTAACAGTTAATGCCCTTTAGTAAAAGGGCCCCTATGTGTCCAGAGGCACCTACACGTGGTAATATTTTAAATCACTGTTTGTATGTGTATGCAATCTACACATTTTGATACCTCTATTTCCACATGTGGATGCTTCTAAAATGATCTCCTTGGTCTGATGCAGTATGGCAGTTCCTATATTCTTTTGTTCCAATATGAGGATAATTTTACAAAGCTTATTCTGCATGTAAAGTTTGTTTTATTTTATTTTTTTATATTATATTTATGCATTTTACAGTATTACCAAGCATTATAACTTGTCCAGAAATAAGGGCCCGGAATGAATACGAATTAGCATAGGAAATACAAAACAAAAGGCAAAGGTTTAATTAACCAATATACTGTCCTTTCTATAGTTCACGATACACCACAGGAGATCCAAGAAAATAAGAAAAACAAGTAATCCAATCATACATTGTAAGAAAATATAGCAGGCCCAAACAACCAGTAATATACCTAATCACAGACAACTAGAAGCAGAGAAACTGAGATCCATCTGGAGAAAAGCAAGCAGCTGGGAAAGTTAATAAAAAACAGGTAAATGACTGATATTTTACCATGCACATGCATGGGAACTTAAGGGAAAAAAAGAGTCTCCAGCTGCTGGACCACAGGACGGAGTAGCAGAAATTCCCTTCTCCATTGAGTCTCCCTTGACAGGTCCGTGTAAACCCGAGCTTGTAAGCCTTTAAATGAAACATCCCTCTTTTTGAAAAACATTTTAAGGAGCCATTCTCTATCAGCTGCTAAAGCAAAAGAAGCTAGAAGTGTGGAGGGAACTACTGACTCAGAGATAGAACTTTCAAGTATAGCCAAGACATCTAATGAGTCAACTTGCTGTAGGCCAGGCACTTCCCCACCACCCAAAGTATTCTTAAGATGGTAAATACTAAACTTTGGTCATAGGGGTGTGTGATTCTGGGGGTGCACCCAAATATTCTGATAAATTCAACTTAAACATATCTTTTAGGAGATACAGACATCGATTTAGGAAAACTGATAAATCTTAAGTTGGAAGACCTAGAAACATTATACAATTGCTCAATTTTTGCCTTCACTGAAACTAAGGGCCCGATATTCAAAGGCATTTACATGGTTTACTGACTTGTAAACCATGTAAATGCTGCTTAAAGAGATATTTAGTGAGCACTAACACGGTAAATGAATAGTGCCACTACACGCCCCATTGCTAACTGTGTATGCTTGGGCAGGGCCGGATTTACCTATACGCCAACTACGCCGTGGCGTAGGGCCCACAAAAATTGAACAAATTGTTAGCTTTTTTTAAATTAAATTAAAAAAAAAACTGCTGGCTGCTGCCGTGGCAGCATGGACTGTCCCGCGGGGCCCCCTCTGCTGCTGCAGCAGCATGGACTGTCCCGCGGGGCCCCCTCTGCCCGGCTGAGCCCCTCCGTGCCGGCTTTGAGAGGCGCGAAGGGAGAGTGTCTCCCTCGCGTCTCTGTCAAGCGGGGAGCCTTCCTCCTGCTGAATCCCAGGACTCAGCATATGATCTCACTAGGGCATCGAATCTCTTCCCTGAACTATGAAGATGCCGAGCCACCAGACTCCAACATCAGAACAATCGGGCAAATCTCCCGACTTCACCAGCTGCCACTGAGACCGCAAAACGAAAGTGTCAAGGAGATACGACACTACCAAAGATAAGGGAGAGGAAGTCGCAGGGGTAGAAGAGGGCTTCTTACTCCCTCTCACTTTCCTCTTACCCATTAAGAAAAGTGGTCATAACGCCGCGAGCCTTCCTACTGCCATCTTGGATCTTTAAAGTCTGTTTTACATGCAGAAAAGGGTTTTTATAAAATTGCATGACTGCATATGCGCATGGAAAGAGTGCCTATTTTTACATGATCTGCATGTACTATAGACATACCTAGGAACATAGCTTTGGTGGCTCAGAGGTGGGGTTGCAATGTACACATGTATTGGTAAACCTTTTCGAAACAGATGTAAATTTAGTGCTTTTGGGGCTGGCTCTACACCAGGGCCGGCACTACCCGATAAGTGGGGTAAGCGCAGCAGGGGGTTGAAGTCGTTAAACACCCCATCTCCCAAGTAGGGCCAGCCCTAGGTATGTGCAGGCACGAGGGGCCCCACGTGTACCTGACAGGCTTCAGAGGGAGCCTGGCTCCCCAGCTCACTTCTGCACAGCCGTGGGAGTAAATAGCGCAAGAGTGTTTTCCTTTAAACCTGTGGCTGTGCTAAGTCGCAACTGCCAACTTCAGGAGATTAAACAGAGGCGTTTCCTGTCTTGAGACAGGAAGTGGACCTGTTTAACCTCCAGGCAATCAGTGGCGCTGGCAACTGCGATTTATCCCAGCTGCGGGAATAAAAACTCTCTTGTACTGTTTACTCTTGTGGCTGTGCAGAGGTGAGCCGGGTTTTGGACTCAATGGCTCTCTCTGAAGCTGTCTGGTTCATGCGGGACCCCTCATGGTGTGGGGAGTATGGGGAGCCACTGGCAATGTAAGGACTGGGGACTAGAACGGGAAATGGACTAATGTTGGGGGATGGGGAGACTGTTATTGAAAGGGAGATAATGCTGCGAGGGGCTGGGACTGGAAAGGGCTGATACTGGGGGGTGGGGGGGCGGGGCCAGGACTGGAGAAGGGCTGATGCTGGGGGATGGAGGGACTGGAAGTGAGCTGATGCTGGGAGGGACTGGAACTAGAAGAAGACTGATATTGGGGGGATTGGGACTAGGAGGAAGATGATGCTGGGATGGACAGGGAAAGGAGGGGGACTGATACGGGGGGGGGGGGGGCTAGGACTGTAAATGGGTTGATACTGGGAGATGGAGGGACTGAGACTAGAAGGGATATGATGCTGTGATGGACTGGGACTAGAAGGGAGCTGATGCTTGGGGAGGGTGTAGGGCTGGGGGAAGAAAAAAAGAAGCTGGAAAGTGAGGATGGAGAGGGGACAGATATTTTGTGTAGGAGGGAAGAAAAAGGTCATACAGTGGGAACAGTTGAGAGGGAGGGGCATAAGAATGAATGGTGGGGTAAGGAGGAAAGGCAGGGTTAATGAATATCGGAGAAGGAAGTAGCTGGGTGGGTATGCAGAAGGAATGTAAAAGGCAGTACTAGGGAAAGGGAGATGGGGGAGAGCAGGGACTGGGACTCAGGTGGAGACATTAAAATTGGGCGGGAGAAAAGAAGAAGACAGAATCTAAGATTGGCTGGGTATGGGGAGAGTAAATGGGGACTCAGATGGGGCCCAGGAGCTGGCACAACTCACTGTACATGCAGCTCCAGCATCATGCAGCACCATTCCCCAGGTTCATTTTCTTTCTCTGAGCCAACAACAGAGAGACATTAGACTTACCTGCTAATTGTTGTTCCTTGAGGAACTCCAGTTCAGTCCCGCACCTCTGGGCTGTGCATCTCCCTCCGCAGCTTGGAGACTGGGCATAAAAGAATCTTGAAGTCACCTCATATATACAGCTGGCTCCTCCCACCAGCCTCCAGTGACCTATTGACAAAGTAGAACTAAAGGAGCAATAAATAAGTAACAGAATTGTTAATAAAAACTATACCTACATATCTAAATGAACTGATCCACTCCGCTAACAGAGGAGACTGTTCCCCCCATTGCCAGAGAAGATAAAGAGAACAAATAAACTGTGCAATGGCGCACAACAAAAAATGAAGAAATAAGATAAAGGCAATAAAAAGATCCTTAACAAACTCCAGTTTTTGAACGCTTAAACTGTATATACTGCAAACAAAACGAATCACTAATCCGAGTGGGATCCGGGACTGAACTGGAGTTCCTCAAGGAACAACAATTAGCAGGTAAGTCTAATTTCTCTTTCCTTATCGTCCCTCCAGTTCAGTCCTGCACCTCTGGGATGTAGCAGAGCAGTATCTTAATGGGAGGGACCTGACAAACTGTTGTGCAAAACTGCCGATCCGAAACAGGCATCTCCTGCCGTCTGAATGTCCAGACGATAATGCTTACTGAAAGTATGCAAAGAAGACTATGTAGCTGCCCTGCAAATCTCCACTGGCGGAACCAAAGTATACTCTGCCCAAGAAGTAGTTTGCGCCCTTGTAGAATGCGCCCTAAAACCTAGAGGAACCTGACGACCCTGTAACATATAAGCTGAAGAAATTGCTTTGCGTACCCATCTAGAAATGGAAGCCTTTGCTGCCGCTTCTCCCTTGCGCGGCCCTCCAAAAAGTACAAACAAACGATCCGATTTACGAAAAGGTTCCGATGCTTTCAAATAACGCCGAAGAACCTGCTTTACATCTAGCGAACGCAGTGCATGGCCAGAGACACTGTCGTCCGCTGCCCATAAAACGGTTAAAGACACTGGCTGACCTACATGAAAAGCTAAAACTACCTTCGGTACAAAAGATGGAACCGTACGCAATACCACCTTATCTCTAAAAAAAAGTAAGAAAAGGTTCTCGTCAAGAAAGAGCCTGCAACTCCGAAACTCGACAAGCAGAACAGATAGCAACGAGAAAAACCGCCTTTAATGTCAAATCTTTTAACGAGGCTTGTCTTAAAGGCTCAAAGGGAGCCTTTGTCAAAGCCCCCAATACCAAGTTGAGATCCCAGGGAGGAATCACCACTCTTTTTGGCGGACAAAGACGAGATGCCGCCCGCAAGAAACATAAGACATCCGAATGAGAGCCTAAAGGGATACCCTGAACCTTACCACGATAACAAGCAATAGGAGCCAGTTGTACTGTTAACGAACTAGCAACTAAACCTTTATCAAAACCATCTTGCAAAAATGCCATCACTTCTGGAATAGAGGCTGATGTCGGTCACCGCTTTCTTGCCTCGCACCAAGCCTCAAAAATACGCCAAACACGCACATAAGCTAAAGAAGTTGACCATTTCCTAGCTGAAAGCAATGTGGAAGTTACCGCCCCAGAATATCCCTTCTTTACTAGCCTCGCTCTTTCAATGGCCAAGCCGTAAGTGAGAATCGATCCACTTGTGGCATCCGCAACAGCCCTTGAAGTAGAAGATCGTCCCAAAGTGGAAGATGCCAGGGATGACCGTCCAGGAGCCTCATTAAGTCGGCATACCAAGGTCGTCGAGGCCAATCCGGAGCTATTAAAAGAACGCACCCCCGATGAGATTCGATGCGCTGAACTATTCGGCCTATGAGAGCCCAAGGAGGAAAGACATAGAGCAACCCCTCCGTGGGCCACTTCTGTAGCAATGCATCTAGACCTTCGGACATCGCTTCTCGCCTTCTGCTGTAAAAACGACCCACCTTGGCTGACCGCCAAGTCGCCATCAGATCCATAATGGGTAGACCGTACATGCGGACTATGAGCAAATACTTCTGTGTGAAGTTTCCACTTTCCGGGATCCACGCACACCCAACTGAGAGTCTTCTGTCACATTGTCTACTCCTGCAATGTGCACGGCCGATATCGCTTGAAGACGAGGTTCTACCCAATTGAACAGATCTTACGCTTCTCTTTCTAATGCCGAGCTTCCCGTACCGCCCTGACGGTTGACATACGCCACCGTGGAGGCATTGTCTGACAAGACTCAGACTGATCGACCCAGGAGAATGGCTTTGAACTCCCTGAGCACAAGAAATATCGCCCTCAACTCCAGAAGACTGATTGACCATTGAACTTCCTGAGCACTCCAGACTCCTTGTGCGAACAATCCCTCGCAATGAGCTCCCCAAACCGACACACTGGCATCAGTCAGGACTGGAACCCACTGCAGGTGTTCCAGAGGCATGCCTGCGGCTAAACCTTTTGGATGAAACCATCACAGAAGGGCCTTCTTGACTCCCGCTGGACAGGACAGACGAGTTGTCAAGGAATCCTGCTGATGAGACCAGCGACAAAGTAACGATCTCTGTAATGGCCGCATATGCGCCCTTGCCCAAAGCACTACCTCCAGAGTGGCTGCCATCATCCCCAGCACCTGAAGATACTGACAGGCTGTTGGTGCAACGCATTTCAGAAACTTGCGCACCAAATGACAAAGTTTCTGGGCCCGGAGATCCGGTAGAAACACCGAACCCACTCGAGTGTTGAACCAACCCCCAGATATTCTAGTACCTGAGAGGGTACCAATTGGCTCTTGGCCACATTGACTACCCAACCGAGGCTTTCCAAAACTGTACCACTCTGGCAGTAGCCTGTATACTTTCCGCCCTTGACTTCGCCCTTATGAGCCAATCGTCCAGATAAGTGTGTACTAACAGCCCTTCCTTGGGCAACACTGCCGCTACCACTACCATGACCTTGGTGAATGTTCGAGGGACTGTAGCGAGACCGAAGGGCAATGCTTGAAACCGAAATTGTCCTTGAGGTACCGCAAAACGAAGGAAGCGCTGATGGGTTGCTCTGATTGGAATATACAAATACGCCTCAGTGAGGTCAAGAAACATCAGAAACCCCTCTTTACGTACCGCCACGATAACTGAACGTAACGTTTCCATGTGAAAATGAGGCACCCGCAAAGAACGGTTCACCCCCTTGAGATCCAGAATAGGACGAAACTTTCTGTCTTTCTTGGGAACCACAAAATAAATGGAGTAGCGACCGCAGCCGAGCTAGTTTGATGGCACCGGAATCACTGCTCTCAGCTGCAACAAACGAGTGAGTGTTTCCGTAACCACCAACGCTTTGCTCAGCCCCCGGCATGGAGAATGAACAAAGGAATCGACTATCGGACGGGTGAATTCGAGAGCATACCCTTCGCGAATGATTTCTAAAACCCATTTGTCTGACGTTATCTGGACCCAGGCAGGAAGAAACTCCTGCAACCGTCCTCCTACATGCTGAACTACCACCTGGGCCCTCCTCACTTCATTGGGTCTTCTTGAAACCTGAGGATGAGGAATTTGCGAAACCTCTGCCCGCTCCTCGAAATCCTCTAAAGATTTTCCCCCCGAGAGGGAAACTTCCCTCTTTGGAAACTACCATCCAGGAGCTTTGAAAATGATGAAAATTGCGTGACTGCCCTCGTGATGGAGCTTGAACTCGATTAGACCTTGGCTTATCTTCTGGCAAACGGCCTCCTTTGGATTCCCCCAAGTCTTTGACCAATTTGTCCAAATCTTCACCAAACAAGAGCTTCCCCTTGAACGGAAGCTTGCTTAGACGAGACTTTGAGGAACTATTAGCTGCTCAATTCCTTAACCAAAAATAACGCCGGGCTGCTACAAGGGAAGCCATGCTATTAGACAGCCCTCTAATGAGGTCATAATGCAGACCTGCCAGATAAGCTGCCCCAGACTCTAGCTTAGTAACGTTCACCACCTGTTCCTGCAGCTTTTCTGCGGGTAGCTGTAAATGCTGCGACCATCTTAGACACGCTCTTCTTACCCAAGCCCCACAGATTAATGCTTGAAGAGATAAGGCATTAACCTTGAAGGCCTGCTTTAACAAAGAATCCACTTTGCGATCCTGGCCATCCTTTACAGCCACGCCACCCTCTACTGAAATGGTAGTCTTCTTGGTGACCGCCGACACTGCGGCATCTACACGGGGTGAATGAAGAGACTCTTGTTCTTGATCTGACAAGGGATAGAGATGATTCATGGACCAGACTCCTCGTAACCCTGACTCTGGAAGGTCCCACTCGTCCTGAATCATCTGCCTGACCACATGATGTACCGGAAAAAACGCCTGTGTCCTGCGAACTGCCTGAATGATAGGATCCTACACCGACTCCTCGTCCTTCGGCTGATCCATCGCCAAATTAAGAGCTTGAAGAGATTCCGTTATTAAAGCCGGCAACTCTTCTCTACAAAATACTCTAATGATCCGAGCCTGGTCCTCAGGCTCTAGAATCTTGCCTTCCTCCAGATCCTCTGCTACTGTATCAAGCTCCTCCAAATCCTCGCCGTCTAACCAGTCCGATAAAACCGGTTGCTCTTCTACAGGCCAAACTCTCTTAGCTGATATCCCAAAGGAAGTCTCAGCCTTTTCTGTCAATGGACCAGCCCCTCCGGCTCCTAGTCCTGAGGGATCTGCCGTAACCCCTTGTTGACGTAAACAATAGGCTTGATGTAGCAAAAGAACAAAGTCTGGAGAAAAACCAGGCAGGACACCACCCGCTACCAGAGCATTGAAGGAAGTGGAACTGACGGAGTCGCCCCTTGCAGACAGACGGGAGTCTCTAAGAGAGCACTCACCTCCTCTGAAGCATGAGCCCCTTGCGCTCCTGATGAACCTTCCTTAGACTGCTCCTGAAGCTCCTGCTCCATGGTAAGCGCTTCCACAGCACAGCCACGGCACACACTGGTCTCCGATACAGTTCCTCGCCGGGTGCTGCAAACAAGGCACTGAGGGCGTGGAGTCATGAGCTTTTTCAGCCCAAAATACCTAAAAAAAAAGAAAATTCTTTTTCTTTTTTAATACAGTAATCAAAATCAATCATCTCCTAAAATACAAAAAACATTTAAATCTGAAGATAAAATTTGAAATCTCACCTAAAACGCGCTAAAAAGCGCTAAAACTAGGCCGCGAAACGGTTCGCAATTGAAAAAATACCTTAGTCCGTGCACGCGGCAGTAACCGCGTTTGCTCGTTTTTCCCCAGCAATTGCGACTGTACCCGATCAACTCCGGAGCCCAAAAGAAACGCCGGGTAGACCAAGCTGACTGGCAGAAAATACACTAAATCTGACCAGTCAGCTGGAACATCGCAGCTCAAATGCCATTAGTGATTCCCTCCTTGTCAAAAAACCGCTCTGACTCCGGCTGTGAAAAGAAGAGTCTTACTACACGTCAGCTGGCCTCTGAACAGCCTAGGAGGGGAGAGAAGGCAGAAAACAACCATCCGATAGCAGGGTAGAAGGGAAAAGTCTCCTCCGAAGTCCCGACTAAACCCTGTAACCTGTATAAATAAAAAAAACTTTTTTTTTACAAATAGTAATTACACTTACCTGGTAATTGTGGTTCCTTGAGTAACTCCAGTTTAGTCCTCAACCTCTGGGTAGTGAACCTCCTCCTGCAGCTTGGAGACTGGGTATGTCAAACTCAGGCTGGTCTTTCCCATCAGCCCCCAGTGAACTATTGACAAAGCAGACTCAAAGGAGCAAAAAATCAGTAACTACTTTTTTTTTTAACTTAACATTATATTCAAGGGCACGCAGAACATATAACCTATCAACCTACTACTCCCCTTCCAGAAGGAAAGGGACTGTTTCCTGCATGCTCTACTTTCCATCGAATACCTAGCCCTAAACAATCCAGAGCAATATAGCAATATATATAACAATATATATTGTTAGCAATAGCAATATATATAACAATAGCAATATATATAACAATATCATAATATCATAATATAACAATATAGCGCAAAACAAATGGAAGCATCAAAACGACTGAACACCAGCGAAGGCCTATATCCACTTTTAACCTTGCACTTCCCCCAACAGAGACCACTGCTAAAACCCCATCTCCGGGCGGGAATGAGGACTAAACTGGAGTCACTCAAGGAACCACAATTACCAGGTAAGTGTAATTCCTATTTCCTTATCGTTCCTCCAGTTTAGTCCTCAACCTCCGGGATGTATCAGAGCAGTAATCATTGGGAGGGACCTTTCCAGTTGGATCTCAACACCGCCTCCCTGAAAATGGCATCCTTAGCCGCCAGAACATCTAGGTGGTAGTGCTTACTGAAAAAGTATGGAGAGACAACCAAATGGCCTCCCTACAGATGTCCACTGGCGGAAGCAAACTGTGCTCCATCCAAGAAGATGCTTGCACTCTGGTAGAGTGAGCTCGTAAGCTCCCTGGGACTGTACGGTCCTGTAGAAGATAAGCTGATGCACTCGCCGCTCCAATCCATCCAGAAATGGACTCCTTCGCCGCCGCTTCCCTTTGCCCTCCAAACACCGCGAAGAGAGACGATCCACCTTGCGAAAGTTTCTGAAACCTTTAAACACTGCTGCAGCGCTCTCTTGACATTCAAACAGCGCAACCTATGGTTCAATACGCTTCACTCTGCTGCACCTAGCGCTGGAAGAGAGACCTTTTTAGTTAGGTGAATGTAGAAACCACCTTTGGAAACGACGACGGAACCAGCCGCCAGGCCACCTTCTGTCTGGAGAGAGACAAAAAACGATTCCTGACAGGTCAACGCCTGCAACTCCGAAAATCGCCTCACCGAACAGATGACCATCAAACATACCGTCTTCAAGGCAAAACCCTTAACCTATGGCCTGTTGCAAGGGCCCCAATGACGCGCCAGCTAACCCTCCTAAAACCAAATTGAGCTTCCCCGGTGGAATTAATATCCTACGACAGGGCTAGTCTGGTAACCGCCTGAGAAAGCGTACCACATCAATCTGTGCATGAGAGCCACTCCCTGTTCTTTGCCCCTATAGCAAGACAGAGCTGCTAACTGAACTCTCCTTTACCAAACCTGTCCTGCAGAAAACTTAATACCAATGGAACTGACACTGTTGTTGTTTGAGCGTGCCTCCACGAGCACCTGTCCTCAAAGATGCGCCATATACGCACATATGCAAGGGACGTAGACTTTTTATTTATTTATTTGAAGGGAACTCCGTAGCAACAGAATCTCCAATGTCGGAAACATCCAATGATTCCTGTCGAGCAACCATATGAGGCAGGCATACTATGAGCGCCTCGGCCAGCCCGAAGCCCCCAACCACACTTTTCCCCGAAGCACTTCGATACGCAGAACCACTCGACCTATGCGTGCCCCCGGTGGAGAGACATAGAGAAGACTGGACGACAGCCACCACTGAAACAGTGCGCCGATGCCTTCCGATCTCCTTTTGCGTCATCTGCTGAAGAAGCGGCCTGTTTACGCAGAGTGAAACACCACCATGAGGTCCATTACTGGCTGTCCCCATATGCGACCGATCTGTGCGAACACCTCTGGATGCCACTCCCATTCTCCGGCATTTACTCGGACCCAGCTGAGGAAATCCGCCGTCACAATGTCCTTACCCGCAACATGCGCCACCGAAAACGCTGGCAGCCAAAGCTCTATCCACACACACAGACCCTCTGCCGGGGCCTATATGGCCACACTTCCGGTTCTGCCCTGCCGATTTTATGTAGGCCACCGCCGTGGAGTTGTCGGACAGTACTCGCACCGCTCGATCTGTCACTGTAGCTTCGAACGCCTGCAACGCCTTTGCTCCCAGATCCTAGCCCCTCTTTCTCTCTGATGTCCAGGACGCAAGGTCCCTGGCCCACTGGACAATTTATTCTCAGCCTTTTCTCAATGCTGGCAGAAGGACTGGGAGAGCGAGAACATAAGATATGCCATACTGGGTCAGACCAAGGTCCATCAAGCCCAGTATCCTGTTTCCAACAGTGGCCAATCTAGGTCATACGTACCTAGCAGTTTCCCCAAAAGACACAGGTTCCACAATGCTTGTACTGGGTCAAGCATTGATATCCTGGGTCCCTTCTTAATAATGGTTTATGGACCTTTCCTCCAGGAACTTGTCCAAACCTTTTTTAAACCCAGCTACACTAACAGCCTTTACTACATCCTCCGGTAACAAATTCCAGAGTTTGATTACACGTTGAGTGAAAAAATATTTTCTTCTATTAGTCTTAAATAGTTTACCCTGTAGCTTCATTGCAAGTCCCCTAGTCTTTCTATATTCTGATAACGTAAACAATCGATCTACGTTTACCCGTTCAACTCTGTTCAATAATTTATAGACTTCTATCATATCTCCCCTCAGCAGTCTCTTTTCCAGGTTAAAGAGCCCTAACCTTTTTAGCCTTTCTTCATAGGAGTATCCTTCCATCCCCTTTACCATTTTGGTGGCTCTTCTCTGAACCTTTTCTAATAACGCTATATCCTTTTTAAGATACGGCGACTAGAATTGCACACAATATTTAAGGTGCGGTCTCACCATGGAACGATATAGAGGCATTATAATATCTTTTATTTTATTTTCCATTCCTTTCCTTATGATACCCAGCATTCTATTTGCTCTCTTGGCCGCCGCTGCACACTCGGCCGAGGGTTTTAACATGTTATCCAGAATGACACCTACATCTTTTTCCTGGGTGGTGGTTCCTAATGTGGACCCTTGCATCGTGTAACCATAGTTTGGGTCGTTCTTCCCTGGGTGCATAACTTTGCACCGGTCCACATTAAATTTCATCTGCCATTTTGATGCCGAGTCTTCCAATTTATCAAGATTCTGTTGCAATTTTCCACAATCCTCTTGGGTTTTAATAACTTTAAATAGTTTTGTGTCATCTGCAAATTTGATAACCTCATTCGTTATTCCCTTTTCCAGGTCATTTATGAATATATCAAAAAGCAGCGGACCCAGCACAGATCCCTGGGGTACACCATTATTCACCCTTCTCCATTGGGAAAATTGGCCATTTAGCCCTACCCTCTGCTTTCTATCTTTTAACCAGTTCCTGATCCACAATAGTACGCTGCCTCCTATCCCATGACTCTTTAGTTTTGCCAAAAGTCTCTCATGAGGGACCTTGTCAAAGGCTTTCTGAAAGTCCAGATACACAATATCAACCGACTCACCTTTGTCCACCTGATTATTCACTCCTTCAAAAAAACATAACAGATTAGTAAGACAAGATCTTCCTTGTCTAAAGCCATGTTGGCTGTCTCCCATTAGGTCATGACTATCTACATGCTGAGTAATTTTATTCTTTATGAGGGTTTCTACGATTTTTCCCGGTACTGATGTCAGGCTCACTGGTCTGTAGTTTCCCGGATCACCCCTGGAACCTTTTTTAAAAATTGGTGTTACATTGGCGATCCTCCAATCTTCAGGTATTAGAGATGATTTTAATGATAGTTCACAGATTACTAATAGCAGGTCTGCAATCTCATATTTCAGTTCTTTCAACACCCTTGGATGTATACCATCCGGCCCAGGTGATTTGCTACTCTTCAGTTTATCTAATAGTTGTACGATATTTCCTTCAATTCTTCCGCACCTTTATATACCACTTCAGTCATGGGTAACATCCCTACATCTTCCTCAGTAAAGACTGAAGCAAAGAATTCATTCAGTCTCTCCGCTATCACCTTGTCGCCTCTTAGTGCTCCTTTAACCCCTTTATCATCTAATGGACCAACTGACTCTCTCACAGGTTTTTTGCTACGAATGTACTTGAAAAGGTCTTTACTTCGCGCTTTTGCTTCCGCAGCAAGCTTCTTCTCAAATTCTCCCTTTGCCTGCCTTATCAATGCCTTGCATTTGACTTGCCAGTGCTTCTGCTGCTTCCAGGTTTCGTTATTTGGCTCTTTTTTCCATTTCCTGAAAGATGCTTTTTTGGCAACAACAGCCTCTCTGACCTCACCTTTAAACCATGCTGGCAGTTTTTTGGAGGTCCTTACTCTTTTCTTAAAGCGTGGAATACAGCTGGTCTGGCTTCCAAGATAGTATTTTTCAACAACAGCCAAGCCTGATGTACGTCTTTAACCTTTGCAACTGCTCCTTTTAGTTTTTTTCTTAACTGTTTTCCTCATTTTATCATAGTCTCCCTTTCGAAAGTTAAAAGGTAGTACTGTGGATTTCCTTACTATCCCTCCTCCACTAATTAAATCAAAGGCGATCATGCTATGATCACTATTGCCAAGTGGCCCCCAACAACCTTATCTCTTGCACTAGATCTGGTGTTCCACTAAGGATTAGGTCTAATATGGCTTCCCCTCTGGTCGGTTCATGAACCAGCTGCTCCAAGAAGCAGTCATTTACTTCATCTAGGAACTTTATCTCCCTAGCATGTCCTGCCGTGACTCTGATCCAGTTGATACCAGGGTAGTTGAAATCGCCCATTATTGTTACTGTGCTGTAACTTTTGTTAGCTTCCTTGATTTCTTTGAGCATTTCATCATCCATTTGGTCATTCTGGCCAGGCGCTCGATAGTACACCCCCACTGCCTTCCCCCTTTTACATGGAATTTCAATCCATATAGATTCTACAGCAGATTGTGTTTCCTGCAAAACTTTAATCCTTTCTGACTCAATGCCCTCTCTAACATAGAGAGCAACCCCTCCACCAATTTGATCAGCTCTATCATTACGATATAGTTTGTACCCAGGTATCACAGTGTCCCACTGGTTGTCCTCCTTCCACCATGTCTCTGATATTCCAATCATATCTAACCTTTCATTTAGTGCTATATATTCTAACTCTCCCATCTTATTTTTTAGACTTCTAGCATTTGCATACAAGCATTTTAGAGAATGTATTTTATTCATATTAATTTGGCTATTGTTAGACATGGTAATTTAGGATCTTTAAGCTCTGTCTGCTCCATACTTGAGGGTATTTGGGCTACTTTACTCTTTTGTGGAACCTCTCTGCTTTTGGTAGTATCCTTCAAAGATACATTCTTCCGAACCATCCGCTTTTGGGCGACTGTTGGCTTTCCCCTAATATCTAGTTTAAAAGCTGCTCTATCTCCTTTTTAAAGGTTAATGCCAGCAGCCTGGTTCCATCCTGGTTAAGGTGAAGCCCATCCCTTCGGAAGAGCCCCTCCTTTCCCCAGAATGTTCCCTAGTTCCTAAGAAATCCAAAACCCTCATCTCTGCACCATTGTCTCATCCACGCATTGAGACTCCGGAGCTCTGCCTGCCTTTTGGGTCCTGCGCGTGGAACAGGAAGCATTTCAGAGAATGCTACCCTGGAAGTTCGGGATTTCAACTTCCTACCTAAAAGCCTAAATTTAGCCTCCAGAACCTCCCTACCACATTTTCCTATGTCATTGGTACCGACATGTACCAAGACAGCAGACTCCTCCCCAGCACTATCTAAGACCTTATCTAGGTGGCGTGTGAGGTCCGCTACCTTCGCACCAGGCAGGCATGTTACCAGGCGATCCTCATGTCCACCAGCCACCCAGCTATCTACATGCCTAATGATCGAATCACCAACTATAACGGCTGTCCTAACCCGTCCCTCATGGGCACATGGCCCTGGAGAAACTTCCTCGGTGCGAGAGGGTTTTACATCACCTGGAGGCAGGGCCGGATTTACCTATACGCCACCTACGCCGTGGCGTAGGGCCCACAGCTGACAAGGGCCCACAAAAATAGCCTTTTTAAAATTAAATTAAAAAAAAAAATGCTGGCTGCCGCCGCGACAGCATGGACTGTTCCCGCGGGGCCCCCTCTGCTGCCGCGGCAGCATGGATTGTCCCGCGGGGCTCCCTATGCCCGGCTGAATCCCCTCCCTGCCGGCTTTGAGAGGCGCGAAGGGAGAGTGTCTCCCTCGCGTCTGTTAAGCCCGCAGGGGCTGATGGGAAATTTCCCATCAGCCCCTGCGGGCTTAACAGAGACGCGAGGGAGATACTTTCCCTTCGCGCCTCTCAAAGCCAGCAGGGAGAGAGGGGATTCAGCCGGGCATAGGGAGCCCCACGGGACAATCCATGCTGCTGCGGCAGCAGAGGGGGCCCCACGGGAACAGTCCATGCTGTCGCGGCGGCAGCCAGCATTTTTTTTTTAAATTAAATTTTACTTTAGGCCGATGGGGGGGGTAGGACTGGTAATGGGCTATTGGGGGGGGGGTTGGGACTGGAAATGGGCTGGGGGGGTTAAGGCTGGAGGTGGGCTGATGGGGTTAGGACTGGTAATGGGCTGTGGGCTGTTGGGGGGTTAGGACTGGCAATGGGCTATGGGGGGCTGACTGGAAATGGGTTGATGGGGTTAGGACTGGAAGTTGGCTGATGGGGGGATAGGACTGGTAATGGGTTATAGGGGGGGCTTAAACTGAAAATGGGGGGTTAGGACTGTAAGTGGGTTGATGGGGGGGGGGCTAGGACTGGTATTGGGTTGGGGGGTTGCTAGGACTGACTGGAAATGGGCTGATGCAGGAACTAGAAGGGAATGGATGCTGGGTGAGGCTGGAACTAGAAGGGAGCTGATGTTGGGGGAGGATTAGAATGGGATGGGGCTGGAAGAGTAAAATGGAGAAGGGAAAATATTTTGTGTGGGAGGGATAAAAAATCTACAATTGGCCGGGTATTGGGAGAGTAAGTGGGGATTGAGGATGGAGGGGTAAATTTGAGTGGATGAAATAGGAATGAGGAAAGAGCAAAAGGAGAAAGATTAGTATGTTAAAGCAGATGTAGAGAGAGAATGGAAAAAAACTAGAAGAGAGAAGAAAGGACAAATGGACAGCAGACGATGGAGAGTTAGCAGAAGACACGAAGAAACCAGAAGAAAGTGGCTGGAGCAATTGCAGCTGAAAAAAATGCACAAAAGGTAGAAAAATATCTCTTTATTTTGAATTTATTAATTGGAATATGTCAGCTCTGGTAAATGTGCATCATTAACGTCTGAGCTTTGTTTAGTACAAGAGCAAATTAATGTATAGTTTTATTTCTACAGTGTTGTACATTCCAAGTTTGGCTTTTGGGATTCCCAGTTTAATTATTGTCTTCCTGTTTCTAAATTGTGATTCCTTGTTTGGTGACGGTCTATGTTGTGCATGTGTAACCGAGCTGAGGTGTTCTGTTTATATAATTCCTATTTGACAGTGCCACTTGTTCTCTTTCCCCAGTAGGTCATGTATTGTTGTTCTCTGAAATGTATTGGTTTAATATTTGCAGTGTTGCCTTTTGATTGGTAGAGTATGGTGTTTTGTGAGTCCTGGTAGTGCTGTTAGGATACGGCGGGTTTGCTATGGGTTCTAAATGGGCAGTGTTTGTAGTAGTTCCTAATGTGTCTGGCAGTTGGCACTGGATTATAGTAATGTAGAAATCTTTTAGTCTTTCTTTATCCATACACTCATTAAGAGGCACGTTTACTAAAAGTTAGTATATGGTAACATTATGCAAATATTTATGCAAATGAGGCCCTGCACCCCCCTTGGGCCGCCCCTGCTGGGGGCCCACAATTTTTGTTGGCATAGGACCTCACTCAAGGTAAATCCGGCCCTGCCTGGAGGACAGGTCCTAGTTACAGGATCACTTCCTGCCACACCAGGGTGATGCTCTCCTGTCACGTGACCTCTCTCCTCCATGGCAACAGGGATGCTGCCAGACTGGAGGTGGGACTTCAGGACTATATCCCTGTAGGTCTCGTCTATGTACCTCTCTGTCTGTCTTATGCTTTCCAAGTCTACTACTTTAGCCTCTAGAGAACGGACTCGTTCCCTGAGAGCAAAGAGCTCCTTGCACCTAGTGCACACGTAAGACCTCTCACCAACTGGGAGAAAAGAGAGCTAAGAAAAAAAAGAGAGAAACAAAAGCCTCAGATTGGGACCAGCATGATCAGAGAATAAAATGGTCAGACCACAAAGGTAGAAAATATAATTTTATTTTGTCTTTATATTTTATACAGTATATGGAAATGCATCTCTTTCTATTTCTTTGGTGTTGCATTGTATGCAGGATTTGGCTTCTTGGGGTTACAGTTTAATTTTACTATATATATGTTTATTTTTAGGTTATGGTCACTTATTCTGTACTTGGTGAGGGTCTCTATTCTGAGTGACGAAGGCCAGGTGTTCTCTCAACATGGATTTTGTATATAGGGATCTGTATTGTAGTGATCTGAATTGTTCAGCATTTCAAATAGATGATTGGATGTTCCAGGGCCTGATGCAGTATTTACAGTTCTGCCTTTTTTGGGTAGGCTCCTTATGGAGGGGGGTGGAGTGTAGCCAGCATTAATAATAATGATGAAGGGGCACCAATTATAGGTTGCAGAGAGTGCCAGAAACCCTAGCACTGGCCATGGAGGACACTATTTCGTAAAAACACATTTGCTTTTGTAACTTAACATAGTACCTCTTTGGACTTCTTACATAGGCATCCTCTTATAAAATCACACCTCACATGACCAAACGTTATGCGCATAAAGTCGGGTAGGATTACACATGTGTAGGGGTGGAGCTAAAAGTTATCCATATAATGATATATAAACATTAAAGTATACGTTGCAAGCCTAAGTAAAGCACAGTTACTTACCTGTAACAGGTGATCTCTGGGAACAGCAGGAATTAGTCTTCACATATGGGTACGTCGGTACCGACGGAGCCTGCACGGGAATGCTGCCCAGCTTTCAATCAGAAAGCTTTTGGCAGCATCCCTCACGCCTGCGCAGTGACTTCCCGCCTTCTCCACAGCCTCTCTTCAGTTGAGTTTCAGAGCTGAGACAAAGGCGAGGAGAGAAAAGCAAAGAAATTAAGAAGATGCAACTCCTAGGGGAGGTGGGAGGGTTGTGAAGACTAATTCCTGCTGTTCCCAGAGATCACCTGTTACAGGTAAGTAACTGTGCTATCTCCAGGAACAAGCAGGAATGAGTCTTCACATATGGGGACTCCCTAGCTGGAGATGCCAGGGGGAGATACCGTAAAAATGCAAGTGCCTGGATCAGGGGTGCATTTTGTCTCCAGGAATCCCCGGCATCCAATGTGGGATGGAGGGTAGGAGTTGACAATAAAGGAGCTGTGAGGAAAGAAACAGCACAGCCAAGGACTAGAGGGTCCTACAGACTATAGGAGTCCTTGGTATATATGATGAGTAGCATTAAACACATTTAATGTATACTTAAAATATGCAGCTTACCTACTGTATTGTAGGAAGTAGGAAGCAGGATGGAGTCTACTGGATAAGCAGTGGCTGAATCTTCAAGGTGACCTCCCAGTAGTGAGGATGAAGGTCCAGACCTGGAGGTAGTAGACGATCCAGGTGTCAACTGGGTAGGATTAGACGTCAGGTCTTCAATGGAAAGCTTTATGGAAAAAAGCTGAAAACTCCTTTAGGCATAAGGTTATTAACATTGAGGACTAAAGGAAGAAGACTGACGGAGTTGGAGAACTAGCCCAGTCCTGGCAGGAAGAGGGGAACTGGAAAAAAACCCTATTCCGAAGTAGAACAGCTGTGTACTCAAAGAGAAAGATGTACGCTGTTTTTCCTAGCTGGTGAGAGATAGGAAAAATATTGAAGTTGGATGCTTCAAGGACATAAAGAAAAAATGGAAAATGTTAGCACCAAGTGGTTGTTGGGGCTTAACATGTCCTGTATCATAATTTGGCATGGGACGTAGGGCAACAGACTATCTAAAACCTCTAAGAGGTAAAATATGTAGTAGAGACAGTAAGGGTGATAGTGAAGACGATTGACCAACCCTTAAGAAGCCCCCCATGAAACACATATATATGGGGAGATATATATATGTGGCTTGAATAGATATTTATATATATATATATATATATATATATAGTATATAAATATACATATGTCCAGATTTGTAGATTAGGATATGGATGGAGAAAGATATCAAATATATATATGTAAATTTGTGGGGCATGGTTTAGCACCACCAGAGTAATGATATAAGTATGTAGACATATAAGGAGATGCTACATACAAGACAACAGATTGAGATACATGTCTACCATCCAGCCCCATAATTGTACATGGGGAAGAGAAAAAAATTCTGCATCCTACAAGAGGGTGAGCCCACTTGGGATATGTATAGAGAATCTATTTTCATGGATTGAGGGATGCAGGAAGGCAATCCAACTAGTTATCCGTGATGTTCGCGTGAGAACAGATGAAGATAGGAATCTGTAAGGAACAATGCGGGATTTCCACAGAACACTGACATGGTGGATGTCTTGGATCTTCACGTAGAAGAACTGAGATTAGGTGTTAACACCCCAATTTGAAAAAGGGGGGGGGGGTGCGGAGAACCCTCTCAGGTATAGGAAGGGTTTATAAGTTCTTATCTAATAAAAGAGGAACTTCAGAGACAAGGCCAATGCTCTGTAGCAAGGCCCCCATAGTAGAAAGCTTCTCTGAAGATTGCAGAGAGCATTGTGCAGGAGAGGTATGAGAAAAACTGACTGAAAGTCAGGTATGTTGCCATATCCTAGGAAAGGAGATGGGTAGAATAATGTGAGAAAGTCTAAACAAGTAGGAGGATCCAAGACAGCTTGGAATCACTACTGAGGGTAGACAAAGATTTGAACAAGGGACTGGAACTTGGACAAAGTTTCAGTAAGAGAATTACTGTAACTCCTGCAGGCAGAGCTGCTGACGGAAACAGGAAAGAGACCGTCGTGTGCTGAAAAAGAAAAAACAGACAAGAAAAAGGAGGGGATATCTTCTATCCTTGTCTGGGGAACGAGCTTGCCAGAGAAGTAGTTCCGTATGGTAGTCCTCAAGTAGTTGTAGGGGACGTACCCATGGGGTAAGTCAACTGAAGGAAAATATGTTCAGTTGGGATAGAAACTATCAGGTGATAGTTACAACTGCACCTCTAGAGAGTAAGAAGAGGAGAAGTGTGTAGTCCCTGAACAAAATAATTGTGGGGTTTTTTTTTTTTTTGACAGGGTAGTACACTGAAAAAACTTCTAAGATGTAGAAGGAAAGTGTAAGTTACAATTCCCGGTCCCTATGGTTGCTGGGAATGCGGAGACTGGCCAGAACTGGAGGACTGCAGACTAGGTTGAGGTGTCTCTTGTTTAGGTACAGCCGAATGATGGGCAGGAGAGGAATGAAACTTTCTTTTCTTAGGGAAAGAAGGTTTGGCAGGACATTTCCTACTCTTTGAAGAAGGAGGCGGCTGAGAATGGTTTCTAGTGGAAAAAGAGTCAGTGGAGCATTGAGCAACCTGACGTAAAGCCTCCTTATTGAAAAGACTTTCCCCTGTACAAGGAGAATGAGCTAGTATAGTTTGTGCCCGTTTGTTCAAGTCTGAAGCCTCAAGCCAGGCTCTGCGACGTGCTGCAATGGCAATAGCAGAGGATCTGCTAACGGACTCAAAAGAGTCTATAGAAGCACGAGACAGGAACCAGGATATATTCTGACTGTGATTAATGAGCAAGGAATAATCAGCAGCCTTGGGCTCTGGTAAAAAAGGGGTCAAAAAAGACAATTTCGCTGTGACTTCCTGGAGTGTCAGACTCATGTGAAAAATATATGAGAGAACTCTGGAAGCCAGCATAGAGTTTTGGAAGGCCTGACGGCCAAAAGCATCAAGTGTTCTTGAAGAACGACCTGGCGGAAAAGAAGAATGCTTCTTCTTGCTCTTAACTTTCCTCAGTGCTGATTCCACTACAAGGGAACGATGAGAAAGTTGAGGTTTTTGGAACCCTGGAGAGGGTGGCACTCGGTACCTAACCTCAAGGTCTGTAGAAACTTGAGGAAGTCGTAAGGGTGATTTCCATATCCTGAGAAGGAGATCCTGCAGAGCAGGATGTAAAGGAAATTGTATATTTTGCATTTGTGCCGGTGAGCCATGAGTAGGATCACAACCAGGGATAGAAATATTAAGAAAAGCTGCCATATCCAGGAGAAAAGCCTGAAAAGACTGATCTCCTATGGGAACTATTCCTGGGGAGGCTAAAGAAAGAGCCTGAGTATCAGAGGATGGACAAGGTACTGCACCAATGCCAGGTATCGGTTCCAAACTAGGCATCGGTGCAAGAACAGGCATCAACATCGCTACTGATAAAGGACTAGCAGATGAAGTAGTCATCGGGAACTGCTGTAGTGGTAACGAGATCATGAGGGAGTTATGGCTAGGATCTTCGGAACTACCTATTTGGAAACGCCAGGAGTCGGTTCCGGGATGCGTCGGTACGCAGTCCTCGAGACTCGATATCGATTCAAGACTCGGCATCGAAGAGAGCGAGACTAGCGATGCATGTCTCGACAGTTCCGACGCCGGTGGTAGTATCGGCGATGCCGATACCATTAAGGCAGCCTGGGTGACATCAATCGATACCGACGGTACCGAGGATACCCGATGAGCACCCATCCATGCCGATGCCGATGCTAGGGTATCGGAACCGATCGGCGCCGGTACCGTCCCAGAGCATGGCTGAGATTGAGGGAAGTCAATGCGGTGCGTATCTATCGATCCCGAAGGTACCGAGGATGCCCGATGACGATCCCTGGTGAAGAGTAGAGTACTCGACACCGGTGCCGATGCCGGAGGCTCGGTACCGCTCGAAGCGGATACCACCTCCGCGCATGGCTCAGGCATGTTCTGTGAGGGGTGAGCCCCAGGAACATCCTGAAACCCCTTTAACGCTTTGGAGCCCGAAGACTCCCGCAGGGGTAATGCCAATGGGTTTTTGAGGGCAAGGCCGGAGCCGTCACCATGCTGGGCATGGGACATACCACTCAAGCATTGGCTAGTCTTAACAGACTGTTTTTGGGTTACCTGATCCTGTGAAGTAGAGAAACCGGGTACCCTCACTGCCGAAGAAAAAACGGTATCGAGGGAAACTCTAAATACTGAAGGTTTTCTCACAAGATTATCTCCTGACAAGTCAGGGGAAAAAGGGTCAGGACCCACACAGTTAAGACACCAACTATTGGTGTCTAAAAAGAAACAGGTGTTTCCACACCGGATGCACTTCTTAGGAAAAGAAGGCTCCATAATGAAAAAGGCCTAGTAGGCCTAAGAAGTTAAGGCAAAAAAACTGAAGAAAAGTTTTACAGACTTTAGCTCAAAAACCACCGGCGGTACCGGTGGTAGCGGGAAAAACAGTCGCGACCACAAGAAAACAAAAAAATTAAAATAATTAAAGCAATTAAAAAGAAATGTTTCTGCGGTGACAGGATGTCCTGCCGGCTCCGCGGAAAAACGAAAACTGAAGAGAGGCTGTGGAGAAGGCGGGAAGTCACTGCGCAGGCGCGAGGGATGCTGTCAAAAGCTTTCTGATTGAAAGCTGGGCAGCATTCCCGTGCAGGCTCCGTCGGTACCGACGTACCCATATGTGAAGACTCATTCCTGCTTGTTCCTGGAGATGAGCAGTGACAAAACATCAATTAAAACAATAATCCAGAAGAGGGCAGCATTTGCATTTGAAAAAAACGCTCACTTAAAAGCAAGTTAAAATATTTCTACAGCAGTTCATAGGATTTGGGAAAAATATGTTTAGTCTCATAATCTGTTGTATAACAACAGCTTGATATGAGATAGCCAGAACATGAAAGAGTTCTGTGCTACCGGATATTCAAGCCTATCATTGGAGACTGTGGAACATTTATTTTCTAAGCAAACTGACAGCTATCCAATGTGGCCACTTGGACAGATTTGAGGACATCTGGGCCTCTTTATGCAGCATGGGTGGAGAATGAACACTGGCATCATTTAGTGCAAGCTTTCCTTAGTGTTAATGGTTATAAACTACATTGGTTTGAGGTGCTTTGGGCATATGCCCTGCTGGGAGGGGGAGGCAGATGCTTTGGACTTACGCACTGGTGGGAAGGGAGAGGCAGGGGCTAGGTAGTTAAGGGCACATGTATTTGTTTCTATATGTAGAAGTGATGAGCTATTGATATTCTTATATTATTTAAAAAATTAGAATATACAAAATAAGTCAAGCTAACACTGCAAAGAGGTCCCAGGATTTTATAGCTTTGAAAAAAAGACAAGAATTCATTAATAAAATACTGGCATCACATTTAGCTTTTAGAACAATGAAGTTTGCCATTTCAAGGAACATTGGACAAACTCTACATTTGATCATGTGTCATGTAAATTGTTTCTTGTCTTTAACTTCTGACACATTTCACTAATGTCGCATCCCTCTTCACGTATTTTGTTTTGAATAATATATGCAACATTAGGGAAATAGCATGAATAGGTTCCCCTTATATTGAATGGCTTTCCTGTGGTCACTGTGGAGTCCTGCGATATGTGCGAGTGTAATCTGCAGTATGGTATGTTGCAAAGATTTGTGACAATGGCGTATCAAGCTCAGGATGGTGGGTGCGGCCTGTCCTGGGTGCTGGCTGGGAAGGGAGTGCACTCTCACCAGGCCACATGGTGGACGTTGTGCGGCTAACTTAATGTAAAGCCATGGGTGGCTTGCCATGTGGCTTTCGCTCCAGGCCTGGTGGCTGTTCTCTCCCAGCCAAAGTCTTGCGACTCGCAAGACTTTGGCCCAGGAGAGAACAGCCACCTGGCCTGGAGTGGAGGCAGCATGGCAAGTCACCTATGACTTTAAGTTAAATTTTTGCCACGCTGGCTCTGCTGTGTGGGCCCGGCGGGAGGGCACCATATCACACCACAAGGGGGTCACTAGCTGCAAGGGGGGAGAGCGCCTGCCCCAGGTGCCCATGGGGCTTGGAACGCCACTGATTTGTGACATTCTCATTTTTTCTGCCTTTTTTTTAAGAAGCTCGCTTCTTACTAGTTTTTGTTTCAGATTAGGTGTGTTAAAACCCCCTAGTGATTCACTAAGGTATTTTTATTTTATATACAGTATATTTGAAACTGGAAACTTCCCAGATATGGGAGGGTTCCTATAGTGTGAGGTAATAGTACAGAAGGTGTTGTCCTTCTCCAAGGATAGGGCAGAGGTATAAAGAGGGCCCAAGGTGTCCTGAGAAGTGTCATCAAGTAGGAAACAGATGGAGCATTAAGAGGCTGTGCTCTCTGATGCTCTAGAGCAGAGGTCTCCAAACCAGTCCTGGAGGGCCGCAATCCTGAGATTTTCAGGATATCCCTAATGAATATGCATGAGCTATATTTGCATGCACTGCCCTTACTGTATTTGAAGTTATCTCATGCATATTCATTAGGGATATCCTGAAAACCTGACAGGTTTGCAGCCCGCCAGGACTGGATTTGGAGACCCCTGCTCTAGAGATGGAAAGAGCAGTGGCTTTGTCTTCTACCAGGAAGGCCTTGGCCAAGAAGTATGTAGGAAATTACATCACGGGAATGAGAATTTTGTCCATATTGCACTGCTCAACAATGAGGTATTTGCTGTGAATTTGTTTAGTTCAAAGGGAGAGATGAAGACTTCTACAGATTTAAGGGTTACGACAGGAAAAAAAACATCGGGAACATTAAAAAGTTCAACTTTTCTAATTTTATTCAAGGTGCAAGGATATGAATTTGTATTTTGATTGATTTTGATCTGTGTAATCTAAAGATGGAGTTTGATGGGGGGGGTTAATATTTGTAATTTTATGCTGAATTTTGGTTCTGTAAACTTATTTTCTGGTTTGGAATAAAAAGATTCTAGTGTAATAAACTAGGAGTTAAAATGTGAACCTGTACCATTTTAAAAATAGTGGCCGCCAGTAATTGGATAAAAGAGGAGAAGGCGGCACTCAAACTGATAGGTGGTTAGAATGGAGTGGTACGCAAACATTCTGTTTTGCAAAAAAAACAATAAAATTAAAACCAAGCAGCTTGTGCTGTGAGGGCTTGTGTGCATCCATGATGCTGAAAGCTAAGCTATCGGTAGTGTAACTACTGGCAGGATATCCCAAGATGGACAGGTCCCACCTATCTGGACAGCAGCAGAATAGAATGGTGTTGTCAGCAGAGGATCACATTTTTGTGACAACAGTAACGACACTAGTATTACTTGCATGGAAGAAAGGCCTGGCAATCTACTTCCATATCTTGCCACAAAAATCCAATGGCTAGTCACAACAAAACAAATTGCACTATAGTACTGGAAGATGAGATTCCTCAGGTCGGAAGCCACTCAAACTGGTTACTGGGGATGAGCTGAAGACTTTATGATGTGGTTGGATTAAAGCCATCGGGACAGCTGACTGCTGATGTAGCTGTGCATGAAATGAGAGTCAGAAGCAGCAAAAATATCTTACATATTGGGACATGAAACATACGAAACGTGAACCAAGAGAAGTTGGAGGCAGTCAAGAATGAAATGGAACGTGTACAACACGATCTGTTGGGTGTTAGTGAACTGAAATGGACTGGCATAGGGCATTTTGCATCTGATGATCACATGGTACTGTATACTATGCTGGAAATGAAAGACAAAGAAGAAATGGTATTGCATTTATAATTATGAAGAAACTTGCAAGAACTGTAATGAAATACAGTGCAATCAGTGAACGTTTAATTTCTATTCATCTATGGAAAATGCCCATCAACACAACTATTATTCAGGTATATGAGTTTTATGAATAAGTACAAACTGCAATTGATAGAACATGGAAACAGGATATTCTGATAGTTATGGATGACTGGAACACAAAAATTGGTAACAAAGAAGAAGGCAAAATGGATGGAAAATATAGACTTGGCAACAGAAATGAAGCTGGAGAAAGACAGATAGAATTCTGCAAGACCAATGATCTATTCCTCTCAAATACCTTCTTTCAGCAACACAAGTGGTGACTGTATACATGGACTTCGCCCAGTGTCCCTCAGGCACTTGCTATCTGCATCTATAACCATTTGTTTGTTGTGCCAAATAAAAAGTTTCTTTGTAGCTGAGCAACTTGCTGTCTGAACTGTTTATTGGTAATTGGGGAGGCTTTGTAGGCGGACCCGGCCTACATGGGGATTGTTGTAATGTTGTAGCCAGGACTGACTTTCTCGTGGGGTCTGGGATTAACATGGGTGGGCACAAGGCAGTGCGAATGTTGATACCACCTCCAGTTCCCATCTCATTCGACTATTCTGTTGCTGCTGATTGGGTGGGCCTGATGCCAGTGGGGCCATGACCCATCCAAGCCACCCCTTGGCTATGCCACTGAATTGTAGCCTTGTTTGAGGAAGTTATTTAGGACATTTTGATGTTGGTCGCTATCCTTAACATCAGAACATTTACAATGATACCAGTAGCGTATAATGGACCTTTTTGTATATTAAGAGTGTAAACTGGGACTGTGACGATAACTGTATCTCTCAGTCAGTAGGTTGTCACTGTTGATATTTTTTTGTGGTATCCTAAAAGTTTGCTCTTTCTCTAGGGTACATTTATTTAATTCCCAGTTCTAGTATATGTATATGGTGAAATTAGGCCTTACTTGCTAATTCGAGACCAGCCCAGATGCCTGGGTTATACACGCCTACCAGCAGATGGAGACTGAGAACCACTGGCTTGATTTTGATGTCATAGTACAAAGGGCTCTGAGCAGCCTCGATCTCACCGGCATTTCTGTAACAAATCAGATTGCACAATTCAAGAATGCTAAATACTCATACAATACATTCAGTCCTCATCACATACTCACTGTGGACGCTGATCTGCTCTCAAGAGCGTGAGGAACAGGAGACAGAGAACAACACTGCCAAGGCTAAAAAGCCCTGTTAATGTGCCAGCCCAGAGCAGTAATCTACTGAGAGCTTATAATGCAAACTCTGGAGAAGACAAAGTTTCGGCTGGCTTCCCCCACCCCACCAAACAACCGCCAACTCAAGGCTGAGAATGAAACAAATATAGGACAGGTCTGGACTCGAGGGACTCAAAGAAAGATAATTAGCAGTTAAGGCCTAATTTCACTTTCCTTATCGTCCCTCCAGTCCAGTCCAGTCCAGTCCATACGTGTGGGACGTAACAAAGCAGTACCCCACAGTGGGGAGGGAAAAGAACCTGGCCTGAAACCGTGGACTGCATCAACACTCCGTGCTAGAGGTTTACAATGTGAACATGAGAAAGAGATTAACGAATGAACTCTCAAGGCAGGTTGTGCTGATGGAGTCCATCCTTCCCAGGCAGTAGCCAACTCAAGCTTTGCCCGATGTTACTGTGCCTCCATGACCTGAACAGGAAGCCCTCCGGGAAGCTGCTGTAGACTCCCCTAAGGAACAAGGCTTGCAAGAGAGGACCTGAGTGGAGAAACACAGTTGCTGAAATGGCAAGTACCCCTATGATACAGCTGCTGCCAAGTGACACGGCCCGCAAATATTGGAACGAAACCATAACAGACAGAGACCTGAAGCCTAGAAAACACTTGTGTCTCTGAAGGACTAGTGAAGAAAGAGATAAGGAAATAGACAAGGAACCCAAACATTGCCCATAACATGAAAGGTATGAGAACCAAGATCCCCCAATGAAGATATGAAGATTGGAGAACTGAACAGCCTTGGGAAAACCTCAAAATAAATTATGCAGAGTAAGATGCTACTAAGAGGGTACTACAGAGCTTAGACCCTTAAACCACTGAGGCACAGTATTTTAGCAATCTTTAACTTACTTAAGTTTTTTTTTTTTTTTTTGCATAGATGAAGTCAGATTTATTCCACCTCTCAATTTGAGGGTGAAACTGATATCTCTGCTATCCATGCTGTGGTGAGGGGAGAAGCAGCTTCAGTGAAAGGCAGCCGCCGACGGCGGGAACATCAGCTGAGCCGGTCCCCTGAGAGGCGCGAGAGCGTTCAACTGCCTCCGGCCCGAACGGGGCTGTGGGAGGGGAGAAGCAGCTTCAGTGAAAGGCAGCCGCCGACGGCGGGAACATCAGCTGAGCCGGTCCCCTGAGAGGTGCGTGTGGGAGGGGAAACATCAGCTGAACCGGTCCCCTGAGAGGCGCGAGAGCGTTCAACTGCCTCCGGCCCGAACGGGGCTGTGGGAGGGGAGAAGCAGCTTCAGTGAAAGGCAGCCGCCGACGGCGGGAACATCAGCTGAGCCGGTCCCCTGAGAGGCGCGAGAGCATTCAACTGCCTCCGGCCCGAACGGGGCTGTGGGAGGGGAGAAGCAGCTTCAGTGAAAGGCAGCCGCCGACAGGCGGGCCCGCGCCTGTCGGGCCCGCGCCTGAGGGCCTCGCCAGAGGGCCCTTTGGCATGGCCCTTAGGCGCGGGCCCGTGGCAAAACGTATTCTCTGTTTAATGTCCTCTTTGTGTCTCTCCCTTAGGACTGCTCCTATGTTTAGAGGTATGTCTGTATTGCATGTTAACATGATGTAGTCCTTCCCTGTTACCTATGGATCCATTGCTTATCACTTTGATATTTTGATAAGGTGGTATAAACTGGATTTATTGTTTGGTCTGTATAGTCTGATGTTTGTAAGTTATGCTAACCTGATGTAGTCTTGTAACCGCTTTGATTGTATGAAAGGCGGTATAAAAAACCTGTTAAATAAATAAATACCCCTCAAGAGAAGCGAATACCGGAGACGCAAGGCCAAGCAACCAGCCCCTTGCCTCAAACAACAAGGCTCAACCATTACAACTATGACAGATATCCATAAGGGTAGTGCATGATACAATCTAACATAGACAAGCAACATAAGAGCGCTCGATACAACCTAAGCGCGACCAGTCTAAGGATAGCGCTAGATATCAAACCACTTTAAGTCCAAGAAAAGCTAGGCTTGGATTTACTACTCTTGGCGCCCCTGAAGTGCAATGGGTAACAAACAATATATATATATATATATATATATATACATACTGTCACTCGGTTGCCGGTGACACAAAGATTATACGCCACTAGGTAGCGCTGTTAAAGAACAAAGAGTCCAAGTGTAGGGTAATAAAGGCTTTTATTCCCCGTTTAAAGCAAGGTTCAACTAAGAGATATTTTAGATAACAGAAACAGTCCTTTGTTTCAAAAGGTACCACTATTCACTGGCTAGTTAACTGTTACTTCACAGCAGGTTTTCTTCAAAGTAATATTCAGAATAATAAACATCAAATTATATTTCATTTATTCTTCTGTGGAGCATACACACTTTGGAGCATAGGCAGTGCACCAATCACATTCCATTTCCTCAGGCAAAGGTGAGGGAATAGTGCTGGGAGAATCCACTTCCATCAAATCCTCTCCCCTATACTGATTCAAAGGGCTTCCACTGTCCCTGTCTATTTCAGCATGGTAATCTACTACATGGGAGTTTGGCTTCCCATAACCAGGGACTCTTAAGGCTGGCGGTAGTTTAGTAAACCAGTCTTGACTCTTGTTTCCCTTAGGAGGAATCCTTCTTTTGCATAACTTTTAGCAGTACAATCATTACAGTTAATCTTCAATGCCTCATACCTTGGCTCACTGAGTAAAAACTTCCGTTGCTTATAAAACTGCTTTTCCCTCTGAATAGGTGAAACTGAGCAATGATCCTCTAGAGATAAGCTTCTGTCAGAACCTCCCTCTCTGGTTCTTAGCTTTCTTCTCTCTAGGTTACAAACAGGCAGAGTATAGGAACTAGGCGTGGCAGAGCCTCTCACCTTGGAGCAACTTCCACCAAACTCCCCTTGCACAACAGGTCCAGTTTGGGCTTTCTGGCTTCCCACCTTGTGAGGTCTGCTTCTCCTCCAGCTTCCAGTTTGGCTTCTTCCACAACAATCAGGCTTATGTCCTTGATAGCCTCCAGGCTCCTCTGCTGTTTCTCCTTCTAGTCCAGCTCCAGTTCCTTCTTCCTCTTTCTCCTCCTTCCTCAGCTCCTGCTGTGTCCACTGCTTCCTCTGCTTATGCCACTGCTGCTTATGCCACTCCTGTCCAGAAGCATTCTGCTCTGGCTTATAAAGTGAACCGTTACTGCTGACTTCCTGGTTCCCTTTCAGCTGCAGGTCATCAGTGAGCTTAGGTTCATTAAGACCAGTATGTCTGTTCCTGCTCCCTCTAGCTGTGCCTGGAGGTAACTGCACATCTAGTTCTTCTAAAACAGGATTTCTTTTCTTAAAACCAACTTTATTAGTGCCCGCATCATGACAATACACACATCAAATGGCAGTCCTTCTCAAAGCCGACCATAGCAGCTGGTGTGTGTGGGTGTGTGTGTATATATATATTGTCGTGCCTCTTAAGCTAGGCTGTCGCCTAGGGGCTGGAGACGTGACCTTTTATATGTTTCCCTCGATGATTGCCTATAATTGTAGTTGTGCGGTTGAAATGACTCAGCCGAGAAGGTTTATAGGCTCGCAGGATTTTTATTATTTTTTTCTTCAGCCAAATGAACTTCTTATTTATAGTTCAATATATCAAACATAAGTTGCAGGTGTTTTTCCCAGAGTAATCAATAAAGTAAAGTGCTTCAATATTCAGCTTGGCAATCAAAACAACAAAGTATTTCTTCATACAAAAACAGCAGTGAAACTCCTGTGCAGACAAAACCAGCTTCCCACGTGGCTTTAAAACAGGTACAGTTTGCAACTCTCCCCTTTTGTACAAACTCTATTGCAGACTGTTTCCTTCTTCTCACAATCAATTAGTTTCTCTATTTGCTGTATTGCAACTCTATACTTCTTAGCCAACAGTCCTTTAAACACACCGTCAGAGCTTAGAATCTCAGCAACCTCATTTGCATGTTCTGCTCATCCGTGCTCTTCTTGAAACACACAATCAGAGCTTAGAATCTCAGCAACCTCATTTGCATATTCTGCTCAGCCATGCTCTTCTTGAAAGCAGCTGCTAGGTTTTCAGAGTATCTAGAAACCTTCTAGCTTTCAGTTATTTCTTATAAACTAGAGAGCAATCCATTTCTATGTCTGAGCTTGCTTCATTTATCACAGGGGCTCCTAAATCCATGCTTTCCACATCTGACTCTGTTAGAGAAGCATTGGATTCAATCTCAGACCTACAGTGCTTTAACCTCTCTAGGATTTTCAACACTCTGCTTAATGCAGACTCTTCTCTCTTCTGAGGAGTGCTTTTACCATTAGGAGGTTTCTTAACTTTCAGAAAATTAGTAGAGGATTTTAAACGGCTCACCTTAGTTTGTGGAAGTAAGCTTCTGGCAGGCTTTTCTGCTGTAAGCTCCGTTTCCATATAAATTTCAGGAGAATGCTTTCTGCTACTCACATGGCTTGCAATTTCCCCTGGGTAAGCTTTCCCTCTAAATGGAGTTCTCCTGTCTCTTACAGGTCACTGGGCTAACTTCAATACCTCTGGCTGGCCTTGCCTTCCTCCAAGAGGTCTCTGGTGAAGTTTTCCTGACTCTCCGTGTTCCTTCCTTGGTTAGTGCTCTGGAGCTCCTAGGGCCTCCTCCCCTTCTGGGACCTTCTGCCCTATTCCAACCGGTTCCAGAATCAGAGCTAGGACTCCTCCTTGTCCTTCCTCTCTCAATGAAAGTTTCACCTTCTCTGGCAGTCCGTCTCCCAATGCACTTCCTCTCCAGGCTCTCTAGGCCCTCTAGCCTCTTTAGTCTTTCAAAGCCTCCCTGGTTCTCTCCAAGGCTCTCTAGGCCCCCTAGCCTCTTTAGCCTTTCAAAGCCTCCTAGCTACTCCCCCAGCTGTCCCTCGTGAGCAGGGCTGGTAACTATGGAGCTAGGGCGTGTCTCTTCACTACAAACTTTCTGCAGGGAGTTTTTTTCTGAACCAGGAGTTTTAACCCCTAAATTCCTGGATTTGGTTCCTTTCTCTGGGGAAAATGACTGATTTTTCCCTCTTTTCTTATGCTCTCTCTCGGCTGTGCCATCACAATATATATATAATACATACATACACACACACACACCAGCTGCTACGGTCGACTTGGAGAAGGACTGCCATTGATGCCAACAGGCAAATAACAAGCAGACCACACAAGCGAACCCCCTAAGGCCCTGCTCGAATCAAAGGCTGGCGGCATGTCCGAATCACCTAGCTCATGCCGACCTCTGAGTCCTAAGGCCAAGAAATTGAACACCTTCAGAGGAAAGTGTAGCATAGACTTGGCTCCCTGAGCAGGGTCACAGAAAATGCAACAGCATAAAAATACCAATGTAACCCATAGGTTTTCGTCCAACTTGACTGACTTTCCTCTAACTGGAAACCATGATGGTTGAATAGCTAAAACTGAAGAAAAATACCAAGAGTACAAACCATCACAACATGGATTTAAGTATTCAACCTGCAAGAGTAGCCCTCTGGTGCACCAAAATGACTACCCGCCGTTAATATGCAAACTATTGGATTCCACCAAACATTGCAGCGGCAGTGACCGCTATAGTCCAGTGACCCCTTGGCAAGAAGCAGCAACCAACATCTCTAAATGGAAAAGAGACCAACTGAGCAGCCTTCCTGCTAGATATAGATACTCACAGCTGGTGGAACTGCATCCAGGCCAACCATCTAAGTCCAGGAAAACACAACCGACTAAAGCGCGTAATGCCTTCCATGTCCCCTGAGATTAAGTGACTATGAAGCTACCTTGAGGTCAAAGAGCCGTCTTTATGGCAATGAGATGAGAACTAGCTACAGCCCTGAAGTTCTGTCCCCAGGTAACAACCTACCCTGTATCGCTGACACATACCTGGGCCTCAAGAACCCCAGGAAAAAACAGCACCTGTAATAGAACTATAAGGAAATCAGAGAGTGTACAGACCATAACATCAGATACGCATTCCATTCAAAAAGGAAGAAACTGAACAAGTTGCTTCACCTTCCTCCATATTCTTTTTTTTTTAAATGTTAAGTTCAATTAAATCACAGTGCTAGATTGAATTTTCCAGTCAGTTTGCCAGTAATCTGAGGGAAAGCCCACGCGACTGCCCTCCCGGAAAAACTCACTTCTTCCCCGTAAAGGAAGATATGAATCCAACGCTTAACCATTGTGATGGGGCCCGTGTAAATGAGCCCTTTATAACCCCATATAGGCGGCTGCCTAGGGTTGTGTAAGTTTACCCTGCTTCAGCTATGTAAAAACAGAGTCTTGTGGTCAAGGTAAGGAAACAAAATATGGGTTTATTCCTCGTCCCGCTCGGACCTTCTTCCAAAGGACAAAAACTCAAAACACAGCAGTGCACAAAACGGAAAACAGAACTTCTTTTCTTTGTTATCTTCACAAAGTATGTTCAAACAGGTTAACACAAAACAGTGTGGACATTCTTGTAGCATATATTACAGTCCATCGGAATGGGCTCTGAGGGAAGGCTGGTATTCTCCCACACCATCCCCTCAGACTCACTTCCCAGTCCGTCTATATCTGACTCCTCTCCTATATAGGAGTCTGGCCCAACCTCTTCTGAGAGATCACTGTTACTGCCTGCATTCACTCCTTTAAATCCCAGGTTATAACTCCCTGGCTCGAGGAAAGCTCTCCGCTGATCCTCCTCATGCAATGAATGTTTGGGATATCTCTCCCTTACCCCATTACTCACAGGGCCACGCCCTTTGCCACAGTCTGGGTACTCGTACCTTTGTTTAACAGAAGAAGATTCCCTTTTCTGTACCTTGGTGCTCTTTCTGGCTCTGGGGTTGTAGTCACTCCTTCCCCCGGCTTCCCAGTCAGGCTGAGAGTTAATAAACTCTGTATCAGGTTTCCAGCCTTGCTTTGGCTTACAGTAGCGTTTGGAGTTCCCTCCTCTTGGTACACTCCCCCTGGGCTGACCTGTGCTCTGTGACTGATAGCGTCCTCCTGAGCTGCTGCTACTTCCTGGTTCCCAAGTTGCAGGTTCCCTTCCCAGCAAACCTCTGCACTTTCCCCTGCATGTGACCTGGGAGTCCTCTCTGCTGAACTCTCTGCAGCTCTCGTGGATATCCCTGGGGATCTTCCTGTGTCCCACTCTGTGGCTTCCTGTGTAGCCCTCTGTGGGGCTCTCCGGGTAACTCTCTGTGAGGCTTTCCAGGTGACCCTCCCTATTCTGACTAAAGCCCTTCCTTTTATGGTTCCCAGCCCTGCACGTAACGTCAGGACTAGGAGACAGGTGCTCTTGATGAGCCCTTGGCTTTTGCTGTAGTAACGGCATTTTCTGTTCAGCTGTTTTTTTCTGTCCTGTATCCACTTCTACAGCTGAATCAGAGGTAAGCTCTTCACTTTCCTGAATTTGTATATGGTTTATTTTACCCACTGCATCACACCATGTACTGCTGAAGGAGATACAGACCAACTGTGAGTACTGAAAAGCCATTCTAGAAAGGACCAAATGATAGTCCACAGCAGAAGGAACCACATCCAGAAAACATTATGTAAAAGGATGAGGGAAATTATCCTGGGCCAAGCCACATGAACCTATGTACCCCTTCTGGGAATGGATATATAGCTTGACCTGGATTGGCCGGTACTGAAAAGAGAATATTGGGTTTGAAGGAGCTTGGCCTTCCTGAGTATGGCATATCCAATATCCTTAGAAAGAAACATAGTATGGCATCCTGCTCCCTGCTTGGTTGGAGAGTGTGGAGAAGAGGTTCGATGACCAGCAGGTAAAACTGACTGTGCTTGATCAAACTGTTCAACAGGTACAAGAGCAGCAGGGAATTTTTTCACAGGAAAAGATGGTATTTCTACGGAAGACTGAACTTCTCGCTCTTTGAACCTTAGGATTCTGAATTTTCCCCGTGTTTCTGGCACTTCGGCCAGGGCTCTTTTTCACAGATTTCTTAAGGATATCTTTGGCTACCTTGAGGCTGGTTTTCCTCCAGTACAGAAGATGTTCTATCTACCATCTGGGGTTGCTAGTGGTGCTACTGCTGCGGTTCCTGTGCCTCAACCTGATCTTTCCCTGGATTCTTTGGATTTGGAGAACGTATCTGTAATGTTGGAACAGTCTTCTGAAACAGTAGGGTCCAGTTTCTTCTATTAGTTTCTTTTGTATTTCTTCAAGATAAAAATGCATTGTTACGTCTGTTTCTAAAGAAAACCGATATTTCCTTTTTAGGAGGCAAGATCCAGATTTTTCCAGATGTGCCTCGTTGGACACAAGTCCGTAGAAAAAATTTTTTGGAACTCCGCACTGAGGTGGTATCACTCAGTGCAAAGTTTCAATTAAGATTTCCTTGTAAATGTATTGTTTATTTTCAGAATTCTGTATACCATTTCTTTGAACCTTCTCAATTACGCTTCTTTTTGGATGCTAAGAAGTTGTAGGGCTGATTGGGGTTTGACTGGAGCGGAGGGCCATTGTTGGGGCAATATATTATGTGCTTTGCCATTTGTTCTGTTATATCTTGTGTTTTTTTCATTTTCTTTTTACTTATCCACCCCTCTGGATTTCTGATTCTTGGATCTCTCCCTTTTGTGGACTATTTAGTATTTGGTCTTTGGGGTTCTTTTATTGCTGTGGGTTTATTATCCTCTCTATTGTTATTGCTAGACCAATACTTGTATTTCTTGTTTCCAAGTTTTGCTTGGTGTTTTGTAAAACTTGATAAATAATAAAATAAAAAAAAACATAGTGCAGCATATGCCTGCAGGTAATATGAAATCCACAAACTGTCTGGACTCGACTAAGAACAGGAGCAGTGGCCTTTGCACCAGGGCTCCAACCCAAGTGCTCTACACATCCTGGTAGTGAAAACTAGAACACAACCAAACTGCATTATCAAGGAGAGTCCTAAGTCCCTATGCCAAAGCGAGCTGTAACTCAGAAATGGCCTGAAGCAACATGTGCAAAGCCGTCATGTATCTAATATTGAAGGTGAAATTAGACTTACCTACTAATTGTTGTTCTTTATCAATCCCTCCAGTTCAGTTCCACACCTCTGGGTAGTATACCCATTCCAGCAGCTTGGAGATTGAAAATGTCATCTTTTGACAACACCAGTATTAATACAGGAGGGACCGCCACAAGCTCCAGTAATCTACTCACAAAGCAGACTCACAGGAGCAACAAATAAGTGGTTAAAATTTGAACCAAATCATTCTACATATTTAAATCTAACTTACCCCCCCAGTGGAGAAGAGATTCCCCCTCCCCTATGAATGTGGAGGCTTACCTGTAGCCTGTCCAGACGACGGCATGCATGCTTCACTGAGCAAAGAGCAGACAATCCTTTGGTCCGCCCTCAACACCGACTCCGCCCCACATCTTATGACACCCAGTTTACTTTCTTAGACCCAGACAACCCATTTCAGGTCCCTGGTACAGACATCTGGCACACAGGGAGGGATCCAGGACTGGACTGGAGGTCCTCAAGGAATAACAATTAGCAGGTAAGTCTAATTTCACCTTCCTTATAGTCCCTCCAGTACAATCCCACACCTCTGGGATGTAACAGAGCAGCTAACTTAATGAGAGGGGGTCTGCCGATCCAAAACAGGCATCTGGGCGGCACCAGGCTATACTCTGCCCACAAAGCCACCTGAGCTTTCGTGGAATGCGCATGCAATCCCGCCGCCTCCCCCCTTGTGATCCTCCAAACAGCACGACTAGGTGATCTGACTTGCGGAACACCGCAGTCCTCTTCAAATAACGCTGCAGGATGCGCCGGACATCCAAGAGGCGCAACTGCGGGCTGGCAGAGACATTTTCCACGCTCACGAGGACCGTTAGGGAGACAGACTGGTTCAAATGAAAGGCCAAAACCACCTTGGGCAAAAAGGACGGTACCGGTCACAAGACCACATTCTCATTTGCTCCTGGAAATCGCCGCCAACTGCACTCTCAAGAAATTAGCAGCCAGGTCCTTATCAAAACCAGCTTGAAAGAATGCTAAGATGTCCAGAATAGAAGCCGTGGACAGTTGAGTCTGTCTGTCTGCACACCATGCCTCAAAGATGCGCCAGACCCAGATATACGCGAGAGAGGTAGATCTTTTCCTGCGATCTACTTGTGGCATGCGCACCGGCCCCTGCATCAGTGGATCCTCTCAAGTCGGAAGATGCCATGGACGATCCTCCAGAAGCTGCACGAGGTCGGCATACCACGGCCATTTGGCCAATCTGGAGCTATTAGAATTACCAGGTCCCGATCCTCTCCACGACCTGACCTATTACAGCCCACAGCGGGAACACATAGAGAAACTCCTCCACGGACGACTTTTGCACTAGGACGCCTAGGCCTTCCGACATCCTTTCCCTTCATCTGCTGAAGAAATGACTCGCTTTTGTGGTCTCGAATATTTCCATCAGGTCCATGATTGGGGTGCCTCAGCAGCGCACTACTTGGGTGAACACCTCCTGCTTGAGCACCCACTCTCTGGAGTCCTTGCACACTTGACTCAGATAGTCCGCTGTCACATTGTCAACTCCCGTCATGTGCGCTGCCAACAGTGCCTGGAGGTGACTTTCTGCTCAGCTTAACAGCCTTTTGGACTCCTCCTCCAAAGTTACACTGCCCGTGCCTCCCTGGCGGTTGACATAGGCTACCGTGTTTGCATTGTCTGAAAGGGCCCTTACTGCCTTCCCCTGCAACCAGGGTTGGAAGCTCCGGAGTTCCAGGGCCACTGCCCGCATCTCCAGCCTTGTTGATCGACCAACAAATCTCCAGTGCATTCCACAGCCCCTGGGCAATGTGTCCTTCACAATGGGCTCCCCAGCCGGAAAGACTGGCATCAGTCATCAGTGGAATCCACGATGGCGACTCAAGGGGCATACCGCCTTCTAGATTCCCCAGGTGAAGCCAGCATTGGAGAGCTCGCTTGGTTGCCAATGGGAAAGAGAGCTTCTGGGACAAGGAATGTGTCTTGTGTGACTACCGCTGAAACAAAGCCCTTTGCAGTAGCCCATGGTCCCTTGGACCTGCAGGAAATGCCAGGCCGTCGGGTCCATCCTGCTTAGAAGTTGTTGTACTACTCTGCAAAGCCCTTGTGCCCACTGTTCCGTCAGAAAGACTCCCCCCACGCAAGTATCAAATCGTACACGCAGGTATTCGAGTTCCTGAGATGGAACCAAATGCCTCTTGGCCACATTGACCACCCAGCCTAGACTTTGAAGGAACTGTACCACCCAAGCCATGGCTCGTTTGCTTTTGACCCTTGACTTTGCTTGAATCAGCCAGTCATCAGGGTATGGATGTACCAGAACACCTTCTCTGCGGAGCAGTGCTGCTACCATCACCACCATGACCTTGGTAAAGGTAGGTGGTGCCGTTGCGAGACTGAACGGCAACAAGCAAAACTGGAAATGCCCCATTGGATCCGCAAACCGGAGGAACTGTTGGTGTTCTGGTCATATGGGGATGTGCAGATACGCCTCCATTAGATCGAAAGACATCAGGAACTCTCCTTTTCGGACTGCAACTATGTAGGACTGCAACGTTTCCATGTGAGAATTCGGTACCCGCAGACAGCGGTTCACTCACTTGAGGTCAAGGATTGGTGAAAGGAGTCTTCCTTTTTTAGCACTACAAAGTAAATGGAGTACCAACCGCAGCCATACTGGTCCCAGGGAACCGGCACTATGGCCCTGAGCTTCAAAAATTGCATCAAGCTGTCTCTTACCGCTACTGCTTTGGCCCGCGCCTTGCCGGGAGACTGAACGAAGGAATTGGCCACCGGGCAAGCGAGCTCAAGGGAATATCCCTCCCGAGTGACCTCTAGGACCCATTAGTCAGAAGTGATCTGGACCCAGGCAGGGTAGAACTCCCACAGCCGACCTCCCACGGGCAGCACCGTCACCTGGGCCCCCCTTGCTTCATTGTGATTTCTTGAGTTCAGAGGACGAAGCAGTGGCAAAATTTCTGCCTGCCCCTCGAAAACCTCTAAACCCTTGCTCCCTAGAGGGCAATCTTCCCTTCTATAAAGGGGTAAAGCGTGTTGAATGAAAACACCTGAACTCCCGCAGCCCTCCCCTGGGTGCGGCTCTGCTTTTGTTTATCATCTGGCAGACGGCTGTCTTTAGACTCTCCCAGGTCCTTCACCAATTTGTCCAGGTCCTCGCCAAACAGCAGTTTCCCTTGAAAGAGAAGTTTGCTGAGTCGGGCCTTTGAAGAACTGTTATGTAGCCAGAGATAGCGGCAAGCTGTTACCACGAGGCCATGCTCTTCGAGAGCCCTCATATGAGATCGTAGTGGATATCCACCAAATACGCTGCTCCTGACTCCAGTCTGGTCGCCTCCCCCATTTGGTCCGCAGCTGGTTCTCCTTGTTGCACTTGCTGTGACCATTGAAGGCAGGCTCTAGTCACCCAAGCCCCGCAAATGGAGGCTTGTAGTGAAAGGGCATAGATATTAAAGATCTGCTTCAACAAGGTGTCCAACTTACTATGTTGGATGTCCTTCAGGGCCGCACTACCTTACATCAGAATCGTCGTCTTCTTTGTGATTGCCGAAAATGCCACATCCACCTTAGGGGCCGAAAAGCTCGTGGTCCTGACCTGACAGTGGATAGAAGCATGCCATAGTCCTTGACCCTTAAGGCCAGCCTCCGGCAGATCCCTCTCATCCTGGTTCATCTGTCATTCTACTCTATGCACTAGAAAGACCTTCTGCATCTTCCTTACAGCCTGCAATAAAGGGCCCTCCAATGATTCATTTTCCATTGGAAGACTAGTGGGCACATTAAGAGCTTTCAGGGAGTCCACAATGAGTGCTGGCAACTCCTCCCGATGGAACACCCGTACAATATGTGCTTCCTCTTCCTGTTCTGGGATCTCTCCTTTCTATTCTTCATTGATATCGAGCTTGATGTCCGGTCATCTCCTTCCAGACCTTCAGACAAAGGAGACAGTCCTGGCCCCTCCTCCGAGGACCTGGGTCTCTTTGTGGATACTATCCCCTGCTCACCCTCCATAGGAGCTCCCTTTCTTTTGGCACCATGCTCTAATGCCAAGGGACCTCCCCTTGATCCCTGCTGGTGCAAGCAGAATGCTTGGTGACGGAGGAGTACAAATTTTGGGGAAAAAACACCCGGGACCACTGCCTCACCTAGATTCCGAGAGGCAGAAAGAAGCAGTACGCTTGGTGAAGGAGTATAAATTTTGAGGGGAAAACACCCGGGACCCCTGCCTCGCCTAGATTCTGAGAGGCAGAAGGTCTGAGGACAGCACAGGAGCAGGAAGCTGATTCCTGCGATGGCAGCATGGAGGCCATGGAGTCCTGCACTTCTCTAGATGGAGAGGATGCCTTCTCCTGTCCCAAACTGTTCCCTAGGGTCTGTTTCATAGAGGTGGCCTCCTGCACACACCCCGGCAAATGCTGTCCTCTGAAACAGCCCCCCGCTGGGTCCCACACACAAAGCACTGGGGTCTGGATGGCATACTGGGAGCAAGACAGAGAAGCTGACTCTAAGGTGCCTCTGACCAGAAAGAAGTCCCCCTCTGCCTATGAAACCAAGAAACAATAGCACCAGCGAAACTGTTCCACACTAAGCCTTGTTCTATTACTTTCTGCCGATTTCATTATTATAAATAAGAATTTTTTTTTTTTTTACAATTAAATAGACTATTCCCATCTGCCCTATTCTGTAAGGAACTGAAAACCCCAAAATGTTTGGAGGCCCCGTGCCGCACGAGCAAAAGGGGAGAGAAAATGAAAGTAAATAGCCTTCTTTCTTCCTGCGCACAGCTCTCCTACCATGCGGCTGGGCCTACCTTAGCAAACTGAGCCTGCACGCTTCCCTTTCTCGGGATTCCTATTCCCCTCTGCAAGAAGCCTTGCTGTTCAGTCTGCGAGGGAATTCCCTTGTGTGACTTCAAGGAAACTGAAGTTTGTCAGCACTGCCGCTTGTGCTGTTCTGATGCTTTCCTCCTTTTATCTTTATCTTTAGTCTTGATTGACTGCCCTTCACAACATCAGGGCAGTTTACAGAGTTGCAAAATACACAGTGGTCGTGACCAGAAACAGAAAAGGAACTACAATTTTAACAGGAAAGAACAGTCACACCATAGGAGAGGGGAGAGAGGAAAGGAGTAGAAATGAAGGGGCTAATCCTCATAAATCAGAGGAGGGGATGTCTATGCCATTACCAAACAATACTAATCAAAAATGTACCGCGATGGAAAGCTGACTCCGAAACTGCCACATCCTCACTAAGAGAAACTGTAGCCAATGTTTCCCCGCAGCAGCGAAAGAGAGGCAAAAACACTAAGGAAGACTGGGTTGGGCACTGAAAACCCCACGGTCTATGGGAATGCTGAGAACACACTGCTATTCACCCTGTCGGAATAACCAGGGCTCCACACATCAAACAGTAAGTAAGGATTTGAGGGTTTCTTTGTTTGGTTTTTTTTTTTTTTTATTTTTTTTTATTACATTGCTAGCTCTCTGACTGGGAGCTCTTAAAAGGGTTTTGTGTATATTTTTTAAAGCAAGGTTACTTTCATTTTTGCTGTTTTAGGGGAACTTTTACTTGAGCACAGTAGGTTGCTGAACTCTGTAACCTCCTCCGGTTCAGAAACTGCTAACACCTAATCAAGAGTTAGTGGGCCTGTTTCCTGAGTGCAGTTGAAGCCTGCATAAAAAGCTCCTGTGCCCTGCCCTTTTGAGGCTTTCCTACCTGTGTAGCCCTCTGCAGCTGTCAGGGCATCCAGCCTAACCCAGATTTTCACTTCCGCCACTGTGGAAGTGAAAATCCAGGTTAAGGAGGTTGGCAGGCAGGCTATGCACTGCTGCGGCGCATGGACTGCTGAAAGCAAAATTGGGCTCTTAGATTGTAAGCCCTCCGGGGACAGGAAAATAACTACTGTACCTGAATGTAACTCACCTTGAATATTTATTGGAAAGGCATGAGCTAAATATTGAAAAAAGAAATGTTCAGTTGTAGTGAATTCCAGAGTTTAGGTCCAGTGACTGAAAACATTCAGTCCTGCAGCTCATTTAAATGAATGAACCAGAAAGAGAAATTAGACTTACCTGCTAATTGTTGTTCCTTGAGGAACTCCAGTTCAGTCCCTCACTGCTGGGTTGTGCACCTCCTCCTGCAGCCTGGAGACTGGATTTTTCAGAATCATGACATCATTGGAGGCATTCCGCTGGTCTCTCCCATCAACCTCCAGTGTTCTATTGACAAAGCACACTCAAAGGAGCAACAAATAAGTAGCTATAGCAATAATATGCAACAAATAACACTTACATTTTTTTATTGAATTAAAATAACTCCCTCTGAACTGAGGAAACTCCTTCTTTCTCTTCTAACCAAAAAACATAGAGCAAAGATAACTAAAAGAATACAACTTCTATTAAAAACTTTGGAATGTCCTCCTCAAAATGTAAACATTACCTAAGTTGACTAACAAATTCCCGGGTGGATATCGGGACTGAACTGGAGTTCCTCAAGGAACAACAATTAGCAGGTAAGTCTAATTCACTTTCCTTATCGTCTCTCCAGTTCAGTCCCCTCACCGCTGGTATGTAACAGAGCAGTAATTATTGGGAGGGACCTGTCCACCCGGATCGCAAAACCGCAACCCGAAACAGGCATCATTTGCCGCCTGAACATCTAGGCGATAATGTTTACTGAAAGTATGGAGAGAAGACCAAGTGGCTGCTCTGCAAATTTCCACCGGTGAAATCAGACTATGTTCCACCCAAGAAGCCGCTTGTGCCCTAGTAGAATGAGCCTGTAACCCTACAGGCACCTGACGACCTTGCAGAATATATGCTGACGCTATTGCCTCTCCTATCCATCTGGCAATTGAAGCTTTGGCCGCTGCTTCACCCTTACGCGGACCCCAAAAAAGCACAAACAAGTATTACGATTTGCGGAAAGACTCCGAAACCTTCAAGTATCGACGAAGGACCTTCTTTACATCTAGCCACGGAAACTATGATCCGAAGCATTCTCCCCCATAATACCCAACACTGGCAATGAAACCACCTGATTCATATGATAAGGTGAAACCACCTTAGGCAGAAAAGACGAAACTGGTCTTAATACAACTTTTTCTCTAGAGAAAGATAGAAACGGTTCCTGACAGGAGAACGCCTGCAACTCAGAAATTCGACAAGCCGAACAGATGGCCACCAAAAACACTGCCTTTAAATTTAAATCTTTGACCGAAGCCAGATTCAAAGGCTCAAAAGGCTCCCTGGTCAAAGCCCCTAGAACCAAGTTGAGATCCCATGGAAGAGAAATCAACCTATGAGAAAGTCATAAACGGGATACTGCTTTCAAAAAACGAATCACATCGACATGTGATCCTAAAGGCACTCCTTGGATCTTACCTTGATAACAAGAAATAGCTTCCAGCTGAACCCTTAATGAACTGGCTGCCAAACCCTTAATGAAACCATCTTGAAAAAACTTAATACCATAGGTACTGAGACCTTGGATGATTGAAGTTGACGCTTAGCGCACCAATCCTCAAAAATACGCCAGAGATGAACATATGCCAAAGAAGTGGATCTTTTTCTAGCCATCAATAAGGTAGCAATCACCTTTCCAAAATAACCTTTTTTACTTAACCTAGCCCTTTTAATGGCCAAGTCGTAAGCAAGAACCGATCCACCTGAGGGATCCTCAAAGGACGTTGAACCAGAAGATCTGCTGTCGCCGGTAATCGCCAAGGTACTCTGTCGAGAAGACGTACCAGATCCGCATACCACGGTCGTTGCGGGCAATCTGGCGCTACTAACACCACTCTGCCCTGGTGAGCTTCGATACGATGAACCACTCAACCTATGGGAAAGACATAGAGAAGAACCAGGCTGCTGGCATTAACCTTTAAAAAGGAGATAGAGCAGCTTTTAAACTAGATATTAGGGGAAAGCCGACAGTCGCCCAAGAGCGGATGGTTCGGAAGAATGTATCCTTGAAGGATACTACCAAAAGCAGAGAGGTTCCACAAAAGAGTAAAGTAGCCCAAATGCCCTCAAGTATGGAGCAGACAGAGCTTAAAGATCCCAATTTACCCATGTCTAACAATAGCCAAATTAATATGAATAAAATACATTCTCTAAAATGCTTGTATGCAAATGCTAGAAGTCTAAAGAATAAGATGGGAGAGTTACAATATATAGCACTAAATGAAAGGTTAGATATGATTGGAATATCAGAGACATGGTGGAAGGAGGACAACCAGTGGGACACTGTGATACCTGGGTACAAACTATATCGTAATGATAGAGCTGATCAAATTGGTGGAGGGGTTGCGCTCTATGTTTGAGAGGGCATTGACTCAGAAAGGATTAAAGTTTTGCAGGAAACAAAATCTGCTGCAGAATCTATATGGATTGAAATTCCATATAAAAGGGAGAAGGCGATGGCAGTGGGGGTTGTCATGATGTGGGAACTAATAAAGTTGGTTTTAAGAAAAGAAATCCTGTTTTAGAAGAACTAGATGTGCAGTTACCTCCAGGCACAGCTAGAGGGAGCAGGAACAGACATACTGGTCTTAATGAACCTAAGCTCACTGATGACCTGCAGCTGAAAGGGAACCAGGAAGTCAGCAGTAACGGTTCACTTTATAAGCCAGAGCAGAATGCTTCTGGACAGGAGTGGTATAAGCAGCAGTGGCATAAGCAGAGGAAGCAGTGGACACAGCAGGAGCTGAGGAAGGAGGAGAAAGAGGAAGAAGGAACTGGAGCTGGACTAGAAGGAGAAACAGCAGAGAAGCCTGGAGGCTATCAAGGACATAAGCCTGATTGCTGTGGAAGAAGCCAAGCTGGAAGCTGGAGGAGAAACAGACCTCACAAGGTGGGAAGCCAGAAAGCCCAAACTGGACCTGTTGTGCAAGGGGAGTTTGGTGGAAGTTGCTCCAAGGTGAGAGGCTCTGCCACGCCTAGTTCCTATACTCTGCCTGTTTGTAACCTAGAGAGAAGAAAGCTAAGAACCAGAGAGGGAGGTTCTGACAGAAGCTTATCTCTAGAGGATCATTGCCCAGTTTCACCTATTCAGAGGGAAAAGCAGTTTTATAAGCAACGGAAGTTTTTACTCAGTGAGCCAAGGTATGAGGCATTGAAGATTAACTGTAATGATTGTACTGCTAAAAGTTATGCTAAAAGAAGTATTCCTCCTAGGAGAAACAAGAGTCAAGACTGGTTCACTAAACTACCGCCAGCCTTAAGAGTCCCTGGTTATGTGAAGCCAAACTCCCAAGTAGTAGATTACCATGCTGAAATAGACAGGGACAGTGGAAGCCCTTTGAATCAGTATAGGGGAGAGGAATTGATGGAAGTGGATTCTCCCAGCACTATTCCCTCACCTTTGCCTGAGGAAATGGAATGTGATTGGTGCACTGCCTATCTTCCAAATTATGTATGCTCCACAGAAGAATAAATGAAGTATAATTTGATGTTTATTATACTGAATATTACTTTGAAGAAAACCTGCTTTAAACTGTGAAGTAACAGTTAACTAGCCAGTGAATATTGGTACCTTTTGAAACAAAGGACTGTTTCTGTTATCTAAAATATCTCTTAGTTGAACCTTGCTTTAAAAGGGGAATAAAAGCCTTTATTACCCTACACTTGGACTCTTTGTTCTTTAACAGCGCTACCTAGTGGCGTATAATCTTTGTGTCACCGGCAACCGAGTGACAGGGTGTACTATCGAGCACCTGGCCAGAATGACCAAATGGATGATGAAATGCTCAAAGGAATCAAGGAAGCTAACAAAAGTTACAGCGCAGTAATAATAATGGGTGATTTCAATTACCCCGGTATCGACTGGGTCAGTGTCACGTCAGGACATGCTAGGGAGATAAAGTTCCTAGATGGAATAAATGACTGCTTCTTGGAGCAGCTGGTTCATGAACCGACCAGAGGGGAAGCCATATTAGACCTAGTCCTTAGTGGAATACCAGATCTAGTGCAAGAGATAAGGGTGTTGGGGCCACTTGGCAATAGTGATCATAGCATGATCGCCTTTGATTTAATTAGTGGAGGAGGGATAGTAAGGAAATCCACAGTACTACATTTTAACTTTCGAAAGGGAGACTATGATAAAATGAAGAAAACAGTTAAGAAAAAACTAAAAGGAGCAGTTGCGAAGGTTAAAGACGTACATCAAGCTTGGGTGTTGTTGAAAAATACTATCTTGGAAGCCCAGACCAGCTGTATTCCACGCTTTAAGAAAAGTGGAAGGAAGTCCAAAAACTGCCAGCATGGTTTAAAGGTGAGGTCAGAGAGGCTGTTGCCAAAAAAGCATCTTTCAGGAAATGGAAAAAAGAGCCAAACGACAAAACCTGGAAACAGCACAAGCACGCGCAAGTCAAATCCAAGGCAGTGAGAAGGCCGGCCCAGAGAGAAGTGGAGAACACGCTTGCTGCGGAAGCACAAACCCGAAAAACAGACCTTTTCAAGTACATTCGTAGCAAAAAACCTGTGAGAGAGTCAGTTGGTCCATTAGATGATAAAGGGGTTAAAGGAGCACTAAAAGGCGACAAGGCGATAGCGGAGAGCACTGAATGAATTCTTTGCTTCGGTCTTTACTGAGGAAGATGTAGGGATGTTACCCATGACTGACGTGGTATTTAAAGGTGCGGAAGAATTGAAGGAAATATCAATACATCGGGAAGATGTCTTACAACTATTAGATAAACTGAAGAGTAGCAAATCACCTGGGCCGGATGGTATACATCCAAGGGTATTGAAAGAACTGAAATATGAGATTGCAGAACTGCTATCAATAATCTGTGAACTATCATTAAAATCATCTCTAATACCTGAAGATTGGAGGATCGCCAATGTAACACCAATTTTTAAAAATTTTTAAAAAGGGTTCCAGGGGTGATCCGGGAAACTACAGACCGGTGAGCCTGACGTCAGTACGGGGAAAAATGGTAGAAACCATCATAAAGAATAAAATTACTCAGTATGTAGATAGTCACAACCTAATGGGAGACAGCCAACATGGCTTTAGACAAGGAAGATCTTGTCTTACTAATCTGTTATGTTTTTTTGAAGGAGTGAATACACAGGTGGACAAAGGTGAGTCGGTTGATTGTGTGTATGTTGACTTTCATAAGCCTTTGACAAGGTCCCTCATCAGAGACTTTTGGAAAAACTAAAGAGTCATGGGATAGGAGGCAGTGTACTATTGTGGATCAGGAACTGGTTAAAAGATAGAAAGCAGAGGATAGGGCTAAATGGCCAATTTTCCCAATGGAGAAAGGTGAATAGTGGTGTACCCCAGGGATCTGTGCTGGGTCCGCTGCTTTTTTGACATATTCATAAATGACCTGGAAAGTGGAATAACGAGTGAGGTTATCAAATTTGCAGATGACACAAAACTATTTAAAGTTGTTAAAACCCAAGAGGATTGTGAAAAATTGCAAGAGGATATTGATAAATTGGAAGACTGGGCATCAAAATGGCAGATGAAATTTAATGTGGACAAGTGCAAGGTTATGCACCTAGGGAAGAACAACCCAAACTATGGTTACACGATGCAAGGTTCCACATTAGGAACCACCACCCAGGAAAAAGATTTAGGCGTCATTGTGGATACCATGTTAAAACCCTCGGCCCAGTGTGCAGCGGCGGCCAAGAGAGCAAATAGACTGCTAGGTATGATAAGGAAAGGAATGGAAAATAAAACAAAAGATATTATAATGCCTCTATATCGTTCCATGGTGAGACCGCACCTTGAATATTGTGTGCAATTCTGGTCACCGTATCTTAAAAAGGATATAGCGATTTTAGAAAAGGTACAGAGAAGAGCCACCAAAATGGTAAAGGGGATGGAAGGATACTCCTATGAAGAAAGGCTAAAAGGTTAGGGCTCTTTAACCTGGAAAAGAGACGGCTGAGGGGAGATATGATAGAAGTCTATAAATTAATGAACGGAGTGGAACGGGTAAACGTAGATCGATTGTTTTACCTTATCAGAATATAGAAAGACTAGGGGACATGGAATGAAGCTACAGGGTAAACTATTTAAGACTAATAAAAGAAAATATTTTTTCACTCAACGTGTAATCAAACTCTGGAATTTATTACCAGAGGATGTAGTAAAGGCTGTTAGTGTAGCTGGGTTTAAAAAAGGTTTGGACAAGTTCCTGGAGGAAAGGTCCATAAACCATTATTAAAAAGGGACCCAGGATATCAATGCTTGACCTAGTACAAGCATTGCAGAACCTGTGTCTTTTGGGGAAACTGCTAGGTATGTATGACCTAGATTGGCCACTGTTGGAAACAGGATACTGGGCTTGATGGACCTTGGTCTGACCCAGTATGGCATATCTTATGTTCTTATGTTAACCTGTTTGGGGCATTGTTGCATCAAAGCATCGATGCCTTCCGACATTCTTTCTCTTCTTTGACTGAAAAACAGACTCGCCTTGGCAGATCGGAAGGTTGCCATGAGATCCATAACCGGAGGCCCCCACCTGATGACTATCTGAGCAAATACCTCCGGATGAAGCTCCAATTCTCTGGCATCCACTCGAACTCTGCTTAGAAAATCCGCTGTCACATTGTCCGTTCCTGCAATGTGGGCTGTCGACAGAGCCTGAAGTCGAGAGACTACCCAGGAGAACAACTCCTCTGCTTCCTCCTCTAGAGCCATGCTTCCCATACCGCCTTGACGATTGAGATAAGCCACTGTCGCGGAATTGTCTGACAGTACACGCACCGCTCGGACCTGCACCGAGCTTTCGAACGCTCAAAGAGCTAACATTACCGTCCGCAACTCCAACCGGTTGATCGGCCATTTCGCCTCCTGTTCGTTCCAACGTCCTTGTGCATACAGGTCTCCACAATGAGCTCCCCAGCCTGCAAGACTTGCATCCGTTAATAACAGAATCCATTGCGGCTGTTCCATAGGCATGCCCGCTGTCAGATTCTTTGGGCAAAGTCACCATTGAAGAGACTTCCTGACCAACAATGGGCAAGGAAGTCATTTGCACATGGAATTGTTCTGATGTGACCAACGCCCGAGCAACGGCCTCCGTAATGGACGCATGTGTGCTCTGGCCCAAGGTACTGTAGTGATGAAAGCTCTCTGGAAGATATGGAACTTGAAGAAAATCCTGATTTCCCCTTGGAAGTGAATGACAGTGCACACGTGCAGGGGAATTACAGGCCAGATCAGAGGAAAAGTCAGCTCCCTGCTAACGTCAGTCCACGCCGTAGCTCAGGGGTGGAGACAGGCTTCCCTGCTGATTGGTCACACAGGTGCAGAGAACAGGGAATGCCCAGTAGGCAGCAGTGTTTAAAACCACGAGCAGAACAAAGCAAAAGGGACACAGGAAGAGTCAAGGGAAGAAGCACTGACTCAAGGAACACAGGAGAGACAGGCACAGGAGGTACAAATACGGAGACAGCAACAGAAGGCAGAGGCACAGGTGAATGCAGGAGAGGTAGACGTGGAGAAAGGAACAGGAACAGCTGTTGGAGTTGGAAAGGTGAGAGAGGAGAGAGAGAAGCTGAAGCTGTGCTTAGCTGGAGGAGAAAGCCAGAGGAAATCTCCCAAGAAAGCAGCTACCTCAGAGGGACTGGAGAAGGACATAAGGAGGCTGCATTTCAAAGCCTGGAGGAACCCAGGAGGAAAGAAAGCAGCGTTTGTCTGAGGAAACATCCCCAAGGTAAAGCCAGCAGTTTCATTACTGATAATTCAGCAGAGAGACAATTTGCCATTTCTAAAGGTCAGGAAGCCGAGTCCTCACCGTCTACTGTTAAGAAGTGGGGAGAGAGTTTTTCATATGAGAAAAGCCATAGCCCTGATAAAAGCACAGCCTTTGAAACGCCAAAGCTAGAAGCTTTAAGAAAGCTGTTTTCTTAGGAAAAGGTTCACTCCCCTAATGTAAAGGTGCCTGCACAAGCTGAATTGCTGAGGAACCAATTTCAGGAGTTCTTGAAAGAGAGAAAGTTTGAGAAAGCTTATAATCCTGTGAGAGATACTGTTTGCCCTGATGCTATTGAAGGAATACAAGTAGATTCTTGTTTGCTTAATTGGGAATGTGTTCCCATTCCAATGGACTGTTCATTATCTTTAAGAGAAGATTCTGCAGTGTTGAAGAGAACTGAGAATCTGTGAAACCGTATAGGAAATAAGGGCAGTTCCTGCTTTGAGCTGAGAAAAGCTGATTCTGTGTTTCACTGAGTTTTATTACTTGCTGAAGTTAAGAAGCAGTGCTGTGAAGAAGTGTTTGCTTTCTAAAGAAAAAACACAGCTGTTATAAGTTTGCTTGTGTTGCTGTTAACTGACCACACGAGGCAGTCCTTGGTGTGAGTGTGTCTGAGAAGCAGAACAGCTGAACACTGGAAAAGGTTTTGTTATGTCATTCTCATTATCCTGATTTCATCTTTATGTTGGAGATGTATCCTTCTGCCTTGGTTGTGTACTGAACTTTGAATGCCCTGGAAATCCCCACAATAAATTTTCTTGCTGCCTTACAACCACCGACTCAACTACATTTGTCCTTCAAGAGTAAAAATCACTACAAGTCCCAGAATACCCTGGTGACAACAAAGGGAACTTTATTCCAAGGAGGACACATAAGGCCGTTTCCAGCTTGAAAGCCCTTGGGCCCAACTGGAGGCGTCGCAGTACTACATCTATCGTCACTGCCATAGTCCCTAGAACTTGAAGGTAACTCCAGGCTGTGGGCGCTGGAGTCCTTAAAAACTTGTGCACCCGACGATGAACTGTCTGAACCTGCAGATCTGGCAGAAAAACTTCCCCAAACAGGTGTCAAAGCGCACTCCTAAGAATGTATATGTACCTTTAAAAAAAACAAACAGACTGAATAAAATAAATTTAAACCTAAAATTTAATAGCCAAAAGAAACCACTGCAAACACTCAAAAAAATCTTAAAACTAAATTTAATTAAATGAATTAACAATATGCTATAAGACCCGGAGACAAGAAAAAAACGGCCCGCAAAGCAACAAACACAAAAAAACGCGAAGACAACAGAGCTCACACCAAAAAAACGTCAAACAGCCTACCTGATCGCTGACGACTGCCCCTGAATCTTAAAATCAGCTCAGATTCAATTTTTGCCGTTAAAAACGGCAGTCCTGACAGCCGCGGCGCTGCTTAGGAAGGCCCGAAGCAGCTGCCACCGCGAGGACCAACAGAACACTGCTGCTGATTAAAAGAAAAACGCTGCTGCCTTGCAAACCCTGAAGACAGCCGTTTGAATAGCCTGCACAACTCCACTCAAGTGATAAACTTCAATGATAAATTAACCGGAGGAGAGAGAAGGAAATACCTCGGTTTGATCCCTCCCCCAATTTTTCTTTTTAACAAATTTAAAGACATATCGCCCCAGAAATTAAATAAATTACATGGAAATCAAACAAAAGTAAAAAGCTGACTAAAATGACTAACTGCTACTTATCCGTTCCTCTAGTGAGCCCAGCACCTAGGCTCACTACATCCTCCTGCTGCATGGAGACTGGATACACTGGGGGTTGATGGGAGAGACCAGCGGAATGCCTTCAGTGATGTCATGATTCTGAAAAATCCAGTCTCCAGGCTGCAGGAGGAGGTGCACAACCCAGTGGTGAGGGACTGAACTGGAGGGATGATAAGGAAAGACTTTTGCAATCAAAAGGATAACTTTTGAGGTAATTCTCTTTATCTGACCTTTTACTGATTTGTAGAATTTGGAATGGAAGAATGCCTTAGTGGTTACAATAAGAAGCTGAGAAGCAGGACCTTGATCAAATCACTTTTACCCTCCACTGCTTCAGGTATCAACTTATATCTTAAGCCCTGTGGACTAGGGGAAACACCTACTGGACAAAATGTGTTAAGTACCTTGACTATAGGGTTGGAAAGGTGACTAATTAAGTCAAACTCTCTGGGCAGAATCTTCACATGAATGTAGGTTAGAGACGTGCAGTGAACATTTTTCATTATATAGATGTGTTTTTGCATAAGTGACAGCGCCTATTGTTCAGGCTAGTGCCAGCCCAACCATAAGGCAAACAAGGTGGTTGCCTAGGGCAGCAGCAAAGAGCAGGGCATTCATAGCTAAACAATAGATTCTGATAGCAGGGGGTGGGGAGGGGGACATAAAACGTAAGGTCCGCTTAGGGCACTTACACCTTGAACCAACTTTGGGGTCAGCCCTGGCTGAGTCCCAGTCAATGAATAAACTTTGTCTGTCCATATATATCTGTTTGTTAGCACACATGCCAACGAACAGATGCACAGGCCTTCCTCAGAGCAGCAGGAAACATGAAAAGCCAGTGTTAGTTCCCAGGTCCTGCTGGCTCAACAGAGGATTGCAGCCTCTGAAACACCGGCAGAAGTCTCAGTCTCCTGCTGGTGAAGAGACAGTGCCCACGAAGAACCAGTGGAAGTCCCTAACTTCCCAATGCGGCTTGCTGTGGCTCGTTGCAAAGAGAAAGGGCAGAATCGGGCAGGGTACAAGTGAGTGGGTAGGGTTAGAGATGAATAACAGAGGGGATGATGAGGGGGTGGGGTTAGAGATAAAGAATGGGATAGGGGAGGGTGAAGGGTGGTGCAAAAGTGAAAGGGTGGGGTTAGAGGAGGGAAAAAGGGAGGGGCTGAAGAATGACAGAGCTTAAGGAAAGAGGCAATGTTGGAGAGAGAAGGAAAAGAACATGTGCAGGTGCACAAAGAAGGAAGAATAGAAAAGGAAGGTGGAAACTCGGAGAATGCAAGAAGACAGAGTGAGATGGGTGCAGGGCAAGAAAGGAATGGAGAGTATATGGATTGTTGGCAGTGAAGGAGGAAGAGTGGCAAAAGGTAGGGAGAAGAAATAGTGCAAGTGAGTGGTAGAGGGAGTGAGTACAGGGGGGCAGAGAAAAGTACAGAGAAGTCTGCATTTCCACAAACATATACTACCTGATAACCCCAGTGACACATAGAGCTGGTGCAAGGGTATTAGATGCCGTAGATGAACCTTTAGCCTTGTGACCTCTTGCAATTAACTTTTAAATATCTAGCACCCTCCCACCCACAAAGATTTAGATCATTCAATTTAATCATAACCATCTCAAATTCATCCCTCCAAGAACAATCCTATAAAACGCATATTTGAACATCATGGCGCTAATTTTCAAAATGGCCAATATTCAAATGTCACTGTAGTTAGCTGTGATGATTAAATATTGGTGGGATGTTCAGTGGCAGTGTCTGCATAGGAGTTGCTGCTGATTATCTGGACTGAGCAGCGCTATTTGGAAAAGTACAGATTCATCTGGATAAGTGACTTCTTTGATTAAGGGCATGTTTACTAAAGTGCGCTAACCATTAGTGTAAGGTTTGACATGTTAAGGGTGTCACACTAACAGTGGGCCCCATGCTAAAAATCCTGCGCTAACCAGTTAGCATGTGATTGGACAAGGACTGAGTAGGTTAGGGGTATAACGTGGATGTTGATGGTACAACGCGGTTAGCATAGGTGTTTTGGATGTGTGTTAAATTGAAATTACACTTACCTGGTAATTGTTGTTCCTTGAGGAACTTCAGTTTAGTCCTCCACCTCGGGGTTGTGTACCTCCTCCTGAAGCTTGGAGACTGGGCATGTCAAAATCGTGACATCACTGGATATAGTTTGCTGGTCTCTCCCATCAGCCCCAGTGAACTATTGACAAAGCACACTCAATGGAGCAACAAATAAGTAGCTATCATAGTAATTATAACGTTAATAACAACTAACTATATGAACAGTAAATTTCCCTCTTGAAAGAAGGAACGTTTTCTTGTACCTTTTCCTTCTGCCTTATTCAGAACTATAGACAAGAAAGAGAAGAAAGAGACAGAAATAAATAGCGAGGATCTAAGTGCACCGGATCTCATTACGAATCATACGTACCTGTAGATCTATACCTCTCCCTACTGAAGCTCCACTGCCAACGACACCACCCCAGGCAGGATTGAGGACTAAACTGGAGTTCTTCAAGGAACAACAATTACCAGGTAAGTGTAATTTCAATTTCCTTATTGTTTCTTCAGTTTAGTCCTCCACCTCTGAGATGTAACAGAGCAGTAATCAGTGGGAGGGACCCTTCCAGCCGGCTCGCAACACCGCCGACCCGAAACAGGCATCATTCGCCGCCAGAACATCTAGGTGGTAGCACTTACTGAAAGTATGAAGAGATGACCAAGTGGCCGCTCTACAGATTTCCCCTGGCGGAACCAAACTGTGTTCCGCCCAAGAGGCTGCTTGCGCTCTGGTAGAGTGCGCTTGTAATCCCAATGGGACCGAACGTCCCTGCACCAGATATGCTGACGAAATCGCCTCTCTGATCCACCTAGAAATGGACGCCTTCGCCGCCATTTCACCCTTGCGGGGACCTCCGAACAACACGAAAAGACAGTCCGATTTACGAAAAGATTCTGAAACTTTCAAATACCGCCGTAACACTCGTTTTATGTCCAAGCGACGCAAGCTACGGTCCAAGGCTTTTTCCCCCATTAAACCAAGAACCGGAAGTGAAACTGTTTGATTTAGATGAAACGGAGAAACCACTTTTGGCAAAAAGGACGGCACTGGCCGTAACATCACCTTTTCTCTGTAAAAAGACAAAAATGGTTTTCTACATGACAACGCCTGCAACTCCTAAATGCGCCACGCTGAACAGATGGCTACTAAAAACACTGCTTTTAAAGTTAAATCCTTTACCGTCACCTGGTTTAATGACTCAAAGGGCTCTTTAACTAACGCCCCTAAAACCAAGTTGAGATCCCACGGTGGGATGACAATTCTACGAGAAGGCCGAAGCCTGGTCACTGCTTTCAGAAACCGCAACATATCTGTATGTGACCCTAAAGGAACACCCTGTACTTTGCCTCTGTAGCAAGCAAGAGCTGCTAACTGCACCTTCAAGAAACTGGCTGCCAAACCTTTATCAAATCCATCTTGTAGAAAACGTAACACCAAGGGTACAGACACTGTAGCTGCGCGAACCTGTCATCGTGAACACCAATCCTCAAAAATACGCCATATTTGAATATATGCCAGCAAAGTCGACTTCTTCCTCGCTCAAAGCAACGTTGCGATTACCGCTCCAGAGTATCCTTTTTTCTTTAACCTCGCCCTTTCAATGGCCAAACCGTAAGCGAGAACCGATCCACTTGAGGCATTCGAAGCAGACCTTGACATAACACATCCTCAGTGAGTGGTAATATCCAAGGCTCCCCGTTGAGAAGCCAGATGATATCGACGTACCACGGCTGCCTTGGCCAGTCCGGAGCCACCAGAAGCAATCTCCCGTGATAAGCTTTGATACGCTGAACCACTCGGCCTTTCAGCGCCCATGGAGGAAAGACATAGAGAGAACCTGACGGCCAAGGTTGCATCAGGGCGTCGAGCCCTTCCGACATCCTTTCTTGTCGTCCGCTGAAAAAGTGATTCGCTTTCGTTGACTGAAAGGTCGCCATGAGATCCATGACTGGCGGCCCCCATCTACAGACTATTAGTACAAACACGTCTGGATGCAATTCCCATTCCCCGGCATCCACTTGAACCCTGCTGAGAAAATCCGCCTTCACATTGTCCTTCCCTGCAATGTGTGCTGCCGAGATCGCTGGTAGTCGGTTCTCCACCCAAGAAAACAGCGTCTCCGTTTCTTCTTCCATGGCTGCACTTCCTGTGCCGCCCTGTCGATTTGATGTAGGCTACCGCCGCGGAGTTGTCCGATAGCACTCTCACCGGCCGACCTGTTACCGCCACTTCGAATGTTTGAAGCGCTAGATAAACTGCTCTCAGTTCTAGCCGGTTGACTGACCAACTGCTCTCTTGAACGGACCATAAGAACATAAGATATGCCATACTGGGTCAGACCAAGGTCCATCAAGCCCAGTATTCTGTTTCCAACAGTGGCCAATCTAGGTCATATGTACCTAGCAGTTTCCCCAAGGGACACAGGTTCTACAATGCTTGTATTGGTTCAAGCATTGATATCCTGGGTCCCTTCTTAATAATGGTTTATGGACCTTTCCTCCAGGAACTTGTCCAAACCTTTTTTTAAACCCAGCTACACTAACAGCCTTTACTACATCCTCCGGTAACAAATTCCAGAGTTTGATTACACGTTGAGTGAAAAAATATTTTCTTTTATTAGTCTTAAATAGTTTACCCTGTAGCTTCATTGCATGTCCCCTAGTCTTTCTATATTCTGATAAGGTAAACAATCGATCTACGTTTAACCGTTCCACTCTGTTCATTAATTTATAGACTTCTATCATATCTCTCCTCAGCCGTCTCTTTTCCAGATTAAAGAGCCCTAACCTTTTTAGCCTTTCTTCATAGGAGTATCCTTCCATCCCCTTTACCATTTTGGTGGCTCTTCTCTGAACCTTTTCTAAAATCGCTATATCCTTTTTAAGATACGGCGACCAGAATTGCACACAATATTCAAGGTGCGGTCTCACCATGGAACGATACAGAGGCATGATAATATCTTTTGTTTTATTTTCCATTCCTTTCCTTATCATACCTAGCATTCTATTTGCTCTCTTGGCCGCCGCTACACACTGGGCCGAGGGTTTTAACATGGTATCCACAATGACGCCTAAATCTTTTTTCGTGGGTGGCGGTTCCTAATGTGGAACCTTGCATCGTGTAACCATAGTTTGGGTTGTTCTTCCCTAGGTGCATAACCTTGCACTTGTCCACATTAAATTTCATCTGCCATTTTGATGCCCAGTCTTCCAATTTATCCAGATCCTCTTGCAATTTTCCACAATCTTCTTGGGTTTTAACAACTTTAAATAGATTTTTGTGTCATCTGCAAATTTGATAACCTCACTCGTTATTCCACTTTCCAGGTCATTTATGAATATGTCAAAAAGCAGCGGACCCAGCACAGAACCCTGGGGTACACCACTATTCACCTTTCTCCATTGGGAAAATTGGCCATTTAGCCCTACCCTCTGCTTTCTATCTTTTAACCAGTTCCTGATCCACAATAGTACACTGCCTCCTATCCCATGACTCTTTAGTTTTGCCAAAGGTCTCTCATGAGGGACCTTGTCAAAGGCTTTCTGAAAGTCCAGATACACAATATCAACCGACTCACCTTTGTCCACCTGATTATTCACTCCTTCAAAAAAACATAACAGATTAGTAAGACAAGACCTTCCTTGTCTAAAACCATGTTGGCTGTTTCCCATTAGGTCATGACTATCTACATGCTGAGTAATTTTATTCTTTAGGATGGTTTCTACCATTTTTCCCGGTACTGATGTCAGGCTCACCGGTCTGTAGTTTCCCGGATCACCCATGGAACCCTTTTTAAAAATTGGTGTTATATTGGCGATCCTCCAATCTTCAGGTATTAGAGATGATTTTAATGATAGTTCACAGATTACTAATAACAGGTCTGCAATCTCATATTTCAGTTCTTTCAACACCCTTGGATGTATACCATCCGGCCCAGGTGATTTGCTACTCTTCAGTTTATCTAATAGTTGTAATACATCTTCCCGATGTATCAATATTTCCTTCAATTCTTCCGCACCTTTAATACCACTTCCGTCATGGGTAACATCCCTACATCTTCCTCAGTAAAGACTTAAGCAAAGAATTCATTCAGTCTCTCCGCTATCGCCTTGTCGCCTCTTAGTGCTCCTTCAACCCCTTTATCATCTAATGGACCAACTGATTCTCTCACAGGTTTTTTGCTACGAATGTACTTGAAAAGGTCTTTACTTCGCGTTTTTGCTTCCGCAGCAAGCTTCTTCTCAAATTCTCCTTTGCCTGCCTATCAATGCCTTGCATTTGACTTGCCAGTGCTTGTGCTGTTTCCAGGTTTCGTCGTTTGACTCTTTTTTTCCATTTCCTGAAAGATGCTTTTTTGGCAACAACAGCCTCTCTGACCTCACCTTTAAACCATGCTGGCAGTTTTTTGGACTTCCTTCCACTTTTCTTAAAGCGTGGAATACAGCTGGTCTGGCTTCCAAGATAGTATTTTTCAACAACAGCCAAGCCTGATGTACGTTTTTAACCTTTGCAACTGCTCCTTTTAGTTTTTTCTTAACTGTTTTCCTCATTTTATCATAGTCTCCATTTCGAAAGTTAAAAGGTAGTACTATGGATTTCCTTACTATCCCTCCTCCACTAATTAAATCAAAGGCGATCATGCTATGATCACTATTGCCAAGTGGCCCCAACAACCTTATCTCTTGCACTAGATCTGGTGTTCCAGTAAGGACTAGGTCTAATATGGCTTCCCCTCTGGTCGGTTCATGAACCAGCTACTCCAAGAAGCAGTCATTTATTTCATCTAGGAACTTTATTTCCCTAGCATGTCCTGACGTGACATTGACCCAGTCGATACCAGGGTAGTTGAAATCACCCATTATTATTACTGCGCTGTAACTTTTGTTAGCTTCCTTGATTTTCTTTGAGCATTTCATCATCCATTTGGTCATTCTGGCCAGGTGCTCGATAGTACACCCCCACTGCCTTCCCCCTTTTACATGGAATTTCAATCCATATAGATTCTACTGCAGATTTTGCTTCCTGCAAAACTTTTATCCTTTCTGACTCAATGCCCTCTCTAACATAGAGAGCAACCCCTCCACCAATTTGATCAGCTCTATCATTTCAATATAGTTTGTACCCAGGTATCAGAGTGTCCCACTGGTTGTCCTCCTTCCACCATGTCTCTGATATTCCAATCATATCTAACCTTTCATTTAGTGCTATATATTCTAACTCTCCCATCTTATTTTTTAGACTTCTAGCATTTGCATACAAGCATTTAGAGAATGTATTTTATTCATATTAATTTGGCTATTTTTAGACATGGGTAATTTGGGATCTTTAAGCTCTGTCTGCTCCATACTTGAGGGCATTTGGGCTACTTTACTCTTTTGTGGAACCTCTCTGCTTTTGGTAGTATCCTTCAAAGATACATTCTTCCGAACCATCCGCTCTTGGGCGACTGTCGGCTTTCCCCTAATATCTAGTTTAAAAGCTGCTCTATCTCCTTTTAAAGGTTAATGCCAGCAGCCTGGTTCCATCCCGGTTAAGGTGAAGCCCATCCCTTGCGTGAAAAGATCTCCGCAGTGCGCATCCCATCCCACGAGACTCGCATCCGTCAACAGCGGGAGCCATTCCGGCTGCTCCAGGAGCATCCCTGCTCTGAAGACTCCGGGACGGAGCCACCACCGCAGGGACTGCCTGACCCGGAGAGGACAGGGAAGATGTTTGTTCAACAAGTCAGACTGATGAGACCAGCGACGAAGCAGCGCTCACTGCAAGGGCCTCATATGAAATCTGGCCCATGGTACGGCTTCCAACGTCGCCACCATTGTCCCTAGTACGCGAAGATAATTCCATGCCGAAGGTGCCAGGGCAGATCTGAACTTGCAAACCAGTTGTTGAAGTCCTAGAACTCGACGATTCGGTAGAAACACCGCACCCTTCTGGGTGTTGAACCGCACTCCAAGGTACTCGAGATCCTGGGATGGCACTACGCGACTTTTGGCCGAATTGACTACCCAGCCTAGCCCCTGCAAAATCTTCATTACTCTGTCTGTAACCTGAACACTCTCTGCTTTTTATTTTGCCCGAATCAACCAATCGTCGCGATAAGGATGAACCAGAATTTCTTCTTTCCGCAACGCCGCCACCACCACCACCATCATAATCTTGGTGAAAGTCCGTGGTGCCGTTGCCAGCCCAAAAGGCAAAGCTTGGAATTGATAATTTCCCCATGGAAGGGCGAACCATAGAAGCCTCTGGTGGGCCGCTCTGATTGGAATGTGCAGATACGCCTCCGTAAGATCTAGGGAGGTTAAGTACTCTCCCTTGTGTACCGCCACAATGACCGACCTCAACGTTTTCATCCGGAAATGTGGTGCTCGCAGACAGCGATTCACGCCTTTTAGATCCAAGATAGGCCTAGAGATCCGTCCTTCTTTGGCACTACGAAATAAATTGAGTATTGACCCACACCGTAATCTGGTAACGGAACCGGCGCGATCGCACCCATTTGTAAAAGTCGATCTAGTGTATTGCGGATCGCCAGAGTTTTTCGTTGATCCTTGCAGGGAGACATCATAAAGGAATCCCGAACTGGTCTTGCCAATTCCAGTCAAAAAACTCATTCCATACAAACAAAAAGCTGTTCAGAATGTATACAAACAAAAAATTCTTCAGATTGTTCAGGGGTGCCGAGTCTATGCCTAGTGCAGTGAAGAATGTTTTGAATGTTTTGTGAGTTTTTTCACTGCCAGTGGCAGTCTTGAGTTGGGGACTATGAGAAGGTCATTGATGTGATTGGGCAGGTGTATGTTGGCAATGATTTTATATCAGTTTTGCCACTAGCCCGTGCTGCTGAGACCTTCTTGTAGTAGGTGTGTTTTTCATCGTTCAATATTTGAAGAATTTTGTGTCTGTTCATCGTTCAACATCTGAAGAATTTTTTGTTTGTATACATTCTGAACAGCTTTTTGTTTGTATGGAGTGAGTTTTTTGACTGAGTATATATACACTCCTGAACTTGACCATATATTGTGGACTTGCCAATTCCAGTGCATAACCCTCGCGAATTATCTCAAAAACCCACTGGTCGGACATTATTTGGGTCCAGGCAGAAAGGAACCCCCGAAGCCTCCCGCCTATTGGTTGGCTTTCTACCAGGACCCGCCAGCTTTCATTGGGGTTTTCGAATTGTCACTGCGGACGTCGTTGCAAAACCTCTATTTACTCCCCAAAACCCACGAAACCCCTGGGCTCTAGAAGCAAATCATCTTCTCTGGAAACCGCCCAGACGAGACGTACGGAATCTTTTGAAATGCCTAAACTGACCCTGAAAGGCTGAAGAGGACTTCCCTTGCTTAGGCTTACCCTCCAGGAGTCTACTGCCTTTTGACTCCCCTAAATCCTTAACCAATTTGTCAAGATCTTCTCCAAACAACAACCTCCCTGTTAACGGAAGCTTACTGAGGCGCGATTTAGACGAGCCATCAGCCGCCCAATTCCTTAACCATAGGGATCTGCGTGCGGCGACCAAGGAAGCCATACTATTAGCTAGCGCTTTGATCAAGTCGTAATGTACATCCGCCAAAGATGCGGACCCTGACTCCAACCTATCCAGCTCTCTAATACCCTCTTGATCTAGCTGAGTAGACTGCCATAAGCGTTGAGACCACCTGAGGCATGCTCTTGCCACCCAAGCTCCACAAATGGAAGCCTGCAAGGACAAGGTGTCAGCTTCAAAGGACTGTTTCAACAAACCATCTACTTTCCTATCCTGCGCATGCTTTAATGCCGCGCTACCTTCCACCAGAATAGTGGTCTTCATGGTGACCGCTGACACTGCCGCATCAATTTGTGGAGAGCGGAACCTTTCCTTGTCCTTATCTGCTAAAGGATAGAGTCTGTTCATGGTCCTGATTCCTCTGAGGCCTGACTCCGGTTTATCCCACTCATCCTGGATCATCCGGTCAACCACTCGGTGTACGGGGAACACTACCTGCGCCTGCCTCACCGCTTGAATGATAGAGTCTTCCACACTCTCCTCCTCAGTCGACTGTGCTGTAACCAGATTCAGCGTCTGTAGGGATTCCGTAATAAATGCCGTCAACTCGTCCTTCCGGAGTACTCAAATGATTTTCGCCTGGTCCTCAGGCTCCGGAATTTTACCTTCTTCCAAGTCGTCCATCTCTGCTTCAATATCCATCTCAGCCTCATCGGTTTCATGCCACTCCACCTCTGAGGGAGACTGCTCACGAGGCCTTGATCTCTTTGGGGTTTTCGGAAAAATGCTACTCTTTTCGGCCAACCCTGGCTGTTGCATAGAACTAGCCAGTGACAAGGGATCCAGTAATTTTCCCCGACGCCACAAGCAGAAGGCCTGATGCATTATTAACACGAAGTCTGGACAGAAATCTCCGAGCTGCAGCTCTGACCCCAAGGTTGGTATTGCAGCTGCCGGCTCAACAGTGATTTCCTGGCCGACTCCTGATGTAGAAGCTAACGGGGTCTCTCCTTCAGGGCCAACTGCCGCCCCCTGGGGTTCCGGACCTACCTTAACCTCCATGCTGGTAGAAACTGTAGTGCAACCTCTGCAGATACCAGAATCAGCAACCGTACCCCTGTGAGTGCCGCAGACTACACACTGAGGGCACGATGCCATTTGCCAGGCACCCGCACCCCTGCTGGGCAGCAAAGAAAAACTAGCGGTTGTGTTTTTTTTCCTTCACAGAGAAAGAAGAAAAGAGAGCCATTAGAAAATAAAAGTAAAACCATATATATATATATATATTAAAAACAAACTCTCCCGTTTCAACAAAACAGCATTTCAAGCAACTAGATGCCTCCCCGAGGTCTAGAAGGTTAAAGTAACCCCCTCAAATGTAATTAATCAAAGCCACCACTCCTATAACTTAAATAAAATCCCTGTTGCCAGGATTAATGTTATAGATACCTCAGGAGCTCTTGCCATGCGGCGAACACGCTAAGAAAATGGCCGCCGCCTGCAGCAGATAGAAAAAGGGTGCCAAAAGCATTGGGAGCGAAATCGGCACGGCTGAGGCCCGTTCCCCGCTTGTCGGACTGATTCGCTGCCCACACAAAGCAAATTTAAAGAAAAGACTCACTGCGCTTCAACGGGGCTCCAGCCCGTGCGGTCCTGCTCAATTTAGACGCGAGCGGAGAACCGCCGGACGAGCCTCCCATCACTGTGCCGGTGTGCTATGCAGGATTGCGGCCATCTGACTAGCCGGAGGATCTCCACTCCTTCTGAAGAGCTCTCCTCCGTCCCATCCAGGAGGAGAGATCTTAAGCACTGTATCCGACAGACACCCCCCTGAAAGAGGCACACAGGAACCGGCACAAGAACAAACTTCCTCTCTTTCTTTTTTTTAAGTGACTAATTAATTAAAGAAAATTAAAGGCAAACAACAGAATTTATAGGATAAAATGTAAGTAATGGGTGATCTACTCTAAAGCTACACTAAAGCTCCTTATCTGTTCCTCAAGTGAACCAGCACCTAGGCTCACTACGTCTTCCTGCTGCATGGAGACTGGACACTCTGGGGCTGATGGGAGAGACCAGCAGACTATAGCCAGTGATGTCACGATTTTGGCATGCCCAGTCTCCAAGCTGCAGGAGGAGGTACACAACCCAGAGGTGAAGGACTAAACTGGAGGAACGATAAGAAATCACATCTATCCCTGTTAGTGTGGTTGCATTTAATGCCACCTCAATGGAAGGTGTTAAGTGCACCCATAGGCTGGTTAGCGCAGTCCATGTTAGCATCACACCTATTGCCAGGGGGATGGACATACACATCCCCCAAAATTAGCATGGGTCTCCAAGATAGGTTTTTGGTAGTCATGCACTACTGGCATGACTATTGTAAACATGCCTCTAAAATCCTTTTTTTACTGAAGCCCACTATGGGTTTGCCATTAATGTGCCGATCTCATGCACGTTAATGGCAAAAGACCTCAGGATTGCTGTCGGGGGCATATTCAATATGTTCCCGGTGACTAATGCGTGAAAGGTTTCCTAATGTGCTTTCTACTACGTTGTGTTCATTTAATGACTTCTATAAAGGAGTTGTTAGGTGAACCCATGTTAGGAGCCGCGTTGCAATTGAGCACATGGCAATTGCCCTGATGCTAGTGGCAATGCACGCTCCACCCCACCCTATGATTGCTGATTAACGTGCATTTTAGCATGCAAAGGCAGACACTATCAAGTGCTAGTATTCCTGACTGTTTGTAGCCGCACGTTAAAACGCCCGTTAACTAGCTAATGGGCCATAGTAAAAGAGGCCCTAAGTCTGTACTTAATCTGGATAATGGCAATTTGCAAACCGCACTTATCCGGATAGCAACTTTGTCCACATACTTTTAAATATTAAAACTTTGTTTTATAACTAAATACATAAGAAGATCTTCAAAAGCCATTTACAAGGCTAAATGGACTATTTGCAAACTGCCTATTCTCAAGACCAGCCCCTGCACTAGGCAGCAAACCTCTGTGGGTGACATGGCACCCACTGCAGGCCATGTGCTTTAGCACACATGGCCTGCCACTTCTGACCCCCGTCCGACAGGAAGTTGTGTCCAAAGGGGGTCAGAGGTGGCAGGCCATGTGGGCCAAAGCACATGGCCTGCCACTGCGCCAAGCCGAACCTTCCCCTCTCCACCAACCTCCTTGACTGTATCTGCAGCTTAGCTCAGGAGGAGGAGGGCGGGCATTATGGCCAGGGCTTCTGTCTAAGGTGGCAGAAACTCCTTGGGCTGGTCCTGCCTATTCTTCCTGTGGGTAAAAAGTAGACAGTGGTTAGTCTTTGAGTTTGTAAGGCTGTTAGGACCCATTGTTTTGATTTGAGACTAATTTTATTTTTGATGCACCCCAGAAGCTGCTGCCCCATGTACATTCCTAGTTTGCATAATGGTTGGGTCAGCCCTGACTGCTATTATTCTTTGCTACCCCATCAGAAGTTGCCGCCCCAGAGGCGACTGCCTAATCTTTTTTGATAATTCCTTCCAGACAGCACAGCATGTAAACTTATTGACGACCCCCCCCCCCCCTGAGAAAAGGGCTGCTTTCTCAGGAAAATGTAGATCCCCCTCCATTCGCACAGAGTATTACTTATGAACGATTACACATTTCATGGTCCACTTTTTCCTTTTCAATAATTCTATCAGTTTGGTGCTTCTTTCCCCATTCCCACCCTTGCCATATCATTACACCCGAATGTTTCTTTTTTTTATCTTTCTTGAACAAACGCGGCAAAAAGAACCCCTGGTCCCAGTTGCGGCAGCCAGCTACAACCTGTTGCCGGTACCGCGCAGTAAAGCCGGCTGTCCTCCCCTCCAGAGTTGCCACTTTGGCTTTTTGATCGCCCGTCGACTCCGAACTATGAGGCGGGTTACGGCGGCGCCCCGTCGCCAGGGCCATCGGAACCCTCAGGGGGAGGGACTCAACCGCCTGGCGCGTGCTCGCTCGCTTCAAACGGAAACTGCCTCCTAGGAGGGAGGTGAGGATCGCGGAGCAAAGCCTGGCTCCGCTATCCTGGTGCACGGAGGAGAGGGGGACTCAAGTAAGTGGCTGTTGAATGCTGGGCGCTGCCCGTCGGATGGGTTATAGTTTTCCAAAGATCTTTGGAACTGCTGGGTTAGTTGGCCACGGGTGCGCTAGAGAGAGAAACAATCCTAAATTGCATGCCACTCGCATTGCACATGAACTCTCAGTACTCGATAAAACGTCTGGAGAATAATCTGAAACATTTGCTTTAGATGTTTCAAATTAGTCCTATATTCAACGACACTGGAGGTAATTTTATAAAGAGCCGTGGAAAGTTCTTCGCCATCGACTTGTGCGTACTTCATCGGTTGCTGTTGTATAAGTATGCGAGTCAGGCTGCCGGCAGATACTTTAACTGTGGGCATGCACACGGGCGGATGACAGTTCTTGCATAAAATACAGTACTATAATTTCCTTACATGTTCCTTAAAAATCCTGTGCAGGCATTTAGTCCAGCCAGGGTCGGGCCGTCCCTTCTAGTCTACTAGGCAAGCTAGGTAGGCAGGCGGCCGGCCAGGGTGGGAGGCAAACACGGGCTGCCATCCACGCCCAGCTGCTGCTGCCGCCGCCGCCGCCGATGATTCGGGGAGGGGGGAAATGATGAGTTTTGCCTAGGGTGCCTCATCTTCTTGCGCCGCCTCTCAGGCCAGCTGCAGGGTTGATGTAACTGATTTTGCCTAGATTTGCCACAGGCAGGGCCGGATTTACCTTGAGTGAGGCCCTACGCCAACAAAAATTGTGGGCCCCCAGAAAAAATAAAAACGAGATCAACTTACCAAAACAGAAATGGCAATAGATGTATAGAATTGCCTGACATAAAGATGCAATAGGGACAAAATCAGCATCGGAATTCAAGAAATACATTAAAAAATGTCTTATCCATCGGGGAAGAGGATCACTGAATGATCCGGCGGTACTACAGCTACAGGAAACGGACCTGGCCGTCGCTGCTCCCCAGTACTCACTTTGGCTTTGGTGTAACAGGCCACCGCCTCCTGGTACTTGCGGGTGACGAAGAGTCTGTTTCCCTGCTCCTTTAACTCCTGAGCGCTAGTGCTCTTCTCCGGACTCCCGCCTCCCCCACTCTCCTTTTCCTCTTTCCCCTTCATGCCAGGGCCTGGAGAAGCTCGCGGACGGCCCCGTTCAGCTAGGCCGCAGCAATTTCAACTCTCTCTAGAGAGCAAGGGATCCAGGCTCGCACAACCCCGCCTCGCACTCTGACTATACCCAACACACCCACAAATAGGGTTGCCAACTTTTTCACCGAGAAAAACCCGACACCTGTGGCTCGCCATGCTCCACCCATTCTCTGCCCCTAGTTCCACCCCTGCCCCGCCCCCAGCCCCACCCACAAAAATTACCGGATACGTGTAGGCTAACTTCCTTGGTCAGATAATAATTAAACTGGGAACCCCAAAATCCAAACATGAAATGTACAACACTGGAGAAATAAAACTATAAAGTAATTTCCTCTTGCACTAAACAAAAACGCAAAGATGTTAGCAATACACACTTCCCAGACCAGACATATTCCAGTTAATAAATTCAAAATAAAAGTATTTTTCTGCCTTCTGTTTGGGCATTTTTCAGTTGCAATTGCTCCAGTCACTTTCTTCTGGTTTCTTCGTGTCTTCTGCGAGCTATCCATTTGTCCTTTCTTCTCTTTTAGATGTTTTCCATTCTCTCTCTATTTCTGCTTTAACATACTGATTGTTTCCCTTTTGCTCTTTCCCCCAATTCTTTCCTTATTCCTTTATCATCCATTTAAATTTCACCCTTCCATTTTCAAGCCCCTCTTACTCTCCCAATACCCAGCCCATCATAGACTTTTCTTCCACACAAAATATTTTTTCCCCTCTCCATTCTCATTCCCCATCCATTCTAGTCCTCCCCCAAAATCAGTTCCCTTATAGTTCTAGACCCACCCAGCATCTACTCCCTTCTAGTCCCATTCTCCCATGCCCCACATCAGCCCATTTCCAGTCCTATTCTAGCTCTTCATCAGCCCATTTCCAGTGCTAGCCTTCACATCACAGGCCATTTCCAGTCCTAGCCCCCCCCCCAAATCACAGCCTATTTCCAGTCCTAGCCCCCACCATCACATTCCATTTGCAGTCCGAGTCCCCTTGCACCATCACAGCCCATTTGCAGTCCTAGTTCCCCCCCCACACCATCACAGCCCATTTGCAATCCAAGTTACCCCCCCTATAGCCCTTTTCTGGTCCAGGTCCCCCTCCCCATCACAACCCATTTCCAGTCCATGTCCCCCCCCTAGCCCTTTTACAGTCCAGGTCCCCCCCCCATCACAGCCCATTTCTTTCCAGTCCAAGTCCCCCCCCCCCATAGCCCTTTTCCGGTCCAAGTCCCCCCCCCCCATCACAGTCCATGCAGTCCTTGGCCCCCCCCCCCCGACCAGCACCGCAGCTGTCTGAGAGGCTTCAGAGGGAGCTGGGTAAGCTCGCGCGAGGCCCTGGCTCCCTCTGTACAGCTGCCAGCTTGAAGAGCCTTTTCCTTCACGCTGGCAAATGCTGGGAAAGGTTAAAGGGTATTGCCTTTAACCTTTCCCAGCAATTGCGGCTTTACAGATACAGCCGCCAGTGTGAAGGAAAAGGCTCTTCACACTGGCGGCTGTACAGAGGGAGCCGGGGCCTCGCGCGAGCTTACCCTGCTCCCTCTGAAGCCCTCCGGGTGTGTGGGCCGGCCCCGGGTGGGGGTTTTCTCAGTGATGGAAAGAATACGATTGTCCTGGGGACTCTTGTTTGTGGGCCCTTGCCAGCTGTGGGCCCTACGCCACGGCGTACCTGGCGTATAGGTAAATCCGGCCCTGGCCACAGGTATCCCACCACTTATTTCCCTATTTTTATAAAATTAAGTTTGGACCTACTTGACTTTATAAAGTAGGCATGATGCTTGGCAACCCATACATTAACAGGCATAACTTTATAAAATTGCCCTACACGTGTATAGCTAGTTCTGCTGAACATATCATTGTAAATTATGTATACTTATATGTGATGACTATTGGGGTTTCTAGGTATAGGTACATGTATAAGTACCCGAATCTCAGTACAACACTATAAGTTATATGCAGGGCTGGCCCAAGGGTTTCTGCTGTCCTAGGCAGAAACCCTGGCCTTGCCCTCCCCCCGGCTAGCACCACCCCACCAGCTGCTGCTGATTCCATCTTGGAGGGGGAGATGGCAGTATTTCCAAAGTGTAGTGGAGGCTTTTTGCTGCTGCTTTTGGAAATAACTGCCGCTGCCTGCCTATCCCCCAAACGTAATCATTGGCGGCGGCGGAGCCACAGCCGCCCATGTGTGCAGTCGCTGTCATGGCCACCCTAGGTGGCTGCTTTGCTTGCCTAGTGGATAGGTCGGCATTGTTTATATGTTTGTTTACATGACTCAGACAGCGCAAGTTTTACCTGGTTTTGATATGTCTGAGCAAGATGGGGGGGATCATTTTAGAAGCTGTATTTGAGAGTTAGATAGGCAAATCATGGAGATGTCCCCAGCCCCATTTTAGACATCCCCTGGTATGATAATGTCCATATAGCATAGAGGCATGGTGGGAGTCTACCTTGGGTGGAGGCAGGGAGATGCACAAGTGGTGCAGTTTCAAAATGGCAAAAACATGTCGGGCTTTGGTTGTTGAGGTATCCATGCCTACCTGCTCCTGACCATGAATAAGCTGTAAAAAAGTGCTAATTTCATGGCTGCATCACTTTCAGGGGGAAGAGCAAAATGTAATTTCATCGCCACATTTATATTTATAAGCCACAGAAACCTGCATGTAAATATATACTCCAAACATATAATTAGTCTCTGTTGCTCACCTGAGTATCTAAAATGGCAGTCCAGGATGTGCTAGTTCCATAATATAGACGTCTCCCTTCTGAACTACCCAAGGCAGCATGCCCAAGTATCCGGTCCTGCAGGAATGCAGTTTAGGGACGTCCACATTTTTGAAATGGCCTCGATTTTAGATAGCACTTATACGTGCCTCTCTTCACTGCTGCCACTTCCCCACAGACTTTTTGATGTTCTGCTCTGGATGTCTCAGAATCATAACCATACACGTCCTAGACATTCCTTCTAAGAAATTCAGAAATGCCATACTAGGTCAGACCAAGGGTCCATCAAGCCCAGTATCCTGTTTTCAACAGTGGCCGATCCAGGTCACAAGTACCTGGCAGGCTCCCAAAAAGGTACACGGGTTCCACAATGCTTATCCTGGGGTAAGTAGTAGATTTCCTGGGTTCTCTTTAGTAATGGTTTATGGATCTTTCCTCCAGGAACTTGTCCAAACTGTTTTTTAAACCCAGCTACATTAACAGCTATATGCTCCGGTAACGAATTCCAGAGTTTGATTACGAGTTGAGTGAAAAAATATTTTCTCTTATTAGTCTTAAATGGATTACATTATAGTTTCTCCTGGTTTTTCTACTTTTTGATGGCATGAACAACCGATCTATGTTTACCCATTCCATTCATTAACTTATAGACCTCTATCATATCTCCCCTCAGCTCTCTCTTTTCCAAGGTGAAAAGCTCTAACCTTTTAAGCTTTTCCTCACAGGGGTATACTTCTATCTCCTTTACCATTTTGGTGGCTCTTCTCTGTACCTTTTCTAATTCCTCTATATCCTTTTTAAGATATGGTGACCAGAATTGCACACAATATTGAAGATGCAGTTGCACTATGGAACGATACAGAGGTATTATAATCGCCATTGCTTTTCTTATGAGTCCTAGCATTCTAAAATGCCACTTCAGATGTATAGGGGCTGAATATTGGTACCTGTATGTATAATTTAGGTGGATTTGCAACCCTTCCTTCACTGATCTACATGTAATGTTATATGTATAGCAGAATTTCAATGGTGTAGTTAACAAAGATGATGATGATGCTGTTGTTGTTAAATGCCGTTGAGTTGGTATAGACTCATGGCAACCCTCTGGACAATTGACCTAAACTATGTTTGGTCTTCAGTCAGGTGGCTCATTGTTGATAGAGTGGCACTCATAACTGCTGTTATTGTATCAATCCATCTCATTACCTGCCTTCCTCTTTTACGTTGACCTTCTACCTTGTCAAGGATTATATCTTTATTCAACAATCTCTTTTCGCATGATGTGTCCAAACTATCAAAATCAAAGTCTTGTCATCTGAGCTTCTAAGGAAAGCTGTTGTCAACTATTTCAATTTCTTCCCCATCAATGATGAACTTACTGATTTTGCCAGTTGTCGGGATCTTTGTCTTCTTAATGTTAAGGAGCAGGCCCATTTTAAGATTAAGGAAGCAAATTTATTTATTTAACTGGTTTTCCGGTTAGTCCTCCACTCCTGGGTAGTGCACCTCCTCCTGCAGCTTGGAGACTGGACCAATCAAAACTTGGCATCACTGGAAGTAGCGTGCTGGCATTCCTCTTCAACTCCAGTTCTTTGGTGTCGGGAGGGCTGCAGGCGCAGCGCGCCAAATCTCTGTGTGGAGCAGCGGCCATTTTGTACACGCGGCTCCCTGGGCCTTCGTAAAACCAGCGGTTTATCGCCGTGGGCTCTGGCTCTCTATTTTCAACCGGACCGCGGTCCAGGCTGCAACGACAAGGTATTTAGCTGTTTTTTTTCTAATTTGTTTTTCTTTTCTGTTATCTCTGCTCCGCATTTTGTTTTGTTAGTTTTATTGTTTTACTTTTAGCACCTTTTTTGCAGTGGTTGCTTTGAGCGCTGTTACAGTGTTCGCAAGGGTTCCTGTCCTGGCTAGGCCGCCTGCTGAGATACCGTGGTGGTAAAAAAAACCAACCCCCCCCAAAAAAAACAAAAACAAAGAGAGCAAAGACCATACTCCAGTCTAGGGGGCCAGTCAAGGGGAGCAGCTGTGGGCCTCTGCACAAGAGGGGGATCTTTTCCTTTGGGGCTCCTGTTTTCTAAAACCTAAGGATCCTAGGCTTTCCCAGTTTGGAGTCCATGTTGGCTAGCTCCCAGTGTGTAATTTGTGGCTCTCGTAGGGGCGCCAGCGCAGAGACGGGCATCTGTCATCGCTGTGCCTCTGTCTTTCTCAGTATGGAACAACAGTTGGAGAATTCCACTGCCTCTTCTGGCCACGGGGCGCTCGTGGTAGCGGAGGGGGCTGTGGTAATAGCGGGTCCCTCGGCTTCCCCTCCGGAACCTGTGGCTGGGGATGCAGGGCCTCAGTTGGATCTTGGGGGCACGTCTCAAATGGACGACTTCTCTCCTGACTTTGTACTACTGATGCATGAGGCGTTTTGTCGCAGATGGCAGGGGCTGGTAAGTGGCGCCCTGCCTTCCTCTTCGGTGAGGACTGGTGTTGCGGAACGTGAATCCTTGGGGTTGAAAGCCCCCAAGAGACCGCGGCCAGCTGAGCCTTCTTTGGCTGCAGTGGACTGGCTGGACGGAGAGGAGGCTGAGTTGGATATGGACGTTGATGTAGATGACTTAGAGGAAGGAGAGATTCCTGAGCCAGAGGACCAGGCGAGAATCATCCGCGTGTTTCGTAAGGAGGAGTTGTCGGCTCTTATTACGGAAGCTCTTCAGACTGTCAAGCTGGCTCCTGAACAACCGCTTGTTGAGGAGGATGACGCGGATCCCATTATTCAAGCGGTTCGCCAGATGCAGGTGGTCTTCCCCACCCATAAGGTGATAGATCAGAAGATTCAGACGGAGTGGGATGCTCCCGAATTCCGACTTAAAGGAGTACGGATCATGAATAGATTGTATCCCCTATTGGACAAGGACAGGGAGAGGTTCCGTTCCCCGAAAGTGGATGCTGCGGTCTCGGCGGTTACAAAAAAGACCACTATACCGTTGGAAGGCAGTGCGGCCTTGAAGGAGGCGCAAGATAGGAAAATGGATGAGTTGTTGAAACAGTCCTTTGAGGTGGATGCAGTGGCGTTACAGGCTTCCATATGTGGAGCTTGGGTTGCTAGGGCCTGCCTCCGCTGGGTTCAACACCTCAGCCAGTCGGTGGCATTAGAGCTGGATGAAGTGCGGGAGTTGCAACGTTTAGAGTCTGGCTCGGCGTATTTGGCAGATGTACACTACGACCTCATCAGAGCCTTATCAAATAGCATGGCCTCTTTAGTTGCGGCGCGCAGGGCCCTCTGGCTAAAGAATTGGGCAGCTGACGGGTCTTCTAAAGTGCGCCTCGGCAAACTTCCTTTTAAAGGAAGATTGTTGTTTGGTGAGGATCTGGATAAGTTAGTTAAGGATTTGGGTGAATCCAAGGGAGGCCGCCTGCCGGAGGATAAGCCCAGGCGGGGCAAGTCTGCAGGGACTTTTCGGGGTCAGTTCCGAGATTTCTGGAGGTTTCGGTCGCCCCGTTTTGCCGGATCCCAAAGAGGAAGGGTTGTGGCTCGAGCCCAGGGATTTCGGGGCTTTCGAGGTGCAAGTAGAGGATTCGCGGCGCCTGCCGCCGCAGCCAATCGAAAGCCGCAATGAAGGTCAGCGGGTCCCGGCAGGAATTCAGCCGATCGGAGGTCGTCTTCAGGGTTTTCTTTCTGCCTGGACCCTCATTACGTCCGACCAGTGGGTCCTGGAGATCATCCGCGACGGTTATGCCTTAGATCTCGCGAGGCCGGTGTTGGACTCGTTCGTGCTTTCTCCCTGCAGAAGCCCTCAAAAGGTGTTACAGGTGCGGCGCACGTTAGACCGTCTTCTTCAGTTGGGAGCGTTCGTTCCAGTTCCGCCAGCAGAATATGGCACAGGTCGTTATTCTATCTATTTCGTGGTGCCAAAGAAGGATGGCACTCTTCGGCCTATTCTGGATCTCAAGTCAGTAAATCGTTTCCTTCGGGTGCCGCATTTTCGCATGGAGACGCTAAGGTCGGTGATTGTGGCGGTGCGACGCGGGGAGTTTTAGACTTCCCTTGATCTCACCGAGGCTTTTCTTCATATTCCCATCAGAGAGTCTCATCAGAGGTTTCTGCGTTTCGCCCTTCCTTGGGGGCATTTCCAGTTTCAGGCTCTGCCCTTCGGATTGGCAACGGAGTGTTCACCAAGATAATGGTGGTCGTAGCAGCGGCGTTACGGAAAGAAGGCATCTTGGTCCATCCCTATCTAGACAATTGGTTGATTCGAGCAAAGTCCCGAGCCGAGAGTTTGATAGCCACAGAAAGGGTGGTAACTCTCCAGTCCCTAGGCTGGGTAGTCAATGTAGCCAAAAGTCACCTAGTCCCCACGCAGGTTCTCGAGTATTTGTGAGTGTAGTTTGATACTCAGAAGGGCCTGGTGTTCCTGACAGAGGGGGGAGCTTCGGCTCTACAGAGTCTGGTGCGGGCCTTCCGCAAACTCGCAGCGCCGTCGGCGTGGAAATACCTTCAGGTGCTGGGGACAATGGCGGCGGCATTGGAGGTGGTGCCTTGGGCCAGGTTTCATATGAGGTAGTTACAGCGGGCCTTACTTTGCCACTGCTCCAATCAGTCCGATTCGTTGAGCAAACGGCTTCCCTGCCCGCTGCAGGTCCGACAGGATCTGCAGTGGTGGCTTCGGCCGGCGTGTTTACGAGCCGGCATGCCCTTGGAAGAGCCGGAGTGGATTCTGCTATTAATGGATGCAAGCTTAGTGGGCTGGGGAGCGCATTGCGGTGTAGAATTTGCACAGGGTCTCTGGTCTCAGGAGGAGAGCAGCTGGTCAATCAACCGATTGGAGATCAGGGCGGTGTTTCGAGCCCTGCAGAGCTTCGAATCCCAGGTGTCGCGGCAAGCAGTTTGTGTGCTGTCGGACAATGCTGCGACCGTAGCTTACATAAATCGGCAGTGCGGCACCGGGAGCGCGGTCATGGAGGAAGAGTCCCGGAGTCTGTTCGCTTGGATAGAACCACGCTTGCAGGCGATATCGGCGGCGCACATCGCTGGAAAAGACAATGTGACAGCGGATTTTCTCAGCAGGGTGCAAGTGGATGCAGGAGAGTGGGAACTGCATCCCTCAGTGTTCACGCAGTTAGTGCGTCGGTGGGAAATGCCGGTCATGTACCTCATGGCCACTTTCCACTCTGCAAAGGTCAGTCGCTTCTTCAGCAGACGACGGGAGCCCATGTCAGAAGGAATCGACGCCCTCATGCGGCCGTGGCCTTCGATAGGTCTTCTCTACGTGTTTCCCCCTTGGGCTCTTCTCGGTCGGGTGATTCAGCGCATTGAAACGCATCAGGGAAGGGTGCTCTTGATAGCGCTGGATTGGCCCAGGCGTCAGTGGTACGCTGACCTAGTGCGATTGCTGGACGGAGCGCCGTGGTGCCTCCCATTGTCCCAGGACCTCTTAATTCAGGGTCCGCTTCTAATGCCGCGGGTGGAGAGATTCTCGCTTACGGCTTGGCCATTGAAAGGACGCGGCTGAAAAGGAAAGGTTATTCCAAGTCTGTCGTGGCAACCTTGCTTCAGGCGCGTAAACGTTCAACTTCGCTGGCTTATGTACGAGTTTGGCGGATTTTTGAGGACTGGTGTTCGAGGCATCAGATTTGCGCTGCCACGGCGTCGGTGCCGGTGGTATTGGATTTTTTACAGGATGGCTTCGATAAGGGGCTAGCCGCCAGTTCCTTAAGGATGCAGCTGGCGGCTCTAGCTTGCTACAGAGGTAAAGTGCAAGGCGTAGCACTGGGAACGCATTCCGATGTGGGGCGTTTTCTTAAAGCGGTTTCCAGGTTACGGCCGGCGCGTCGGGTTTCGGTGCTCCCGTGGGATCTCAATTTGGTGTTATGGGCGCTGAGTAGGGCTCCATTTGAGCCTTTATCTCAGGTTTCCGTGAAGGATTTGACTCTTAAAGCTGTATTTTTGGTAGCGATTTGTTCAGCGAGGCGTATTTCGGAGCTTCAGGCGCTTTCATGTAGGGAGCCCTTCCTCTCCTATTCTTCTCAGAAAGTGGTTCTCAGGCTGGTGCCTTCCTTCCTATCTAAGGTATCTTCTTCTTTTCATGTGAATCAGGTGATTTCGCTTCCCGTCTTGCAGGTGACAGGGGAGCAGTCCTCCTATCAGGGTCTTAGTCGCCTTGACATTAAGAGAGTTTTGCGACGTTATTTGGTGGTCACCGAGTCCTTCCGTAAATCGGATCGGTTGTTTGTGTTGTTTGGGGGTCCCAGGAAAGGAGAGGCTGCGGCAAAAGCGTCTATTTCCCGGTGGATCAAGGAGGCGATTGTCTCAGCTTATATGTTACAAGGTCGCTCTGCTTCGATGGGTTTGAAGGCTCATTCGACTAGAGCACAGGCAGCGTCCTGGGCGGAATACAGTCTGGTCCCGCCGGTGGAAATTTGTAAGGCGGCGACGTGGTCGACTCTGCATACTTTCAGTAAACACTATCGCCTAGATGTGCTGGCGGCGAAGGATGCCTGTTTCGGGTCCGCTGTGTTGCGCGCCGGTTGGCAGGGTCCCTCCCGTTAGTACTGCTCTGTTACATCCCAGGAGTGGAGGACTAAACTGGAGGAACGATAAGGAAATAGAAATTACACTTACCTGGTAATTGTAGTTCCTTGAGTGATGACAGTTTAGTCCTCATTCCCGCCCTCAAAGTTATAGTTTTGCGCGGCGTGCGTTTGGTTTTAAGAGGCGCTTACACAGGTGAGTGATTCCGGTAATCAGCCAGTACTTGGGATCAGTCTATGGGATTTTTTCCTTTCTCGCGCTCACTGTCTGTGGCTCGGCAGGCGGGAGGGGGCTTTACATAAGAATAATTTCCTCCTTTCCGTTTTTCCCAGGAAAGGTTCAAATTCGTTAGCATTTTCCATTAATTTTGAACACAGTTGGCTACTTGTTTGTTGCTCTTTTGAGTCTGCTTTGTCAATAGTTCACTGGAGTTGAAGAGGAATGCCAGCACGCTACTTCCAGTGATGCCAAGTTTTAATTGGTCCAGTCTCCAAGCTGCAGGAGGAGGTGCACTACCCAGGAGTGGAGGACTAAACTGTTGTCACTCAAGGAACTACAATTACCAGGTAAGTGTAATTTCTATTTTTATACTGCTTTATGATTTCAGTCAAAGCGGTTTGTGTTGTAACTTAAACCTGGTAATGCACGTTAAATAGGGACACCGATAACTTAGATTTTTCTGAGGCATTGGAGGGTTAAGTGACTTGCCCAAGGCCACAAGGAATGCTAGTGGGAATTGAACCCTCGTCTCTTGGTTCCCAAGTCAGTGCTCTAACTATTAGGCTACTCCTTCACTCCAGATATTTCAGATCATCTTCATTTTCAGCTAGTAATGTGGTATCATCAGCATGGTGGAAGACTCATCAAACTTTGCTAATCTTCATACCTTGGTTGTCTTCATACAGTCCTTCTCTGATGATTTGTTCTGCAAATAAATTAAACAGGTAGGAGGAAAGTATGCAGTCTTATCGTACACCTTTGCTGATTTTAAACCATTCTGTTTCCTTATCGTCCCTTCAGTTCAATCCCTCATTGCTGGTTGTTCACCTCCTCCTGCAGCCGGGAAACTGGATTTTTCAGAATCATAACATCACTGGAGGCATTCCGCTGGTCTCTCCCATCAACCCCCTGTGTGTCCAGTCTCCATGCAGCAGGAGGATGTAGTGAGCCTAGGTGCTGGGCTCACTAGAGGAACGGATAAGGAGCAGTTAGTTTTTTTAGTCAGCTTTTTACTTTTATTTGATTTCCATGTAATTTATTTCATTTCTGGGGCGATATGTCTTTAAATTTGTTTAAAAAAAAAAAAAATAAATCGGGGGAGGGATCGAACCGAGGGATTTCCTTCTCTCTCCTCTGGTTAATTTATCATTGAAGTTTATCACTTGATCTGTTCTCCCTTCCTTGTGTGGACGGAGGGGGGTTGTGCAGGCTATTCAAATGGCTGCCTTCAGGGTTTGCAAGGCAGCGGCGGTTTTCTTTTAATCAGCAGTAGCATTCTGTCGGTCCTCGCTGTGGCAGCTGCTTTGGGCCTTCCTAAGCATCGCCGCAGCTGTCAGGACTGCCGTTTTTAATGGTGAAAATTGAATCGGAACTGATTTTAAGATTCAGGAGCAGTCGTCAGCGATCGGCTAGGCTGTTTGACGGTTTTTTGGTGTGAGCTCCGTTGTCTTCGTGGTTTTTTGTGTTTGTTGCGTTGTGGGCTGTTTTTTTTTCTTGTCTCCGGGTCTTATAGCATATTGTTAACTTATTTAATTTAATTTAGTTTTGAGTGTTTGCAGTGGTTTCTTTTGGCTATTAAAATTTAGGATTAAATTTTATTTTATTCAGTCTGTTTTTTAAAGGTACATATACATTTAAAAAAAGGTAGGTTTATTTTTCTTTCTGAGCTGAGTTCTATTTTCTAGTGGCTAATGCCGTCGCGTCCTCAGTGTCTCGTGTGCGGGTCACATAGGGGTGCAGTCTCAGACACCGGGGTTTTTCGCGGCTGTGCTGCTGTCAAGCAATATGGAGCAGGAGATTCAGGAGAGGATTCAGACACCGCCTAGAACGGTGGAGGAAGAATCTCTTCTGGACGCTTCATCTACACCTTTAATTGATAATCCGACAGCGTCATCTAGTATTTGTGCTCTGGCAGGTCAGGCGTTGGCTCCAGGGAGTTTTTCTCCAGATTTTGTTTTGATAATGCATCAGGCTTATCGTTTACGTCGACAGGATCAGTCACCACTGGCACGGTCAGCTTCAGACAAGCTGGTAAGTGGTTTAGTGAGACCTCTTAAAAGGACATGGTCTTTGGAGGATCAACATTTGGTCTCAGATTGGCCAGATGCTGATGATATTGAGTTAGATCCAGAATTGGGAATTGAGGATCTTGAGGAAGGTGAAATTCAGAGTTTTTCGGAAAGAAGAGTTGACGGCGCTTATTTCTGAGTCCCTTCAGGAACATAATCTTTCTTCGGTGCAACCTTCGGAGGAGGGTTTGGAGGATCCCCTTATCCAAGCAGTGTGTCAAACTCAAGCTGTATTCCCGGTGCATCGAGTAGTTAAGCAATGATCCAAAGTGAATGAGATTTTCCTGAGGCTGGTTTGCAGAATGTTAGGTCTATGAATTGACTTTATCCCTTGGCCGATCAAGAAAGAGAGATGTTTCGTTCTCTGTGGGTAGATGCAGCTGTTTCCGCAGTCACAAGGAAGACGACTGTTCCAGTAGAAGGCGGTGCAGCGTTGAAAGATGTACAGGATAGGAATGTGGATGATTTGTTAAAGCAAGCTTTTGAGGCTAATGCTCTGTCGCTGCAAGCTTCTATTTGCAGGGCTTGGGTAGCAAGGGCTTGTTTAAGGTGGTCGCAGTGTTTACAGCAGCCGACACTACAGACGCAGGAATATTCAGCTGATGTGGCACAACTTGAGTCGGGGTCGGCCTACTTAGCTGACATTCACTATGATTTAATCGGAGCCCTGGCAAACAGTATGGCTTCGTTGGTTGCTGCACGTCGTTATCTGTGGTTAAGAAATTGGGTGGCTAATGGTTCCTCCAAGTCTTGTCTTAGTAAACTTCCTTTTACAGGGAAGTTGTTGTTTGGAGAGGATCTTGACAAATTGGTCAAGGATTTGGGGGAATCAAAAGGCGGACGCTTACCGGAAGATAGGCCGAAGCAAGGTCGTTCTCAACCAGCTGTGCGAGGTCAGTTTCTGGACTTTAGACAGTCTCGTACCTCACGATTTGGAGGTTTTCAAAGAGGAAGATTTGCTTCACAAGGTCAAGGTTTTCGGGGATTTCGAGGGGCAGGCAGAGGATTTGCTAGTTCCTCTGCCGCAGCGCTTAGAAAGTCACAATGAAGCGAGGTGGGCCCAGGCAGGAATTCAGCCAGTTGGGTGTCGGCTTCAAAAGTTTTTTCCAGCCTGGGTCCAGTTAACATCCGATCAGTGGGTGTTAGAGGTCATTCTCAAAGGCTATGCTCTCGAATTTGCTCGTCCAATAGTGGACTCTTGTTCTCTCTCCTTGCAGAGGGCAGGAAAGAGCAACTGCGGTACGGCAGACGTTGGAGCGTCTTCTTCAATTGGGAGCAGTGGTTCCAGTTCCGCGAGAGTTTTACGGCATCGGTCGATACTCTATTTATTTTGTGGTTCTGAAAAAGGATGGGTTATTCCATCCTATTCTAGACCTCAAGGGTGTGAATCGCTCTCTGCGAGTACCTCATTTTCGAATGGAAACATTACGGTCGGTAATAGTGGCAGTTCGAAAGGGAGAGTTTTTGACGTCACTCGATCTTACCGAGGCGTACTTGCACATTCCTATCAGGCCAGGCCATCAGAGGTTCCTAAGGATTGCACTTCCGTGCGGGCATTTTCAGTTTCAAGCATTGCCTTTTGGTCTAGCGACAGTTCTGCATATCTTCACCAAGTTAATGGTGGTGGTAGTGGCAGCTCTGCGAAAAGAAGGTATACTAGTGCACCCTTATCTTGACGATTGGCTGATATGGGCGAAATCCAAGTTGGAGAGTGTTTGAGTAACAGCAGAGTGGTACAGTTTCTTTAGAGTCTCGGTTGGGTAGTCAGTGTATCCAAAATTTATTTAAGTCCATCTCAAGTTCTTGAGTACTTAGGAGTACGCTTCAACACCCGTTTGGGGGCAGTTTTTCTGCCAGATCTGCGGGTTCAGACATTTCATCGTCGGGTGCACAAGTTTATAAAGACTCTAGCGCCCTCAGCCTGGAGTTACCTTCAAGTTCTAGGGACGATGGCAGCGACGATAGACGTAGTACCTTGGGCCAGAGCACAAATGTGTCTGTTACAGAGGTCGTTGCTTGGGCGTTGGTCACATCAGAACAATTCCATGTGCAAACGACTTCCTTGCCCATTGTTGGTCAGGAAGTCTCTTCAATGGTAGCTTTGCCCGAAGAATTTGACAGCGGGCATGCCTCTGGAACAGCCGGAATGGATTCCGTTATTAACAGATGCAAGTCTTGCAGGCTGGGGAGCTCATTGCGGAGACCTGTATGCACAAGGACGTTGGAGTTGCGGACGGTAATGTTAGCCCTTCGAGTGTTCGAAAACTCGGTGCGTGGCCGAGCGGTGCATATACTGTCAGACAATGCTGCAACAGTGGCTTATCTCAATCGTCAAGGCAGTATGGGAAGCGTGGCTCTAGAGGAGGAAGCAGAGGAGTTGTTCTCCTGGGTAGAGTCTCGACTTCAGGCTCTGTCGGCAGCCCACATTGCAGGAACGGACAATGTGACAGTGGATTTTCTAAGCAGAGTTTGAGTGGATGCTGGAGAATGGGAGCTTCATCTGGAGGTTTTTGCTCAGATAGTCATCAGGTGGGGGCCTCCGGTTATGGATCTCATGGCAACCTTCCGATCCACCAAAGCGAGTCGGTTTTTCAGTCAAAGAAGAGAGAGAATGTTGGAAGGCATCGATGCTTTGATGCAACAATGGCCCAAACAGGTTCTTCTCTATGTCTTTCCTAAGGTCGAATGGTTCAGCGTATTGAAGCTCACCAGGGCAGAGTAGTGTTAGTAGTGCCGGATTGGCCGCGATGACCATGGTAAGCGGATCTGGTATGTCTTCTCGACAGAGTACCTTGGCAATTACCAGCGACAGCGGATCTTCTGGTTCAAGGTCCTCTGAGGATGCCTCAGGTGGATCGGGTCTCGCTTACGGCTTGGCCATTGAAAGGGCTAGGTTAAGTAAAAAAAGGTTATTCTGGAAAGGTGATTGCTACTTTATTGATGGCTAGAAATAGATCCACTTCTTTAGTATATGTTCGTGTCTGGCATATTTTTGAGGATTGGTGTGCTAAGCGTCAACTTCAATCATCCAAGGTCTCAGTACCTATGGTATTAATTTTTTTGCAAGATGGTTTCGGTAAAGGTTTGGCGGCCAGTTCATTAAGGGTTCAGCTGGCAGCTATTTCTTGTTATCGAGGCAAGATCCAAGGAGTGCCTTTGGGATCACATGTCGATGTGATTTGTTTTTTGAAAGCAGTATCCCGTTTACGACCTTCTCGTAGGTTGGTTTCTCGTCCGTGGGATCTCAGCTTGGTTCTAGGGGCTTTGACCAGGGAGCCTTTTGAGCCTTTGAATCTGGCTTCGGTCAAAGATTTAAATTTAAAGGCAGTGTTTTTGGTGGCCACCTGTTCAGCTCATCGAATTTCTGAGTTGCAGGTGTTCTGTCGGGAACCGTTTCTATCTTTCTCTAGAGAAAAAGTTGTATTAAGACCGGTTCCTTCTCTTCTGCCTAAGGTGATGCCAACTCTTTATGTGAATCAGGTGGTTTCGTTGCCAGTGTTGGGTATTACAGGGGAGGATGTTTCGGATCGTAGTTTGCGTCGGCTAGATGATGTAAACATAAGAACATAAGAACATAAGAAATGCCATACTGGGTCAGACCGAGGTCCATCAAGCCCAGTATCCTGTTTCCAACAGTGGCCAATCTAGGTCATACGTACCTAGCAGTTTCCCCAAAAGACACAGGTTCTGCAGTGCTTGTACTAGGCCAAGCATTGATATCCTGGGTCCCTTTTTAATAGTGGTTTATGGACCTTTCCTCCAGGAACTTGTCCAAACCTTTTTTAAACCCAGCTATACTAACAGCCCTTACTACATCCTCCGGTAACAGATTCCAGAGTTTGATTACACGTTGAGAGAAGAAATATTTTCTCCTATTTGTCTTAAATAGTTTACCCTGTAGCTTCATTACATGCCCCCTAGTCCTTCTATATTCTGATAGCGTAAACAATTTATCCACGTTTATCCGTTCCACTCCATTCATTAATTTATACACCTCTATCATATCTCCCTTCAGCCGCCTCTTTTCTAGGTTAAAGAGCCCTAACCTTTTTAGCCTCTCTTCATAGGAGTAGCCTTCCATCCCCTTCACCAATTTGGTGGCTCTTCTCTGTACTTTTTCTAATAACTCTATGTCCTTTTTAAGATACGGTGACCAGAATTGCACACAATATTCAAGGTGCGGTCGTACCATGGAGCGATACAGAGGCATTATAATATCCTTTGTTTTATTCTCCATCCCTTTCCTTATGATACCTAGCATTCTATTTGCTTTCTTGGCCGCCGCTGCACACTGGGCGGAGGGTTTTAACATGTTATCCACGATGACTCCTAAATCTTTTTCCTGGGTGGTGGTTTCTAATGTGGAGCCTTGCATCTTGTAACTATAGTGTGGGTTGTTCTTTCCTAGGTGCATAACTTTGCACTTGTCCACATTAAATTTCATCTGCCATTTGGATGCCCAGTCTTCCAATTTATCCAGATCCTCCTGCAGTTTTCCACAATCCTCTTGGGTTTTAACAACTTTAAACAGTTTTGTGTCATCTGCAAATTTGATTACCTCACTAGTTATTCCCTTTTCCAGGTCATTTATGAATATGTCAAAAAGTAGCGGACCCAGTACAGATCCCTGGGGTACTCCACTATTCACCTTTTTCCATTGGGAATATTGGCCATTTAGCCCTACCCTCTGCTTTCTATCTTTTAACCAGTTCCCGATCCACAATAGTACACTGCCTCCTATCCCATGACTTTTTAGCTTCGCCAAAAGTCTCTGATGGGGGACCTTGTCAAAAGCTTTCTGAAAGTCCAGATACACTATATCAACCGACTCACCTTTGTCTACCTGTTTATGCACACCTTCAAAAAAACAGATCAGATTAGTAAGACAAGATCTTCCTTGTCTAAAGCCATGTTGGCTGTCTCCCATTAGGCCATGACTATCTACATGCTGTGTAATTTTGTTCTTTATGATGGCTTCTACCATTTTCCCTGGTACTGACGTCAGGCTCACCGGTCTGTAATTTCCCGGGTCACCCCTGGAACCCTTTTTAAAAATTGGTGTTACGTTGGCGACCCTCCAATCTTCAGGTATTACAGATGATTTTAATGAAAGTTCACAGATTACCAATAACAGGTCTGCAATCTCATATTTCAGTTCTTTCAACACTCTGGGATGTATACCATCCGGTCCAGGTGATTTGCTACTATTCAGTTTATCAAATAGTTGTAATATATCTTCCCGGTGTAGCGATATTTCTCTCAATTCCTCTGCAGTATCACCTTTAAATACCACTTCAGTCTTGGGTAACACCCCTACATCTTCCTCAGTAAAGACCGAAGCAAAGAATTCATTCAGTCTCTCTGCTATAGCCTTGTCTCCTCTTACTGCCCCTTTTACCCCTCTATCATCTAATGGTCCAATTGACTCTCTCACAGGCCTTTTGCTACGAATGTACTTGAAAAAGTCTTTATTTCGTGTTTTTGCTTCCGTAGCAAGTTTCTTCTCAAATTCCCGCTTTGCCTGCCTTATCAATGCTTTGCATTTAACTTGCCAGTGCTTGTGCTGTTTCCAGTTTTCATCATTTGGCTCTTTTTTCCATTTTCTGAAGGTTGCTCTTTTGGCAGCAACAGCCTCTCTGACCTCACCTTTAAACCATGCTGGCAGTTTTTTGGACTTTCTTCCACTTTTCTTAATGCGTGGAATACAGCTGGTCTGGGCTTCGAGGATAGTATTTTTAAATAACACCCAAGCTTGCTGTAAGTCTTAACCTTTGGAACCGCTCCTTTTAGTTTTTTTCCGAACTATATTCCTCATTCTATCATAGTCTCCCTTTTGAAAGTTAAAAGGTAGTACTGTGGATTCCTTTACTATCTGTCCTCCACTGATTAAATCAAACATGATCATACTATGATCACTATTGCCAAGTGGTCCCAACACCCTTATTTCTTGCACCAGATCTGGCGTTCCACTAAGGACTAGGTCCAGTATGGCTTCCCCTCTGGTCGGTTCATGAACCAGCTGCTCCAAGAAGCAGTCATTTATTTCATCTAGAAACTTTATCTCTTTAGCTTGTCCTGCTGTGACACTGTCCCAGTCGATACCGGGGTAATTGAAATCACCCATTATTACTACTCTGTTGTGGCTTTTGTTAGCTTCCTTGATTTCTTTGAGCATTTCATCATCCATTTGTTCATTCTGGCCAGGTGGTCGATAGTATACTCCCACTGCCATCACCTTCCCCTTCATAAATGGAATTTCAATCCATAGAGATTCTACAGCATATTTTGTTCCCTGCAAAACTTTAATCCTTTCTGACTCAATGCCCTCTCTAACATAGAGCGCAACCCCTCCACCAATTTGTTCAGCTCTATCATTACGATATAGTTTGTATCCAGGTATCACAGTGTCCCACTGGTTATCCTCCTTCCACCATGTCTCTGAGAGTGCAATCATATCTAACCTCTCATTTAATGCTATATATTCTAATTCTCCCATCTTATTGTTTAGACTTCTAGCATTGGCATACAAGCATTTTAGAGACTGTATTTTATTAATATTAATCTGGCTATTGGTAGGCATGGGTAATTGGGAATCTTTATGCTCTGTCTGCTCCTTACTCAAGGGCATTTGGGCTACTATACTCCCTTTTGGAACCTCACTGCTTTTGGTAGTATCCTTCAAGGATACCTTTGTCCGAACCGTGCGCTCCTGGGTGACTGTCGGCTTTCCCCTATTTTCTAGTTTAAAAGCTTCTCTATCTCTTTTTTAAAGGTTAATGCCAGCAGTCTGGTCCCATCCTGATTAAGGTGAAGCCCATCCCTTCGGAAGAGCCCCCCCTTTCCCCAGAATGTTCCCCAGTTCCTAACAAATCCAAAACCCTCATCCTTGCACCATTGTCTCATCCACGCATTGAGACTCCGGAGCTCTGCCTGTCTTTTGGGTCCTGCACGTGGAACAGGAAGCATTTCGGAGAACGCTATCCTGGAAGTTCTGGATTTCAACTTCCTACCTAAAAGCTTAAATTTAGCCTCCAGAACTTCCCTACCACATTTTCCTATGTCATTGGTACCAACATGTACCAAGACAGCAGACTCCCCCCCAGCACTATCTATGATCCTATCTAGGCGGTGCGTGAGATCTGCTACCTTCGCACCAGGCAGGCATGTTACCAGGCGATCCTCACGTCCACCAGCCACCCAGCTATCTACATTCCTAATGATTGAATCACCAACTATAACAGCTGTCCTGACCCTCCCCTCATGGGGACATGGCCCTGGAGAAACGTCCTCGGTGCGAGAGGGTTTTACATCACCTGGAGGACAGGTCCTAGTTACAGGATCACTTCCTGCCACACCAGGGTGATGCTCTCCTGTCACGTGACCTCTCTCCTCCATGGCAACAGGGATGCTGCCAGACTGGAGGTGGGACTTCAGGACTATATCCCTGTAGGTCTCGTCCATGTACTTCTCTGTCTTTCTTATGTCTTCCGGGTCTGCTACTCTAGCCTCTAGAGAACGGACTCGTTCCCTGAGAGCAAAGAGCTCCCTGCACTTAGTGCATATGTAGGAACTCTCACCAACCTGGAGATAATCATACATGTGAGACTCGATGCAAAAGACTGGAGAACCCCCATCTCGTTGCTGGACCTCTGACTGCATCTTAGTTTAAAGCTTGTGTTTAGGTCTTTTTTGGATTAAGAGCTGCACCTGAGAGCAGCCCCTTTCCTCTAAGATGTCCACAGGGGATGGGGACACAAAGCCCTGGAAGTGAGCTGATTGGGGGAGTGGATCTGAGAGGGGCTGCCATGAAGGAGGGGGACTGGAAGGGAATGGACACCAGTGGCAATCATGGGAATGCAAGTTGACATTGGAAGGTACTGGGAGTGAGGACTGGAAAGGGGCTGATACTGGGGAGGGTGGTGTGCGCTTAGTCTTATACGGCGAGTATAGGCCAAACACCTATATTTTAACACCAGTCGTAATACGGTAAGTAAATTTCAGGCTATGATTGTGATTGTGATTATGATGGTACACTGTAAGAAACAATATATGCAGTGTTAGATTTGTTTTAAATGTCGCAATGGTTTTGCGGCTCCCAGTTTTTTTTTTCCCTTCGGAAACGGGTCCAAGTGGCTCTTTATGTCTTAAAGGTTGCAGACCCCTGTGCTAGGAGAAAGGCCCCAGCCCGGCCCCGCGCTTCCCCTTCCGGTCGGAGCTTCTGCGCGCCTCTCGCCGAGAAGCTGCACGCTAGGGCTCGTGCGCCGTCCTCTCGCGAGATTGCTGGCACTTTGAGGAAATTCTTTGGTTTTGTGCGGCAGTTTGGGCACTCGGGCTCAAAAAGGTTAGCCATCACTGGCCTAGATGTTCAGGCGGCAAATGATGCCTGTTTCGGGTCTGCGATTTTGCGATCCGGGTGGACAGGTCCCTCCCAATATTTACTGCTCTGTTACATCCCAGCGGTGAGGGACTGAACTGGAGAGACGATAAGGAAAGAGAAATTAGACTTACCTGCTAATTGTTGTTCCTTGAGGAACTCCAGTTCAGTCCCGATACCCACCCGGGAATTTGTCAGTCAACTTAGGTTACGTTTACATTTTGAGTAAGACATTCCAAAGTTTTTAATAGAAGTTGTATTCTTTTAGTTATCTTTGCTCTATGTTTTTTGGTTAGAAGAGAAAGAGGGATTTTCCTCAGTTCAGAGGGAGTTATTTTAATTCAATAAAAAAAATGAAGTGCTATTTGTTGCATATTATTGCTATAGCTATTTATTTGTTGCTTCTTTGAGTGTGCTTTGTCAATAGAACACTGGGGGATGATGGGAGAGACCAGCGGAATGCCTCCATTGATGTCATGATTCTGAAAAATCCAGTCTCCAGGCTGCAGGAGGTGCTGCACAACCAGCGGTGAGGGACTGAACTGGAGTTCCTTAAGGAACAACAATTAGCAGGTAAGTCTAATTTCTCTTTCTCCTTGTTCCGTTTGAACTGTTGCTTCTTGATCAGTGTAAAAGTTCTCTTACACAACCATCAGGTGTTCTGGTATACCTATGCTTCTTAATGTGGCCCAGAGTTTCTCATGGTTTACACATTCAAAAACCTTGTTGTAGTTCATAAAACACATATAGATATCTTTTTGGTATTGTCTTTTCAAGGACCCATATCACATCCACGATGATGTTTCTCATTCCTCGCCCTTTCCTGAACCCTGCTTGTACTTCAGGCAGTTCTTGTTCCAGGCATGGTTGTAGTCTCTGCTGGAGAATCTTGAGTAGAATCTTTCTGGCATGTGGGATCAGAGTGATTGTACAATAATTTCCACAGTCAATCGGATCATCTTTCTTCAGTATTTCTATGAACACTGATCTTTTTCAGTCAGTTGGCCATGATGTTGCCTTCCAAATTTCCCTGCAGAGCCTTGTAAGTATGGCAACAGTTGCATCTGATTGCTGTAATACTTCATTGGGAATGCTATCAATGCCCGTTGCGTTGTTCTTTCATAAGGCTTTCAATGCTGTTTCGACTTCTTCTTTCATCACCAATGGTTCCTTTGCATAAGCTACAGGTTGAAACTGCTGTTGGTCCACTTGATCTTTATAGTATAATAAAGATTATACCATAAAGATCAAGTTATCCAAGTTGGTTCTTCTGTTAATTGTAAACTCAGACTTATGTACTCTGTCTGATTGTTATGTTCCATGTAAACCGCGCTGATGCTGAATAGTGCGGTATAGAAGAAATGGTAAATAAATAATGACTAAATTCTTTCCATCTTTTCTTGATCTTCTCAGCATCATTCAACATGGATCAGTGAGAATCTTGTAGCATTCCAATTCTAGGCTGGAATGTTTTCTTTAACTCTCGTAGCTTTACGAAAGCTGATTTTGTTCTTCCTGTAATGGTTTCTGATTCTATTTCCTTGCATGCATCATTGTACTACTTTTCCTTGTCTAGTCTTGCTGCATGTTGGAAATCTCTGAGTTCTGTGATTGCCTCCCTTTCTCCTCTAGCTTTAGCTTTAGATTCGAAGATAAATAAAATGAATATTCTGCTATATGTATAATGTCATTGGATTTTTTTAAGCACTTAGGAATTCTGTGCAATCCTGAAAGCCTAAGTGCTTTTTAAATATTGACCTTAAAGTTTATGGCTTTGCACATTCATTAGTTAAATTTTTATTATTATTGTTAAGCACTATATTGTTAGAGAAAGCAGTTTATTATCTCAGACACATGGTGGGAATTGTAACTGTGTTCAGTTTGGTTTCTTATCTCTTCTGTATATGACAAGTGCCCCACCCTTCAAATATAAAGTACAGCTTTTTGGTTGCTCTCCTAATGACAATTTTATTTTGCTTAAATCTCCAATATAACTAACTGCTTGTAAGGTTTGCTTTTGGTGGCACACCAGCCTTATGGTAAGAGTATTGGGATGTGAACCAGGGAATCCAGGTTCAGTTCTTCCCTTGTGATCTTGGGCAAGTCACTTAATCCCAAAAGTGAAACCAAAAAGGAAGGGAGGCACCGCCTACATCACCGTCAAATGGAAAAGCACAGCTGGGATGAAGTAGAATTCCACAGAATAAATCTCAATAGGCCTTTTTTTAATACTATTATTAGCCCAACATGGCCATGTTTACGCAGAGAATGCCTATATCAGGTGCAGTAAGATAAAGTACACTGCAATTTCATTAGAGTTTTGAAATATACATTTCATGCCATAAAGGAAAACCATCTGACACAAATAAATAACAAAATACAAATAAATTACAATAAGGAAAATAGGATGGTAAGCCCACATAATGGAAACTGATATCTAGTTTACATAAGGAAAATAATGAAAGAAAGCTAAATTAGCCATAATCGAAGGATGCAAATATTATATACATACAACCATAACTAAGCCCACTACCTCTGCTGGTCTGAAAGAAATTGTTCTGAATGAGAGGTATCAGGAAAAACAAGTGTGTCCCCTCGCAAGGTAATAATGCATTTGCAGGGGAACCTAAGGAAAAAAAAGTGCCAGAACCCAAGGTCTCAATTCCAAGATCTGGTTCCTGCATGACTGAGTGGAACGTATCACATTTGGAAAATCGTTCAGTTTTTGGCCACAAAAAGAAACATCTTTAAATTTGAAAAACAACTTGCATTTCCTCACTTTAACTGCCTCTATGGAAAAAGTCTCTGAAAGCGTGTTACGCTTTGTAATTATATCTTCACAATCTTCCAAAAAGGCAGTTAAGCTCTGGGTTACTGAGGTACGAAGCTCATCTAAAGTCCCTTCAGCAAAGGAAACCACTTGGGATCTAATTGGTATATAGAGAGATTGTACAATCTCAATTGAATCCGTAATTTTCAAAACTTCAGTGAAATATTTAGTTAAGAAAATTTCTGCCAAAAGCAAATGTGTAACTGGAAAATTTAGAAACCGGAGATTCCAGGCTCAAGAAGAATTCTCAGGCGCTTCCAATTTAGTATGCACTATAAGGGAATCCTTAATATGTGCAACGTTAGTAGAAGAAATAGATTGACCCTGAGTCAACCCTAGCCACAGACCGATCCAGAGAAAGTAATTTAGAATCCAGGTCCTGTAGTTTATTTACAGTTTCCTGTGTAAATTGACATAAGAGGTAACTGTAGAACTTAATTTAAGATCAATACCTTTAATTGCTTCTATTAGATCCTTGAGGGGATTCAAAGGCTTCAGAAGGCTCCAATGGACAAACTGGTTTGGGAACCACCACTGGGGAAACTACCTCTCCCAAAACAGGTGAAACATCTTCAACCACTGTAGATGACAAGGGAAGGAGTGGGAGAGGTGGCATTGTATGACCTCCAGAGCTAAATGTTGCTCCTTCCAGTGAAAACTGGACTGCTGGGGGTTGTGCGAGATGTTTATCCATAGGGCCAGTCGCACCCCTCATCCCTTTATCTTTCCATTTGCCCATATCAAAAGGTAATAAAAAAAAAGAAATAGAATTAATAAGGATAAACAAAATAAAGAAAAGTACAGGCAGAAATTTTTCCCTCCTTTTTCAGCAGATACGTTTTTTGAAGCCAGGATATGTGGCATATGATCTTAATTTCTCAAATTTACTGCTAATGCTCGGTAGCTAACATGTTCCTATGTTAACTGCACTATGTTTCATATAAAGCCATTTGAGCTATGTTGTTTCTCATGTAAACCGCTTTGACATGTAGAAATAGTGGTACAAAAAATAGCTAAATAAATAATTTGTGTATATTTTTTTTTTATTGAAGTTGACTAAATATTATCGAGTGAGCCTTTTACTAAATAAGAACATAAGAACATAAGACATGCCATACTGGGTCAGACCGAGGTCCATCAAGCCCAGTATCCTGTTTCCAACAGTGGCCAATCTAGGTCATACGTACCTAGCAATATCCCCAAAAGACACAGGTTCCTCAATGCTTGTACTGGGTCAAGCATTGATATCCTGGGTCCCTTTTTAATAGTGGTTTATGGACCTTTCCTCCAGGAACTTGTCCAAACCTTTTCTAAACCCAGCTATACTAACAGCCCTTACTACATCCTCCGGTAACAGATTCCAGAGTTTGATTATACGTTGAGTGAAAAAATATTTTCTCTTATTTGTCTTAAATAGTTTACCCTGTAGCTTCATTACATGTCCCCTAGTCTTTCTATATTCTGATAGCGTAAACAATTGATCCACGTTTATCCGTTCCACTCCATTCATTAATTTATAGACCTCTATCATATCTCCCCTCAGCCGTCTCTTTTCCAGGTTAAAGAGCCCTAACCTTTTTAGCCTCTCTTTATAGGAGTAGCCTTCCATCCCCTTCACCAATTTGGTGGCTCTTCTCTGTACTTTTTCTAATAACGCTATGTCCTTTTTAAGATACGGTGACCAGAATTGCACACAATATTCAAGGTGCGGTCGTACCATGGAGCGATACAGAGGCATTATAATATCCTTTGTTTTATTCTCCATCCCTTTCCTTATGATACCTAGCATTCTATTTGCTTTCTTGGCCGCCGCTGCACACTGGGCGGAGGGTTTTAAACATGTTATCCACGATGACTCCTAAATCTTTTTCCTGGGTGGTGGTTTCTAATGTGGAGCCTTGCATCGTGTAACTATAGTGTGGGTTGTTCTTTCCTAGGTGCATAACTTTGCACTTGTCCACATTAAATTTCATCTGCCATTTTGATGCCCAGTCTTCCAATTTATCCAGATCCTCCTGCAGTTTTCCACAATCCTCTTGGGGTTTAACAGCTTTAAACAGTTTTGTGTCATCTGCAAATTTGATAACCTCACTAGTTATTCCCTTTTCCAGGTCATTTATGAATATGTTAAAAAGTAGCGGACCCAGTACAGATCCCTGGGGTACTCCACTATTCACCTTTTTCCATTGGGAATATTGGCCATTTAGCCCTACCCTCTGCTTTCTATCTTTTAACCAGTTCCCGATCCACAATAGTACACTGCCTCCTATCCCATGACTTTTTAGCTTCGCCAAAAGTCTCTGATGGGGGACCTTGTCAAAAGCTTTCTGAAAGTCCAGATACACTATATCAACCGACTCACCTTTGTCTACCTGTTTATGCACACCTTCAAAAAAACATATCAGATTAGTAAGACAAGATCTTCCTTGTCTAAAGCCATGTTGGCTGTCTCCCATTAGGCCATGACTATCTACATGCTGTGTAATTTTGTTCTTTATGATGGTTTCTACCATTTTCCCTGGTACTGACGTCAGGCTCACCGGTCTGTAATTTCCCGGGTCACCCCTGGAACCCTTTTTAAAAATTGGTGTTACGTTGGCGACCCTCCAATCTTCAGGTATTACAGATGATTTTAATGAAAGTTCACAGATTACCAATAGCAGGTCTGCAATCTCATATTTCAGTTCTTTCAACACTCTGGGATGTATACCATCCGGTCCAGGTGATTTGTTACTATTCAGTTTATCAAATAGTTGTAATATATCTTCCCGGTGTAGCGATATTTCTCTCAATTCCTCTGCAGTATCACCTTTAAATACCACTTCAGTCTTGGGTAACATCCCTACATCTTCCTCAGTAAAGACCGAAGCAAAGAATTCATTCAGTCTCTCTGCTATAGCCTTGTCTCCTCTTACTGCCCCTTTTACCCCTCTATCATCTAACGGTCCAGTTGACTCTCTCATAGGCCTTTTGCTACGAATGTACTTGAAAAAGTCTTTATTTCGTATTTTTGCTTCCGTAGCAAGTTTCTTCTCAAATTCCCGCTTTGCCTGCCTTATCAATGCTTTGCATTTAACTTGCCAGTGCTTGTGCTGTTTCCAGTTTTCATCATTTGGCTCTTTTTTCCATTTCCTGAAGGTTGCTTTTTTGGCAGCAACAGCCTCTCTGACCTCACCTTTAAACCATGCTGGCAGTTTTTTGGACTTTCTTCCACTCTTCTTAATGCGTGGAATACAGCTGGTCTGGGCTTCGAGGATAGTAGTTTTAAATAATGCCCAAGCTTGCTGTAAGTCTTTAACCTTTGGAACCGCTCCTTTTAGTTTTTTCCTAACTATATTCCTCATTCTATCATAGTCTCCCTTTTGAAAGTTAAAAGGTAGTACTGTGGATTCCTTTACTATTTGTCCTCCAATAATTAAATCAAACATGATCATACTATGATCACTATTGCCAAGTGATCCCAACACCCTTATTTCTTGCACCAGATCTGGCGTTCCACTAAGGACTAGGTCCAGTATGGCTTCCCCTCTGGTCGGTTCATGAACCAGCTGCTCCAAGAAGCAGTCATTTATTCCATCTAGAAACTTTATCTCTTTAGCTTGTCCTGCCGTGACACTGACCCAGTCGATACCGGGGTAATTGAAATCACCCATTATTACTACTCTGTTGTGACTTTTGTTAGCTTCCGTGATTTCTTTGAGCATTTCATCATCCATTTGTTCATTCTGGCCAGGCGGTCGATAGTATACTCCCACTGCCATCACCTTCCCCTTCATAAGTGGAATTTCAATCCATAGAGATTCTACAGCAAATTTTGTTCCCTGCAAAACTTTAATCCTTTCTGACTCAATGCCCTCTCTAACATATAGCGCAACCCCTCCACCAATTTGATCAGCTCTATCATTACGATATAGTTTGTATCCAGGTATCACAGTGTCCCACTGGTTATCCTCCTTCCACCATGTCTCTGAGAGTGCAATCATATCTAACCTCTCATTTAGTGCTATATATTCTAACTCTCCCATCTTATTGTTTAGACTTCTAGCATTGGCATACAAGCATTTTAGAGACTGTATTTTATTCATATTAATCTGGCTATTGGTAGGCATGGGTAATTTGGAATCTTTATGCTCTGTCTGCTCCTTACTCAAGGGCATTTGGGCTACTATACTCCCTTTTGGAACCTCACTGCTTTTGGTAGTATCCTTCAAGGATACCTTCGTCCGAACCATGCGCTCCTGGGTGACTGTCGGCTTTCCCTTATTTTCTAGTTTAAAAGCTTCTCTATCTCTTTTTTAAAGGTTAATGCCAGCAGTCTGGTCCCATCCTGATTAAGGTGAAGCCCATCCCTTCGGAAGAGCCCCCCCTTTCCCCAGAATGTTCCCCAGTTCCTAACAAATCCAAAACCCTCATCCTTGCACCATTGTCTCATCCACGCATTGAGACTCCGGAGCTCTGCCTGTCTTTTGGGTCCTGCACGTGGAACAGGAAGCACTTCGGAGAAAGCTATCCTGGAAGTTATGGATTTCAACTTCCTACCTAAAAGCTTAAATTTAGCCTCCAGAACTTCCCTACCACATTTTCCTATGTCATTGGTACCAACATGTACCAAGACAGCAGACTCCTCCCCAGCACTATCTACGATCCTATCTAGGCGGTGCGTGAGGTCCGCTACCTTCGCACCAGGCAGGCATGTTACCAGGCGATCCTCACGTCCACCAGCTACCCAGCTATCTACATTCCTAATGATTGAATCACCAACTATAACAGCTGTCCTGACCCTCCCCTCATGGGCACGTGGCCCTGGAGAAACGTCCTCGGTGCGAGAGGGTTTTACATCACCTGGAGGACAGGTCCTAGTTACAGGATCACTTCCTGCCACACCAGGGTGATGCTCTCCTGTCACGTGACCTCTCTCCTCCATGGCAACAGGGATGCTGCCAGACTGGATGTGGGACTTCAGGACTATATCCCTGTAGGTTACATCCATGTACTTCTCTGTCTTTCTTATGTCTTCCAGGTCTGCTACTCTCGCTTCTAGAGAACGGACTCGTTCCCTGAGAGCAAAGAGTTCTTTGCACTTAGTGCATACGTTAAGACCTCTCACCAACTGGGAGAAAATCATACATGTGACACTCAATGCAAAAGACCGGAGAACCCCCATCTCATTGCTGGACTTCTGTCTGCATCTTAGTTTAAAGCTTGTGTTTAGGTCTTTTAAATTCTGTATATAATAAGGATTGGTGTAAATGCTTATACCAATAAAAGTGTATCTAATACCCCTAATACACCTTGTGTACCTGAAGCTTAATTAATTAATCTCAGGTCCTCCGTGTATGACTGATTTGGATAATGAGCTGCACCTGAGAGCAGCCCCTTTCCTCTAAGATGTGCAAGTACCTATAAAACTACAATTACCCCAGGGGTGGGTGGGTGCTGGGGAGGGAGGGAGGGAGGGAGATAAGTCCTATTAAAGAGGGCAGTTACAAGGTACCCTGTCCTGAACCCTCAGCAGGGGGGAGGGGGGTACCACATAAAGCCCAGTTAGTTGAGAGAGGCAAGGTAAGTTACAGCTGAGAAAGGGTAAGAGAAAGTTTAAAACTTACCCACTCCATTGCTGTAGAGGTTTAAGGGAACCCAATACTATGGACAGATAGAGAGCTATGTGGAGACAAACAGATTCACAGTTATTTGGAAACAAGACTCACAGTTATGCAGCAACTCAGTAAAAAATCACCTTTTGGGAGAGCTCTGGAAGCACCCCTCTTCTTAGGGAACACAAAGGCAATCTGAGCTAAACCCACGTGTGCAGCACAGAAAATGGAAGACCACAACACTAACTCAGCAGGGGGGAGGGGAGGAGTCCTTCAGGGAAGGGTAAGAGAAAGTTTAAAACTTAAACCTCTACAGCAATGGAGTGGGTAAGGGAACCCAATACTATGGACAGATATATAAATGATATATATCGGTTTTAATTGTTTTGACATATTTTTGGTTGCTTATTCTATTTTTTAGCTTGTTTTTTTTAAAACACATATATTGTGGAAATGTATATATTTGACATATTTTTCTAATATATATATATATATATTTATTTATTTAGCACACATTTATATACCGCTCTTTCCCAAGTATCAAGTGCGGTTTACAATGAACGGAAAAATTCAAGGTACATGAATAGTCATATCCTAGCCGTTTACAGAGAACAGATTTAACTTTTACAATATGGATTTCGCCCCAAGCATGGAGTTGAAACACTCCTGACTGTTTTTACCGATACACTACTAAGAGGAATAGACAACCACAAAAAAGCTTTTATCCTCTTAGTTATTGACATATCAGCCGCTTTCGATAGTGTTAACCATTCAATAATGCTTAACTACTTAAGACCATAGGAATATACTCTACAGTTCACAAATGGTTCACCTCTTATCTGAGCAATAGAACGCAAAATGTTAGAATAAGCAATCAAACTTCTGAATCATATAAACTTTGAAACAGGATTACCACAAGGCTCTGCTCTCTCAGCTCTTCTATTTTATATATACATAAAACCAGTTGCAATATCTTTAAGAAATATGTGTACTCTATCATCTATATGCAGATGATATGTATGATGTACATCCATTCACTATCCCTAACATACCGTTGGCAACTCCTGTTCGGATTGTTTTAATGAATAACATTATGGCTAAATGCCCACAATCTCCTAATAAACCCTTCAAAAACTGAAGTGCTAATAGTCACCAAAACCAAGATTATACCCCACCAACACATATACACTTCAAAACCAAGAAATTAAAATAAAGAATGAGTGAGATACTTTAGGAGTCATTTTAGACAAACATCTCACTCTAGATACCCATATCAAAATACCACAAAGAAAATTACTACAAACTTAAAATACTTAAACAACTTAGACCTCTTGTTTACAAACCTGATTTAATCAGTATAATCCAAGCCACTATAACACACCACTTTGATTTTTCTAACCTTATATTATTAGGTACATCAAAAAAAAACAACAAAAGACATCAACTCGCACAAACTCAGCAGCTAGGGATAATACCAAAAACACACTCTCATCAACAATATACACCAATTCTAGCATCCCTTCACTGGCTTCCAATTCAAAACCGAATAACATATAAAACACTAATAACAGTATTTAAATCACTATTTGATTTGACAACCATCTACTTTAAGTAACTTAATTACCAAAGAAATCCAAAACCTACTCAAAGAAAAAATCAACTAAACAAACTTAAAACCCCCATAGATTTCATAAAACAAATAAATCAACAACACAGAGCGTTCTCACATGCAGCCCCAACAGCCTGGAATTCCCTCCCTGTTGAACTAAGAATATTAACCAGAGATTAATGAATTCCGAAAAAAAACTGAAAACACACCTCTTTACAATGCACTACACACTATAGAACAGCCATCAAAAAGAATTAGACAAAGGCTAAACAGTTTTTATCTACATCTCACTATAACAAAAAGAAAACCTGCCCTATCTGCATCTGTACTACTCATATGATTATATCCCACATAACTTGTATATGTATTTAATAATATAATGTTAATGTACATAATGTATATAGTTGTTGCACTGTTTCAGTGCTATCTGTTCAACATTTCTGTTTACTGTACATTGGTTATAGTTATATGACGTTATATGTAAAACAAATCCATGATTTGTTGCCTGTTGTTATTTGTGAACCGCAGCTGATCTTAGGAAGCTGCGGTATATAAGAGATTGTTAAATAAATAAATAAATAAATAAACAGTAAAATTAAAACTAGCAACCATTGTTTACATTCTGAATATAGTGAGGATGTAATCAAACTTTTTACATATTTACATTAGTTTATACAATTTGTGTTACATGAATACAGCGTTTAATATCAGCTTTTGCATTTATTTATTTATTTATATATATATATATATGTGTGTGTGTGTGTTTTTCTTCCCCTCCTCATGGGAGCACTCCTATAGGTTATATGGCATAACACTTTGGTTGTAGTAAAGTTCTTTTGATGATATGTACATGTTCTTAAAGATTAATACATTTTATATTTTCTAATTTCTGATTTTTTTTCTTGCATATTATGGTTTCCTGTTTTTCCTGGTATATTTTTATCCTGATTATTTAATGCTGTTCATTTCTATTTACATATTTTTTCATATTTAGTTTGAACATGTATTGATGTGATTAAACATTTTTCAGTGGAAGACATAGTTTGCTGCTGTCCCCAGGATCAGCTGAGATTCGGGCAGGCACACAGCCCGCTACCCAGCAGAAGGACCCTCCTTTAGGAATAAAATCTGCCGCTGCTACACACAGTTGCGTGTCGTGGCTCAAATGGCTTTACATGAAACATAGTGCAGTTAACATAGGAACATAACAAACATAACAACATGTTATATGAACATGTTAGCTACCGAGCATTAGCAGTAAATTTGAGAGATTAAGATCATATGCCACATACCCTGGCTTAGAAGTGAGGTTCACGACTGCCATAGTATGCGCAAAAATAACCCATTAGGAGAAACTACCCCAAGTAATATTTATTAATACTTTAACAACAATACCTTTTGAGAGCCACTGAGGTTTATTAAGCTGTGCATGTATAAAAAGAGCTCCAAACACGTCAAGAAAAGTATCTGCTGAAAAAGGAGGGGGGAATTTCTGCCTGTACTTTTTCTTCATTGGCATTTCCTGAGCGGTAGTCTAGTTTAGTCCTCCACATCTGGGTAGTGCCCCTCCTCCTGCAGCACGGAGACTGGACCAATCAAAATCTTGCTGTCATTCAGTATCCTGCTGGAGCTCCCATCAGCCCCCCAGTGTGTCCAGTCTCCGTGCAGCAGGAGGACTTGTGAGCCTGTAGCTGGGCTCACTTAGGGACTTGAGGCAACACTTGTTAGTTTTTTTTCCTTGGGGTTCAGTTTTATTTGTCTGCTATACCTTTGCTTTTATTTTGTAGCTGTCCCTTTAATTTTGGTAAGCAGCTTTCTGAAGGGGGGGCTGTTTGAGGCTCTTACTCTGCCCGCTTCTGCTCTAACAGTCTGTGAGGGAACTGCAGACAGCGGCTGACTATTGATCTCCCTCCTGGACAGTACAGAGGTGAGATCTAGTCTGGACAGCCCCATTGCTACGGGTCAGCCAGCCGTAGGATTCTCACGGCGCAGGCTGCTTGCCCTTGTAGCTGCTGTTTCTCTGACAACTTGGAGCGGTACCGTGGTGCCGTCTCTCCTCAGCGTTTCGTCGGAAGCGCAGCCTTGCAGACCGCGGTGAGTTTTACAGCACCAGCTGTGCTTTTAGCGGCGATTTTACTTGTTTCTTTGTTTTGGGGCTGTTTTCCGTGTCGGGCTGCGGATCGTGCGGTTTTTCAGCATTGTTTTACTTTTCCCGCCGGTTTTTTTCCTCAGCGTTGGGTGCCGGCGGCCATTTTATCGAGCCGGCTTACTTTAGTTTCCCGCGTTTTTTTCGGTGGGGTGAGGGGCGCCTGCGGCTGCCCTTTCTGGTTCTTGGATTTGTTTGCAAGGCTGAAGTCCCCTGTCTCATCTGATTACTTTTCTTCTTAAAAAAAACAAAAAAAAAAACGGAGTGAAGGCAGTCACGTCAAGGCCTTGTCCTGCAGGTCTTTTCAACTGTTTTCTCCGCGAGCCTGCTTATTTCATGGCATCCAGGCCCCAATGTTTGGTCTGCGGTTCTCGCAGAGGGGCTATTGCAGATTCTGGGGTTTGTAAGGGCTGTTCTTCTGTTTCTTCGGAACCTCGAGCTCCAAATGGCTGACAAAGTGCTTTTGGATCCAGGTAGCCCGGCCAAGCAGCCTGTCAGGGGGCCATCTCCTGGGTCTCCATTGCCAGTCTCTCCCGAGGCGTCGAAAGGACAGGGGCCTTCCCCCGACGCTCCGCCAGTTTCTTCTTCGCTGGGTTTTTCACCTGATTTTGTTCTCTTAATACATCAGGCCTTCCAACTCGGCCGTCTGGGCAAGATCCCGGAGTCCGGGGTGGCTGCTTCGCCTTTTCCTTCCCGTCTGGGGGACGACACTCAGTGTTCGGTGTCTCAGCCAGTTAAGCGCTCTCGCTTATCCGTTGAGTGTGCTGATGCTGATTGGCCGGAGTCTGACCTGGCGCTGGAGTCCGACGACCTTGCTGATGCGTTGGAAGAAGGAGAGATTCCGGATCCCGAGGATCAGGCGCGGATCATTCGGGTATTTCGGAAAGAGGAGTTGGCTCCGTTGATTACGGAGTCCCTTCGGGCCCTTAATTTGGCCTCCATCCCTTCGGCGGAGGATGAGGGTCTGGAAGATCCCCTCATTCAGGCCGTGCGCGACTCTCAGATGGTTTTTCCCGTCCATCGTGTGGTAACTCAGATGATTCAGACTGAGTGGGATCAGCCTGAGGCTGGGCTGAAAGGCATTCGTACAATGCATCGGTTGTATCCTCTGGCTGACAAGGACAAGGACAAGTTTCGGTCTCCGCGAGTTGATGCTCTTGTTTCGGCAGTCACTAAAAAGACTACAATTCCGGTCGAAGGCAGTGCGGCTTTGAAGGATCCGCAAGACAAAAAGGTGGATGGTCTCTTGAAGCAGGCCTTTGAAACCAATGCCTTATCTTTGCAGGCCTCTATTTGTGGGGCCTGGGTGGCTCGAGCCTGTTTACGGTGGGCTCAGCGTTTACGTCAGGATGCCCACTTTGACCAACAGAAGATGCTCGAAGTGACCCGTTTGGAGTCTGGTTCCGCTTATTTGGCGGATGTTCATTATGACTTGATTCGCACTTTGGCTAATAGTATGGCGTCCTTGGTGGCGGCACGCCGGTCTGTTTGGTTGAGGAATTGGTCTGCTGACAATTCCTCTAAGTCGCGACTCAGCAAACTTCCTTTTAAAGGGAAGTTGCTGTTTGGTGAGGATTTGGATAAGCTAGTGAAGGATTTAGGAGACTCCAAAGGAGGTAGGCTGCCTGAGGATAGACCTAAGCTTGGCAGACCTGCGCCTCTCCCGAGAGGATCTTCCCGTGACTTTCGCAGATTTCGCTCTTCCCGTTTGTGGAGTTCCCAAAGGAGCCGTATTGGGTACCGTTCTCAGGGATTTCGCGGTTTCCGGGGAGCCGGAAGGGGTTTTACCCCTGCGGCCTCCACAGCTTCCTCCTCTTTCTCTCGTAAGCCACAATGACGCCAGGCACCTTCCGGAGAAGTGTCCCGTTATCGGGGGCCGTCTTCGGAATTTCTTGTCAGCTTGGGCCCGAATCACCTCCGATCAGTGGGTGTTGGAGGTCATCCGAGAGGGCTACGCCCTCGAATTTGCCAGTCCTCTTCGGGAGTCCTTCGTTCTGTCTCCCAGCCGCGGCCCGCACAAGGAATCCGCACTTCGCTTGACGTTGGATCGGCTTCTCGCCTTGGGTGCAGTAGTTCCCGTCCCGGCGGCCGAGCGCGGGCTGGGTCGTTACTCTATTTATTTCGTGGTGCCAAAGAAGGGTGGTACTCTCCGTCCCATTCTAGATCTCAAAGGGGTCAACCGATGTCTTCGCGTTCCTCATTTCCGCATGGAAACTCTCCGCTCCGTCATTGTGGCGGTTCGGAAGGGGGAGTTCCTCACGTCTTTGGATTTGACCGAGGCTTATTTACACATTCCCATCCGACCGGTCCACCAGCGTTACCTCCGGTTTGCGTTCCCCTGGGGACACTTTCAGTTTCAAGCTCTGCCTTTTGGATTGGCAACCGCTCCGCGTACATTCAGCATGATCATGGTAGTAGTGGTGGCGGCGGCGTTAAGGCGGGACGGGATTCTGGTCCACCCTTACTTGGACGACTGGTTGATTCGTGCGAAGTCCAAAGAGGAGAGCTTGCGGGCTACAGAAAGAGTGGTGTCTCTTCTGCAATCTCTAGGCTGGGTGGTGAATATGCAAAAGAGCCAGTTGGTACCGACTCAGTGTCTCGAATATCTCGGGGTTCAGTTCGACACGGCGAGAGGGTTGGTTTGCTTACCGCTCCGGCGTGTTCAGGCCTTGCAAACCCTGGTCAGAGTCTTCCTCAAAATGTCCGTTCCCTCGGCTTGGTGGTACCTGCGCGTGCTGGGGACGATGGCGGCTACTCTGGAGGTGGTTCCCTGGACCCGGTTTCACATACGACCTCTCCAGAGAGCGCTCTTACGACGATGGTCAAACCAGTCGGATTCGCTCAACAAGCGCTTGCCTTGTCCGCTCCGGATTCGTCAGGCGCTCCGGTGGTGGGGGTGCTCCCGGACGTTGCGTGCGGGCATGCCCCTGGAACAGCCTCAGTGGATCCCGGTGATTACGGATGCCAGTCTCCTCGGCTGGGGTGCCCACTGCGAGGGTCACTTCGCGCAGGGGACTTGGTCGGCTCAGGAGGTTTCCTGGTCGATCAACCGGCTGGAATTTTGTGCGGTTCGGAAAGCCCTGGAAGCCTTCGACACACTTCTGCAGGGAGGAGCGGTCCGGGTTCTGTTGGACAATTCAGCGACGGTAGCCTACATCAACCGGCAGGGCGGCACGGGCAGTGTGGCCTTGGAAGAAGAGGCAGAGGCGTTATTCCAATGGGTCGAGCTTCATCTGTCGGCGCTGTCGGCAGCGCATATCGCGGGGAAAGACAATGTCATGGTGGATTTTCTCAGCAGAGTGCAGGTGGATCCCGGGGAGTGGGAGCTACACCCTCAGGTCTACGCGCAGATTGTTCGCCGGTGGGGTCCTCCGCTGATGGACCTCATGGCAACGTTTCAATCGGCCAAGACGGGACGCTTCTTCAGCAGGCGAAAGGAACCCATGTCCGAGGGCATAGACGCCCTCATTCAGCCGTGGCCCAGGAACGGCCTTCTTTATGTCTTCCCGCCGTGGGCGTTGATCGGCAGAGTCATCCAGCGCATCGAGGCGCATGGCGGTCGGGTGTTGCTCGTGGCTCCGGATTGGCCTCGGCGCCCCTGGTACGCCGATTTGGTACGCCTGGTCGACGGGCATCCCTGGAAGCTGCCAGTTCGAGCGGATCTGCTGTTGCAAGGTCCGCTGCAGATGCCTCAGGTGGATCGATTCTCGCTTACGGTTTGGCCATTGAAAGGGCTCGCTTGAAGAAAAAGGGTTATTCTGACGCGGTGATCTCTACGCTGCTGCGGGCTCGCAAGTCTTCCACTTCCCTAGCATATGTCCGCGTGTGGCGCATTTTTGAGGACTGGTGTTCGCGTCGTGGTGTCCGTGCAGCGACGTCTCCTGTTTCCATCATTCTCAATTTTTTGCAGGACGGGTTTGATAAGGGCCTGGCGGCCAGTTCTTTGAAGGTCCAGCTAGCAGCTCTCGCCTGCTACAGGGGCAAGGTGCTAGGGGTCTCGCTGGGGAGACATGCGGACGTCCAGCGTTTCTTGAGAGCCGTCGGCCGTCTCCGACCTTCCCGCAGGATTGTCGTTCCCCCTTGGGATTTGAATTTGGTCTTGAAGGCTTTGGCTGTTCCACCGTTTGAACCATTGCGGCAAGCATCAGTCAAGGATCTTACTCTGAAAACTGTTTTTCTCGTAGCCATTTGTTCAGCGCGGCGAATTTCGGAGTTGCAGGCGCTTTCGTGCCGGGAGCCGTTTCTGTCTTTTTCGCATGATCGCGTGGTATTGAGACCAGTGCCGTCTTTTCTGCCTAAAGTGGTCTCTCCCTTTCATTTGAATCAAGCTGTCTTTCTTCCCGTTTTTCATTCTGATACAGCGAATGCGGCTGGGGGCGGTCTGCATGCCTTGGATGTTCGACGGGTTCTCCGCCGTTATTTGAAAGTTTCAGAAGCCTTCCGCAAGTCGGATCGCTTATTTGTTCTTTTTGGTGGACTGCGCAAAGGTGAGGCTGCGGCCAAGTCGTCTATTTCTCGGTGGATTAAGGAGACTATTGCTGCCGCTTATCTTCTGCAGGGTCGAGAGGTGCCCGTGGGGCTGCGGGCGCACTCTACTAGGGCGCAAGCGGCGTCGTGGGCCGAACATGCTTTGGTTCCGCTTGTGGAGATTTGCAAAGCGGCTACTTGGTCATCCATGCATGCTTTCAGTAAGCACTACCGCTTGGATGTTTCGGCCGCTCGGGATTCTTGCTTTGGGTCGGCGGTTTTGCGCGCCGGGTTGCAGGGTCCCGCCCGTTCCTAACTGCTCTGTTACATCCCAGATGTGGAGGACTAAACTAGACTACCGCTCAGGAAATGGAAATTACACTTACCTGGTAATTGTAGTTCCTGAAGGGTCTAGTTTAGTCCTCCTTCCCTCCCCTGTCTCAGTTTTCTGATTCCTGTCGGCGCGCTAGCAACTAGGTGAGGGTGCGCTCTTTCAGATTTTATCGGAGGACTTTCTTCCATTGAAGATTTCAAACATGATTTTCGGGTTTTTTTTATCTCGCTGGCTGTCTGCGGGCTTTCGCGGGCGACGGAAGCACGGTGCAGAGTATAGGCTTCCTCGTTTGGGGAGGGGGTCATTTTCACAGCGCAGGGATGTTATTGGTACATAGTTTCTGTTTATATTTTATTCAAGTGTTGCTTCTTTGAGTCTGCTTTGTTAATAGGTCACTGGGGGGCTGATGGGAGCTCCAGCAGGATACTGAATGACAGCAAGATTTTGATTGGTCCAGTCTCCGTGCTGCAGGAGGAGGGGCACTACCCAGATGTGGAGGACTAAACTAGACCCTTCAGGAACTACAATTACCAGGTAAGTGTAATTTCCATTTTTTCAGGGAAAGTGCACATATGTTTTCCTTTGTGGATTCTGCAACAGTTCTCAATGAAAAATACCTGCAGACTTTTTAACAGTCAGCATTCTATTTGAAATTGTTCCATTTTAAGAAGGAAAAAAAGAAATCAAAATAAAAAGATTATTACAATTAGTTGCCAGCTTAATGAACTACTAAGGTTTTCTGCTTTGTAATTGCATAGGTAAGGCTGTAAAAATCCTGTGAGCCAAACAGGTCACCTATGTAACTAAAATTTAGTACCTGCAGGGCTGGCCCAAAGGTTTCTGCTATCCCAGGCAGAAGCCTCGGCTGTGCCCCCCCCCCCCCCGACTCCCGCACCAGGCCCTATGCTGCCTCTGATTCTGTCGGCACGGGTCGGCTTGGTGGCAAGGCAGGCCATGTGCTTCGGCACATTTGGTCTGCCACTTCTTTATTTATTTACATTCTCTTATATACCGCACTATTCTGCATCAGTGCGGTTTACATTGAACAAACTGAAATTACATTGAACAGGGCATTATAACTTGGAGATAACTATTTTACAGCGAACATGGGCTATGGAGGGTTAAGTGGCTTGCCCAAGACCACAAGGAGCACCTGTGGGACTAGAAACCCCAGTCCTTCCGGCCCAAGGTTGCTGTCCTCTAGTGGGATTTGAACCCCCGACCTTCCGGCCTGAAGTACCTTGCCCCAACCACTAGGCCACTCCTCCACTCCACTCCACTTCTGAACACCTCTGACAGATGCCTGGTCACCATGGCGACCAGAAGTTTGCATCTGGTGTCTGCGATTTTCTTGTCCCCCATTTTCTAAAAATAAAAACCCCCTGTGCTTGTGGGGCAGAATTCAGCCACGATCGTGGCAAAGACCCCTTCTGTCTTCTCATGGGAGATGGGATCCCTATGGGCAGAACAGGAGGAGAAGGCCATAGGCTGGCTGCTAGGATCCCATCTCCTGCGGGCAAAAGAGGACAGCCAGACTGGGCTCTGCAAAAACAGAATTCAAAAAAGGTTAAACAGGGAGGGGAGGGAGTGAAGCATTAAAAACGTAAAGGGCCAATATCTTAAAAAAACAAAAAAGGAAGGAGAATAGGGGGAATGGAGGGCAGGGGGGGTGGGAGTGCTAGAGGAGGGAGAATCTGATAGAGGACTAGAGAGTATGGAAGGGTTTGAGGGAGAAGAAAGAATGCAAGGTGTTGGAGGTTAAAGTATGAATGTATGGGGGCAAAAGGGCACAATGTGTAGTCGTTGAAAGGTGCATCTTCTCCCCCAGAACGCACACAGGCACCCTACTTCCACACAGCAGATGCACTCCCCAGCCCCACACTACATACTGCCACCCACCCACTACCTGGGCCTCGAGGGTTTCCAGGTTGGAGTGGCGTTTGGTGCCCTTCAGGGGTGAAGTACTACTATTTGACCCTTGGGATTCTGGGTAATGTAGTCCTGAGCCTCCTGAAGGATGGAGGTGGTAGTTGTAGCTCGAGCAGACAAAGGCGGGCAAAGAAAATTTCTTTTTAAGAGGTTCATTTCCAACGCTTTTGCAGTTCAGTGCAATCAGACGCAAAAGAAGATTATGGCACATTCAACAAAAGATGGGAAAACCAAAATATACAGGGTTTGCAATGCTGGGCTAGGTTTCAATTATTTATTTATTTATTTATTTTACAGTTTTTATATACCGCGCTCTTTGGTATCAGCGCGGTTTACAGATAACAAATTTTTCGCATTAGAACAATCCTTTGCTTACATTATAACAGGGTCAGTAACTTGGAGATAACAGGGGAAACTATATACAAACTATATACAGAAAGATATATCACCTCTGGATAATTTACAGTTCAAGTTGGGATCATAACTTTGGGTGTGCAGAGAATCTGGTTTGTGTTCTGTTATGACTATGTTGTTGGAGTGTCAGAGGCTGTGTGGGTGATTTGCGAGATGGGGGGAGGAGGTGTAGAGTTAGGGCCTAAAAGGTGATGACAGAATAGGTAGTGTTTAAGGACCTTACTAAATTGAGCGAGGTCTTTTATTGATCGGATATGAGGGGGGAGATTGTTCCAGCAAGTTGGAGCGAATAAGGTAAAGGCCCTGTCTCTGGTTGCTTGGTTACATTTAGTGTACTCCTTTGGTACGACAAGGGTATTAGCGGCTGCGGATCTTCTCAATCTGTTTGTGGGGGTGTTAATAATAAGTGAGGAGAGGGAAGGTGGGGCTATTTGATTGATTGCTTTAAAGGACAGCAGTAGTGCTTTGTAAGTTATCCTGGCTTGTAGGGGTAGCCAGTGAAGCTCTGTTAGTATGGGGGTGATGTGGTCTCTACTGGAGGTACCGCAGAGGATGCGGGCTGCTGAGTTCATCGCCAATTGGAGTGGGTTGAGGGTGCTCTTGGGTAGACCATGCAGGATGACGTTAGCGTATTCAAAATGTGGTGTTACAAGGGCTTGGAAGATTGTTCGGAAGTCATTAGGGGCGAGTAGAGGTCTTAAGGGTTTCAGCGTTCTTAATTTGTAGAAAATGGATTTGACGGTCTGCTTTATGTGATCTTTGAAGGTTAGTTCTTGATCGATGGTGACTCCCAGGTAGTGAATTGATGATTTACATGGTAGTTCCGCGTCTCTCACCTTCAATGTTGCGGGGGTGGGGGGAAAAATTTCTTATTCCTGGTTACGAATAGGACTTCCGTTTTCTTGAAGTTTATTCGCAAGTTCTGGGTTAAGAGCCAGTCTGTGATCGCGTTGAAGCAATCGATTATTGGGGAGAAGTCGGGGGCATTGATTTTTATTGGAGTGAATAACAGTACGTCATCTGCATAGATCAAGCTGGAGGCGTTGAATGTTCTGATGATTTCACAGATTGGTTGCATATATATGTTAAATAGAAGAGCTGATAATGAGGATCCTTGGGGTACACCCTGTTGTTGCTGGAAGGGATCAGAAGTTGAAGATCCTATCCGCACCTGTTGCCAGCAGTTAGTTAGGTAGGATCTACACCATTCCCAAGCTGATCCCTGGACTCCCTTTTCTTGAAGACGGTGAAGAAGTTGTACATGGTTAACCGAGTCGAAAGCTGCCGAGATGTCGAGGAAAATGAGGATGAACCCATTTTCAATTTTGTCAATCCCTCTTGATAAGGTGTTGATAAGTAATGTTAGTAGGGTCTCTATGCCGTGGGATTCACGGAACCCGTGTTGGCAGGGATCAAGAGGGGCTGAAATATCTATGTGCTGCTGCAATTGGATTTGTACCACCTTCTCGATGATTTTGGCTAGAAGGGGTATACTTGAAATTGGACGATATGAATCAGTTTTCGCTGGGTCGAGTTTATTGTTTTTCAGGAGAGGGCGTATTGAAGTTTGCTTGAGAGATGATGGGAATGATCCGGTTGTGAAGGAAAGTTGCATGATAAGGGCAAGTGTGGGGCTCAGTTCAGCACGCATTGCTCTGATCCAGTAGGCAGGGCATGGATCGTTTGGGGCTGTGGTAGTATTCAAGGTAGCAATAAGGTCAGTGATGGATTTCACCGTGGGAGCGACAAAATTTTTTAGAGGCTGAGTAGTTGAGACGGGGTTGGGTATACAACTTGGTATGGATTTCGTGTTAATGGTTTTAGATTGAAGGTAGTCGGCAAAAGACTGAGGTTGAATTGATATTGTTTGGTTGGAGGATGGTGCCTTGGTTAAGGATTTAGCGATGTTAAAGAGGTCTCGTGGTTTGTTTAGTGATCGGAGAAGGGTTTCTGTATGGTGTTCCCTCATTTTTTCAGCTATATTCTCCCGGTGTTTCTTTAGGGCATTTTCGTAGTCCATCTGGTCAATTGGAGAACGTGATCTGCGCCATTTTCTCTCCTGTATTCTTAGATTCTGGAGGGATAGTCGTAGTTCAGTGGAGAACCATGGTTTTGGGCTTCTACTTTTTAGTGATGTGCTGGATGCTGGTGGTCTACTCGAGGAAGGTAGCTGTGAAGAGGAGTTCAGAGTGGTGTACCAATTGTTGATCAGCTCATCAAGGTCATTGGTTGGTAGACGAAGAGTTGGAAGAGTACAGCTGATGAAGCCATCCTTGTTGAGCGTTTTGAAACGGGTTGTTGATCCTGATGAGACCATATTTGTCTGTCTTGCTTGGTTACTGTTTTGCTGATATGGGACTTGGAAGGATAACAAATTATGATCAGACCATGGGACAGGGGTATGGGATAGGTTAAAGTTGGTGATTGCTGTAGACTGAGGCACAAAAATGAGGTCAAGGGTGTTACCCTTGAGGTGAGTAGGGGAGCTAACTAACTGTGAGTAGTTGAGGTCAGCCATGGCATCAAGGAATGTGGTAGAATGGCTATGGTGAAGTGAGGAGAGGTTAAAATCACCCATTAACCAGTTGGATTTGTGTGGGCTTTCTGGGTTGCATGCAAGCTCTATTATACTAGATAAATCTTCTGGTGGTGAGGAAGGGGCTCTGTATATGAGGTTTAGGATGATATGTTTGTTAGCTATAGTAACTAGGTCCATGTGTGTGGTACTTTTAGCGGAAAGTAGACTAAATTGAAGGTTAGTTCTTGAAAGAATGAGGACTCCACCTCCTCTTCGGTCTGTTCTGTGACATGTGTGTATTGAGTATTCTGGGGGAATGAGTTGGTTTATGAGGACATTGTCTGTGTCTGCTAGCCATGATTCTGTGACCAGGAGGATGTCTAGCTTCAGCTTTGTGATGAGATCTGTAATGGCTGGCCACTTTTTACGTACTGAGCGAGCGTTGATGAGTGCACAGTTTAAGTTAGTATGTGAGGGAACAGGATTGGGTTTGGAACTACTAATAGTGTTAAGGGAGATATATAGTAGGTGAGAGTGCCTAATATGGTGTGGATGAGGAGCTGAGTGATGGTAGGAGGAATGATATCTTCTTCCTAGTCCATGCAATATGGGGATATTGTGTGAGGTGGGAGGGAATGCTGCTGTATTTTGAGTGGTGTTAGTTAACAGATAGAGGCTAACTAATGCAAGTAGAGAGATAGCCATGGTTACAACAATGGGAGGATACAATGTAGAGTAATATGGGTCAGTAGAAACAGTAAATGCAGATTATCTGGTTAGGGTACAGAGCAGTGGTAATAGGCAAACAATTGTATAACAGCAAGGCCTATCTAGTAGGAACAATGTACACTGTTAACAAGATAAAGTAGCAAATCTTACTTCAAGGGATACAGTAGCAAATCTTACTTCAAGGGAGATCTGTTTGTTACAGAGTAACAAAGTGTGAAATTCTATCTAGTATATTCAGGTCTACTGTTACCTTACAGATGGAGTAGAAGTGGATTACCTAGGCTAGTTGTTAGGGTAAATCAGAGTCTCAGGTTATTATTCTGATACTTTCCTGACACGGGAGACTGCTTCTATTGCAGGTGAGAGTTCTGGCTTCGCTCGTGGAGTTGCTGACGTGCCACTGCCTAAGGGCCATGCCAAAGGGCCCTCTGGCGAGGCCCTCAGGCGCGGGCCCGCAAGGCGCGGGTGTGCTTGCCGGCGGCACCCTTTAAACAGGCCGCTGTGACCTCCCACAACCCCGATTGGGCTGGAGTGCAGGAGCGGGAAACCGATGCTCCCCCTGTGCTCTACCCCGACCGGGGAACTTTGAAGATGGCTGCTGGCTCTTTTTCGCTGCTCTCTCCTGCCGGCGGCACCCTTTAAACAGGCCGCTGGGACCTCCCACAACCCCGATTGGGCTGGAGTGCAGGAGCGGGAAACCGATGCTCCCCCTGTGCTCTACCCTGACCGGGGAGCTTTGAAGATGGCTGCTGGCTCTTTTTCGCTGACGCGAAATAATTAGCTTATTCAGGGTTCCTTCTTAGACTCACATTCAGGTAATCATGTGACTCTTCCATGAACTGAAACTAAATTCTTCTTACAACAGCAAAGCTTCTCAGCTCCAGGAAATGATTCCACTTCTTAAACTTTCATAAGCTTTTTCACCCTGGTAACAGGTAAGTTAATCTTCTATTATATTATTTTCATATAATTTTAAAGCATTCAATCAAGATTCTTTTCAATAGCACAAGTAGAGCAATCCATGGCTAGATCTTGTTCTGTTGAAGGCAGGGAAATATCTAACGGCATCTCTTCTTCACAGCTATTGGCATGCTGTGTTAGATTAAAAGGAGAGACTGCCTTTTTCTCTAAGAATTCCCTAAACTCTGCCAGAAGTAATTCAGCCTGCTTCTGTCCTTTGCTAAGCTGATGTCTTTCTTTTGCTTCAGGTAAACGTTTATTTAAGATATCTAGCTCGTGGTAATTGGCTATGCTGTTTTTGTCAGCACAACAGTTCTCCGTGTGAGTAAAACCCCTCCCCCACTTATCCTTAAAGTAAGTGTTGAGTTTTCCTTTAACAGTTCAACTCGCTCTGGAGAGTTTCTGAACAGACAATTAAAACTAGAAATGTCAGCTTTACCTTGGCTCAAGTCTTCCAAATAAGCCTCAGCACATTTCCTTCTATTGGCTTTCAGGCTGTAAGCTCCAGCTGGCTTATTAGTGTCTCTTATGCTGCTCAAGTGTATATCAGGCTGAACAAATCTGCCATAGTTCTGTCTGTCGTTGTTCTGGCTTTTAAAGCTATTCTTCCAGCTTTCTTGCTTCCTAGTATCACAGTTGCTAGCTCCTTCAACCCCAGTTCGTACCTTGTGTTGAGAGCGTCTCCAGGATAAATCTTTACCCCACTGGTTACTGCTCCAAGGTCCTGCTTGGTTCTCAGGTAGCTCAGGCTGTAGTTCTAGGTCTCTCAGTGCTTCTGAGTCCTTCCTTCCATAGAAGTCTCTCAGTGCCTCTGAGTCTCCTAGTAACTCCCTTCGTGACTCCAAACTGCTTCTCTGTGGATCCCAGCTATTCCTTGTCACATGCTTCTCCAACTGTTTCTGTTTCCCTTCTCGTCTCCTTTCCTGTTTCTGTTCCAGCTTCTGTTCCAGCTTCTGTTCCCGATCCTTCTGTGTTCTAACTGCCTGCGTATTTAACAAGCTCCTACTGTGTTGCACTGCCCGCCTCCTGCTTGGGCGTGCCCAATCAGTGACCTGACCTGTCTCCTCCCCTAAGGTGAGGTGTGGTTCCTGATCAGCTGCATGCTTTTTTCCTTCTGAAGTGAAAATCCTGCTTTTTAGTGCAGTACCACTTTTCTCCACCGGATCTCCCTCTATCTCCATTGCTTCTTGAGAGGCTTCTACGTCACAGATCCCCCCCCTTAAGATATCACAGGCTGGCCTAGGCTTGACGGCACATCACGTGATACCATCTATGGGTTCTGTGCTACTTTGCTTCTGTTTAGCCTGTTGTCCAGGAGTGGCTATTGTGGCTATTTGGGCTTATGCTACTCTATCATGCCATGGTTTTAAAACGTTGACATGGTAAACTTGGCGGCGACCCTTTCTATTTTCCACTAAATATGAAACAGGTCCTACCGGTTGCACTATCCTATAAGGGCCTTTCCAATGGCTCTCAAATTTTGGTTCTGGTCCAGCTACCATCACAATAACTTTCTCTCCTACCATCAATTGACGGTGTTTTGTGTTCCTATCATAATAGGATTTTTGCTTAATTTGACTACGCTTCAAATTGTTCTCGGCTACTTGTGACGTCCGGCGTAGCCGTTTCTTTAGATCCTTTAGGAACTCAGGCACCCCTACTTCCCTTGCATCTGGTTCTACCCATTGTTCTCTTAAAATGTCGAGAATGCCGCGGGGAGAACGCCCGTACAGTAGTTCATACGGTGCTGTTCCTAAAGAGGCTTGTTTTCTTTCTCTGCACGCATAGAGAACAAAGGGAAGCATTGTATCCCAATTGTCCATTTCACCCTCCAAACTTCAGTGTAGCATTCTCTTAAGGGTCTGGTTCTGTCTCTCGACTAAACCATTTGTTTCGGGATGATATGTTGCCGTCTTAATGTGGTGAATGCCGAATGCATCCCACACTTGCCCTAAGTACTTTGACATGAAGTTGCTCCCCCTATCGGTGAGAACTTCCCTGGGGAAACTTACTTCACAAAATAATTTGATAAGTTCATTTGCTACCACCTTTGCAGATATGGTGCGTAGCGGCATGGCCCATGGGAACCTCGTAGCGTGGTCTACCACCACTAAGATATCGGAATCCTCGGGGTGTTTTAATCAGAGGTCCCACAATGTCTACCCCTATCCTATGGATTGGCTCCTTAATCACAGGCGACAGTATCATGGGGACGTCCCTGGGATGAGCCGCTGAAACCCTTTGGCAGGTGGGGCAGGCCTCACAGAACTTGGCCGTCTCTTTAAAAATACCCGGCCAATAAAATCGGGTTAGGATTTGGTCGAGGGTCCCCTGAATGCCCTTGTGTCCCCCGACGGGATGGTCGTGTGCTAACCGTAAAACAATATTTTTAAAGGAGGTTGGCACCACCAACTGTTTCCTGCTGTCTCCCGTAAAGGGATCTTTACTCTCCCTATAGAGTATTCTGCAGTTAAGAGAAACCTAGGCAATGTATTCCTAGAACTCTGAGCCCACTTGAATGCCTGGGTGAGAGCGGGGTCTGCTTGCTGCTCGTTTGGGAATGTGGGAAACTTATTCATTAGCTCCTCTGGTACCCATGGCAGCCCTTGCCCGGCCTGTACTTCAGACTTATTCTTAGAGCGAGTCTGTTTCTCTTTATGTTTTTCAGTCTTTGCTTTTTTGACTTTACTTCCTGGGGTAGTTATCAATGCCTCATCTGAGGGGAGATCTCCTCCGGGATCCTCTGAGGTTTCTTCCTTACTTTCCAAGGCTGTGGACTGGGCTCTTGTGGAGACCATAGCTCCTTTCACTTGTAATTCTTATTCCATCTCTCTATAGAACTGCGGCCAATCCCTGCCTAGAATCACGGTATGGGGAAGACCGGGGACAATCGCTAATGGAATAGTTCTATGTGCGCCTAACCCTGTTATAGAGAGTCTATAAACAGGATAGGTGGAAGTTCCCCCGTGAATGCATCGTATTTTTACTGAGCTCACAGGCTGAATTACTTCTCCCTTTTGCATGGCCTCAATTCGCTGCCAAAACTCTTCAGAGAGCATACTCAACTCAGCTCCTGAATCTAGTAATGCCTGGGTTGTAATTCCCTGTACCTCGACAGAAAGCAGAAATCCCTCTCTATCCTTCTTAGAGCTGTCTGCTATCAAGGCAGTTTTAACAAAGCAATGCTTTTGAAGATGTCCCTCTTTCCCACATTTATAGCATCTTCGCTTGTTCACAGGATTTTTCCATAGTGGCATACACATTTTTACAGGCTCGTCCTGCACCCTCCATTTCCTTTCTGATCCGCTGGTGACTGTCTCCTTTGAAGTAGTGCTACCTCTCTGGGCAGTTAGCTCTGCCTCTGTATATCGTTCCGAGAGTGCAACAGCTTCCTGGGGAGTTTTACAGTTTTGCAGGATCAGGAAGGTGCGGATTCCATTGGGTAGAGCATTCATATACTGTTCTAACACCAAATCATCCAGAATAGACTTTATGGATCTCCCTTCTGGAGTTAACCATTTATCTATTAAACTGCGTATTCTATGACATAAAGATTTAGGGGTTTCACTAGGCCTTAGTTTCACATTCCTTAAGCGAGTGTGATAAACTAAAGGAGTGAACCCTAATCTTTCCCTTACTGCTCTTTTTAACTCTTCGTAGCTTCCTGCAAGCGCAGCTGGCATGGCACGGTAAGCGGCCAGCGCTTCCCCAGTAAGGGTTGCTGCTAATCGGATTGCCCAGTGTTCCTTAGGCCAGGCACTAAGGTGAGCAACCCTCTCGAAGCTTTCCAGAAAGTCATCTACATCATCTCTGTCAGTAAGCTGACCAAAATTGAACAGTGTTCCTGCCTGCAAACTAACAGGTTGTAAAGAGTCTGTAAGACCGGAACCTGATGTAGACACTGGTGTTACAGTTCACTTCTTCTGTTCTTTCAGCCATTCCTCCGTTAACACAAGAAGAGGCTTCTGTTGCACTTGGAAGCTCGCATTCGCTCTTCCTTGAGACTCCAAAGAAAGGTCTCTTTGACGCTCAAATTGCATCGCCATCCACTGGAACACATCCTTGGCTTCGACCGTCATCTTGGAATTCTGGAATACAGAAAATACAGACCCAAGTGCGATACCAAACAGTACACTTGTCTTTTCTGTGTTTACTTTCTATAATTTTCTCTCTTTTTTTTTTTTTCTACTAATCACCACTAGGTCAAACCCTTGCCCTGGTATCCTAATTACCCTGGGTGGATACCCTTTACCTGGCTTAGGTGGTTTTCAAGCGTATCACCAATGGGATCCTGTGGCCTCCTGCAGTTCCCTTCCTCGGCTGGCTCGGCTGCTCCTCAGCTGGGCTCCTTCAAGAAGTTGGCTTCCGCAGCTTGTGATGTGGCTACTTCTTGCGCCTCGCAGTATCCTGCCAACTACGCCACTTTGCCACCCAACCACTACCTGGGCCTCGAGGGTTTCCAGGTTGGAGTGGCCTTTGGTGCCCTTTAGGGGTGAAGTACTACTATTTGACCCTTGGGATTCTGGGTAATGTAGACCTGAGCCTCCTGAAGGATGGAGGTTGTAGTTGTAGCTCGAGCAGACAAAGGCAGGCAAAGAAAATTTCTTTTTAAGAGGTTTATTTCCAACGCTTTGCAGTTCAGTGCAATCAGACGCAAAAGAAGATTATGGCACATTCAACAAAAGATGGGAAAACCAAAATATACCGGGTTTGCAATGCTGGGCTAGGTTTCAATTAGCTTATTCAGGGTTCCTTCTTAGACTCACATTCAGGTAATCATGTGACTCTTCCATGAACTGAAACTAAATTCTTCTTACAACAGCAAAGCTTCTCAGCTCCAGGAAATGATTCCACTTATTAAACTTTCATAAGCTTTTTCACCCTGGTAACAGGTAAGTTAATATTCTATTATATTCTTTTCATATAATTTTAAAGCATTCAATCAAGATTCTTTTCAATAGCACAAGTAGAGCAATCCATGGCTAGATCTTGTTCTGTTGAAGGCAGGGAAATATCTAACGGCATCTCTTCTTCACAGCTATTGGCATGCTGTGTTAGATTAAAAGGAGAGACTGCCTTTTTCTCTAAGAATTCCCTAAACTCTGCCAGAAGTAATTCAGTCTGCTTCTGTCCTTTGCTAAACTGATGTCTTTCTTCTGCTTCAGGTAAACGTTTATTTAAGATATCTAGTTCGTGGTAATTGGCTATGCTGTTTTTGTCAGCACAACAGTTCTCCGTGTGAGTAAAACCCCTCCCCCACTTATCCTTAAAGTAAGTGTTGGGTTTTCCTTTAACAGTTCAACTCGCTCTGGAGAGTTTCTGAACAGACAATTAAAACTAGAAATGTCAGCTTTACCTTGGCTCAAGTCTTCCAAATAAGCCTCAGCACTTTTCCTTCTATTGGCTTTCAGGCTGTAAGTTCCACCTGGCTTATTAGTGTCTCTTATGCTGCTCAAGTGTATATCAGGCTGAACAAATCTGCCATAGTTCTGTCTGTCGTTGTTCTGGCTTTTAAAGCTATTCTTCCAGCTTTCTTGCTTCCTAGTATCACAGTTGCTAGCTCCTTCAACCCCAGTTCGTACCTTGTATTGAGAGCGTCTCCAGGATAAATCTTTACCCCACTGGTTACTGCTCCAAGGTCCTGCTTGGTTCTCAGGTAGCTCAGGCTGTAGTTCTAGGTCTCTCAGTGCTTCTGAGTCCTTCCTTCCATAGAAGTCTCTCAGTGCCTCTGAGTCTCCTAGTAACTCCCTTCGTGACTCCAAACTGCTTCTCTGTGGATCCCAGCTGTTCCTTGTCACATGCTTCTCCAACTGTTTCTTTTTCCCTTCTCGTCTCCTTTCCTGTTTCTGTTCCCGATTCTGTTCCAGCTTCTGTTCCCGATCCTTCTGTTCCCGATCCTTCTGTGTTCTAACTGCCTGCGTATTTAACAAGCTCCTACTGTGTTGCACTGCCCGCCTCCTGCTTGGGCGTGCCCAATCAGTGACCTGACCTGTCTCCTCCCCTAAGGTGAGGTGTGGTTCCTGATCAGCTGCATGTTTTTTTCCTTCTGAAGTGAAAATCCTGCTTTTTAGTGCAGTACCACTTTTCTCCACCGGATCTCCCTCTATCTCCATTGCTTCTTGAGAGGCTTCTACGTCACAATACACAAGCATACACATAGGCATACCACCTCCGCAACGCACGCACGCCCTACACCCCACCCCACCCACACGCACACACGCCCTGCACCCCACTCACACAAAGGCACCCACTGCCATAGGCATCGGAAAGAGGTGGGCCACACAGGCTCTGGCCCCAAAGAAAACTCATTGCCACAATCGTGGCAAAGATTCCTCCTGTCTGCCCACGGGAGATCGGATCCCCATGGGCAGAACAGGCAGAGTCTTTGCCATGATTGCGACCTGCAGGCTGCCTAGGGGGCAGAAGAAGAAGAGAACTCTGCTATCATGGCAAAGACCCCACTGTCTGCCTGCTGCAGATTGGATCCCCGTGGGCAGAACAGGAAGAGTCTTTGCTATGATGGTAGCTGGTGTTCCGCCACCCCTGCCTCTTGCCATATCCGACATGCAAATCAGCACACCACCATTGCACCACACAGACACTTGCTATCTGAAGATGCTGCGCAGTGTAGGAATTCTGGTACTGGGCTTACGAGATTTCAGAACATAAGACCAGCATGATAGACTATGGAGTGGGGGGGGGGGGGGTGCAAGGAGGTCACAAGGAGAGCATCACCTTGGTGTGGCAGGAAGTGATCCTGAAGCTAGGACCTGTCCCCCTGGAGATCATGAGGGAGGACGGCCTTTTATAGCTGGCGATTCAATCATCAGGCATGTAGATAGCTGGGTGGCTGGTGGACATGACGATCGCCTGGTAACATGCCTGCCTGGTGCGAAGGTAGTGGATCTCACGTGCCATGTAGACAAGGTTTTAGATAGTGCTGGGGAGGAGTGTGCTGTCTTGGTTTATGTTGGTACTAGTGACATAGGAAAGTGTGGGAGGAAGGTTCTGGAGGCCAAATTTAGGCTTTTAGGTAGGAAGTTGAAATCCAGAACTTCCAGAGTAGCATTTTCAGAAATGCTTCCTTTCCTTGTCGTTCCTCCAGTTCAGTCCTTCACCACTGGGTAGTGTACCTCCTCCTGCAGCATGGAGACTGGGCATATCAGAATCGTGACATCACTGGATGTACCCTGGTGGTCCCATCAGCCCCAGTGTGTCCAGTCTCCATGCAGCAGGAGGACGTAGTGAGCCTAGGTGCTGGGCTCACTAGAGGAATGGATAAGGAGCAGTCTTCAGTGTAGTTAGCCTTAGGGATTTTATTTCAGTTGACAATTTAATTCTGTTTATTTTGAGTTAAAAAAATAATAATAATTTATATGTGGGTTTGAGGGAATTGAACCTGTGTACAGTTGGCTTCCTCTTCTCCCTCGGGAATGGCCTGGGTGACTCAGCTGCTCTCTCCTCCTCGTTTGAACAGAGGGGAGTTGTGTGGCGGCAGCTTCAACGAGCCAGTTGGCTCTATCGCTGTCTGGGGTCTTGTGTCGGGAGCCGGGAAGCCCTCTCCACCGCTGCGGATCACTTTTAGCTGTGATTGGCGCGGTGGATAGCAGGGCGCAGGATCGGCAGTGTCAGTGAATTTAAAGGCGCCAGCAGTGGGCTTGTTCTAGCAGAGCGGAGGAGCATCCCTCCAAAGGTCAGTCAAGCGGGGAGGCTTCGGGGCCCGACTCCGTGTGCAGCTCAGACAACCAGACCCTGTCAGTTTGCACAGGCTGGGGTTCCTGTGCTTTTTTTTTTAGGCCGCGGGTGAGCGGTGTTGGGACCTACTTTCTACTAACGATTACAGAATCTGAAATTGAAGGGAGTTAGCTTCAGTCAAGTTATACTTAGTTTAAATCCATTTAATTTAATTTAATTTCCTTTAATGTGAGGCTGTTAGGGGGTCCTGAGTTTGGAAGAATCTTGCATTTAATTTTTGGTTGCTCATGCCGTCAAGACCGCAGTGTTTGGTCTGTGGCACCCGCAGGGGCGCAGTCTTGGACGACGGTGTCTGCAAGGGCTGTGCACGCACTTCTACCACTATGGAGCAGGAGATTCTTGAAAAAGTTTCTGAAGAATCTCAATTTCCAGTTGCAAGAAGTGATGGTGAGTCTCCTTTTGGAAGGTCTGTCCGTATCCCCTCTGGAAAATCAAGCAGCACCAGCTAGTTCGGGGACACCTTTAGGAGGAGGGGTGGCCCTTGGAAGTTATTCTCCGGATTTTGTGCTCATAATGCATCAAGCGTATTGTTTGAGACAGCAGGGGACGATCACAGAGCCGGTGAGGCTGGAGGTGCCAGGACAGCAATCTGGATCCGAGAATCTGGGAGGCGGCCTGGTGAGGCCCCTTAAGAGGGCACGATCTCTCGAAGATCAGCTCATGGAGTCAGATTGGCAGGAGGTGGAAGATGTAGAGGTGGAACCCAAATCAGCAATGGATGAACTCGAGGAAGGCGAGATTCCAGAACCGGAGGATCAGGCGAGAATCATAAGAGTTTTTCGTAGGGACAAGCTTACTGCGTTCATTACTGAGTCCCTTCAGGCACTTAACCTAGCTTCGGTACAGCCAGCAGAGGAGGAGGGTTTGGAAGACCCTCTCATCCAGGCAGTGAGGCAAACTCAGGCAGTGTTTCCAGTTCACCGGGTGGTTGACCAGATGATCCAGGATGAATGGGATGTACCGAAAGTGGGATTTCGAGGGGTTAGAACTATGAACAGACTCTATCCCCTAGCGGAGAAGGAGAGGTTCCGTTCTCCACGTATAGATGCAGCGGTGTCCGTGGTCACGAAGAAGATGACTTTTCTGGTGGAAGGCAGTGCGGCCTTGAAGGATGTGCAAGACCGGAAGGTAGACGGCTTGTTGAAACAAGCCTTTGAGGTTAATGCTCTTTCATTGCAAGCGTCTATTTGCGGAGCTTGGGTGGCGAGAGCTTGTCTTAGGTGGTCGCAGAGCCTATGGCAACCCTCTCAGCAGAAGCAAGAGCGAATAATAGATGTTATGCGACTTGAATCGGGTGCGGCATATTTAGAAGATGTCCACTATGATTTGATTAGGTCATTGGCAGATAGTATGGCTTCCTTGATAGCCGCGCACCAGTACCTGTGGTTACGGAATTGGGCGGCGGATGTTTCTTCTAAGAAGTGGCTTAGTAAGCGTCCCTTTAAAGGTAAATTGTTTGAGGATCTGGACAAGCTGGTTAAAGACTTGGGAGAGTCCAAGGGCAGAAGACTACCAGAGGATAAGCCTAAGCAGGGGAGGCCTCTGGCGGCTCTGTGAGGTCAGTTTTGCGATTTCCGATGATTTCGTTCCTCTCGGCTGGGAGGTTTCCAGCGAGGGCGGTTTGCTTCCCGAGCGCAAGGGTTTCGGGGTTTTCGAGGAGCGGGGAGAGAGTTTGCAGCTACCTCCTCTGCAGCTTCCCGAAAACCGCAATGAAGTGAGGTGGGCCCAGGTAGGAATTCAGCCGATTGGAGGGCGGCTTTGGGAGTTTCTTCCTGCCTGGGTCCAGATAATGTCTGACCAGTGGGTGTTGGATGTAATATGTGAAGGTTATGCTGCTGAATTTGCTCGTCCGATACTAGATTTTTTCGTTCTGTCCCACTGCAAAGGGCAGCGGCGAATGTCCGCGGTCCGACAAACTCTGGATTGTCTCTTGCAGTTAGGAGCAGTTGTGCCGGTACCACAAGAGCTGTACGGCGTTGGTCGTTACTCCATTTATTTTGTAGTTCCAAAGAAGGATGGGTCCCTCCGCCCTATCTTAGATCTCAAGGGAGTGAATCGGTGTCTGCGAGTGCCGCATTTTCGAATGGAGAAGTTGCGATAGGTTATAGTGGCGGTTCAGCAGGGAGAAATTTTGACGTCTCTCGATCTTACCGAGGCGTACTTGCACATTCCGATCTGACCGGCTCATCAGAAGTTCCAAAGGTTCGCACTCCCGTGGGGCCATTTTCAGTTTCAGGCATTGCCCTTCGGTATAGCAATGGCTCTGCAAACTTTCACCAAGGTTAAGGTAGTGGTAGCAGCGGTGCTGCGGAAAGAGGGAGTCTTAGTTCACCCTTATCTAGACGATTGGCTGATTTGAGCAAAATCCAGAGCCGAGAGCATTCAGGTTACGAACAAAGGGTCAAGTTCCTTCAGAGTCTCGGCTGGGTGGTCAATGCATCCAAAAGCTGGTTAGTGCCGTCTCAGGTTCTGGAGTACTTGGGAGTACGTTTCGACACCCGGTTGGGAGCAGTGTTTCTGCCGGAGCGGCAAGCTCAGATCCTTCGGCATCTGGTGCAGAAGTTTCTGTCGACTCCGGCCCTGTCGGCTTGGAGCTATCTGCATGTGTTAGGCACAATGTTGGCAACCCTGGAGGCGTCCCTTGCAGAGGTCGTTACTTTGGCGCTGGTCTCACCAGAGCGATTCGCTAAACAGTCGGCTCCCCTGCCCCTTAAGGGTCAGGCAGTCCCTTCAGTGGTGGCTCTCACCAGGAACGTTGGCGGCAGGCATGCCACTGGAACAACCGCAGTGGCTCCCATTGTTGACAAATGCAAGTCTCACAGGTTGGGGATCTCTTCGCACAAGGAGCGTGGAGCGAGCAGGAGGTCCAGTGATCGATCAACCGTCTGGAACTGAGGGCGGTAGGTCTTGCGCTTCAAGCGTTCGAGGCAGCGATGAGCGGTCGAGCAGTGCGAGTGCTGTCCGACAATTCCACGACAGTAGCTTACCTCAATCGGCAGGGAGGCACAGGAAGTGCCGCCATGGAGGAGGAAGCGGAGACTCTGCTTGGGTGGAGTCACGACTGCAGACGATCTTGGCAGCGCATATAGTAGGAATAGAGAATGTGATGGCGGATTTTCTCAGCAGCGTCCAGGTCGATGCCGGAGAATGGGAGCTTCATCCAGACGTTTTTGCGCAGATAGTCATCAGGTGGGGGCCGCCAATTATGGATCTCATGGTGACCTTTCTGTCGGCCAAGGTGAGTTGCTTTTACAGCAGAAGAAGAGAGCAAATGTCGGAGGGCATCGATGCACTGATGCAATGGTGGCCGACGTCCAGCCTTCTCTATGTGTTTCCCCCTTGGGCACTCATAGACAGAGTAATTCAGCGCATCGGGGGAGAGTATTGTTGGTAGCGCCAGACTGACCGAAGCGTCTGTGGTATGCCGATCTGGGATGGCTTCTCGACAGGGATCCCTGGCAGCTTCCCGCAACGGCGGATATTTTGATTCAGGGTCCTCTTCGAATGCCTCAGGTGGATCGATTCTTGCTTATGGCTTGGCCATTGAAGGAGTGAGGTTAAGAAAGAAGGGTTATTCTGGAGCGGTAATTGCAACCTTGCTCAGAGCCAGGAAGAGATCCATATCTCTGACGTACGTGCGAATTTGGCGTATATTTGAGGACTGGTGTTCTCAGCGGCAGATCCGTGCTTCCACAGTTTCCGTCCCTATGGTACTGAGTTCCTTGCAGGACAGCTTCGATAAACGCCTGGCGGCCAGCTCCTTAAGAGTCCACCTTTCTTGTTATCGAGGTAAGATCCAGGGGTCGGCCTTGGGCTCTCACGCCGATGTAATAAGATTTTTAAAGGCGGTGTCTTGGTTGCGTCCTACTCACAGAATGGTGGTTCCCCTGTGGGACCTCAGCTTAGTCCTTGGGACATTGACTAGGGAACGCTTAGAGCCCTTGCAGCAGGCTTCAGTTAAAGATTTAACTTTGAAAACAGTGTTTTTGGTGGCTATCTGTTCGGCTCGTCGAATTTCGGAGTTGCAGGCCTTATTTTGTCGAGAGCCGTTCTTGTCCTTTTCTAGAGAAAAGGTGGTACTATGGCTGGTGCCATCCTTTTTGCCCAAAGTAGTTTCTCTTTTTCATATGAATCAATCAATTTCATTGCCAGTCTTAAGTTCTTTAGAGGAGAACGCTTCCGACCATAGTCTGAGTCGTTTGGACATTAAAAGGACACTGTCAATACTTAAAAGCTTTGAAAACATTCCGGAAGTCGGATCAGCTGTTTGTCCTCTTTGGAGGCCTGCGAAAAGGGGAAGCAGCGGCCAAAGCTTCAATAGCCAGATGGGTCCGAGAAGCTATAGCGTCAGCTTATATGTTGCAGGGGCGTCAGGTGCCGGTGGGGTCACGGGCTCACTCTACTAGAGCGCAAGCGACTTCGTGGGTGGAACATACTTTTGGTTCCACCAGTGGAAATTTGCAGAGCGGCCACTTGGTCGTCTCTCCATACTTTCAGTAAGCACTATCGTCTGGATGTCCAGGCAGCTAATGATGCCTGTTTCGGGTCGGCGGTTTTGCGATCCGGGTAGATAGGTCCCTCCCAATAGTTACTGCTCTGCTACATCCCAGTGGTGAAGGACTGAACTGGAGGACGATAAGGAAAGAGAAATTAGACTTACCTGCTAATTGATGTTCCTTGAGGAACTCCGGTTCAATCCTGATTCCCACCCAAGAAGGGATAGGTGAGTAAGCAGAATTATTCGGGGGGGGAAGCTTGGTCTCGATATCTGGAGAAAAGTGTTAAAAAAAAAATTCGGGATCACGGTATTTTTCCTCTCCATACAGTCATTAACATGGAAGATCCCTGGAGGGAAGAGAAAATCAATGATAACAGTTCTCCCTTTTGTTTTGGGGGATGCTAAGATACGTTCCTTATCGTTCCTCCAGTTTAGTCCTCAACCTCTGGGTAGTGAACCTCCTCCTGCAGCTTGGAGATTGGGCATGTTAAAAACGCATGACATCACTGGATATAGCCTGCTGGTCTCTCCCATCAGCCCCCAGTGTGTCCAGTCTCCATGCAGCAGGAGGATGTAGTGAGCCTAGCTTCTGGGCTCACTTGGGGGAACAGATAAGGAGCATTTAGTGTGACAAATTCTATTCTGATTTTAGTTTTGATTTTTACCTTTAATTTTACTTTTAATTCAGTTACCTTTGGTTAATTGACAATCAGGGATTAGTTCCCTTTAGTTGTTAGGAGCAAATTTCCTTATATTTACAGTCATTTTAAATTTGAGCCTGGCTCTTTAAATTAGTAGCAGCTCTCGCCTTCCCTCCTTGTCAGTTCTTTTCACTTGCTGCAGGCATTCACCGGTGCGGATCTCTCTCCCTTGATGGTACGGGAGAGAGCTCCGGGACCCGTACAGCCACACTGAAGCTGTGTGAGACGGAGCCTCTCCGTTGCTGCGGGATTTTACTTTTACTCTATGGAACCGGCTGAGCGGTCTTCGCCGCGGCTGCCGGATGCAGCAGCACGGTTTGAGGATCGGATGAATTCAAGGCGGTAGGAGCAGGCTGCATGGCTTTCGGCCCTGCAGGAAAGGCCTTCGGGCTCTGTCGGTCTGCTGAGGCCTCCTTTTTGCAGTGGCTGTTGTTCTTGGCGCCAAAATTCATTGGCAAAGGGGCAGCCATTTTCTCTCTAGGTATTTGGACCACATGGCGAGCTGCCTGTGTGAGGAATACGACAGGCAGAATAGCTAGACTTTTGGGCCTAGGGTTACTTTCTTTTGTTTGTAGTTTTTTTGAGGCTCGGGGGGGTTCCTCAGCCTTAAGGGGGCTGTTGTCAGTCCTCTTTATTTTTAAGTTTATTCTTAGTTTTATAGGACAGCAGTTTTGGCATTGATCTCTGATGCCACATGTTCTCTCCCTCCTAATCATGTCTCTGAGGAGCATCTGTTAAGTCCCGGGATATTAGGCAAATTGCCAGCTTTTAGGTTCTTCAAGAGCAGAGCCCTAACTTTTAGTTGGAAGGAGGGACAGGCTGGAAGTGTGCTTTTGTGTATTCTATAGGGAAAGTTGCCCAAACGCTTGTGGTTTCACAGGGACAGGTTTAGGAAACCTTAGGATATAAAAAAAAATATAATAATAATAACAGTTAAACTGTCAATCAAGAAGTGCCTGTGCTACGGTCTATGGCCACCAGAGGGCAGCTGGTACACTCAATAGTGCCTTTCTGTGACCGTGTGTATGCAGCCATCATCAGATTGATCTCTGCAAGTCAGGGAAGAAATAACCACAGGGCCACCTCATGGGCTCTCAGGGGTTAGTGACTAAACAAGCAACTGTAATGTTCTGCAAATCAAGATTATATGACCAAGATTTAAAGTTCTTAAATTCTGTATCGTTTGTCGGGCTCTGGTGCCCTAAAGGCCACTGGATGGCAGCGCTGCTCATGAATCACATATAGTATTCAGTGCCCCCATCCCTGGGGGGGTTTGTAAAGTACAAAATCGTATTCCTCATCAGGTTCACACAGGCAGCAACCTCTAAGACCTGCACTTGCAAGGTTGCCAGTGTATCCCACTGCTATTTCTCTGACTGCAGGAAGGCCGGGAGGCTGAGGGTGAAGAGAAGGACGTCTAGGTAGCACAGTCTGGGGCTTAGCGCTCTAGGGCACTGGAAGGTTTCATAGCGGAAGTCAATACTCTGTGTATGCTCCATGCATTCAGCCTGTGTTCAAGCATGCTCACTGCACTGTGTTTGGGTGACAGGTGCTGGGTCACCCGTATATGTAGTAGATGTGCATTTTGTATGTGCTCACAATTGCTTAGGCATGATTTTTGGTGCACTCTTTGCAGAGTGCGACTGCATTTCTTTGCTCAGACTGTATTATCAGGCTAAGGTAATTTCTCCAGTAATGGGGGGGAGGTCGATTGTAATAAAGTGCGTGAGGTCCTCATGGTGTTACATGGGGTTGGAGTTGAAGTCGTGGAATCTGCTGTGGAGTGAGCCGTCCGGAGGAGCTACATTGTCACAGTCACCAGTTTCCCTTTCTCTTTGGGCTTTGTTCCCAGATCCTAGCCCCTCTTTCTCTCTGATGTCCAGGATGCAAGGTCCCTGGCCCACTGGACAATCTATTCTCAGCCTTTTCTCAATGCTGGCAGAAGGACTGGGAGAGCGAGAAAGGAAGACCAGGAACTAGCACCAGTTCTGATATCTCTACACTGCCAGTGTTTGCTATGGTCACATATTCCCAGTCAGTTATTTATTTGAGTATACTGATTGCCTACAGGTCAGTGTGGCATACAGTCGATTTACAGTATTTCTATTTCCCTTGTCCCTTAAGGGCTCACAATTTATGATTTGGTACCTGAGGCAGAGGGTTAAGTTGCTTAACGAAGGCCAGAAGGACCACCTGTGGGACCAGAAACCCCAGTTTTTATGGCCCAAGGTTGGTGGTCTTGATTGGAATTCAAACCCTTGGTCCTCTGGCAACTTGCCTCAACCACTAGGCCGCACTGCTCCGTGTGAGCTAGCCACAGGGCCATAGGCCAGGCGCAGCCTGTTACTTCCAAGGCAGAGACCTTGGGGAGGTTCCGTTCATAAGGATACGAGAAATGCCATACTGGGTCAGACCAAACTCTTTCAGGTCCAGTATCCTGTTTCCTAGGGTAGCCAATCCAGGTCTTAAGGACCTGGCTGGTTTCCAAAAAGACGAATAGGCTACTTAATGCTTGTATCGGGGCAAGCGGTAGATTCATGTATGCTCATATTTTAAGTATTCCGTTGCATGTACAACAGATGTGACGCTCTGTTGGGTTGTGTGCCTTGTAGAACATCTTGAATTGGTGAAAGCTGGTATAAAAAAAAATTATAATTTTCCAGCTTCTCTCTAATAAAAGATTATGGACCTTTCCTCCGGGAGCTTGGCCAAAAACTTTGTTAAACTCCGCTACGTTCGGAGATCGTTTTGCGCAAGGCTCTTGGAGTACACAGGAGACCCAGTGGTCAATCAACCGACTGGAAATCCGAGCGATACGCCGGGCGTTGCAGGCATTTGAAGCTGCGGTGACAGGTTGAGTGGTGCGAGTACTGTCCAACAACTCCACGGCGGTGGCCTACATTAATCGGCAGGGCAGAACCAAAAGTGTGGCCGAGTCCGCGGCAGAGGGTCTGTGTGTGTGTGGATAGAGCTTTGGCTGTTCGGCGTTTTCGGTGGAGCATGTTGCGGGTAAGGACATTGTGACGGCGAATTTCGTCAGCTGAGTCTGAGTAGATGCTGGAGAATGGGAGTGGCATCTGGAAGTGTTCGCACAGATTGGCCGCATATGGAGACAGCCAGTAATGGACCTCATGGCGGCGTTTCACTCAGTGTCAACAAGTCGCTTCTTCAGCAGACGATGCGAAAGGAGGTCGGAAGGCATCGGCGCACTGTTTCAACGGTGGCCGTCGTCCGGTCTTCTCTGTCTTTCCACTGGGGGCACTGATAGGTCGAGTGGTTCTGAGTATCGAAGCACTTTGGGGAAACGTGTGGCTGGGGGCCTCGAGATGGCCGAGACGCCCGTGGTATGCCTGCCTCATACGGTTGCTCGACGGGAATCCATGGAGGTTTCCGACATTGGAGATTCTGTTGCTATGGAGTTCCCTTCGAATGCCTCAGGTGCATTGGTTTTTGCTTACGGGGTGGCCATTGATAGGGCAAGCTTAAGGACATAGAGTTGCTCGGCAGCAGTCTTTGCCACCTTGCCGCAAAAAAAAAAAAGTCTACGTCACCTTGCATATGTGCATATATGGTGTATCTTTGAGGACGGGTGCTTGCGGAGGCACGCTCGCGCAACAACAGTGTCAGTTCCCTTGGTATTAAGTTTTCTGCAGGACGGGTTTGGTAAAGGCAGGTCTTGGAGAGTTCAGTTAGCAGCTCTTTCTTGCTATAGGGGCAAAGGACACGGAGTGGCTCTCATGCACGGGTCGATGTGGTACGCTTTCTCAGACGGTTACCAGACTGTAGCCCTCTCGTAGTCTATTAATTCCACCGGGGACGTTCAAGTTGGTTTTAGGAGTGTTAGCTAGCGCGCCATTGGGGTCCTTGCAACAGGCGTAGGTTAAGGGTTTTGCCGTGAAGACGGTACGTTTGATGGTCATCTGTTCGGCGAGGCGATTTTCGGAGCTGCAGGCGTTGACCTGTCAGGAATCGTTTTTTGTTTGTCTCCAGACAGAAGGTGGCCTGGCGGCTGGTTCCTACGTTCGTGATTTCTACGTTCACCTAACTAAAATGGTCTCTCTTCCAGCGCTAGGTGCGGCGAAGGGGAGCGTATTGAACCATAGCTTGCGCTGGTTGGACGTCAAGAGAGCGCTGCGGCAGTGTTTAAAAGTTTCAGAAACTTTCGCAAGGTGGATCGTCTCTCTTCAGGGTGTTTGGAGGGCCCCGCAAAGGGAAGCGGCGGCGAAGTAGTCCATTTCTGGATGGATTGGAGCGGCGAGTGCGTCGGCTTATTTTCTACGGGACCGTACAGTCCCAGGGAGCTTACGAGCTCACTTTACCAGAGTGCAAGCGTCTTCTTGGACGGAGCACAGTTTGGTTCCGCCAGTGGACATCTGTAGGGAGGCCTCTTGGTTGTCTCTCCATACTTTCAGTAAGCACTAGCGCCTAGATGTTCTTTCGGCTAAGGGTGCCGTTTTCAGGGAGGCGGTGTTGAGATCCATCTGGAATGGTCCCTCCCAATGATTACTGCTCTGATACATCCCAGAGGCTGAGGACTAAACTGGAGGAACGATAAGGAAATAGGAATTACACTTACCTGGTAATTGTGGTTCCTTGAGTGACTCCAGTTTAGTCCTCATTCCCGCCCGGGGATGGGGTTTTAGCAGTGGTTTTTCTTTTGGGGGAAGTGCAATGTTAAAAGTGGATATAGGCCTTCACTGGTGTTCAGTCGTTTTGATGCTTCCGTTTGTTTTGTGCTATATTGTTATATTATTATATTATGATATTGTTATATATATTGCTATACTGCTCTGGATAGTTTGGGGCTAGGCATTCTACGGAAAGGAGAGCATGCAGGAAACAGTCCCTTTCCTTCTGGAAGGGGAGTGGTATGTAGTTAGGTTACAGTGGTGTGCAAAAGTCTGGAATCACTTGTAAATTTGACGTTTTTTCAACTTTGTGACCTTATATCTTAATTTCTTTTTCCTCCCAGTGGCCGTTTCTGTGTATCTCATGATAAGTGATAGATCTGGCTATTAGGGCCAACTTTTAGTATTGATTTAGCCCTTATTTTCTGAGTTTGTTCTCCATAGTTGTCCTGTTGATAGATTTTCTGTGAAAATCGCATAATGTACATCGTTGGCCAACAATATATTATTGTAAGTATGCTTTAAAATATTATGGATGCACGCCAGGTTTCCTTCAAATTAATGTATGTGGCCTTGAAAAATGCCGTTTTTATGTGTCAATGATGGCTCAGTATTTGATGGGCCACCCTTTTTTCTTGATCATGCACCTTTTCGGCATTGAATGAACCAGTCTGACAAGGTGATCGTTGGTGACAACACGGCTCCAAGCTGCAATGAGTGACTCAATCAGCTCACACTTTTATGTCGTATGCTTGATGTCCTGGCTTTCCTCAAATTTCTTGCCCATCAACCTTTCTAAGACCTCAGCCATTTGGTTAACCGCCGGTAGTCCTGCCCCCCTCTCATCCCCATGCTTTCTTCTTCCCCTATTCCCCTCATGACATCCTTGCGTTACCTCGGTGTGATCCTTGACTCATCCTTGTCTTTCAAAGCTCACATCTCCTCCGTTGTCCAACGTTGTTTCTCCACCCTAAGACAGCTTTGTTCCGTCCGTCCCTTTCTTTCTTTCTCATCCATGACCACCTTTCTCCTTTCTGTTGTTGTCACCCGCCTTGACTATTGTAATGTTTCCCTGGCTGGTCTTCCCCAATCCCAATTGCAACGCCTACAGAGAGTCCACCACACCGCAGCCCGTATCCTTACCTGCTCTTCCCGTTTTGACCACATTACCCCCCTTCTTATACGTCTACATTGGCTTCCTATCCCGTTTCGTGTACAATATAAGTTTCTCACGTTCGTCCACAAATCCATTTATTCCGGCTCTCCCCTCTACCTCGCCGATTTGATCCACCTTCACACTCCCCACTGCTCCCTCCGCGCCATCCATGCAAATCGCCTGATCCTGCCTTCCCCCTCTCAAGCCCACCTCGAATCCACACGCTCCTCTGCCTTCCACTTCCTCGGTCCCCGTCTCTGGAATTCGCTCCCCCCGGACCTCCGCCTGGAATCCTCCTTCAAAACCTTCAAAGCCCTCTTAAAGACTCACCTTTTCTGCTCAGCTTTTGATCTTCCCCTGCCCCCCTCCCGTCTCTCCCCACTCCCCCGGAAATCCCCTTCTATCTGATTGTCTTCTGTTTCTTTTTCCTGTTCTCGCATCCTCTCCTGCCTGTCCTATAACAAATTTGGCGTTCCTTTCTTTTTCTAAGCAGCTTTTATGCAAATTGTGAACCGCTCAGATGCTATTGCAATGAGCGGTATATTAAGTTCCTAAATAAAGATAAAGATAAAGATGCCTCTTGGATATTTCCAAGGCCACCTTGTGCCACAGGTTCTCGATTGGATTCAGATCTGGAGACTGGGCAGGCCAGTTCATTGACGATGTTGTTCCGCTGCTTCCAGCTGATCACCTGTCTGGAGCGATGGCAGGGTGAATTGTCATCTTGGAACAGGAACTGGCCAGGAAACAGCTGGGGTGCTGATGGCACCATGCACTTTTGCAGTATGGCCATTCCATTGACGATGTGAAGACGTCCAATGCCACTGGCAGTCATGCACCCCCAGACCATGACCTTCAAAGGATGCTTCACAGTGAGGTTGAGACACTCGGGCTTGAATTCCTTTCCAGGAAATCTCCTCACATAGTTGTGGGCTGGGTTACCAAACAGGCAGAAGGTGCTTTCATCGCTGAATAGCACCTTTTCCCACATTTCAGTCGACCAGGTTGAGTGCTTTCTCGCCCACACGATCCAGTTGCGCCTTTGTATGTCAGTCATCAGTGCCTTTTTCCGTGCTTTGCAGCCCCGGAGACCAAACTGCAGGCACCGGCAGTGAACTGTTGATGAGCTGACACTGACCTCAGTCTTGTCTGACCACTCTCGAAGTAGTTGAGGAGAGGTCAACTTGCAATTAATTAGTGAAATGCGTTGTAGTGCGTGGTCCTGGCGTGATGCCGATGCACATGGACGACCTGAACGAGGCTTGTCCACCACTGAGTCCATTTCTTTCTTCTGTAAAATCTTAACAACAGCGCTCTGACTGCAGCCAACTTTCCTGGCTATCTGACGGCTTGAAAATCCTTCCTCACTCATAAAGGACACACGAACATGCTCCTCCAATGTCAGGGTCCGAGTCATCTTCATGGTCGATCCAGAAAGCGTATGAAATTCAAAAATTCCACGCGTTTTTATAGCTGCACTGTTGGCTAGATATCTGCATTGTGATTGGTTAGTGAAATCAGCCTCCTGATTGGTCAGAAATAACGTGTGCATATTGGATAATCTCAATCCAGTTTTGACGCAGGATCCACAAAAATCGCAGTAGCTATCTCCCAGTGTCTGTAAAGTATTTAAATTGGAAGCAAGGAATGCAAAAAAGTCAACTCTGATAGCCAAATGTATCCCTTTTAGCATGGTAGAAAGATGAATATGCTGGGCTAAAACAAAATTTAAAAAAAACAAACCGTTAGAAAGTACGAAAAACGCAAAACTCACAAGTGATTCCAGACTTTTGCACACCACTGTATATGTTCTGCGTGCCCTTGAATATAATGTTAAGTTAAAAAAAAAGTTACTGATTTTTTGCTTTTGAGTCTGCTTTTTCAATAGTTCACTGTGGGCTGATGGGAGAGACCAGCAGGCTTATCCAGTGATGTCATGAGTTTTTGACATGCCCAGTCTCCAAGCTGCAGGAGGAGGTTCACTACCCAGAGGTTGAGGACTAAACTGGAGTCACTCAAGGAACCACAATTACTAGATAAGTGTAATTCCTATTTAAGTTAGTTGGTGTAATTTGAACTTTAGTGTTATAGCTACTTATTTGTTGCTCCTTTGAGTCTGCTTTGTCAGTAGTTCATTGAGGCTGGTGGGAGAGACCACCAGGGTACGTCTAGTGATGTCACGATTCTGACATGCCCAGTCTCCATGCTGCAGGAGGAGGTACACTACCCAGTGGTGAAGGACTCAACTGGAGTTCCTCAAGGAACATCAATTAGTAGGTAAATCTAATTTCTCTGTTTCATGCGCAGGACCCAAAAGGCAGATAGAACCAGAGTCTCAGTGCATGGATGAGAAAATGGTGCAAAGAAGAGGGTTTTGAATTTATTGGGAACTGGGCAACATTTTGGGGAAGGCAGGGGCTTTTCTGAAGGGATGGATTCAGGGGCAGTTCCATAATAAGGTGGAGAGAGGCAGCTGCCTCAGATGGCAAAGTTTTGGAGGTGGCAAAAAATGCCCCCAAAATAGCCAAGTGGCCGCCTCCTTACTCTGCGTTCTATTCTACAAAAAACAAAAACTTGAATGGACTAGCTGCTGTTGCTGCCGCCTCCGCTTCTCCCGGCAGTGGCAGAATCATCCCTGCCTCCCGCTAGGGTTGCCAACCGACTAGTATTCAGCTGGCCTGGCCGGATTTTATATGGCCAGGCCGGCTGCTGGCAGCGAGCTAAAACCGGTCATTGAAAAGCTGTGTCCCCCCCCCCTCTGCTGGCTGCAGGACCGGGAGCGGACAGAGCAGAAACTGACTTTTCATTTTCCACCGCAGCCTCACCCTCCTTCCCTTCGATCCATCTGCGGCTCCTGCATCTTAAAGAGCCGCGGCTGCGATAGCACTAATAATTAAAATAAAAAGCAAAACCGGTGTAGAGCCTTCTGTCCTCTGCTATGTAACCCCTGCTGCTGTGTCCCACTCCCAAAAGGAAGTTACGTTAGAGGGAGCAGGATAGCAGCAGCAGGTGTTGCATAAGTAGAGGCCAGAAAGCTCTGCACCAGTTTTGCTTTTATTTTCAATTACTGCTATCATAGCTGTGGCTCTGTAAGACACAGGAGCCGTGGCTGCCAGGAGAAGTTGGGGGCAGGAAGGGAGCTGACATGGGGGGGGGGGGGGGAAGGAGCGGCTGGAAGGGAGCTGATATCTGAGGATGGTACTGGAAGGGGGCCTGGAAGGGTGATGACACCTAGGGATGGGACTGGTAGGTGGCTGTGTAATGGGGAGGAGGCTGGAAAGGAGGGGGCACTGGGGCTGGAAGGGAGCTGACACATGGGGTTGGCACTGGAAAGGGGATGGACAGAGGGTAGGGTGACTGGAAGGGAGTTGACACAAGGGGGTGGTACTGGGAGTGAGCTGATATCTGGGATAGTATTTGGAACAAAAGGGAGTTGACATTGGAAGGTACTGGGAGTGGAGGACTGGAAAAGGGGCTGATACTGGGGAGGATTACTGGGACTGGAAATAGGCTGATGGAAGTGAAGAAAACAAAAGAAGAGACAAGAAATGGCAGATGGACTATAGACCATAGAAAGAGAGCTAAGAGAAGACAGGAAAGCAGAAGCCTCAGATCGGGACCAGCATGATCAGAGAATAAAATGGTGGGACAAAAAAGGTAGAAAAAATAATTTGATTTTCAATTTAGTGATTGGACTTTGTGCTTTCTTTATATTTTACACAGTATGGGGAACTGCATCTCTTATTTATCTGATGTTGCACTGCATGTGGACTCTGGGGCTTCTTGGGGTTTCAGTTTAAAATAAAAATATGTAGACAAAAATTAACTTTAGGTTGTAGTTACTTATTCTATACTTGGTGAGGGTCTATTTTCTGAGTGTGTGACTGAGGTGGGGTGTTCTCTGAACACTGAGTTTGTATGTAGGGATCTACACTGTACTGTAGTAATTTGAGTTGTTCAGCTTTTCAAATAGTTTATGGATGTTCTAGGGCCCCCTGCAGTATTTATAGTGCTGCTTTTTTCTGTGTAGGCCCCTTGTATGAATTTTGGAAGTTTATGCTGGTATGGTATGATAGATTTGGCCTTGTAGATTTTCTGTGACTTTTGTAGGGTTTTATGCTTGGTACTGGAGAATATTTAGGTTGTTAATAAGATGAACAAAATCAGATTTTTTTTTTTTAATCGCAGCCTGTTTGAACGATGCTAAGTAGTTTTATTCTGGCTATGCATTTACCCTTTCACTGCAATTTTCTTACAACATTGGATTTGAAGAAGAAATAGAAGCATCATGTAAAAAGAGTTCACAAAGGAGTTTTGGGAAAAAGGAAGGTGGGGTGTTGCCAACATTACTAATAATCCAATAATGAGGGAGGGGTGCCGATTTATAGGTTGCAGGGGAGCCCTTGATACCCTAGCATGGCCCTGTCGGGGCCGGCCTTACGCATGCAGCAGGACAGCTTCCGGCTGCAGTCGGGCCTGTCAGCAGCCATGGTGGGTCCGAATTGGCCCTAGGCAGCAGCGGCAGAATTTAAAAAGAAAAGTGAAGCCACGGGGTTGGGCTCAGGCAGCATATGGGGTCATATAGGCGTCTGGGAGAGCCGTGATGTCCATGGCTGTTCCCGTTTAAGGCCCGCGATGCTTGTGGCTACTCTTGAGTACTGGACTGCTGTCAGGATTGCGACGGCTGCGCCTGGGAGTAGCCACAAGCACCGCGGGCCTTAAATGGGAGCAGCCACGGTGATTGCTGCTCTCCCTGATGCCTGCATGACCCCATATGCTGCCTGAGCCCAGCCCTACTCATTGCATTGCCTAAAGCCCACTAGCAAGCTGTCCTTTTTTCAGTCTGACAGATCTGAGGCCCTCCGTGGCTTGTGGGTCCAGGATAATTGCCAGATCACTCCTAATGCCAGTCCTGACAAATGCTGTCTTTTATTTTGTACAGTATAGGGGAAATGCATTTCTATTTATGTTGTGTTGCTCTACATGCAGCATCTGGCTTTTTGAGGTTTTAGTTTAATTTTTGTCCATTTATTTCTCCTTTTGTTTTGTGCTGATTTATTGATGAAGGCCTATCTGCATTGTGTGTGTGTGTGTGTGTGTGTGTGTGTGTGTAATTTCTTTTTAAGAATGTATAGCAATCTTGCTTGTTCAGTTAGCACATTGCCCTCTCTGCAATTATTTTTTGGGGGGGTGGAGCATGGGCAGCGTGGGGTTGGGGTAGGAAGGGCATGGGCAAAGGTAAACAAAATAATTTTATTTTCAATTTAGTGATTTGCTTTTGTGCTGTCTTCATATTTTACACAGTATGGGGAACTGCATCTCTTATTTATTGGATGTTGCACTGCATGTGGATTCTGGTTTCTTGGGGTTTCAGTTTAATTTTTGTCTACATATTTTTATTTTTACTTTAAGTTGTAGTTATTCTGTACTTGGTGAGGGTCTGTTTTCTGAGTGTGTAATAGAGGCCAGGTGATCTGTTAACATGGAGTTTGTACATAGAGATCTATACTGTACTGTAGTAATTTGACTTGGTCAGCTTTTCAAATAGTTGTATGGATGTTCTCGGGCTCCCTGCAGTATTTATAGTGCTGCTTTTTTCTGGGTAGGCCCTTGTATGAGTTTTGGAAGTTTATGCTGGTATGGTAGATTTGCACTGTAGATACACAGTGACTTTTGTAGGGTTTTGTAGTGTTTTATTTATTTAACAAGTTCTTTTTATGCTGCTTTTATCATTTTTAGTTGGTTTACATTGTATCTTAAACTTGGTAATTGTACATTAAACAGGAACATCGATAACTGATGCAATGGAGAGTTAAGTGATTGCCCAAGGCCACAAGGAGTGCTAATGGGAATTGAACCCTGGTCTCTTGGTTCCTAAGCCAGTGTTCTAACCATTAGGCTACTCCTCCACTCTTATTAGTTTTCAATATGCCTAGTACTGGAGAATGTTTGTTAGTGAGATGATCAGAATCAGATTTTTTTAAGATATTGAGTTTTGTGAGTGAATGTCCTAGTTCTGCTCTGCACCTGTTGTTGAGGGAGGGGGCTCTGTGAATGCAAAATATTTGTTCAAAAAGAAAAAGCAAGAACCTTAACACAGTTTATAACAACAAAATAAAAATAAGTTATAATTTGGTGTTAGAGCGAGAACCGCAGCACACTTTATTTCTTTTAGTTCCTTGGTGTGTGAACATCTTTTATTTTCTCCACATTATCTAATTGGCTTTTTGATTTAGTTCATTCCCTGACTGGAGTTTTGAGAAAGGACCCCCCCCCCCCCCGCTCTGGTGGGTGCCATCTCATCCCTCACCTCAGGTAGCAGATTGCCTTGAGCCGCCCATGGATGGGTTCCATCTTAACTGAGATGGAACCTGGCTGCTGGCATTAACCTTTAAAAAGAAGAGAGAGCAACTTTTAACCAAATAATACGTGAAAGCCGAGAGTCGCCCAGGAGCGCATGCTTCAGAAGGATGTCTCCTTGAAGGATACTAGTAAGAGAGGGATGTTAGAACATCCCATCAGAGAGGTTCCAATAAAGATAAAAGTAACCCAGGTGCCCTTAAATACAGAGCTGAAAAATTCCAAATTACCCTTATCAATTGATAACTAGATTAATATGAATAAAAAATGCCTGTATGCAAATGCTAAAGATGGGAGGGCTAGAATTTATAGCAGTAAATGAAAGGTTAGATATGATTGTCATCTCGGAGACCTGGTGGAAGGAGGACAACCAATGGGACACTGTGATACATCGGTACAAACTGTATTACAATGATAGGAGTAGATCAAATTGGTGGAGGGATTGCACTCTATATTAGAGAGAGGGCATTGAGTCATATACTAATAAAGTTTTACAGGAAACAAAATACACTCTAGAATCTCTATGGATAGAAATTCCATGTAAAAAGGGGAAGGCGATGGCAGTGGAGGTATACTACTGACCGCATGACCAGAATGGATGATGAAATGCTGAAAGAAATCAGGGAAGCTAACACCACCAGCAGACCCAGAAGACAGTCCACCAAAAACATCTTAACCATACCCACCAAAAAATCTAGAAGCAACCAACATGTCTGCTCCAGATCCTTAGAGCTCTATGTATTCTTCCTCTGGAACTCTCTTAGACAAAATCAGAAACAGCAGTGATCTCCCCATCTTCCGGAAAGTGCTAAAAACTCACCTGTTTATTGAACACTTTGGACACGCCACCTAACCCCTCAACTCCCCCCCCCCATCTGGAGGGCCACCTGTAAATAGGTTTTCTTGTTACATATAAATGCTTTCATTGTTAATGTAAAAAATTGCAGTTCCATCCATGCAAGCATTATATATCTCTGAGTTAAATGTACACTGCTTTGACCAGGTGAAAAGCGGTATAAAAGCCCAGCTAAACAAACAAATACCCATTATTACTGTGTCGTAACTTTTGTTAATTTCAATTGCCCTGGTATTGAATGGTCAATGACACACCAGGACATGGTAAGGAGATAAAGGGGTATGTTTACTAAATGGCGGTAAGGGAGCATGACTTTCCAAGCAGTAATGGCAGCGAAAAGGAGTTTCTGTGTGAAAAAGGCCCTGGGCTTGTAGAAGGCGTTCCAGCATTACGGGCACTATGAGCTATTTAACGTGTGGTAACGGGACTTTGGGCGGTAAGGTGTCAAGCAAGCACCTTCATGTCCGAAAGTGGCTGTAACTCAAATTCTGAATAAAGGAGAAGCCTGGAAAGTCAATCTGGAGGTGATGGATGGAAGGACAGCTGGGAGCTGATGGGCCTGCCTGATCCGTGGGCACCGTATGTGGCAGCCAGTAAAATGGGTGAGCATGTGGGAGGCAGCTGTAATGATGCACAGGGTGCGTCAATGTAATATGGCGTGATGTCATTGTGTAGCATAGGGTGTGTAACACGTGTCCCCCAGAGGAGTCAGATGTGGCAGGATGTGCTCAGCAACAGAAGGACAGAGCAGGAGTTGCAACGTTCAGATCAGGCACAGGAGAGGTGTGTATGTGTGAAGCCAAATTGCGGAAAAGAGTATCATTGTAGGCCATGGTGTAGCTGCCTGCACGAGAAAACAGGACTGCACCCAGCTGACAGAGGTGGATGGATAGGCTGAAAGACTGATGGCAGTGGAGGAGAAGATGGTATGGGCTATTAGCACTGATGTGCATTGTGAAAAAGCTGATACAAATGCAGTGGGGGCTTCTAGGCTGGCATGGGGCTGGTCTTGCCATGACCACAGTGAGTAGGGCAGGAACAACTGCTGTCCCAAACATTGAGGACTAATAATCCACCACAGCAAGGTCAGTCAGACTGTACCTGCTGCCCACCACTGGGCTGTTTCAGCCATGCACATACCAACTGCAGCCAGGCTGCTGGTCAGCAAACAGTGCATGTGTCCAGAGTGACCATGTGCACCCTGGCCTGGGATAAACTGTATGGACACCCAGCATGTGGCTCCCCAGACAGAAATTGCACCCACATCACTGGATCCAGACAGTACATGAGCACTATATGGAGACATAGCTATGCCATGGTCACTGCTTGGTCAGAGTGAGTGCCCTCTCAGCTTTACATGCTTTGGCCACCCAGGCCATGCAAGTGGCAGATGGGCACAATGAAGTTTCAGGCATTGACCCTACTACTGAGGTAGACACATCAGGCTAATCTGCTCTGTTCCAGACCATACCCACAGTCCTCTGCTCCACGTCATGCATATTTGCACACTAACGCTGGGAACAGTTCAGGCAATGTGAGGCACAGTGAAGTGCAGAAAGTCATATAACATTGGACACACTCACACTCTCTCTCTTCACAAAAGTGGTGATGGTTGGCATTTCTGCCTGCCACATTGGTCTCCATATCAGCACAAGCATTGATAAGATGTGCTCATTTTGCAGGTGCAAGTAGCATGCTTTGACATTAATGCACGTTGTTAGCCCCCGCTTAGTGTGCAGGTGCTCCCAACCTGCCTCTCCATCCAGCTGTGGATAGTGGAGCCTGTCTGTGTGGCTGATGGGTGTTTCTCTGTACCAGGGTGTTTTCATTGGAGATTGCACATGCTGGCGCTGTACCTGCATCGTACCTGCATTGTAGGCTAAAGTTTAGACACGGAGACATGCAATACATGATGTACATTGGGGAATTTAACCTGTGACCTTCTGCTCATATACACACCAACTGTGGGTGTGGAGCCACAGTGCTGCCATATGGGTACAACAGTCCCTGGGGCTGTCATATTCCACATCAGATAGACTTTGCCATATGTTGCAATATACCTGGCACACAGGGCCAGGGCATGGCTCTGGTCTGGGGCAGGCAGTTGCTGCAGACCATGTTTGGCTGGCCTATCTGCCCACCCAGTTTTCAGAGAGGGTTGGACAGCCCTGCCAATAATGTAAACAAGAACGAACACATACACATGTATGTTGAGTCATACTGTGCAGCAAATGGTACGCTACATAACAAACCTGCCCCACTGAGACATTCGTTGTCAGCACAGACAGTATGCCTGTCAGTGCTAGGGATATACCCTCATCATGGCCACAGAACCAGTAATAAACTCTGTGACACACATGATGCACAAGACTGCAGACCAATGCGTTTAGGCCCCATCCATGCCTCTGTGGCCAGTAGTGCAATCTATCTGCACCTGGCACACCAGATCCTCCTGTGTAACACATGACCCGCACACACACTTACACACCCCCTAACCCCTTCTCATAAAATCTCATCTATGGGCAGCAACACATACCTCTGCTCACATTCTGCACTGCCCCTGTCAACAGCAGCTGGTACACCATGAAGGCATGTGGTCTGGCTCTATGTCTGCAAGTGCCTTTTTAGGACATAGGACCTGTTGTGAACCAAGGCTGTGCTCCTGGAGCACAGCTGGCAACCATCAGCAGAGCTAGGATCTACAGTACTGCTGTCCCTGTCATCACATTTGGGGTAACCTTCCCCCTTCCCAACCTTACCACTGTTACTACCTTCTGCTTTTGGTCCTTTACAACTACAACATGTGCTTTGCCAGACAGTAGACACACAGGTGCACAACATATTTGGCACATCCATTCTGTTAGATTGCATGGAGTGCAGAATAGTTCTACAAGTCCCCACCCCTATTTCATGTATCTGCAGGAGTATTGTGTAGGTCTGCATGTACGTACATGGGAGGGTTCCAGATATGCCCTGCACGTATTCATGGCTGACCATGCCCCCCGTTCTGCCCATCGCTGCAGATGTCCAGTTATCCATGTGCAAGGGGCCTAAATGTGCATGGTGTGATATGGCCAGAATATGGTTTGGAACATCAGTGGCCGCAGACATGTGTATGGTCATGTCTAAACAATGTTTTTATGGTATGTCATGACCCCCTCTCTATCACAAGGATTCATGTGTTACATACATCTGCTGTTCAGAATTCTGTTACTCCCTGCAGTGTTGTGCAACAGAGGCGAAGAAACTGTCTTGTCAGATATGCATGATGTGTGCTTGGTGCACAGATTCAGGAACACATGGTGCAATGTATATTGTGATGATGCAGAGGGCTTAAACACCAGAAAAAGGGGTTTAAAACAACTTCTTCCCCCAAATGCACACAGCAATGCAGGCAGGGAAGGGGTTAAAGCACCAGCCCAGAGAAACTCTCTGCATAGAAAGTCAGTGAGAGAGCCACACCCCAGCTCCATGACAACCCGGGGAGCTGACGTAAGAGGCAAGGGGCAGAGTCAAACCGGATAGGGCAGCCCCATGCTCTTAACCAGGAAGGAACAGATAGAGAGTTAGATCGAGATCGAGAAGGAGAAGGTGATTCACTTCCAGATGGTAATCAAGATTCAGTTGGAGAGTCAGGTTGTGACTCTGACTGGGATTCAGAAGGAGGCAAAGGAAGGAGCAACCATTGCCAGGATAGTACACGGTGCTTGGGAAGTTGCCAGCAGGACTGCTTGGAGAAAGAGAGGTCTCTGGAAAAGCAGCTGAGAAAGCTTCCTCTGAGGGAGAGAAATTACCACGGGCCAAACAGCAAGGAGAAGCAGGTTAGAAGCTACTTTAAATCTCATGGGGAGAGGCTGGAAACCTTACCCAGAAGAGACAGAAGTTCTTCCCTGGAATCTTCCCTAGGAGTGTGGGTACAGGTGGGAGATTGAGCAAAAGTTAAAGTTCTGTTTGATAAGCTGCATAAACGTTCCCAGGGCAGGCAGCGTGTTACTAGCATAAGCTCTGAGAATAGCCCAGCTGCTCTTAAGCAAACAGCTGATTATGTGCTACGGAGACGAAGGCTAGAGCCAGACCCTGCTAAGCAAGTTGCTACACGGGAGATAGTGAAGCAGTACAAAGACAGAGACTTGCCTTTTTACCAACCTGTGAAAGCCAGACATACTAGAAGAAAGTTGAGCCAGTTTGATTACCTTAACCCTGTTTTAAAGGAAGCTGGTAATTCTAGTTCCTCTCAGATACCACGAAGTGGAAAGAGTTATAAATGGAAACAGCTTAGAAACCAAGTAGAACAGTGGAAGCCTGTTGCTCTGCAGTACCCTGATACCAACCAGAATATATCTGACTCTGAAGTTGAACCAATGCAAATTGAATCAGCTATAACAGATAGCAGTTGTTCTGAGATGGAGGCAGAGTGTGCTTACTGTTGTCATGACTAAAAGCTGTATATCTTTATGCTTGTGATAAGTGCTGGAGAAGTTACTTCATGCCATTGAGTTGTTACACGTGGAGAAGCAGCGTTCTGCTAGAGTGTAAAACTCAACCTCATTAAGCAGCTGTGAACTGTGAATGCTATACTATTGAATTAGCTGCAAAGTAAAGCTGTTCAGAACTGAAGAGAAGTTTGGACAACCTGTATATATTTGAACTGACAACCCTGAGAAGGATCAGGTTGGACTTTATCACATCTTGGACTTTATTTGGCATTAGAAAGTATCCACATTCTGTTTCTGTTCAGGGGATGGTAGATAACAAATTCCTGTGCGACAATAAAGTTATTGTTACCACTTAACCTTGGCTGTCTTCGTTTGGCCCACAACTACACGGAACCCAGACATCAGCACTTACAAGGATTTATAAATATTGTAGTCACGTACCCCCTCTTCCAGGCAACCGCCTATACGGGGAGGTAATGGGGGCGTGACAATATACATTCTCCAAAGTGCACCACGCAACTACACAGCACCCTCATATAATTAAATGCTCTCTAGTAAATGCATGCTCCATCCAAAAGAAAATCCACACTATATTAGATTATGCACAGTCCAGAAAGTTGAGATTATGTGCATCACCAAATCATGGCTGACAGGCACAGACAATGTTCTAATAAATCAACAGATCTTCTCAACTATGAATATTCACAACTTCCCCAGATGTCGTCGCAAAGATGATGGGGCCCTCATTCATCAAACAAGCAACTAAACCTTAAGCTCTTCAGTACCCTCTCAGTACTGACTCAAAATACCATAATATCGGAGAACCAAAAAATGACATTATGCTTGATTATATAGATCCCAGAAATCCAATACAGAAGACCTTGGAACTATAATATAACTAGCAGGTACATACGTCTCTAATCATGCTAGGCGACTTTAACTTGAAGTCAGCCTTGGCAGCACAAGCCTTTGCCTCCCTTGATGTATTAAACACAATGGACCTCACCCAGATCATAGAAGATCAAACACACACTGGGGGAAACACACTTGATCTGGTATTTGTACCCTCCAACTTCCACTCCAATATAACTCTCATTCCATACCAGCTAACCACAGTACCTTGGTCTGATCACCATATGATCTATTTTAAACTCGCAGCACAACTCCCTCTGGCAAAAAAACACACAGTTAATAAGCAACGCTTCAGAGAATTTGAAAAAGACTGAATACTGGAATTCATACTACCTAAGCTCAACACAAACTCTACAGACCTTAAATTACTAATAATGATTTGGAATGACACCATCACAGCAGTTGTTCTTAGACTGCAGAAAAAGTCATTGCCAAGAGCACTTGAGGCACCATGGTACCCACCAGACATAAGGCAAGCCAAACTCAAGTTAAGACAGATGGAAAGGTGCTGGCGACGAGCTAAAAATCAAACAAACCTCCAGAAATACATACTACAACAGAGAGAATATAACAAGCTCAACCTAAACCGCAAAAAGGAATAACAAAACAATTTTATCATAAGGTCCCTAATCCTCCCAAGAGAGTTGTTCGAGTTAGTAAAAGATCTCACCAGTTCCCTGCAGAATCTAGTCACTGGCACAATAACACCAGAAGATTTTGCAACTTATACCCAGAACAAGATCACCTCCCCAAATTGTACCACAAGTCCATCCCACACAGCTAGGATACACTCGGACAGCCCAAACAACTGGGCCTCATGCCAAATAGCTGCAATGCTCTTCTGTAGTTATCACCTGAAGTCATTCGACACAACCACATCCTCACTCGACCCATGCCCAATCTCCTGGATAAAGATGACCATACAGGAACTAGAACGTATGCTGTTAAAGATAATCAATCTCTCTGTCTATCACAAGGATTCATGCCATCCCTGCTAAAGACCACCTCTGTAAGTCCTTACATGAAAAGCAATGCACCTGACCCCAATTCACCCTTCTCATACCGGCCCAGATCAAGCATACCTCTTCTGGAAAAAATGATGCAAAAAAACTTTACGATGACAATCGCAAGTCTGAAAGGCCGGAGCTGCCCTGCATACAGCACAGCTAAGACTAAGCTTTTTTCTTTCTAACTCTGCTGGGGTTTTATTGCAAATATAGAATATTAACTGTTGGTTAAACTGTAGGTATTGGGAATATTGCTAATTGCTGGTCCTACATTACGTTTGGGGATAGTCAAACTGCTTGATTTCCTTGTGTAGTCTTAACAGATATCTGAGTGTGCCCACAGTACAGGTATAAGCCTACTGGGGCAGGGACACTTGGGTTCCCGCCCACCCACCCCTGGGGCTGCATTGCCTGTATAGTGGACAATAGCTTGGTATGTGCCCACATTCTCTTAATCAGCATGTCTTGTATTCAGTGCAATACCTGCGGTACTTTCATTCCAAGACAAATCATTTGGAGCCTAAGAGCATGTCCTATGTGCCGAAGGTCATCTGCCATGCATAACGAATTGACTCTACTAAGGGAAGCCCTAGCTGCCATGCATAAAGAATTGTCTCTATTGAGGGAAGAACTGGCTGCAATGAAGTGCACCTCTTTAGGATACAGACTGAACAAAGTCCACCACTGCTCCCACAAAGAGTCAAACACACCAGGAACAAGTGGATCACAGTGGGTTCGGGTAGATTGCGACCTGTGACACGGAGACATCCTATACATCAAGAGATATCCCTGCATAGTGCATTCTCTGCCTTAGTTAATGAGGATGCCCAATCCAAAGAAACTGAACGGCCCTTAGAGGAGTCAGTCAATGCCCAATCTCCTGCTAAAGCACCAAATATGAAGAAAAACTCACAAAACAGAAAACTACTACTACTTGGAGATTCCATCATCAGAGACACCAACTTGGGAACACAGTTCAAAGGAGAGAAGATGGTCAAATGCCTCCCAGGCTCCTCAGCCGGCAGGAATACAAACCAAATTATTGATGAACTTAGCGCAGAATGCAAACACTCCAAACTTGATGTTGTCATCCACTTGGGTACAAATGACCTTGCTAGAAATAGTGCCTTTACAGTCCAAAAGGACTTCCAATCTCGGAGAAAAATTCAAGCCCATTGTTAACACTGTTGCATTCTCAGAAGTTCTACCTGTTCTAGGTAAGGGGGCAAAAAGGCTGAATCGCATTAACAGCTTTAATGCATGGCTCCAGACCTGGTGCAAACGAGAAGGATTCAGATTTATTGGTGACTGGGCAAACACATGGACCAACAAGAAACTATACTGTGCTGATGGACTACACCTCTCTGTCGCAGGGAAAAGAATCCTACGTGAAAAATTCAGGCAGTATATTGATTTGCATTTAAACTAGAAGAAGGGGGTGACGGATGGGGAAGGTCAAGTTCTGGACGTCACCCCCTGCAAAAGCAGAATAACAGAAACAACCACACTTTTAAACCACACATCAAAAGCAACTGGGAAGAAGTGGGTAGAATAAAATCAATGCAAAATACACACAAGCCAGTTAAATGCTGGAAAGCAATGAGCACAAATGCTCGAAGCTTAGCCAACAAACTTCTGGACCTGAAAGCCCTAATGGTGGAAAAGGACTTGGACATTGTGGCCCTTACAGAAACATGGTTTAATGAATCGCATGATTGGGATATAGCCATACCTGGCTATAATCTATTCAGAAGAGACAGAGAAAATGGAAAAGAGGGAGGAGTAGCCTTGTATGTCAAAAGCAATATTAAAGCTACTGAAATGCAGGGTGCATGGGGAAAAGAAGAAGCGCTCTGGATCGTTTGGGGATGGGTCCCAAGGTGGTAAACTGGATCAGAAATTGGTTGACTGAGAAGATGACAGAAGATGATGGTAAATGGAGCTCACTCGGATGAAAGGAAGGTGATTAGCGGGGTGCCTCAGGGTTCAGTCCTAGGCCCGGCACTGTTCAATGTATTTGTGAGTGATATTGCTGAAGGACTGAATGGAAAGATCTGTCTTTTTGCAGATGACACGAAAATTTGCAACACAGTGGACTCCTCCGTGGGAGTGCTTAACATGAGGAAAGATCTACAAAAGCTAGAAGAATGGTCTAATGCTTGACAATTAAGATTTAATGCAAAGAAGTGCACTGTCATGCACTTGGGTAGCAGAAATTCAAGGGAAATGTACACGATAGGGGGTGAGAGGTTGGTATGCATGGAGCAGGAGAAACACCTCGGTGTGATTATTTCTGTAGATCTCAAGGTGACAAAACAGTGCGACAAGGCGGTGGCAAAAGCCAGGAGGATGTTGGGCTGCATTCGAAGAGGAATTACCAGCAGAAAGGAAGGGGTACTAGTGCCGCTGTATAAGTCTCTGGTGAGGCCTCACTTGGAATACTCTGTTCAGTTTTGGAGACCGTATCTTGCAAAAGATGTAAAAAGAATGGAAGCTGTTCAAAGGAAGGCGACCAAAATGATTTGGAGCCTGCATCAGAAGCCTTATGAGAAGAGACTTGAAGACCTAAATATGTACACTTTGGAGGAGAGGAGGGACAGGGGAGATATGATTCAGACCTTTAAATACTTAAAGAGAAATAATGAACAAACAAACCTCTTCCAGAGACGGGGAAGCTGTAAAACTAGAGGGCATGACATGAAGCTGCAAGTGGGTAAATTGAAAGGCAATGTCAGGAAATACTTTTTCACTGAAAGGGTGGTGGATGCTTGGAATGCCCTCCCGATGGAAGTGGTGGGGGCAAACACAGTGATGGAATTCAAAGTGGCCTGGGACAGACACAGTGGATCACTTTACAGCAACAAGATTAAATCAAAATAAACTGAAACATCTAATTTTTCAACAAATAGGGGTGTCCTACATGGAGCGATGGGGGGAGGAGCGGTGGGTTCACTCCTAAACAAAGATATGGGGATGGGTGACGACATGGGGAGGGGTGCACCTGCTTCTGGTGGGTGCACCCCTAAACAAAGACATGGGTAGGGGTGCACCTACTCCCTAAAAGACATGGGCAGGGGTGCACCTACTCCTGCCATATTGCTGGGCAGACTAGATGGATCATACTGGTCTTTATCTGCCGTCATTTACTATGTTACTATGTTACATTGACTCCTCTCCTCTGAATTCACAACATGGTGTTTCTACAATTCTATGCAGTAGAAACACTCTTAACCTCCCTAACCAACACAGTACTTAAAGGAAATTAAAACCTTAAACAAAGTTACATACCCATCTTCATAGACATAACTGCCATCTTTGACTCGATAAACCATACCATACTCCTAGACAGACTGATGGAGATAGGAATTAAGGGCACTCCATTGTCATGGTTTTGTTCATACTTATCTGACCAACAGTCTCAAATCAAGATCAAGATTTCCAGACAGTACACACTGGACCATGGAATCCTACAGGGCTCTGCGCTATCTGCCCTTCTAGTAAACATTTAGGTACAACCGGTCAGAAAAATTATACACAAACAGAATGTACACTGCCACCTTTATGCAGATGACCTGATGATCTGTGCCCCATTTGATGCCAGTGAACATGATTACCATAATGTCATGCATGACATTAGTTACAAACTAGCTGGAGCATCTCAATCTTAAAATCAACAATAACAAATCAGATGTCCTCACAATTATGAGAGATGCAGCATATACCCCACCAGATAACCTACTACTAAATGATCGGTCAATCACTGGGCAGAAGGAAATAAAATATCGAGGTGTAATCCTGTACCAAAGGCTCAGTTTCCAAACACACATGAAGAAGATCACATCCACAGCTTACCACAACATGAATACCCTACAAAACCTATGACCTCTGCTAGACCATACCACTTCCACGCAGTGTGCCAAGTGATGGTAACTCCTCAGCTACATTATTGCAACCTGATACTTTAAGGGCTTCCCAAAAGCACAACTCAAACCCTGCAACTAGTGCAAAATAATGCAGCACGACTCGTCGCAGGATCCAAAAGACGAGAGCGCATCACCCCAGTCTGAATGAGCCTTCATTGGCTACCCATACAATCCCAAATAGCAATCAATAATGATGATATTCAAGACCAGTCTCAATCAGTGCGCTGAATGCTAATTCAGATGGTTCCAGATATTCACTCAAGGAGGAGAAAACACCAAAACACCCTCTCCACTACATCTATCAAGACAAGTACATCTCAAACAGCACTCCAAAGAGCATTCTAATGCCTCAGTCCATCCCTCTGGAACTCATTCCCGCACCAATTAAAATCAAGTATGGATACTGCGGCCTCCTGGAAAATCCTGAAAACCTCACCTTTTCTCAAAATACTTCGGTACAACTCTGGACACATAATCTTACCATTAAAATAATACATCCAAGGGTGTTGAAAGAACTGAAATATGAGATTGCAGACCTGCTATTAGTAATCTGTGATTTATCATTAAAATCATCTGTAATAACTGAAGATTGGAGGATGGACAATGTAATGGTAATTCCTTATCATTCCTCCAGCTTAGTCCTCCACCTCTGGGTAGTGCACCACCTCCTGCAGCCTGGAGACTGGACCAATCAAATCTTGGCATCACTGGAAGTAGCGTGCTGGTATTCCTCATCAGCCCCAGTGTGTCCAGTCTTCATGCAGCAGGAGGACGTAGTGAGCCTAGGTGCTGGGCTCACTAGAGAAACAGATAAGGAGCAAGATAGTTGTCTAAATTTATCAAATGTTCCTGAATTTGGCTTTATTTAATTTATTTTATTTGTTTTGTTTCAATCATTCTGGCTTCTTTGAGTTAGTCGGTTCCTTTTGAGGGGCTGTTACTTTAAAAAAAAAAAAAGACGAGAAGTTTTTGGAGCTTCGGGGATGCCTTTGTGGGTTCCCTCCCCTGCCGAGCCACAGACTGCTTACAGTGAGGCTGATTTAAGGTTGGATCTTTGCTCGGTACACCGGCGGCCCGATTATTGCTACACAGCAGCCCGCGGCTTAGGGGACAGCTTCCCTTTTTCTGCCTGGAGGCAGGGCTGGTTACCGGAATAGCGAGTGCGGCTCCTTTCTCTCTCTCTGGGTCTTGGGTCCCCAGGAGAGCTGTTTCGGAGTGCAGTCCTTCACGGAGTCTGGTTTGGCTGTCCATTTGTGGCTGGAGGACCGCAGGGCGCAGCGCGCCAAAACTCTGTGTGGAGCCGTGGCCATTTTGAGCACACGGCTCCCACAGCCTCTGTGAGACGAGCGGTTTTCAGCGCGGCCTCCGGTGCTCCTTTTTTCATATGGACCGCGGTCTGTGCAGCTCCGACAAAGTATTTCACTATTTTCTTTGTTTTTATTGCAGTTTTACTTTAACGGGGGTTTCCTTTTGGTACTTTCTCTTCAGTGTTTTGTTTTATTGCTTTATTTTCAAGTGCCTTTTGAAGCAGGTTCCCTGTGCACTGTTAAGACTTCCGAAGGGATTTGTCTTTCCTGGCAGTCAACTCGGGCAGCATTCTTAGTTCCAACAGTTAAAAAAATAAAAAGGAATAATAAGCAAATAACCTAAGCTTAAGGGACAAGCCCGGAGAAGAACAATAAGCTCTCTGGGTGGCAGGGTGAGCTCTTTCCCTAGGGGCTGGGATTACTGGAGTCCGGGAATCCTAGGGTCCCTCGAAGTTTTTGAGCCCATGTCTTCTAGCTCCCAGTGTGTCATCTGTGGCACTCAAAGGGGTGCCAGCGTAGAGACAGGCATCTGCCATCGCTGTGCCTCAGTTTCACTCACTATGGAACAACAGTTGGAGAGTTCCATGGCTTCTTCTGCACAAAGAGCGCTCGCGGTAGCAGAGGGTGAAGCGGCAATAGCGGGTCCCTCAGCTTCTCCTCCAGAAACTATGTCCGGGGTTGCCGGCGGGCAGTTGGATCTTGGAGTCACGTCACAGATGGACGATTTTTCTCCAGACTTTGTACTACTGATGCATCAGGCGTTTTGTCGCAGGAAGCACGGGCTGATGGGTGGCTCCCTGCCTATCTCTTCCTCTAGTGCGCGGTCTGGTATAGCGGAGCGTGAGTCTTTGGGCTTGAAAGCAACTAAGAGACCGCGGATGGCTGATCCTCTCCTGGCTGAAGTGGACTGGCAGGAAGGAGAGGAGGCTGAGTTTGATGCGGACGCTGAGATAGATGAGTTAGAGGAGGGAGAGATTCCTGAGCCTGAGGACCAGACGAAGATCATATGAGTGTTTAGGAAGGAGGAGTTGCCGGCTCTTATTACAGAAGCCCTGCAGACGCTCAGGCTGGCTGCTGAGCAACCGGATGAGGATGGTGCGGATCCTATTATTCAAGCGGTACATCAAACGCAGGTGGTTTTCCCTAACCATAAGGTGATAGATCAGATGATTCAGACGGCGTGAGATACTCCCGAATCCGGTCTTAAGGGGATAAGGATCATGAATAAGCTGTATCAACTAGCGGACAAGGACAAGGAGAGATTCCGTTCCCCGAAAGTTGATGCTGCGGTTTCAGCGATCACTAAAAAGACCACGATCCCGGTGGAAGGCAGTGCGGCCTTGAAGGAGGCGCAAGATAGAAAGATGGATGGTTTGTTGAAGCAGTCCTTTGAGGCGGACGCAGTTGCATTGCAGGCCTCCATACGTGGGGCTTGGATCGCAAGGGCCTGCCTTCGCTGGGTCCAACACCTAAGGCAGTCGGCGTCATTAGAGATAGTCGAAGTGCGGGAGCTACAGCGTTTAGAATCCGATTTGGCGGATGTGCACTATGACCTTATCAGATCCTTATCAAATAGTATGGCCTCTTTGGTAGCGGCACATAGAGCTCTCTGGCTAAAAAATTGGGCAGCCGATGGGTCGTCTAAGGCGCGTCTCGGCAAGCTTCCGTTTAAGGGAAAGCTATTGTTTGGTGAAGATCTGGATAAGTTGGTTAAGGATTTGGGGGATTCCAAAGGAGGCCGGCTGCCGGAAGATAAGCCTAGGCGGGGTAAATCTGTTTCGTCATTTCAGGGGCAGTTTAGAGACTTTCGGAGGTTTCGGTCGCCCCGCTTTGCAGGGTCCCAAAGAGGTAGGTTTGCGTCTAGAGCCCAGGGTTTTTGGGGATTTCGAGGTGCAAGTAGAGGATTTTCTGCGGCGGCCTCTGCAGTCTCTCGAAAGCTGCAATGAAGGGCGGCGGGTCCCGGCAGGTATTCAACTGATCGGAGGTCGTCTTCGAGGTTTTCTTTCTGCCTGGACCCATATTACATCCGACCAGTGGGTCTTGGAGATCATCCGCGAAGGTTATGCCTTAGATCTCGCACAGCCGCTGTTGGACTCATTTGTGCTGTCTTCCTGCAGGAGCCCTCAGAAAGCGTTCCAGGTGCGGCAAACTTTGAACCGTCTTCTTCAGTTGGGAGCGGTCATCCCCGTTCCGCCAGCGGAATATGGCATGGGTCGTTATTCTATCTATTTCGTGGTGCCAAAGAAGGATGGCTCCCTTCGTCCCATTCTAGATCTCAAAGGTGTAAATCGCTGTCTTCGGGTGCCGCATTTCCGTATGGAGATGCTTTGATCAGTTATTGTCGCTGTTCGGCGAGGGGAGTTTTTGACTTCCCTCGATCTCACCGAGGTTTATCTCCATATTCCCATCAGGGCGTCCCATCAGATTTCTGGGTTTTGCACTTCCTTGGGGGCATTACCAGTTTCAGGCTCTGCCCTTTGGGTTGGCGATAGCGCCGCGTGTGTTCACCAAAATGGTGGTGGTGGTGGCAGCGGCGGCGTTACGGAAAGAAGGAGTCTTAGTCCATCCGTATCTAAGACGATTGGTTGATTCGAGCAAAGTCCCGAGCTGAGAGCCTGATAGCCACGGAAAAGGTAGTAGCTCTTCTGCAGTCTCTAGGCTGGGTGGTCAATCCAGTCAAAAGTCACCTGGTGCCGACACAGGCTCTCGAGTACTTGGGAGTGCAGTTCGATACTCAAAAAGGCTCGGTATTCCTGACAGAGCGGAGAGCTCTGGCTCTAAGGAGCCTGGTGCGGGGCTTCCGCAAGCTCGCAGCACCGTCGGCATGGAAATACCTTCAGGTGCTGGGGACAATGGCGGCAACATTAGAGGTGGTTCCTTGGGCCAGGTTCCATATGAGGTTGTTGCAGCGGGCCTTGCTTCGCTGCTGGTCCAATCAGTCCGACTCGTTGACCAAATGGCTTCCTTGCCCGTCGCAGGTCCGGCGGGACCTGCAGTGGTGGCTGCGGCCGGCGTGTTTACGTGCGGGAATGCCCTTAGAACAGCCGGAGTGGGTTCCACTATTAATGGATGCAAGTTTGGCGGGCTGGGGAGCGCATTTCGGAGTAGACTTTGCACAAGGTCTCTGGTCTCCAGAGGAGAGCAGCTGGTCGATCAACCGATTGTGGAGCTGAGAGCGGTATTTTGGGCCTTGCAGAGCTTCGAGGCCCAAGTAACGCGATGAGCAGTACGAGTGCTTTCCGACAATGCTGCGACCGTAGCTTACATAAATTGGCAGGGCAGCACCGGAAGCGCGGTCATGGAGGACGAATCCCAGAGACTATTCGCATGGATAGAACCGCGCTTGCAGGCGATATCGGCGGCGCACATCGCCGGAAAAGACAACGTGACAGTGGATTTTCTCAGCAGGGTGCAAGTGGATGCAGGGGAGTGGGAGCTGCATCCCGTGGTGTTTGCGCAGTTAGTGTGTCGGTGGGAAATGCCAGTCATGGACCTCATGGCCACTTTCCACTCCACAAAAGTAAGTCGGTTCTTCAGCAGAAGACGGGAACCCATGTCGGAAGGAATCGACGTCCTCATGCAACCGTGGCCCTCGATAGGTCTTCTCTACATGTTTCCTCCGTGGGTGCTCCTCGGTCGGGTGATTCAGCGCATCGAGGCGCATTGGGGGAGGGTGCTATTGATAGCGCCGGATTGGCCCAGGCATCCGTGGTATGCCGACCTGGTAAGATTGTTAGACGGAAAGCCGTGGCGTCTCCCGTTGTCTCAGGAGCTACTGGTTCAAGGTCCACTCCTAATGCCGCGGGTGGAGAGATTCTCACTTACGGCTTGGCCATTGAAAGGGCACGGTTAAAAAAGAAAGGTTATTCCAAGTCCGTCGTAGCGACCTTACTTCAGGCGCGTAAATGTTCAACTTCGCTGGCTTATGTATGCGTTTGGCGAATTTTCGAGGACTGGTGTTCGAGACTTTAGGTCCGTGCTGCCACGGCGTCGGTACCGGTGGTATTGGATTTTTTACAAGATGGCTTTGATAAGGGGCTAGCCGCCAGTTCCTTAAGAGTGCAGCTGGCGGCCCTAGCCTGCTACAGAGGTAAAGTGCAAGGTGTAGCTCTGGGGGCGCACGTCGATGTTGGGCGTTTTCTTAAAGCGGTTTTCAGGTTGTGTCCGGCACGTCGGATTTCTGTTCCACCGTGGGATCTCAACTTGGTGTTAAGGCGCTGAGTAGAGCTCCGTTTGAACCTTTAGCTCAAGTCTCGGTGAAAGATTTGACTCTTAAAGCTGTGTTTTTGGTGGCCATTTGTTCAGCTCGGCGTATTTCGGAGCTTCAGGCGCTTTCGTGTAGGGAGCCCTTCCTCTGCTTTTCTTCTCAGAAAGTGGTTCTCAGGCTGGTGCCTTCCTTCCTACCTAAGGTATCTTCCTCCTTTCATGTGAATCAGGTGGTTTTGCTTCCCGTCTTGCGGGCGGCAGGGAAGCAGGCTTCTGACCAGGGTCTTAGTCGCTTAGACATCAAGAGAGTGTTGCGTCGTTATTTGTCAGTCACCGAGTCCTTCCGCAAGTCGGATCGGTTATTCTGTTTGGGGGCCCCAGGAAAGGAGAGGCTGCGGCGAAAGTATCTTTTTCCAGGTGGATCAAGGAGGCCATTGCTTCGGCATATATGTTGCAGGGGCGCTCTGCTCCAATGGGTTTGAGGGCTCATTCAACTAGAGCGCAGGCGTTGTCCTGGATGGAGCACAGTCTAGTTCCGCCGGTGCAAATTTGTAAGGCGGAGACGTGGTCGTCGCTGCATACTTTCAGTAGGCACTATCGGCTGGATGTGCTGGCAGCGAGAGATGCCTGTTTTGGTTCAGCTGTCTTGCGTGCTGGCTGGCAGGGTCCCTCCCGTTAGTACTGCTCTGCTACATCCCAGAGGTAGGGGACTAAGCTGGAGGAACGATAAGGAAATAGTAATTACACTTACCTGGTTATTTTAGTTCCTTGAGTGACGACAGCTTAGTCCTCATTCCCGCCCTCGGGGTTCTAGGTTGTTGCGGCACGCATTCGGTCCTGTGAGGCGTTTACACAGGTGAGTGTTTCTGGATGCGAGCCAGCTCTTAAGGTCAGTCTGGCTAGGGTGTCTGTTCCTTTCTCTCGCTAGCTGGCTGTGGCTCGGCAGGCGGGGGGGGGGGGGGTGCTTTTCATAAGGATAATTCATTCTTTCCGTTTTTCAGGGAAGGTTCAAGTTTGTTAAAAAAAATAAAATTCCGTTAGGTATCAAAGGTTAGCTACTTGTTTGTTGCTCTTTTGAGTCTGCTTTATCAATAGTTCACTGGGGCTGATGAGGAATACCAGCACGCTACTTCCAGTGATGCCAAGATTTGATTGGTCCAGGCTGCAGGAGGAGGTACACTACCCAGAGGTGGAGGACTAAGCTGTCGTCACTCAAGGAACTACAATTACCAGGTAAGTGTAATTACTATTTTTTAAAAAGGGTTCCAGGGATGATCCGGGAAACTAGACTGGTGAGCCCAACGTCAGTACCAGGAAAAATGGTAGAAACCATCATAAAGAACAAAATTACTCATCATGTAGATAGTCATGACTTAATGGGAGACAGCCAACATGGCTTCAGCCAAGGAAGGTCTTGTCTTACTAATCTGTTATGTTTTTTTGAAGGTGTGAATAAACAGGTAGATAAAAATGAGTCGGTTGATATAGTGTACCTGGACTTTCAGAAAGCTTTTGACAAGGTCCCTCATCAGAGACTTTTGGCGAAACTAAAAAGTCATGGGATAGGAATCGGTGTACTATTGTGGATCAGGAATTGGTTAAAAGATAGAAAGCAAAGGGTAGGGCTAAATGGCCAGTTTTTCTAATCGAGCAAGGTGAATAGTAGAGTACCCCAAGTATCTGTGCTGGGTCCGCTGCTTTTTAACATATTCGTAAGTGACCTGGAAATGGGAATAACGAGTGAGGTTATCAAATTTGCAGATGACACAAAACTATTTAAAGTTGTTAAAACGCATGAGGATTGTGGAAAATTGCAAGAGGATCTTGATAAATTGGAAGACTGGGCATCCAAATGGCAGATGAAATTTAATGTGGACAAGTGCAAATTTATGCACCTAGGAAAAAACAACCCAAACTATGGTTACACGATGCAAGGTTCCACATTAGGAATCACCACCCAAGAAAAAGATTTAGACATCATCGTGGACAACATGTTAAAACCCTCCACCCAGTGTGCATTGGCGGCCAAGAGAGCAAATAGAATGCTAGGTATCATAAGGAAAGGAAAGCAATGGAAAATAAAACAAAGGATATTATAATGCATTTGTATCGTTCCATGGTGCGACTGCACCTTGAATATTGTGTGCAGTTCTGGTCACCATATCTTAAAAAGGATATAGGGTTATTAGAAAAGGTACAGAGAAGAGATACCAAAATGATAAAGGAGGTGGAAGGATACCCCTATGAAGAGAGAAAGGTTAGGGCTCTTTAACCTGGAAAAGAGAGGGTTGAGGGAGATATGATAGAGGTCTATAAATTAATGAATGGAGTGGAATGGGTAAACGTAGATCGATTTGTTTACGTCATCAGAATATAGAAAGACTAGGGGACATGCAATGAAACTACAGGGTAACCTGTTTAAGACTAATAAGAGAAAATATTTTTTCACTCAATGTGTAATCAAACTCTGGAATTTGTTACCGGAGGATATAGTAAAAGCTGTTAGTGTAGCTGGGTTTAAAAAAAAGGTTTGGACAAGTTCCTGGAGGAAAGGTCCATAAACCGTTATTAAAAGTGACCTGGGATATCACTGCTTTACCCAGTACAAGCATTGTGGAACCTGTGTCTTTTGGAGAAACTGCTAGGTACTTATGACCTAGCTTGACCATTGTTGGAAACAGGATACTGGGCTTGATGGACCTTGGTCTGACCCAGTATGGCATATCTTATGTTCTTATGTAATACCAATGATCTCTTTTTTTTTTTAAATATCTTTATTTAGTTTTTAAGCTGTACACACAAAACAACAAAGAACATATCACAGCTCAACAAGAGCACAGTCAACATCCTTAACACCCCCACCCACTCCCTACCCTCCGAAGCCCACTGGGAAGCTGCTAATCTAGAATCAAGTATGTCTTATACCTATGGACTGATCCATATAGCACGAAGATGCAACGAAAAACTAAATACACTCATGAGATGTGCATAATATTTATCTGTGTATTATGGATAACTTCTACAAAATCTTTCAAAGCCTTCCATTTAAGTGTGTTGGAACTCCCCAGAGTTACCCCCTTTCTGGGAAATTGCTCATACTTACTATACAAGCATACCTGTTTCCACCATGTTTGCCAGCTAACATCATTTGTGTGTTTCCAGTTAGACACTATTAAGTGTACAGCAATACCTAACATAAAATCTAGCAAGAAATAACATTCCTTACGCAAAGATGGAATAACCACCATTGAGCGAAAGCTTATGATTCTCCAAGGAAGAGGGGTTCTGAACCTCAGAATTGCTTGTATCCACTCCCAGGCCGTGGACCTAAAGGTCTGCACACAAGAACATTTTAGCACAGTATGGGCAAGAGTACCCTTCTCCCTTTGGTAAGGCCAACATTGACTACTCATAGACTTGTCCCATTTACTAACCCTGACTGGGGTATACTAGGCTCTGTGAGCAAAAAAATATGGAGTCTGAGTAATCGAAGCAGATTTTGATATCCTCACTTGTTTTGTCCAGAATTTTTCCCATTTATGTGGGGAAAGGGTAGTCTCAGCATCGTGTTCCCACACCCGTTGCATACCTAATAACTGGGATTGCGAGTCTTGGCCCAACAAATTATAATAGTAAGAGACCCCCCTTACTGCTTGCTTGGCCTTCTGGATTATACCAATAATCCCGCCATCCTCCTTCAGAGATTTAGTGTCTACCTTAGATTTCCTGATACAGTGCATAAGTTGCATCCATTGGAAATAAAGTGTCCCCGGAAGACCATATTCTTGTTGCAGTCCAGCAAACTTCTTCCAGCTGCCATTTTCTACCAACTGCCCGAGAGACCAGATTCCTCTGGGGTACCATTGACTCTAGGCAAATGGTTTTTGCTGTATTTTGAAAAGAGGATTATACCACAAGGGAAGGAGATCAAAGCCTTCCTTTCCCTCGGAACCATTACTATAAGTCAATGTGTGAAAGGCCCTTTGTGTATCAAGTATCATTTGAGGACAACCCCTACTTTCTTGGATTAGCATGCCTGGGAGAAAATCTATTGGAAAAGGCACCATCTATGCCTCTTCTATTTCCAGCCAAACCGGTCTCTTACCTGAACAATGCTCAAACCAGCTAGAGCTTTGTTTTAATAGGAACACCTTGTGATATAACTGAAAATCTGGAAATTTTACTCCTCCTTTTTCTTTACGAAATTTGAGTTTTCTGAGGGCTATTCTGGGTGTTTTGTTGTTCCACAAAAATTGTGATAGCAGCCTCTCTATCTGTTGATATCGGCATATAACAGGGTAACATTTCCAATACATAATTAATCTTTGGAACAATAGTCATTTTAATTGTCTCTATTCGGCCCCACCAGGATAAAACTAGAGGAGACCATTTAGTGTTCATGTTATGAACTTTTGTTAATAATGCATTGGCATTATACCTAATCGTTTCCTCAAGTGGATAACAGTAGTGCACCCCCAGATATTTGACCATTTTTGGCTCCCACATAAATGGGAATTTCATCATGTCCACTTTATGTACCTGTAGGTTAAGTGGAAAGGCTACTGATTTTGACCAATTGATTTTATATCCTGACAACTACGAGTATTTATCTATTTGTTCTAGTACATATGGCACAAATTCCAGAGTGGTAAACAGAAGAAGATTGTCGGCATGTGCCGAGAGTTTAATTTCCATGTTGGCTATTAGAACCCCCTGAATCTTTGGACATTGTCGTATAATAAGAACCAAAGGTTCTAAAGCCATATTGAATAATATCGGGGAGAGAGGGCATCCTTGATGGGTGCCTCTATCCAATTGTATGTCCCGGGACTGTGTGGCATTTACGCAGATATTAGATATCGGTTGGGTGTACATTACTTTAAGTAACCTTAGAAACCCTTCTCTAATACCAAACCGTCTGAGAACAGAAAATAAAAATGGCCATTCTAAGCGGTCAAACACCTTTTCAGCATCCAAGGAGAGTCCTACCAGAGGACTGTCCATGTTTTCCGCTCCTGATAATATATGGCATAGAAGTCTTGCATTGTCAGCTGTCGATTGACCCTCTACAAACCCACGCATCAGGGTGAATCAGCTGAGGGATCACCTTGGATAGACGATGGGACAGGACGGTCACGTAGATCTTATAATCTGCATTTAGTAGGGATATTAGGTGGTAATTACCTACTAGCTGGGGATCCCTTCCCGCTTTCTCCAGGACTATCACATTCGCCGAGGCAAAGGTGCCTAAATAAGATGTCTCTTCCACTAATAGCTGAAAGTACTGCTGCATATAGGGAGCTAATTCTTTGGAAAAAGTCTTAAAAAATTCTGCAGGAAGCCCGTCTGGGCCCGCTGCTTTCCCTGCAGCCTATGAATCTATGGCCTGACAAATTTCAAATAAAGAAATTGGACTATCCATCAATTCAGAAGCATCTCTTTTTAAAGTAGGTATTTGAATCTCAGTTACCAACTTATTAAAATCATCTTGTTCAAATTCCGTTTCTGATGTATAAAGATGGGCAAAGAAGGATCTAAAGGTTTCCGCAATTTTTACATCTTCCACTAAGAGTTTTTGTCCTCTTGGGTCCCGTATCGCCGCAATACGGCCAGCTTCTTTATGCGCCTTCAGTGCATTGGCTAACAGCTGTCCAGCCTTATTGTTTTCCCAGTAATAAACTACATTTTGCGCTTTGATATTTTGTGTAACTTCATCTGGAAGCAGTTCATTATATTTAAACCGCAAATGCTGCAAACGCAGCAGCATACATGAGTCAGATCGTTTAGTTAGAATATGTTCACCTATCTTTATCTGCGTTTCAAGGGCTCTCAGTTGCTCCTTGCATTGCCTTTCTCGTGAAATGCCAAAGCTTGTGATGGTGGCTCTTATGGTGGCTTTAAAACCCTCCCACCAGACCCAACCCGCTGTGTCCTGAGGGGAGTTAAATTGGAAATAATTGGCAATTGCGGCCTGAATTTCCAACCGAAAATCTACATTCTCTAAGAGGGACCTATCAAAAAAAAAAAAAAAACATCTTGAAGAACTGGGAACTATTTTACCATCTTCCAGCATGATAGAAACTGCCGCATGATCTGAAATATGCGCTACATTTATGCTTGATGTTACTATACTTGGTACTAGCGTTTTGGAGGTTAGAAGAAGGTCTATTCGCGATAGGGATTGATGCGGGGGTGAAAGAAGGTGAAATCCATATCCGTAGGATGTTGCAGCCGCCAAACATCTGCCAAGCCTGTTTTTCGGATCATAGAGGAGAGTATTATCTGTGCCTTGGGGGGCCTGGCAGTCCTGGGTGGTCTCTTATCAACAAGGGGGTCCAAAACTTGGTTAAAGTCTCCCCCTAGAGGCGTGTACCACCACGAAGGGCCCTATTGCTGCCTTATATGCACATTTACAAACACAACAGGTGAGCCCTAGCAAGCATAGGGAGCAGTGGAACCAAGAATTGTGTCTTAATTATTCTGAGCAGTGTTGGGAGCAACTTGAAAGTCGACTCTGGAGGAGCGCACTGGCAGTTAATGCCCGTGAAACTAATTACAAAATCATTTACAGATGGTATATGATGCCGGTGCGGGTTGCCCGAGCGTACCCCGGTGTATCCGGTCTATGCTGGCGGAACTGTGGGCGGGAAGGCACCCTGCCCATGTCTTGTGGTTATGCCCACGTATACTGACTTTCTGGAGGGGAATTCAGTACAGATTACAACGGCTGGTGGGGTTGAGCATTCCGTGGGATCCGGGTATTTTTCTTTTGGGCGCCAAAATACCGGGCGCTCGGACTTTCCAATTGGCTCTGATTTGTCATGGCCTACATGCGGCACGGCTGGCCTTAGCTGCCGTCTGGAAACAGATTTTGCCCCCCACTTTTGCCCAGTGGTTGGAGCGCATGTGGGATATATACACTAATGAGCGTGGGGTGGCAGTTGGACGGTCGCGGCTGCCACAATTTGAACAAGTGTGGGCAGTATTCGTTTCACAATATGGTCAGTAATTCCTTTGGCACTTCTCTGTTTCCTATGGGAGACACTGGCCTCTTGCCTATCGTGGAGTCCTTGACCCTCTCCCTTTTTCTTTTTCTTTTTCTTTCTCTTTTTCTTTCTCTTTCTCTTCCCTGAGTGTCCCCATCCCTAGTTTTTGAGGATATAGCGGTTAGTGGTGGAGGGGCAGGGTATGTGGGTGGTGGGGGGGGTGTTTAGGTGGTTGGGGTTTTTTGGGGGGTTAGGAGGGGTCATGGGAGGAGGGAGGAAGGTGGGTAGACGAAGGGTGTAGAAGGGGCGAGTATTGGAGTTTCATCAGGTTTCAGAGGGGGGAGGGAGGGGGGAGGAGGTTGAAGAAATAATGGAAAGGAAAATAAAACCAAGGGGAAAATATTAAAAAAAGAAAAAAAGAGGGCTTTGTTAACAATGTTTTTGGATGCTGTACTGGTGTTTCTTTTTGTACCTTTACTAGGATTAGAGCCTGTATGTTTAACACCTGTTGTACTTATATGCTGCCTTCAAATAAAAAAAAAAAAAAAAGTCTCCCCCTAGGATTAGATGATCTCCCATGACCGTGTGCCCCTCTCTTGCTAAAGAATTAAAAAATTTGGGGCAAGCACCATTAGGGGCGTATACATTAATGAGAGTCAGATCTAAGGTTCCTATTTTAAGTACTGCTTTTACCCACCTCCCTTCCTTGCCTGAACGAGTTTGCAAAACATTTGGAGCAAGGGCCTTTTTGACTGAGAGCCACCCCATTTCGCTTATTAATTGGAGCAGAATACACCACCAGCATAAAAGGTTTGATATTAAGTTTCAGGGACTCCTTCATATTCAGATGAATCTCTTGTAATAGTAAGATGTCTACTCTTTCTTGCCGCCCATATATAATTATATTTTTCCTCTTTATAGGATTATTAATGCCTTTCACATTCAAGGAAAGACCTTTAACAGGGGCCATGCTGTCTATCTAGCAGTCTTGTACAGACCTGTTTGTTGGTATTGCCTTTTGGGGATTGACATTCCAACATCTGATTGCCCAAAGACTTTCTCATATTCCAACACCAAAACCTCCATATAAGAAGCTCCATAGCATCATATTCATGCTCATACCTGTTTTCTCTTTTTCCCTTTTTGCTTCTCCTTATGGCCAGCAGCACTATATCATACATTAAGAAAATTAATATTATCCCTGTGAGCCCCAGAAGAGAGCCTCTATCAGCGAAACTAATTGGTGAGCCCAAGATGAGCAGGGCAGGCCCAGAGGGGCTGTATCTCTCAACCACTCTCTGCTGCCAATTCCCACTTAGTTTGATTATGCCTTGTCTAATCTTCCATTACCTATGACTATAATATCCCCACGCTTCCCATTTTCCCTATTCACTATTACACTATTGCTGATAATACAATCAGTACAGAAATAAAACATGAAACTTTCCCTACTATCAACTACAAAGGCAGTGTTCATTTATATTGTCCCTTTCTCTTGACTTCGCTGATTACTTTCCACAACTGGGTCCAACGACTTCCACAGTCATCTGCAAAGAAAAGTCATCCGGCCCATTTAGGCTTCACCTCATTTGAGATGACTCTTTATCCTCCAGATACAAATGCAGGGCTTCGGGATCGTAAAATGTTTTTGTCTGGTTGTGAAGTGTAACATGCATTCAGTGCTCTTGGCAAAGTCAGGAAAGAAAAACAGCTTATAGCTCTCAAACTCCAACGGAGATCGGGAACGTGCCGCTTCCATGATTTGAGCCACCTGTTGATAGCGAAGGATTCTCAAGATGATTGGCCTCGGCCTTTTGTTGTTGGGCTGCATTTGCGACAGGACTCTATGCACCCAATCTATTTCAAAAGGCATTTCGAAAATGAGCTTAAGCACCGCCAGGATCATCTTGTGCAGAAAGGCAAATATCTCTCTCCCCTCTGCCCCTTCCGGAACACCGACAATTCTGACGTTATTCCTATGGGCCCGGTTGTTGGCATCTTCAAGCTCTTTTTGCAGCATGCGGATTTGCCTGGCCTGCTTATCCAACTCTCACAGCCGCTCTTCATATACCACCATGGTTTGTTCCATTTTTTCCTGCCGCACTGAAAGCATCTCCATACTGCTCCTCAACGCCCCAATCTCTTCTCGCATTGATGACAGGGACTCACCATTGGCTTTTACCATCTCCTTGGTCCCTCTTATCTTTGACAGTATTTCTTGCAGGGCTTCCGGATGTTCGCGAGCGGCTGCCATCTTTTGTGGGGAGAGAGGCTCGGTTTTGGAGCATTTAGCGCTACAATTTTGTGTGGCAGCGAATTCTAATCGCGTCGGTTTAGGCCCAGACATTCCTCACTTTCACTCCTTCGTGACCGTACAGCTTAAACCAATATAAGCAGCAATATTACAGGATTTGTGGCTAGCCCCTCCGGAGCTCCGCTCTAGCCCTCCGTTCCGCTCAGCATCAGGCTCCGCCCCCCCCAATACCAATGATCTCTAACACATCATCATATGCTACCAAAACTGAGTACCCTATACTAGAAATGTAAATAGTTGTTGGAATGTCACATAGTTGAATGATGTGATGTCTACAGTAATAATGACAGCTGTTCGATGTATAATTTGTTGTTTCAAATGTAAACTGCCCTGTAACACTGAAAGGCGGTATATAAGAAATGACAAGTAAATAGAAAAATAATTATACTCCTTCGTGCTGAACAAAAGGTGTGGCTGCAAAGTTTGTGACAAATGTTGCGCAACACACCAGTCAGAGCATGTTGGATATGAAATGTGTCAAAATAAAAATAAAAAAGAACTCCAAACTAGGCACAAAAAAAACAACAAATGAAAAACAAAAAAACTAAACAGAATGTGAGAGAGATCAACAAAAGTACCAGTTTAAAGCTAACCAAAAAAATTATAGAGGAAAAAAGACCTCAGTCGACCCTCCTGTTAACATAGTCAGAAGGGGTGAGCCTGTCAAAGGGCAAACCAGACAAAAACAATGTCCAAATGGTGCCACAACAATCAACTGTGCTCAAAAAGACATTGGTAGTCAGAAAAAACCTCTATAAAATGGGGAACAAAGGCAAAAACAAAAACAAAAAATGCCCCCGATTCCGTTAGCGCAATCCTCACCCGAAGGAATCTCCTTGAGCCCAGGCGGTAGATCTCCTCCCCCGTGTCCTGTTTTTGAGAGCCTAACTGGGGTTTCTATGGAGTCCTCTGAATCGGTAAGGAAATTTAAAATTTATTTAGCTGTATTTATATCCCGCTTTTCACCGGTCAAAGCGGTCAATTGGGGGATACATTTAACACGAGGGGTTATGAGACACATATGCTAATACTTACAGGGAATATGGGCAATGGAGGGTTAAGTGGCTTGCCCAAGACCACAAGGAGTGCCTATAGGACTAGAAATCCCAGTCCCTCCAGACTGAGATTGCTGTCCCCAGGTGGGACTTGAACCCCCGGCCCTCCGGCCTGAAGTACCTTGTCAATTGATTTGCCTTCTCCAGTCCAGTTGAGTGGAGCAGATGGTTCTATTGAATTTCCTGCTCCAAGTTCTGAAGCTGAAATTACCTTGAAAGATATGTGGGGTGCCCTAAAATGTATTGATAGTAAAATGTCTGTTCCTTTGAATTCCTTGTGTACTTTATCTCAAGAGGCTGTTATTTCTTTACAGCAACTTGATGAGAAAGTCACTGTAGTAGATATGGCTCTTACTAAGTTGGAGTCCCAGGTGCTTCCGCTTCATGCGGTTAATGTGGCTGGGATTAAAGATTCCCCGATCTTACATTCTAAACTGGAAGCTCTTAAAAATTCTATGCATTCTCGCAATTTACGCTTTTTGAATTTTCCCCAGTCTTCTTTATTATCACATAAGATTCTTTTGGATAAATTTCTTAAAGAGATTCTAGCTATTTCTGATCCTATTGATGTTATGCAGATTTATTATATCCCCTATACTACTAAAAAGATTAGCTCAGCTGAAGGTGGTCTGGATGAAATTGTTTCTCCTATGGAAAATTTAACTGCCTTTTTAGAGGACTCCCAAGACGTCATTAGTTTGCGCTCTACTTTACTGGTTATCTTTTCTTCTATTGAAATTAAGCAACGTATCCTTAGGGCTTTTTTTAAAGTTAAACCAGTTAAGTTTTGTGGTCAGCCGGTTAAGATTTTTCCAGATGTATCCTGCAGTACCCAATTGCGTCGTAGGCAATTTTTGAGCTTAAAGCCTCGAGTTTTGGCGTTGGGGGGCCACATTTTTCCTTCGGTTTCCTTGCAAATGCATCATCAATTTGGAAGATGCTTCATATAATTTTGTGGATGCTACTCATCTGGAAAACGTTTTGACCGAGAAACAGGGCGCTGGAAGAGTAGAATAGTAAATAGTGGTCTCCATTACTTGTCTTACTTTCTTTAATTGATTATCGGTTTGACTTCCATGATGTGGTCTATATCAGGTTTGATTACTTAATTGTAAATGTATATTTCTTGTATTTCCTTTATTTGTTGATGGGATTGTTCTTGTACATTTTTTGTTTTTTGTTAAGACTAAAAATCTAATAAAAAAAATGCCCAGATGAAACCCCAACAAAGCTCAAAGTGGTATTTACATTCACATAGCATTAGATTAGCAACTATAACCATCAAATGTGCCAATCAAAAAAGAACACTAAAGAAACTTAGCTTTGAAACAGCAAACTCATTATGGCAGCATCATGTACAACATGGCAGCATAACAGCGTAGCAGCATAGTTGATGGGGTCAAAGCCCATTGGTTCTCTTAATATTTCTTGTACTTGATCTACTGAAAAAGTCAGTTTCTCACCAAATAGGAGGAACAGGTTCCATAGTAGCGCTATATGACACAATTTCCCCAAGAAGCCAATGTGGTCATTTGTGTGCACAGACAGTGTTGTAAATAGTATGATATGCTCCCACACCTCAGGCCACAGCAGATCCTAATTATAAGATCATGGTATGATCCAGCAAGCAATGTATACACACCTGCACGTCACTACACTGTGGATGCATGTCAACCACATATGTGACCTAGGCCAAGATCTGCTGTCTGTGTTATGGGCAAAATCAGTATGTATGTACACTGTGTCAATCACATATTGGTGAACTGACTCCAGAAGATAAGTTGTTGTGCACCTACAGCACAGACACAACAGTGTGCCTGTCAAACAAGCATCATTGCAATGATCATGGCAGGAATATATCATACCTGCATCGAAAAAGGGTACATGTGTGAATAGAGATCAGAGATTCCCACAAAATGTTCATGCAGCTGAATGTAAAAGATATGGCTAAGGAATCTGGGGGGACATAACTGTGGTCTGCTGTGTACCAGATAATGATGGAACCATTATGCTAATAGACCACACCATCCTCCATCCGAAGGGGTACCACCAAAAAATGCTGTAGCAGGTTGGACATTGGTAGAGTGGTATGTGGTATGGCAGGGCATACATATATGTGATGCTGGAAAACGTGCTGTCACAGTGAGGGAAGAAAATTGCAATTTTGTAGCCTGCATTGGCTGTAGTCACATGACCAACACCTCAGAAACTCCTACTGATGAGCCAGAGATAGTGTCTGTCAGTGAGGCATGATTGCAACCAACCTGCAGGTCTTACATCTATGCAAAAAATAGGGTCATAGTCACATGATGATTCACGGCCCATGCAGTTTCAGGTACTGTACAGTCATTTAGGCAGACAATGTTGGTAATGGGCACATTCTTGGATTCAATCATGGTCACCTGTGTCCCAGGAGAGTGATCTGACCATCACACCACACCTCTACCACATATGTGCATGGTTGCTGTATGAGATGTGTCACAGCAGGGCTCCCCAAGATACCTGGCACACATAGCAGAGCACAGCATTTGAGTGTGCCAGCAGTCGTTGCACAAAGATTTCAGCAGTGGACAAATGTGTTGGGCCTATCATGTGGCATGGTGTCTGCTTACATATTACCTGTCACACTCCTCACTGGGCAACCAGTCCATAGCCCCGAATGCCCTTGAAACTACCCTTATAGCAGTCAGGGAAAGGTGACAATAACTAGAACACCATGGATAACTTTGACAACACAGTCATCCAACTTACTCTGGGGGAGGTGCCTACAGTCCTGCCTGTGCCCTACGTAGCATAACTGTCGCGTGTGCGACATATTATTTGGATGCATGTGGCACAGAATGTGCTCTAAGGCTGTCACAGGTGTCTGTGCTAGCACCATCTCATACCAATTAGCCCACATATGCAACATGCATGTTACTGTCTCCACTCTAGCATCTGTAGACATGATGCAGAACCTGTGTGTGAACCTGTGTGCAGAACCTGTGTGTGAAAGTCCAAGCACTGGAAGCCTATGAAATAAACACACATGAGTCACTATGTTCCAAAAATGTATTCTCAGTATTGCAAAAATATACAAAGCTTTAGCAAAAAAAAAGAAAATAGTGTTGCTTCTTACAACAAAAAATATAAATAATGCACATGTAAACACACTCATCTGTGCATCAGGCTTGTCAACATGACAATATGTAAACTGTGCGTACACAGCAATGCATTGCTGTGCTCTGGATACCAGTGGGGGCCAGGTGAGGAACCGGTCACACAAGTTGATATCCACAAATATCTGGACATGGGGTAGTCAGCCATTGATGTGAGACCTCTGCCACAATTAGTGCACACCATGTGGCAGTTGTGCTATCACACCATAGACAGGTGCAGGCAGATCCCAGGAACAGTGCCCTCTAAAGGTGTGCATCCCCTCGGTGCTTTCCCTGTTTTGTTGCATTACATACAACCTGTAATGAAAATGGAGGTTCATAGGGATGTTTGGTAATAGACCTTACAATATAGTCCAAATTGGTGGTGTGGAATGACAATAACATACCTGTTTACATATAGAAAATAACAGTAGAAAGGTGAAAACTGTGCATGCATGTGTAATCCTTCTGTGTGCTATGAAATTCCTAATTAAGAACTGGTGCAACAAATGAAACTCAGAAGGCACATATGTAGTTGATGAGGCTTCACCTGTGTCACATGATGTGACACGTTGCCTGTAGACATATTCCTTCTCAGAAAGGTCCTTCACTCTTCAAAAACACAAAGCAAGCAACATGAAGAGCAAGGAGCATTCCAGACCCATCAAAGAACAAGCTGGTGAAGTATCAATCAGGGATTGATCATAAAAGCATAACACAAATCCAGAATATTCCTGGGAGCAGCATGACATCCATTAATTCCAACTAGAAAGAATATGGCACCACCACATACCTGACAAGAGAAGGCCGCACAGCAAAAGTTACAGACCGGGCAAGGAGGTCATTAATCTGAGATGCCACAAAGACACCAAGGATAACACTGAAGGAGTTGCAATGATCCCCAGTGGAGACTGGACTATATATGCAAAGGACCTCTTAAAGCCATACACTCCACAGAGCGGGACCTTATGGAATACTGGTCATAAGAAAGGCATTGCCTACAGAAAGAAAGAAAAAAAAACATTTATGGAGTTTGCACCATCATGTGGCGGACCCCCTACGCACATGACAGAAGGTTGACTGGTCAGATGACACAAAACTAGTTCCCTTGGGACATTATGGGAAATGCCATGTGTGGTGCAAAGCTGACACGTCCCATCACCCCAAGAATACTGTTCCCATACTGCAACATGGTGGTGGCAACATCATGCTGTGGGAATGTGTTCCAGTGGCTGGGACAGGAAAACTGCTCAGGATTGATGAAACGCTGGATGTCACCAACTACAAGGCACTACCTGAGGAAAGGCTGATTCATTCTGGCAGTGATTGGAGACTGGGAGGACGGTTCAGCTTCCGGAAGGACAATGACCCTGAACATACCACTCACGCCACACTGGAGTGGTTCAGAGAGGAACATGTCAATGTCCTGGAACGGCTTAGTCAAAGCCCAGACCTCATTCCAGTTGAGAGTCTGTGGCATGATGTGAAGATTGCTGTACACCAACGCAACCCAGCAAACTCAAAGAAGTGGGATCATATTTGCCTTAAGGATTGGGTGAAATCCCAATGGCTAGATGTGCTATGCTAATAGAGACATACACCAAGAGACCTGCAGCTGTAATTGCAGCAAAAGGTGGCTTGATAAATGATTGCCTTTGTTGGGGGAATACACATGCACACTCCTGATTTAAAATGTGTCCTGTTGTCTGAATTACTTCTTGTGTCACACTAACGGGTATCTTGCACCTTCAAAGATATTGGCATATTCTGTATATCACATGGTGCTAACTCCCAAAACCCCATTTCTGTGCTAGGTTGTAATGCGACAAAACAGTACAAACGTCAAGGGGATGATGACCTTTGCAAGGCACTGTATGTGTTGCAAGGTTAGTGCCTCACATGCAGATATTTGTGGATATGACCATGTATGACTGTGGACCCCTGGCTGCAGCAAAGTATAGGGCAGGTGGGTGCGCATCGCTCAAGGTGCTGGGGAGAGATCATCATGGGTGGGTGTCTGTGAATGGAGAGGATGGGTCGCTACCCCCCCCCATCCTGACTATTCAGTGATTGGGCAATGACACATTGGTATCCAGAGTCTCTGCAATCGCGGAGAAGTGGCAGTGCACCTCAACCATGGCAGCCTGTGTCACAGCCACAACACTCTGTGGGTCCCCCAGTGTCACTGCCCACATGTATGGGGTCTGTGTGTTGTGGCTGTGCTAGTGTCTGCTGGCGCAGGTGTGCACCCCTCAAACCCTGATGAGTTGGGGAGAGTCTGGAGGTAGTCACCTGCAGCAGCTGCAGCCAGGAGTCCTACATCTGGTGCAGGCTGGTGGTGGGGCTGCAGGCATCATCCCTGGTGGCATGGTGCAGCACCATGCCTCTGCTGGTTGGCATCAGATGTAGATTGGTGGATGCGGCTGCAGGCAGCATTCCTGGTGTCACAGTGCTGTACCATGCTGCTGCCGGAGGACCAGCACCATGCACCTCCTTCACCATGTTGTTGGTGGGCTCACCCCCTTGACCACCCATATTCCCCATGCAGACGGATGGCTGATCTGTGATTTCCCCCAGATCCTCCTCAGTGTCGCTTCCCATATACTTGTCTGCTGATGCCTCCTGCACGCTTGTTGCCAGGGCCTTAACAGAGCCAGCATCAAACTCTGTGTGCTGCTGGTGATCAACTGCCTGGGGCTTTTATGGTTGTGTCTCTGCCAGAAGGAAACGGAGAGAGGTCCATGATCACAAAAACACATGAGGCATTATCAGTGCACAATCTGTGGGTGACAACTGACAGTATCACATGGGTAAGGTGACAGTTATGTGGCCACCAGGATTGTATGGCTGCACAACATGGCTGGTTCCATTGTGGTGCCACTTGTCATATGCAGGTACACAGTAACACATGGGAAGGTGTCAGTTGTAGTAGTAAGATCCCAGTACTATCACACATGGCCCCTGTAATGGTGGCAAAACACATACGGTGATGTATGCTCACATGTCCCCACCTAACACAGTGTAATATCTGTACACCACTGTGAGAGGAAATGCCAGACTGATGGTATGTGACATGTGGCCAGTGTAAACCAATAGCCATCCTGGATTCAGATGTATGGGTTGCAATGGGTGCCCCATTTGTGTCCAGCCACACACATCAATGGCACGTGACTGTTGTAATGCAGCAGACCAGTGGGGAACAGAAGAAAATATTTTAAACACGAAAAAAGGCATGCACAAGCTGCAGTATTTTCAGGAACCTGATAGGGGGAGCAAGAGGGACCTCCGGAAGACTGAGGATCCACGCCCCACAGGGTGTGATCAAAAACCAGCCAGCCTCCAATCCAGGAAGGCAGGAACTCCTTTTAAAGAAAGTCTGGAAGACTGGAAAGGAGGAGGTGGCGGTAAAGGAGGAAGTGGCGGTAAAAGGGGAAGTGGCGGTAGCAGCAGCAGAGAAGGCAGAGAAGTTACAGAGCCTGCAGAAGCTGGAGGAGCGGCAGGAGCTGCAGAGGTGGCAGAAACTGCAGAAGCTACAGACGCTGCTGGAGCGCCGGAAGGAGGAACAGGCCATAGAGACCTGAAAGGACGGAGAGTACGGAAGGATCCAGGAGATCCGGGAACACGAAAGCAGTACTGGGACAGCTGTGTGAAGTCAACCGAAGGACGGTTGAAAAGCCCACGCCGGATTGCAGGAGCAGGGCAGAATCTCAGCAGGAGTAGGCCTCAAGCCTCACCCCAAGGAGAGAAGCCGGCATTACAAGGTAACCCACACTTATTTGGGAACAGCCTTCAGAGAGCTAGCCTGTGGAGAGGACAAGAAACAGAAGGTCCCTGTTCATGTAACACTTCTCATGATACAAGGTATGAAAAGCTTTTATTAAATGAGAGACTTTTGAATAAGCAATGTTTGCAGAAAGCTAATATAAAACCTGTGAAGAAGGAAGAAGATTCGCCTTGTAGAACAGTTCATGACCGATGCCCCACTCTGAACCCAAGGCATTGGGAGGTCATACAACGTCTGGCTGAAAAGCCCAATTATAGGTTGCCCAGAACTACGGACTCTGTTTCAGAGGCGTATGATCAGGAACCAATGCAAGTGGAATTGGTAGAATCCCTTTCAGATGAGGAAATGGATTGTAGTTATTGTACCACTGGAAGCTTGGAATCCTTGCATAGCATGTGAGCAGTAAACGGGTAAAATAGGAAATGTTTGTTTTTGGTATCACCTCTATGAAGAGAACAGTTTTTGCTTTGAACCTGAGTTTACTTTTTCTAACCTGATGTAAGGACCTTTCTTTTGTTGTTTTGGGACTGATCCTTTGAACCTTTGCAAGACAAGGGAAATAAAGCCTTATTTTCCCTTCACTTGGAAACCTGTGTTCTTTGGGTATTGGGTAATAAGGACGCTACCAAGGCTATACACCCCTGGGCCCTGGAAAATATGTACCAATCCCAACCTTATCTTTATTTGTGTCCGACCTGCCTTGGCGCCCATTAGCCACCAGGGTGGCGTCGCAACACTGTCCAGGAGACTACACAGTAGCAGATGTATGACACAATGCACAGATCATTGGTATCAACAGGTGAACAGCATACATGACCTGACTGATGCTCACACCCTTTAGCCATTGACAAGAAGACTGCACCTCCCACATGTAGAACAAGCTGCCATGTTACAGGCCAATGTTCAGTTCGACATCCTCCATGAGAAGGCTGTGCACAGTGAACATTGGATGACCACTACCCATGAGCTGCAACATGACCATCTGCACAGAAAGCACTATAACTGGTGTGTCACAGCTGCGACATGCTGTGATGTGTATGCCAACACAGACATCATACAGAATGGGGAATACATCCACCACCAACCAGGTTGCAAGGGGAGAGGAAGTGACAGGGGCATAAGGAATGGGAGGTATACAGTGGCTGTGTGATCAGCACCATTCAAAATGTATCCCATGAGGAGGGGGGAAAGGATATTTCTACTGGGGGGTGCTGGGCCACTTGATGCAAGGGAAGTAGTGGCCTGCAGCTATACTGTCAAGAGCTGTCAGTTGTGTTGTATGTCACCCAGAGAGGATATTTGTGCTGGGCGGCAAGTTTACAAAGGGGGGGGGGGACATTGTGCAAGCACCGAGTTGCAGTCGATTCACTGCATGTCAGCTCCGTGAGGAGACCTGCATTATATATCTGGGTTTGTCGCGGGTCCCATAGTATTGTGTACATTCCAAAACCGACATACTGATTGTAACAAAAAACAAATCTTACACCCCCCCCCCACCCACATTACACTTCAGAAACATGACATTCATATAAAAAACGAAATAAAATATCTAGGGGTGATACTTGATACACACCTTAGCATGAACACCCATATAAGAAATACAACCAAAGAAATATACTTCAAACTCAAAGTATTAAAACAATTACGCCCTCTAATCCACCTGCAAGACTTCCTAAGCATCATTCAAGCCATAATCACACCACATTTTGACTTCGCCAACCTCTCCCTATTAGGCACAAACATCCAAAACATTAAAAGGCTCCAATTGGCTCAAAATGCTGCAGCCAGAACCATAATGAAGGTACACCCTTTTGAGCACATATCACCCTATCTAGCCAAACTACACTGGCTCCCTATCCAATGCAGAATAAATTATAAACTAATAATAACCACCTTCAAAGCATTAAATAACACTGCCCCAGCCACACTAAATAAACTACTATCTAAAGACACACCCCAATCCGCACATAGAAGAGGCAACGCCAACAAAATAAAGATTCCTAAAGAATTCACAAAGACCACAAAAACAACCAATAAAAAAGCATTCTCCCATGCTGCCCCTATACTCTGGAACTCACTACCTGACGAAATCAGAGCCTTAACCGACCTTAAAGACCTACGTAAAACCTTAAAAATTCACCTCTTTATCTCCCACTACGGCCCACTAGCAAATTCTCAACTTCTAAATGAAAAGGGATGATCTATATAACACACTGAAACTAACACTGCAATGCATTATGATAGCTTGACCTTGACACTGCCTAATGATGTTGATACTGTTGAACTTACTGTACATAGTTAATTGTACATAGTTTAAATTGTACATAGTTCCCCAAAGTTTAAAAATTTAAAAAATTGTTCATGTATATAGTTCATAAAATGTTCAATGTAAACAGAAATGCCATTTTGTCTCCTCAACTGTTTTTTGTAAACCGCACCTGATCAACGGAAGGTTGCGGTATTTAAAAGTTTGTTAAATAAATAAAAAAAATAAAAATAAAGAGGAAGGTTGAATGTAAAGTCTGGCAGCTGCTGGCACTGTACACACACTGTACAGTACAGAGAGTGTTGCTGATGAACAAACATACACAGAGGTGTGTTCCGTAAGGGGTAAGCTACAGGAGCCCAGAGATGTGTGTACCCAGGAATATACTAAAATATCAGTGTTGGGATATGAGCGAGAGAGCCTGCAGGGCAACATGAAAGACTGTGTGTGTGGAGGGACCAATAGTGCCGCACTATCTCATGGGTGTACGTGTTGATGGATGGGGAGGTGTGGACATCGGCTCTCTGGGTGTTTTCTGGGAACAGAAGTGGGAGCTGTGTGCTGAGAACAGCTACTGCCAATGGCTGATGGGTGGTAGATGTTATAGTGGCAGATAGCTGAGGTACCACAACCAGGTGTGCAAACGGGGTGGAGGGTGCCCCACCAGGTAGGCCAAGGAATGTGTGATGAAGGAGATGGACTGGTGAGGGCGCTGAACCACAGTCATTGGAACACATTTTAAACAGCTGAGAGTGTGAAAAGCTGTGCACAACAGCATCTGAGGCAGAGGACGGCCATGTATGCCATATTGACTGCACAGGCACATGGACACTGTTTGGAGCAGGTCACCAGGGGCATATGTGTGTATATCACACTACTATGAGTGTGCGTGTGTGTTGTAACTCTGTCACCTACAAACGCTGTGACTGGGGCGACAGTGTGTGCGCATGGATATAAAAAGACACATGGATATAAAAAGACTGAAAACGGTTCAGAGGCAAGTGACCAAAATGATTTGGAGCCTGCATACAAAGATGTGTGAGAAGACTTAAATATGTACACTCTGGAGGATTGGAGGTACAAGGGAGATATGAAGAAACAAACCCCCTCCAAAGATCAATGAAGAAACAAACCCCCCTCCAAAGATGGAGAATTTGTAAAACTAGAGGGCATAACATGAATCTGCAAGGGGGTAAACTGAAAGGCAATGTCAGGACGTATGTTTTCAATGAAAGAGTGTTGGATGCCTGGAATGCCCACCTGATGGAAGTGGTGGCATGGGACAGACACAGTGGATTCCTTTATAACAACTGGATGAAATCAAACTAAGCATAACTAACTCTTGTATCACAACAAATAGGGGTGACCAGCATGGAGCGGTGGGTACACCCCTAAACCAGGGTATGGGGAGGGGTGACCTAGCCGGAGCGGCAGGTGCACCTACTCTTGCCACCTTGATGGCTGACAAGATGGACCATACTGGTCTTTATCTGCATTACATACTATGTTATGTTGGCAGCATGGGACAGGAACACCAACATGCATGTGAGCAACACAGACATACATGTATGTAGGGCATGGGTAACCCAAATAATGTGTGTGTGTGTGTGGGCATTCTGGGACCATGGGCATATATGGCAATGTACCAAGTACATCACATTTTTTGGGGGGTAGCATTGGATGGTGTGACAGACAGCAGGGCAGAGGGTGGCTGGGGAAGTGGTGGGGTGGAGGACTAAGCACACACAGGCATGATAGACAACCAGGGAGAGATGCCACGGTAGTGTATGGACACAGGCACTGTAAGGGTGGTTGTGGAGCCATGAGATGGACCTGTAGAAGGTATGGGTCAGGCAAACCTCAGTGGCAAATGTGTGGCAGAAGCCAATGTGCTGGATTCCATCATGAGGTCAAATAACCATATGTACACATTACAGGCCAATGTCAGCAGCATGTGAGGTGACATTGTCTGGCACTACATGATATGGGCCAACAGGGGGATGGTGAAGGTCAGGACAGGGTACACATGGGGATTGTGGTTATGATGTGCACATGGCCACATTGTGTGGTGGTTCGACACAGTGCATCTCAAACAGGGCCCACATGTGGTTAACATGTACTCACCATCAGCAGAGTGCTGCATTTCGTCCCGCATGTGCTGGAGAAAGTCTGGATGCAGCTGGCGGAGCTCCTGTTCCTTCTTCCGCAGGTTGTCACGCAGCAGACCCTCTGGGAACAGAAGAAAATGTTTTAAACACAGAAAAAGTCAGGCATAAGCTGCAATATTTCGAGGAACCAGATAGAGGGAGCAAGAGGAACCTTCGAGAGACTGAGGAACCACGCCCCATAGGTCGTGAGGTAATGCCAGCCAACCTCCAATCAAGGAAGAGAGTACCACCTCTTAAAGAGAGTCTGGAAGACTGGAGAGGAGAAGAGGCAGGACCAGCAGAAGAGGCAGGACCAGCAGAAGAAGCAGCCAGTTCTGGGAAAGGAAGGGCTGAAGCAGTAGCCCTTGGACAGGAGTTTGGCAGAAGGCAGCAGCAGCCGCTGTGGCATGAAGAGAGGAGCAACCGAGGAGAAGGAGAGACAGCTCCATCAAGAGTGAGTGCTCTTCATCCAGAGAGGCGAAGGCATTGCTTTGACTGCAGTAGAAAGCCAACTGAAGGACGGCTGGAGAACCTAAGGCCTATTGCTCAGGCAAGTCAGAATCCCAGCCGAGGCAGGCCTCAACCCTCACCTGGAGTAGAAAAGCCAAAGATAAAAGGTAACCCTTATTTTACTCGAAGCAGGTTTCAGACTGCTGGTATATGGGGAGGACAGGGAGCAGAGGAATACTGTCCATATAAAATTGCCTATGATACAATGTACAAGAAACGTTTATCAAATAAGAGACTTTTTAATGGGAAAGGTGTGCATGAAGCTAATGTAAAATCCTTGCAGAGGGAGGAGTGTTCTCAGTATAGGAGAGCACAGGACCGACGCCCTACGCTTAACCCTGAGCATTGGGAGGTCATACAAAAGTTATATAAGAAGCCTGACTACAATTTGCCCGAAACTACTGACTCAATTTCAGAGGCTTCCGATGTGGAACCGATGCAAGTGGAATTTGCTAAAGAGCTTTCAGATACAGAAATGGACTGTAATTACTGCATGACAGGAAGCCTGGAGTCCTTGCCTAGCGTATAAGCCATAACCTGTGGAATAGAAAATGTTTGTTTTTGTACACTACTCTGTGAAGATAACAGTTTTGCTTTAAACTCATGTTTTACTTTTTCTTCTAACCTGAAGTAAGGACACTTGTGTTGATGTTATTGCCCAACCGTTTGAACCTTTGCAAGAAGGGGAAATAAATGCCTTTGTTTTCCCTCCACTCTGACCTTTGTGTTCTTTGAGATTTGGTAACAAGGAGGCTACCAGGCTAAAAGTCCCTGGGCCCTGTGAAACACTTGCCAAACTCAACCTTATATATTTTTGTGTCCAACCTACCTTGGTCTATTACCCTGCCAAGGTGGTGCACGTGACAAGGTCCATCCACCTGTTGATGAAAAAGACATTCTAATGCTTACATGTATCAATAGGAATGATATATGCCTATAGTGCACCCCTAATAGCAGCCCTTAGTAGCACACGTGTTGCTGGACAGTTCCCATATATCATCTGAGTGTGTGTGTGCCCCTGCCCCAGGAACAACATAAGGAATAGGCCCCATCACCATCAATACCTGTTTGGGTGATCTGTGGTAGCAGCAGGGCAATCAACTGACATTTGACATGTGTCTGTTTACATTGCGCTGGTTGCTGCACGTGTATACCATGGCCCACAGGACAGATTGCTATGCAGCAACAGCAAAGGTGTGATACCAAGAATATGCGCATCAATGGCCACCATGCATATCTGTAACAAGGAACGCTGTCCGGAATGTGCATGTGTGACATTCTGATGGTTTCCACAACAGACCCCTGGCCGAAGGCCACTGCTTGACCCTCCCTCAGGGATTTATATGGGATGTCAATAGCACGGTTCCCACTCAGCTACTGGGCAGACACCGCACAACGCATGTTCACCAGCAGCATTGCCAAGGGTGTGCTACATGGGAAGGTGGTTGTGTATGGATGGTGGTGTGCATATCCCTGTGTCCCCATGGGCTCTGTGTTGTGCCCACACCTACATAGCATAGGGAGAAATGGTCCGCAAATGGGAATAACAAGTGCGGCCCGAATATTCACAACTGACACACATATTGTGGACACTGTGAGTGATTTTAAACATGGCACGATGAGCTTGTTGGGTTGGGTGACAAGACGTACATATGGCAGGTGGCATTTTATGTGGACTCATGGATATGTTGACAACAACGAATGGGGATCCACAACTGTGGCAAGCACTACACGGTCAAACATTACAGACAGCCACCCATAGACATAGACATAGAAACATGATGACAGAAAAAGACCACATGGCCTATCTAGTCTGTCCTTCCATAACAACAACTACAACAGTCCACTTTTTACCTTTAGAGATCCTCTGTGTTGGTTCCATGCTTTTTTGAATTCAGTTACTGTCCTCATCTCTACCACCTCCACTGGGAGACTATTCCACGGATCCACTACTCTTTCCGTAAAGAAATATTTCCGCATATCACTCCTGAATCTATCTCCCTTCACCCTCATCCCATGTCCCCTTGTAGTAGAACTTGCTTTCAATTGAAAGAGGCTCTCTGCCTGAACATTTGCCAGTTGTTGGCAACACTGTGGATAACATGTTGGTACAATCCAGGCAATGTGCTGCAGTGGACATGGATGGAAATTTCAATGGTGAGAATCATAAGGTGAGGGATGGATGCCCACATAACAGACATACCATTACCTAAGTATTGATCCATGGTGTGACATCATGATGTATGATGTTTGCAACACTGGTATCTGTAGTTTCCTAAGGATATTGTATAACATTGAGAGGCATAGCGGGGGAGCCACCAAAATGATTTATGGGAAGGGTATATACGCTGTGAGACTATGCCGGTCTTAGGCGGTTGCCTAGACCTGGGCATAGCCTGAAGTTGTGGAAATAAAGACACTGCAGTCGTGTCCAGAGTGAAAATTAAGGTTGGGTTTTATTCCCTTTCCCTTGAGGATGTCTTCAAATAAGGACAACACAAAAGAAACGGTTGCTTCACCGGTGCAAAGGATTCTTAACAAATAATAATTATGCTTCTTTCCAGCAAATAAAGTCCATCACATTCAAAATGTGTAAAACACAATTCTTTTCTTTCTCCTTTCTTAACAGAGAGACTCTGTCATCAGCTATACCTAAAGCACATTCCATGGGCTCAGGGATGTTTTCTGGGCTATAGCTTTCCCACTGCATAGGGCCAGGACCTGGTCCTGTGTATGGGCACTGAGCCCCTGTGAAGCTGCTCTCCGAGCCTTGCCCTTGGGAAACTTCAGCTGCTGTGAGTTGGAGCTGCTGTTGGGTGTCACAGATAGCAGGGGCTGTGCTGGGGATTGCCTCCCAAGTCTTCTGCCAGTAAGGATTCTCTAGCCTGTTGTAAGCCTGGCTTCTCCCCCGGGGACCCACTTCTCTCCCTTTACCAAAGACAGGGTACTTATCTCTTTCCGTTGAGAAGATGGTTTCAAGCCCTTCTGCTTCCAGCCAAGGCTTTCTCTATGCCTTGCACACTGCTTTCCTCTGTGAACACCGGTTATTGTGTTTAGCTGAATAAAACTCACTTCCTGCCTTCAGTGAGCTTCCCTGGATGTGACCGTTGCTCTCTGTTGGCTTGGCTGTTTGCCTCGGTACGAGGACCCCTCTGGCTGGGAAGACTTTGTCACTGTCTTTCTTAGCTCTCCCGGGTTTATCAGCCTGCCTTTCTTCAGCCCTGGTTCTCCAAGGCAACGTGTCTTTCTGTAACTGCTTTGGAGTTCTTGTCTCACCTTCTCTCTGAGACTGACCTCTCAAACTCCTGGGCTGCACTTCAGTCCTAGCTCTCCAAGCCTGCCTGGAACTGCAGTCAGACTTCCTTTGGTCTCTGCTTTCCTCCTCAAACTCAAACTCCTGCTCCAGCCCTAGTCCAGGCTCCTGCTTGAGCTCTCCGTCGCTCTCAAGTTCCAGCTTGAGCTCGCGCTCAATTTCCAGCCTGCTCTGTGGGCTTTCCCACCTGTTTTTATCTCTCTCTTCATCAAACGTAGAACGTGAGTCTGGTTCCAGGTGAGCCTGATTGGAACCCTGAATTCTTACTGCGTCACTAAAGCCATGAGGAAAGTTTGTTTCCCTTTTCCCTGCCTCTCTGCATTGTGAATGCTGCAACTGCCCACGTGGCTATAAGGTAAGCTCTTCTTTTATATTACTCTCTAATATTTCAGGGTCTGTACTATCTACCTCATGACAGATAAGCTCTTCTTTTATGTTACTCTTTAATGTTTCAGGCTTAGTGCTGTCTAGCTCATGACAGGTAAGCTCTTCCTTTGCATTACTCTTCAATATTTCTGGCTTAGTGCCATGACATATCCCCCCTCTTAAGCTATTTCGGGCTGGGGGACATATGTCCTTACAGCACGAAATACAGGCTACTGCATTCGCCTTGACCGGACGCTGTACCTGCAACTGCCCAACTGCTGCCGTCCGCTCTTGCCAGGGTTTCAGGACATTGGCGTGATACACCTGACGGCATCCCTTGTCCGTTTCTACAACGTAGGAGACTGGTCCCTTGCGAGCTACTACCGTGTAGGGCCCCCTCCACTGAGCTTCAAATTTCGGTCCAGGGTCCGCTACCATCACGACTACCTTATCCCCAATCGTGAGCTGATGGGGATTTTCCCCCGGTCATAATATTTTTTCTGCTGCCGTTGACTACCCTGTAAATGTTGTTCAGCAGCTTGTGAGGCCCTCTGCAACCGCGATCTAAGTTCCTGTAGGAACTGCGGTACCCCTACTTCCTCTCCTTTTGGCTCCACCCACTGATCCCTTAAAATGTCAAGGATGCCCCTTGGAGCTCGGCCGAACATTAATTCATATGTGGAAACTCCTAACGAGGCCTGTGTGCGCTCCCTGCTTGCATACAAAGCAAATGGGAGCATAATGTCCCAATCGGCCATTTTCCCGTCCAATCCCCGCCTTAACAATTGTTTGAGGGTCTGATTAAACCGTTCTACCATGCCGTTGGTCTGGGGATGGTATGCTGATGTTTTCAAGTGACGGATCCCGAAGGCATCCCAGACTTGGGTCAAGTATCGGGATAGGAAATTGCTCCCCCTATCCGTTAGCATTTCCTTCGGGAACCCTACTTCACAAAATATCTTGATTAATTCCCCCGCTATTGTTCTTGCTGAAATGTTCCTCAGCGGTATAGCCCAGGGGAACCGGGTGGCCTGATCCATTATGACTAGGATATATTGGAACCCTCTAGGGGTCTTTACTAAGGGACCTATGATGTCCATCGCCATCCGTCGTATCGGTTCGGATATAGTGGGTATTGATATCAAGGGCACCCCCTTAGGTTTTGCGGCAGAGACCCTCTGACACGCAGGGCATGCCTCGCAGAAACGCTTGGTTTCCTGGAACACACCCAGCCAATAGAAACGGGCCAGCACCTGGTCCAGGGTACCTACAACCCCTTTATGCGCTCCTACCGGGTGGTCATAGGCCAACCTCATTACTGTTGCCTTAAAAGCGGTGGGTACTACTAGTTGTTTCCTCACAGCCCCAGTCTGTGGATCGTTACTCTCTCTATACAGTAACTCCTCTTCTAGAAAAAATCTGGGAAGAGCGTCTCCATCGGACTGGGCATATTCAAAAGCGCGCCTTAACGCGGGATCCGCTTTTTGTTCCTTCGCAAATGAGGGAAACATTTGTACTAGGTCTTCGGGTACCCAGGGAAAACCTATTCCCTCTCCTGCCCCTGCCCTTAGCTGGGCCCTATTGTGGCGCTCTCGCCTCTTATCACCCTTTTCCTATCTGCTTTCTTTGGATAGTTGATCAAACCTTCATGTCTGGGTAGTTCTCCTAGCCCCTCTTCTAGGGATTTATCCTCTTCTCCTCCCTGAGGTGCAGCTTCTTCCTCCGAAGGAGGGTCAATATCCTCCTCGGGTTCAAAGCTCTCCCGTGAACTGTGGGCCTGGGACCTTGTGGACACTAGCCCCCTTTTCTCTTGCATGCCCTCCCCTATGCCCCTATAGAAATGTGGCCAATCTTGACCTAAAACTATGTCATAGGGTAAACGGGGAATTACTGCTACTAGGACCTTCCTATGTGTGCCTAGTGCTTTTACTAACACTCTATATAGAGGATAAGAGGTGGATGACCCGTGTATACAACGGATCTTGCTACTGCCTTCTGGCTGACTCAGGGGAACTGCCTCACTATCCTGTAGAAGGCCCCAAAATTTTTCTGACACCATTGTTTGTTCAGCCCCTGAATCCAATAAGGCCTTGGCCAACACCCCCTGCACTTCCACCGCAAGGCGAAAGCCTTCTTGCTTATATTTTGCTTTTTCACCCATTAGTGCTGTGCGCTCTGTGCATTCATACCTCTTGTGACCCCTCCTCCCACATTTAAAACACACTATGCGAGAGTCATTCGCTATACCTTTACTCCTACATTTTTCTGTAGCTGGTATGCTTAATCTCGGGTCTTTCATTACTCTGCCAAAGTTTGCCATGCCACGCGAGTCGCTAGCTCCTCCGTATGATCCATGGGCTACCTGAGCCTCCATGAATCTTTCTGTTAGGAGAGCCGCCTCGTCTGTCATCTGGCAATTCTGTAGAGTGAGGAATGACCTTACCTCAGCTGGCACAGCTTTGCAGAACTGTTCCAACACGAGCATATCTAAAATGCTTTCTATGGTCTTCCCTTCTGGCATGAGCCACTTCCATACTAGGCTACGTATCCGTTGGCCTAGTGCCTTCGGAGTTTCACCTTGTTGGATTTTTGTAGCTCTCAGCATTCTACGATATACCATAGGTGACAGGCCTAGCCTATCCCGTATGGCTGCCTTTACATTCTTATATTCATTAGCCTGGGCAGCTGGCATCGCCTTGTATGCCACCAGGGCTTCTCCCATCAGGGAGGTAGCTAGGCGGACCGCCCATTGTTGCTCGGGCCAGCCTGCACCACGAGCTACACGCTCAAAGGCTTCAAGGAAATCGTCAATATTGTCTTTTCCTGACCACTGTCCAAAAGACAAAATTCCACATGTCTGTGGGCCTACCCACAAAAGTGTCCTTCAGTTCTTTTCTCAACTTGCCGCTCCTGTAGTACCACCTGCAACAAGTCTGTCAGCAGCTTTTGCTGCATCTGCATGGCGGCCAGGGCTTGTTCTTGGCACTGCTGGGCAAGTTCGCGTTGCTTCTCGAATTGGAGCCCCATCCATTTCAGGATATCCGCTGGAGTCTCCATGTTGATAGCCTGTAATCAAAAAAAAAAAAATAAACCAAGTGCGGAACCCCTTTTTTTTTTTTTTTCCAATACTACCCCACTGGGATTTTCAGTCCCTCAGATACCTCCTCAGAATCCCACCCTGGCTGTACCCAGATACTATTACCTGAGTCAGGTGGTGATTCTGGCCTTGAGAAGGTTCTTGACTGCTCCTGATCCTGGAAATTGTCTGGGCGTGTTTCACCGCCGTCCTGGTTGCGTCCTCTGGCGCTGGTAACTCCGTCCTCCTTGTACGGTGTCCTCTTTTCCTGGCATCCAAGAACTACGCCATTTGTGAGACTATGCCGGTCTTAGGCGGTTGCCTAGACCTGGGCATAGCCTGAAGTTGTGGAAATAAAGACACTGCAGTCGTGTCCAGAGTGAAAATTAAGGTTGGGTTTTATTCCCTTTCCCTTGAGGATGTCTTCAAATAAGGACAACACAAAAGAAACGGTTGCTTCACCGGTGCAAAGGATTCTTAACAAATAATAATTATGCTTCTTTCCAGCAAATAAAGTCCATCACATTCAAAATGTGTAAAACACAATTCTTTTCTTTCTCCTTTCTTAACAGAGAGACTCTATGTCATCAGCTATACCTAAAGCACATTCCATGGGCTCAGGGATGTTTTCTGGGCTATAGCTTTCCCACTGCATAGGGCCAGGACCTGGTCCTGTGTATGGGCACTGAGCCCCTGTGAAGCTGCTCTCCGAGCCTTGCCCTTGGGAAACTTCAGCTGCTGTGAGTTGGAGCTGCTGTTGGGTGTCACAGATAGCAGGGGCTGTGCTGGGGATTGCCTCCCACGTCTTCTGTCAGTAAGGGTTCTCTAGCCTGTTGTAAGCCTGGCTTCTCCCCCGGGGACCCACTTCTCTCCCTTTACCAAAGACAGGGTACTTATCTCTTTCCGTTGAGAAGATGGTTTCAAGCCCTTCTGCTTCCAGCCAAGGCTTTCTCTCTGCCTTGCACACTGCTTTCCTCTGTGAACACCGGTTACTGTGTTTAGCTGAATAAAACTCACTTCCTGCGTTCAGTGAGCTTCCCTGGATGTGACCGTTGCTCTCTGTTGGCTTGGCTGTTTGCCTCGGTACGAGGGCCCCTCTGGCTGGGAAGACTTTGTCACTGTCTTTCTTAGCTCTCCCGGGTTTATCAGCCTGCCTTTCTTCAGCCCTGGATCTCCAAGGCAACGTGTCTTTCTGTAACTGCTTTGGAGTTCTTGTCTCACCTTCTCTCTGAGACTGACCTCTCAAACTCCTGGGCTGCACTTCAGTCCTAGCTCTCCAAGCCTGCCTGGAACTGCAGTCAGACTTCCTTTGGTCTCTGCTTTCCTCCTCAAACTCAAACTCCTGCTCCAGCCCTAGTCCAGGCTCCTGCTTGAGCTCTCCGTCGCTCTCAAGTTCCAGCTTGAGCTCGCGCTCAATTTCCAGCCTGCTCTGTGGGCTTTCCCACCTGTTTTTATCTCTCTGCTCATCAAACGTAGAAAGTGAGTCTGGCTCCAGGTGTGCCTGATTGGAACCCTGAATTCTTACTGCGTCATTAAAGCCATGAGGAAAGTTTGTTTCCCTTTTCCCTGCCTCTCTGCATTGTGAATGCTGCAACTGCCCACGTGGCTGTAAGGTAAGCTCTTCTTTTATATTACTCTCTAATATTTCAGGGTCTGTACTATCTACCTCATGACAGATAAGCTCTTCTTTTATGTTACTCTTTAATGTTTCAGGCTTAGTGCTGTCTAGCTCATGACAGGTAAGCTCTTCCTTTGCATTACTCTTCAATATTTCTGGCTTAGTGCTGTCTACCTCATGACAACGCCTATGAGGAGGGGCTGAGAATGTTAGGGCTCTGCAACTAGGGAGACAATGGGTGCGGGGACGTTATATGGGGTAGTGGCTGGCATGGGAAGTGTAAATGCGGTTGGTTTGTAGCAGCCATCCAAATGTCAGTGATCAAGGGGACATGCCATGAGGCGACAGTTTTACCCGCATATGACTGGTTGGTGAGAGGGTAAATTTCATCCAAAGCATACTCCAGCTGTGGTGTGCCAGAACAGCAGAATGTGTGATAGTTACTCTACTCTTGCAGGATTTGACAAGGGTTTCGGCAGGTGGACTAAGGTAGGGTCAATAAACCATTGTTACAGAGGATCCAGGAAACCTACCTTCTATTAAGACATTCATTGTCAAATGTGTATCCCTGACTGATATAGTGCTAGGAACATGTGCCCTTGATTGGATACTGTTGGTGACATGATATTGTGCCTGCTGGGCGTCGATCAATCCACTATGGTATAACTGCTATTCTGCTTGCATGTGCCAATGCTGCATGCAATCGCAGTGTGCCACGTCCCAGGTGTGCCATTCTATGGGTCCCTAGGGTTTGTGATGGGACTGGTGATGGCTGATGGGTGTATGCAGGGCCGTACCAAACCATAATTGCGCCCTGGGCTATTTCCATATCTGGCATGACCCCCTTCGCCAGTTTTCTTGCCGCCGCCACCGCACATTTTTGTTTTCTTGGAGACAGCAATGAGGCAGACCCGCTTTTGTAGGCAGTTCGGGTCCCTCCTTTCCTTCTCTGATGTGGATCACATCAGAGAAGGGAGGGACCAGGCCAGCCATGCAAATGTTGAGTTGCAAGGACCTGCGTTTGAATGGCTGGCCTGGTCCCTCCCTCCTCTGATGCAGCCTACATTAGAGGAGGCAAGGAGGGACCCAACCTGCCTACAAGTGTGGGTCTACCTCACTGTTGCTGCCGCCACCCCCTCTGAGAAGACAAAAATGTAGCAGTGGCGGCTGGTGGGCTAGGGCCAGCAGCCCAACATGTGCTCCTAATCTTTTTGTGCCCTGTGCAGCTGCACTGGTCGCACAGAACTAGGTACGGTGCTGGGGATGTGTGTATATGGTAACACGTGTTTTGTCAGTCAATCGTGTGGTGACATTCAAACACATGTTGCAGTGCGGCAACTGCGATGTACTTAACTGTCCTGGAGCAGTCACTGTCTTCCTGGAAGCACTGGTAGACTCGACCCCACGATCTCTGCAGTTTGCGCATATCATGCCGCACGGAGGAGCTTGGGGAAAGCCTCCCTTTTTCCTGCATATCAGGGTGGCCAGCAGATGGAGGTCATAAAATAAGGCTTGCGAGACTATGCAGCCATCCTTTCCATGTGCTCTGTGGTGACACTTCTGCGTACATCAGACGTTCTGTGCATTGTTACCGCACGTAGGTGTTAATGTGCATTAGTTGCACACGGTAGGGCATTAAGGCATGTTATACGTCTGTGTGTCATACTGCCTTACTGACCGTTAGGACGTTTGCATGGAAACAATGCACAGAACATCTGACGTCCGTGGAAGGGCCGGCAGAGGCAGCCATAGGGGCACAGCAGGTCAGGATGCTGCATCCACATCCCAGGATAAGGGAGGGGGATATGGATACTGAGGGACACTCAGGCACTGTTGGACATCTTGAGCAGAGCTATAGTGCAGAAAACACGCCACAGGGACAGGCAGCTTTTGCAATGCATGATACTCATACCCACGATGAGCAGCCAGGCACATCCACTGATGGCCAACATGGCCAAGAGATACCAGCAACAGAACCTACGGCCACGCCAACAACATTGCGGAAACAGAAGAAGCCGCACATTCCAGAGTCACAGCAAAAGAGGGGCCATTGTTTCGGTGCAGAGGAAAATGAGATGCTCCTGCAGCAGGTCCTGGAACACTATGACGTGCTGTTTGGAAGCCTCAGCACCACAACTTCGGTCAGTGTAACATGGGAGGACATCAGGCAGGCTGTGTCTGCATTGGATTGACGGGCATGGGACTGTGTGGCCATACGCAAGCGTTTTGCTGATCTAAAGAGATCTGTTCATGCACAGCTTAGTGCAGCACACAAACATACATTGGGCACTGGTGGTGGGGAGGCACTGTCATCAACCTTGAACCCCATGGAGAAGCAACTGGCACAGCGTCTTGAACCAGTCTACATCAGTGGTTTGGTGGAGGAGCTTGACATATCCCACCCAAATGCTGATATGTTGATCTGCTACTATATGTGTATGTATATGTACGAGGTGGAGAAGTTGGGCATTGCAACACACACATTGCACACATACTGACATTTGAGATCATGGTGTTGGCGCATTAATTCTTCAACATGGGGACAAATAGCTCAGACATGACAATGTCCATATACTACTTGTGAGTGGAGAGGCTGTAGGGATATACACTACTCACCCATCTGGCATCTGTTCTGCAATGCCATCCCTGATCATTACCAACATCAAATACTTAAACTCCATCTATCACAGCCTGATGCACTCACACGGATCTCCACAGACTCCCCTCCAGACAGTGGCCAGGATCATCCACGAACCTACATGTCACACTCGCTTTAGCTGCATCCCCATCCTGCTCCACTGGCTACCCGTGAAGCACAGGAACCAATACCTATTTCACCAGCTACTATTCCAGACACTTAAACCCCTGTCCCCTTACCTACAGACATGCATCAAACCTCTACAGGTTCACGGACTAAAACAATTGACCACTACTACCCTCTGCAGCAGCACCATCACAACCTCAGACACACTGGCAGAACTCCAGAGGCCTGCAAAGGATCATTTTTCCTCTACCCACCTGCCTTGTGGAACTGGCTCCCTGGATCCAGAATGCACACCTACTACATCAGCACTTGCCACCCACGGGGCAGAGCACATCTGTTCTCACAGCACCTTCAGCTGCCAACCTAGAGGACCCTCCTCAAACACTGTCATGTCCCCCTCTTACTTCCCTCCACCTACAACCCTGTAAAGATATTGCTACTGAAATGGGCTGGTCGATTGTTTCCGCTAATATATTCACCTCTCTTTATCATGGTTTGCACAACTGGTTCCATGTACACCATTTTTACAAGATGAAAGGCCGTGTAGAGAGTCCAACACATACATACATTGGTAAAGAGTTGGCTACATCACACACATACTTCACACAGGCACACTATGTGTGTGCCATTGTGTGACCACAGCATGGCCAATACACCAGAGGCCAACCTCACATGCCCTACCCTCTCTCACCCTCCTTCTGCCTCATTCATCACCCACTGTAATTCAAGAAAGTCATCAGTGATATTGTCCACGCCACCAAATCTTAATAATAATAATAATAATAATAATAATTAATAATAATGTCGGGCAAAACGGACTGGAACAGCGAGAGTGAGTAACTCCCCTGCTCAATAGTGCGAAACACCCATTTTTTTAAAAGAATTTCCCGGTGCATTGAGTAGTTAAACAAATGATCCAAAGTGAATGGGATTTGCCAGAGGCTGAATTGCGGGGCGTTAGGTCTATGAATTGGCTTTACCCCTTGGCTGATCAAGAGAGGGAGATGTTTCATTCTCCATGTATAGATGCAGCGGTTTCCGCGGTCACAAGGAAGACGACCATTCCGGTAGAAGGCAGCGCGGCTTTGAAAGATGCGCAGGATAGGAAGGTGGACGGTTTGTTGAAACAAGCTTTTGAGGCTAATGCTCTGTCACTGCAAGCTTCTATTTGCGGGGCTTGGGTAGCGAGAGCTTGTCTAAGGTGATCCCAGTGCTTACAGCAGCCGACATTGCAGACACAGGAGCGTTTAGCTGATGTGACACAGCTCGAGTCGGGGTTGGCTTATTTAGCGGATGTTCACTATGATTTAATCAGAGCTTTAGCAAATACTATGGCTTCCTTGGTAGCTGCACGTCGTTATCTTTGGTAAAGAAATTTGGCAGCGGATGGTTCCTCCAAGTCTCGTTTTAGTAAACTTCCTTTTAAGGGGAAGATGTTGTTTGGAGAGGATCTTGACAAATTGGTCAAGGATTTGGGGGAATCAAAAGGCGGACACTTGCCGGAGGATAAGCCAAAGCAAGGTCGTTCTCAACCAGCTGTGCGAGGTCAGTTTTGGAACTTCAGGCAGTTTCGTACCTCACGGTTTGGAGGTTTTCAAAGAGGAAGATTTTCCTCGTGAGGCTTTTTTTTCGGGGCTTTCAAGGGGCGGGCAGAGGATTTGCTAGTTCCTCTGCTGCGGTGCTTAGAAAGTCACAATGAAGCGAGGCGGGCCCGGGAAGGTATTCAGCCGGTTGGGGGTCGGCTTTGAGAGTTTTTTCCTGCCTGGGTCCAGATAACATCCGATCAGTGGGTGTTAGAGGTCATTCACAAAGGCTATGCTCTCAAATTTGCTTGTCTGGTAGTAGACTCTTGTTCTCTCTCCTTGCAGAGGGCAGGAAAGAGCAACTGCGGTACGGCAGACGTTGGAGCGTCTTCTTCAATTGGGAGCAGTGGTTCCGGTTCCGCAAGAGTTTTATGGCATCGGTCAATACTCTATTTATTTTGTGGTTCTGAAAAAGGATGGGTCATTCCGTCCTATTCTAGACCTCATGGGAGTGAATCGCTCTCTGCTAGTACCTCATTTTCAAATGGAAACATTACGGTCGGTAATAGTGGCAGTTTGAAAGGGAGAGTTTTTGACTCAACTTGATCTCACCGAGGCGTACTTACACATTCCTATCAGGCCAGGGCATCAGAGGTTCCTAAGGTTTGCACTTCCGTGCAGGCATTTTCAGTTTCAAGCATTGCCTTTCAGTCTAGCGACAACGCCGCATACCTTCACCAAGGTAATGGTGGTGGTAGCGGCGGCTCTGCAAAAAGAAGGTATATTAGTTCACCCTTATCTTGACGATTGGCTGATACGGGCGAAATCCAAGTCATAGAGTGTTCGAGTAACAAGCAGAGTGGTGCAGTTTCTTCAGAGTCTCAGTTGGGTAGTCAATGTATCCAAGAGCCATTTAAGTCCATCTCAGGTTCTGGAGTATTTAGGAGTACGGTTCGACACCCATTTTGGAGGCAGTTTTTCTATCAGATCTGCAGGTTCAGACAGCTCAACGTCGGGTGTGAAAGTTTTTAAGGACTCCAGCGCCCTCAGCCTGGAATCACCTTCAAGTTCTAGGGACGATGGCAGCGACAATAGACATAGTACCTTGGGCCAGAGTGCACATGCACCCATTACAGAGGCCGTTGCTCCAGCGTTGGTCGCATCAGAACGATTCCATGTGCAAACGACTTCCTTGTCCATTGCTGGTCAGGAAGTCTCTTCAATGGTGGCTTTGCCCGAAGAATCTGGCCGCGGGCATGCCGCTGGAGCAGCCGCAATGGCTTCCGTTATTAACAGATGCAAGTCTTACAGGCTGGGGAGCTCATTGCGGAGATCTGTTTGCACAAGGAAGTTGGAACGAACAGGAGGCCAAATGGTTGATCGACTGGTTGGAGTTGCGGACAGTAATGTTAGCTCTTCGAGTGTTCGAAAACTCGGTGTGGGGCCGAGCGGTGCGTGTACTGTCGGACAGTGCCGCGACAGTGGCTTATCTCAATCGGCAAGGCAGCATGGGAAGCGTGGCTCTGAAGGAGGAAGCAGAGATGTTGTTCGCCTAGGTAGAGCCTCGGCTTCAGGCTCTGTCAGCAGCGCACATTGCAGGAACGGACATTGTGACGGCGGATTTTCTAAGCAGAGTTTGAGTGGATGCCGGAGAGTGGGAGCTTCATCCAGAGGTTTTTGCTCAGATAGTCATCAGGTGGGGGGGGGGTCTCCGGTTATGGATCTCATGGCAACCTTCCGATCGGCCAAGGCGAGTCGGTTTTACAGTCGAAGACGAGAAAGAATGTCGGAAGGCATCGATGCTTTGATGCAACAATGGCCCAAGCAGGGCCTTCTCTACGTCTTTCCCCCGTGGGCGCTCATAGGTCGAAGCTCGCCAGGGGAGAGTGGTGTTTAGTAGTGCTGGATTGGCCGTGACATCCGTGGTATGTGGATCTGGTACGTTTTCTCGATGGAGAGCATTGGCGAATACCTTCAACAGCAGATCTTCTGGTTCAAGATCCTCTGCGGATTCCTCAGGTGGATTGGTTCTCGCTTACGGCTTGGCCATTGAAAGGGCTTGGTTAAGGAAAAAAGGTTATTCTAGGGAGGTGATTTGCTTCCTTTATTGATGGCTAGAAAAAAGGTCCACTTCCCTAGCGTATGTTCGCGTGTGGCGTATTTTTGAGGATTGGTGCGCTCAGCATCAGCTTCGATCATCCAAGGTCTCTGTGCCTATGGTATTAAGTTTTTTTGCAAGACGGTTTTGATAAGGGTTTGGCGGCCAGTTCATTAAGGATCCAGCTGGCAGTTACTTCTTGTTATTGAGGTAAGGTCCAAGGAGTGGCCTTGAGGTTACATGTTGATGTGATTCGTTTTTTGAAAGCAGTATCCCGTTTACGACCTTCTCGCAGGTTGGTTTCTCCTCTGTGGGATCTCAGATTGGTTCTCGGGGCTTTGACCAGGGAGCCCTTTGAGCCTTTGCATCTGGCTTCTGTCAAAGATTTAACTTTAAAGGTGGTGTTTTTAGTGGCCATTTGTTCGGCTCGTCGAATTTTGGAGTTGCAGGCGTTGTTCTGTTGGGAACCGTTTCTATCTTTCTCTAGGGAAAAGGTTTTGTTGAGGCCGGTTCCGTCTTTTCTGCCTAAGGTGGTTTTACCTTTTCATATGAATCAGGCGGTTTCTTTGCCAGTGTTGGGTATTGCGGGGGAGGATGCTTCAGATCGTAGTTTGCGGTGGCTGGATGTAAAGAGGGTCATCCGTCGATACTTGAAGGTCTCGGAGCCCTTCTGCAAATTGGAACGCTTGTTTATGCTTTTTGGGGGTCCGCGTAAAGGAGAAGCATCAGCCAAAGCTTCAATCGCCAGATGGATACAAGAGGCAATAGCGTCAGCATATATTTTGCAAGGTCGTCGGGTGCCCGTGGGGTTACGGGCTCATTCTACTAGGGCACAAGCGACTTCTTGGGTGGAACATAGTTTGGTTCCGTTGGTGGAAATTTGCAGAGCAGCCAGTTGGTCTTCTCTCCATACTTTCAGTAAACATTATCGCCTAGATGTTCAGACGGCAAAGGATGCCTGTTTCGGGTCTGCGGTTTTGTGATCCGGTTGGACAGGTCTTTCCCAATAATTATTGCTCTGTAACATCCCAGGGTGAGGGACTGAACTGGAGGGACGATAAGGAAAGAGAAATTAGACTTACCTGCTAATTGTTGTTCCTTGAGGAACTCCATTTCAGTCCCGATTCCCACCCGGGGATTTGTCAGTTAATGTAGGTGTCTATGTTTTGGGGGGGGGGGGGTGACGTTCACATTTTGGGTAAGACATTCCAAAATTTATTAGACATGGTATTCTTTTAGTTATCTTTTCTCTGTGCTATGTTTTTTATAAGAAGGGAAAGAAGGAGTTTCCTCTTAGTTCAGAGGGAGTTATTTTAATTTAGTTAAAAAAGAGTTAGTTGTTGCATATTATTACTATAGCTACTTATTTGTTGCTCCTTTGAGTCTGCTTTGCCAGTAGAACACTGGGGGCTGATGGGAGAGACCAGCAGAATGCTTCCAGTGATGTCACGATTCTGACATATCCAGTCTCCATGCTGCAGGAGGAGGTACACAGCCCAGTGGTAAGGGACTGAACTGGAGTTCCTCAAGGAAAAACAATTAGCAGGTAAGTCTAATTTTTCTTTTGCAAAGCAGGGATTGTATGGGGAATGCAGAGGAATTACATCTGGCTGTTTGTCATGTTCATGTTGTGCCACTGCAGTCTATGTTTAACATACCCTCAGATTCAGCTCTCCACCATATAGCATGTGTCAGTGAGCATGGCACATAGTGCATAGCAGGTACACCAATATCATTTTCTTTCCCTTGCAATGTGCCATGCAGATATGTGCAGGGCCGCACACTCACTCACTAACACTGCAGTACCAGTGAACAGCTCCATGGGGGGGGGGGGGGGCATGGCAGAGTGTACCCATGTTAAGAAGATTTCTGGGCAGTTCCTGAAGACCTTACCCACAGACCGTTGTATGCACAGTCAAACAGCATGGACATCAGCTACATTCAAACTGCATTTCCACATCACACAGTCATCCTGACACTCAATCAGATGCGCATACACGCACGCATGCACACACACACGCACACACGTTTGTTAAGGTTTCATTGTGACATGGCTCTTTGTGTTCCAAAAACTGCTTATCCATTGTCAACCCCTTCCCTGTCTGTTGGCATTCTTAATGTGCTTTGGCCATTACGGGCGCTATCAGCACCCAGTGATATTAGCTTCCTCTTCCAGCCAGTCTGACATTGTGCAGTTCATGTGATTTACATCTCTATGTGTGGAACACTGATGAACATAATGTGGAAGGTAGCACCTGCATCTCCTTTGCCTGGGAGGGAAAATAAAGTATACACACCATTGTGGATCCACAGGCTGGCCTTGAACCCGTGACCCCTCAATTGCACACACAGGCACCTTGTGTGGAAAGCCATAGGGCAGCTGTGTGAGCTTGTGGCATAGAGTTATCAATGGGGACATTGTCCAGTTGCATGGGGGCGGGACCTGTGGTTTGCCTTTGTGCACTTAGCTGTCTGCAGCCTCTGTGACATCCTTGTGCATTGGGGTTTGTGAGGTGTCATAAGCTGCATGTCACAGGGGGGTCTGTGTGTTGCAATGCCTTGCTATGATGCCTTTACATGTAACAGACCTATCTTGATGGTACTATGTGTCGAGTCACACTGGCAGGCCACAGCACATAGACACACATATGCCCAGCCCTGTGTGTCTGATCATAATGCACTTTGCATCCATTTGATGGTGTGTGCTTGTGCATGAGACACGTAACACTCACATATGTTCTCATGTGCAATAGGACTCTTGATTCACATGTGTCAGGGATGCTTGTGTTGCCATGGTGGTGGATCGGCCGTGGCAACTCCCGGTGTGAGAGGACCTGCTGGGGCAAGGGTCGCTGTGGATGCCTCAGGTAGATTGATTCTCGTTTGCAGCCTACTATTGAAAGGGCGCGCTTAAAGAAGCGTGGCTACTCGGCCAAGGTGATTGCAACCTTGTTGAAGGCACGCAAACAATCAACTTCACTGGCTGCTCTTTTAGGGCTGGCGCAGTGGGCATGGTGGACTGGTATTGTCCGCCTCTGTACCAGAAGTTCTAGCCTTCCTTCAGGCAAGCCTGGAAAAGGCCTGGCATGTAATTCATTGTGGGTTCAGGTGACAGCGCTCACCTGCTACCGTGGGAGAGTGCAAGGGGTGTCCCTGGCAGCTCATCCAAATGTGGTGCATTTTTTTGTGAGCTGCTAAGCAGCTCCAACCTCCCCTCCCCCAGTTTGTGCAGTGGTACTGACATGGGACCTCAATCTGGTAGTGTTGGTGCTAGCGGATGCACTGTTTGAGTCTTTGTCAGTGTCTACTATGAAGGATTTGATGTTGAAGATGGTCTTTTTGGTGGCCATTTGTTGAGCTAAGAGAATTTCAGAACTACAGGCATTTTCATGCAGGGAACCCTTCCTGTCACTATCCAAGGAGAAGGTGGTGCTGCGGCTTGTTCCCTCCTTTTCGCCCAAGGCACTTTCCGTATTTCACTTTAACCAGTCGGTTACTCTGCCCATTTTTTCTGAAGCAGGCGGTACCCAGGATGGGTCCCACTTACACCTACTTGGATGTGCACTGGGTCCTCCAGTGTTATTTGTGGCGTACCGAGTGGTTTCAAAAGACTGATCAGCTCTTTGTGCTTTTTGGAGGATTGCACAAAGGGGAGGCAGCCTCCAAGTCTTCAGTCTCCAGGTAGGTGAGGGAAGTGATCTCCTTGACCTACCTGCTGCAATGGAAAATGATGCCCGCAGGCGGCTTCCTGGGTGGAGTCTAGTTTGATTCCCCCTGCAGATATATGGATGGCAGCCACTTGGTCGTCCCTGAATATGTTTGTGAAGCACTATCTGTTGGATGTGCAAGCTGCGGGGGGTGTGAGTTGTGGGTCCCTCCCGAGTTTAGTACTGCTGTGGTACATCCCACACATTGGGATTGGACTGGAGGAACGATAAGGAAGATGAAATTAGGCCTTACCTGCTAATTGGCTTTCCTTAAAGACCTCCAGTCCAGTCCTGAAACCCTCCTTGGTGTTCTGTTTAACTCTCTGTTAGTGATTCCCGTCTTGGAGAAATCCATCCTTTTAAGTCAAGATCCGGAAGTTATGGATCTCAGTCATATTAAAAAAAAATAATAAAAAGAGGGGTGAATGAGGCCGTTCCGGTGTTCGGACACGTTTTATATATATTTTGGACTTAGTAAGACACCCAGAGACGGTGAGGACCAGATTCCTAGCATTCAGGAATTCTGGGATAAGCATCTTTCATTCTTGTTGCAGAGAAGTGTTTTTATGCTTGTTTGGGGGGGGGGAGGGGCAGATAGGGATTTTTTTTTGTCCGTTGTAAGCACTATTATTTTTTTTCTTTTGCTCCTGTAAGTCGTCTTTGTCAACAGAATACTGGGGGCTGGGAGATGGTGACAGTTACCCAAGTATGCTGATGTCATAAGATTTGACATGTTCTGTCTCCAAGCTGCTGGTGAGGTCTGACTACCCATACGTCGAGACTGTACTGGGAGTCCTCCAGGAAAGCCAATTAGCAGGTAAGGTCTGATTTCACAAATTTTTTGAAGGTGTGAATAAACAGGTAGACTAAGGTGAGCCGGTTGATATAGTGTATCTGGATTTTCAGAAAGCGTTTGACAAGATCCCTCATGAGAGACTCTTGGTGAAATTAAAAAGCCATGGGAAAGAGAAGGGAATCCAAGATGATGGCACACAGAACTTGTTGCTCTGGCATTTTCTCCTGAGGCAGAAAAAGAGAGAGACAAAGTAAGGCAGGCTGCCCTGCTTACCTCCTCTTCATTTGCCTCTGGTCCTTTAGACGCTTTTGTACTTTGCCAGGAGCAGCTGCTGGCATTGGGAGCGGTTAGTCCAGATGTGGAACTGTTGGAGCTAAATAGTTCTCAGTCTCCTTCAGGCAGTGATCTCACGTCCCCAGAAGTGCGGAGGCCCTTGAAACAGTGTGCTCTGGTACTAGCCTGGCTGGAGTGGGGGTTGTTGGTTCTCCTGATGCTGGAGTACCTGCTACCCCGCTGGGGTTGCCTGTCGAAAGGGACACGGGGGTTTCTACTACACCGTGGGGTCAGCCACTAGTAGCATTGCCCGAGAGAGGGCATTCACCTGCAGCAGCTGGAGCAGCAGCTGTACCCCATGGATCCCACAGTCTCTCCTGGGGCAACGGGCACTGAGTAGACTGTTGCAGGCTTTTCCTTTGTTCTTCAGTAATCTGCACAGTTTACTCTGGAAGCAATATGGACCGCTATCAAGCACTTTTGAGAAGCCATCACCCCTCAAATGCAGTTCTTATAAAGCACAGTTACTTACCTGTAACAGGTGATCTCTGGGAACAGCAGGAATAAGTCTTCACATATGGGTACGTCGGTACCGACGGAGTCTGCGCGGGAACGTGCCCCAGTGTCCAATCAGAACGCTTTTGGGAGCATCCCTCAGCGCCTGCGTGCTGCCTTCCCACCTTTCCAACTGTCTCTCCTCAGTTGAGTTTTATAGCTAAGCCAAAAGAGAGAGAAAGAGGAAAGGAAGATAGGTAGAGAGATACAACTTCTAGGGGAGGTGGGTAGGTTGTGAAGACTTATTCCTGCTGTTCCCAGAGATCACCTGTTACAGGTAAGTAACTGTGCTATCTCCAGGAACAAGCAGGAATGAGTCTTCACATATGGGGACTCCCAAGCTAAGATGCCTGGAGCCCCAGCATGGCGAGGATTGGAACATGCTACACCTCATATGGCCAAGCATCCTGAGGATGGAGGGTAGGAGTTGAAAAGAGAGGAGCTGTAGGAAAACCAGCTAAGCTAAGGACTACTGGTAAGGAGTCCTTGTATGTATGATACTTATCATGAAAAATATTGACATGAACAAACACAATATTGATCTCACTTACTGGCTTGCAGGAAGTAGAGAGGGTTATGAAGTTTACAGGAGATCCAGTAGAGGAATCTTCAAGGTGACCTCACTGAAGTGAAGGCGAAAAAACAAATCTGAGATTGACAGGCGACCCAGGTGTCAACTGGGGCAGTACAAAAACGTCAGGTCTTTAGTGGAAGCTTTATGGAAAAAGCTGGGAACTCTTTTGGATACAGAGTTAGTAACATTTAGGAAGACTGACTGATTTGGACAAATAGCGTAGTCCTGGAGGGAAGAAGGGGTATGGAAAAAAGCACATATTCCCAAGGAGGATAGATGTCTGAAGGGTGGAAACTTCAGATCTATTGAAGATCCACCCTGTCTTTTCTATCTGTTGAGAGATAGGAAAGATAGTGAAGTATGGATCTTCAGGGATACCTAGACCTAGGGTTAAAGTAGGAGCTGTCAGGACCATAGTAGTGGTTGTGTGCATAATACCCCAGCCATATGGAGGAACAGTATGAAGATATGCGAGCCCACTGTCTGGAACCTATAGGAAGGTAAAAACCTTTTATAAGCATAGACAGGTAGAGAGATAAGTATGTAAGTACATATCTACCTATAAGGAAGCATCTCGACAGACACACATATTGTGGCGCCGCGCGCCCTCCTAGGCAGCTGCCTAGTGGGGGCGACCGGTCATCACACTTGATTCTATGCTTCAACGTAGTAGCTGAGGTCCTTATAGTGTAGTTGTGGGCTTATTATTAAAGCAGTCCGAGTGGATGAGGCTGACACAGGAAAATTTGTTATAAATATTTTTTATTTTTCTTTGCAGTGTCAAAATTGGCAACTGGCCTTGATAAAGGTTCCCAAACAGCAAACAGAAAGAAGGATAATTTCTCCAACAAAAACTTTTCAAAGAGACATTCAACTGCTCTAGCAAAGCAGTTTCTTCACTCTTTGCTCTTTAACTTAAATTCTTCTTCACTTAAGCAAAACAGTTTAAACTCTGTTACATGCACAGTCCAGCAATCTTCTCAGCTTCTCCCAGCTGCTACAAACCAGCGTGTGATTATGTGCTGCCTCTTAGCTTAGAAACAAACAGCATTTTAACACAGCTCCAGCATTAGTAAAAATGGCTGCTTTTAAAGCATGAGGTTTTCCACCTTTTTATCTGCCCTTCTCAATGGCATTATTTGGCACCAGCACTTCTTATCTTTTCACACAGCCTTCAATAAAACTTCTAAGCATTGCTTGTACAAAAAACACATTCCATAGATTCATCAGAGGACACTGGATTATCTTGATAAGACCCAATTTCCATCTCCTCCTCTGTGCTGTAAGGTTCAGGGCTTGGGACACGTTCTGGAACGTTTAGCTGCACTTTCTTTAAAAGTTTAAAAAGCTTTTCCCACTTGAGATTCCTTCTCCCCTTTGGAACTGGGTCAGAACCTCTTGCCCTTCTTCCCCTTACTGAATCAATTTCAGGAAATGTTTGGTTTACCTGGCTTGCAGAAACCCTCCTCTCCAAGGCTTTCTGAATTGTTTGGTTATGGGCTCAGAGCTTGAGCTGCTGTCTTCAGATTCAGAAATGTAGTTCTGAATCTTTCCCCAGCTCCTTTCTTCCCTCTGGCCCTGCCACTTGCCTTGGCAGTTATGGCTGGTCCCTTTAGAATCACCAGGTCTCACAGCCCTGCAGTGCTGTCTCCTCTCCTGGCTTCTCTGGACTCCTGGAATTCCTTCAATTCTCTGCTTTCCTCTGCCTCTGTCCGTCTCTCTCTCACTTGCTGAGTGACGCAGTTTAAATGCTCTGTAGCCTGCTTCCTTCTCTGGCCCCACCCTCTCTCTCCCTGCAGCTGCTCTGGAGACTGGGTGTGGCTTCAGGCTAGTTCTGCAAGAGTGTGTTTTAGTTTCACTTTCTCTCTGGGACCTATGCTTAGGTGAGCCCATCCCCCATTTATGGAAAAAACTTCTTTTTTTCACTTTCACAGGGCTGTGCTGCACCCGCATCACCACAGTATATATAGGGATATATATATATAGGTGTATATATTCAGGAGGGGCATAAGATATGCACACGCAGCTTACAGACATAGATATCTATAGAGAAGTATATAGAAATATATACATGGATGTATATAGATGTCTAAAGATAAATGACTGCAACTAAGCAGATAGAGATATGCCCATAAGGACATTCACATGGGAGATGTGAAGGATAAAGATTCATCTAATAACAAGAAGGTGGAACCTACTTGAGAAGATATATAGGGAATCTGCTAGGTACATGTGACCTAGATTGGTCACTGTTCGAAACAGAATACTGGGCTTGATGGACCTTGGTCTGACCCAGTATGGCATATCTTATATTCTTATGTTCTTATCCATTCCCCCTGGCTAAGATGGTGCAGGAATGCTATCCAGTGAAGTAACCAGGACGGTTGCGTAAAAAACAGAGGATAATATCAATCTGTAAACAGCAAGTCCTGAGTCCTATAGAACTCTCGCATGGTAAATGGACAGAAAACGCATAGGATGAGATACCAGGTTGACCCACTTGAGGAACAAGGGGGGGGGGGTATCATGCGTAGTTAACTTAAATATGTGCTGTCCATGAAGGATTAGGATACCATGAGGACAAGCTGCAAGGAAAAAGAGCCTATTTCCTGTAGGAACTGGGTAACTCTTTAGACTGTCACATAAAGAAGGCTTATGTCCTTTATTAAAAGGAAATAGAAGGGTGTAAAAAACCCCTACAGTCATGAGTGATAACTGAGGAAGCCTTTTTCAACCATATAGGATAGTAATTAGAGAAAAAATCCCCATGCTCTCTAGCAAGGGCCCATAGTGGAAAGCTTCTCAGTAGGATTGCAGAGAGCACTATGCAGGAGAATTGGGAAATAAAAGTGGCTGTTGGAGCAAACCAGCTGCCACCTCAGATATGCTGCCAATTCCAGGGATTTGGAGTCGACAGATAAGGATTTTCCAAGAGAGATGAGCACTATCTTGGAAGTACTACTAAGACCAGAAAAAAGTAGTGGAAGACAAGACTGGAACTCATAGAAAGTACCAGTAGACTAATCACTGGAACCCCTGCATGGGCAGCTGCTGAATAGAACAGCAGAGAGAATCCTTCTGTTTGTAACAGAGAGAACAGACAGAACAGAGGAGAAATCCTGATTATGTCTGATGAGCTGCCCAATGAAAGCAGGGAGGTTACTCCAGAAAAAACTCTACACTGGAAAGGAAAGGAAGACTAGAAAGGCTAAGAAAGCCTTCCAGTCGTATGGTACCACTCGTACAGGGGAAGCCCTGGGAACGAGGGTAAAGAAAAATAGGAGCTGAAGGTAGACTTGCTATATGGTAAGTCTATAGAAGGAAAAGATTCATGGTGGTAAAGGAAAACTATCATGAGATAGATGGCAAACCTCTCTTCGTGGTGGGAAGAGGAGGAAAATCCTGTGATGCACAGACATGAATCTCCTGACAGCTCAGCCTACCTGAGAGCAGTTGGATGTCCTGGAAACAGGAATCCATGCGTAGAGTCATAAATGAAAAAACAGTGAAAAACTTTCTGTTGAGAAAAAGTAAACCGTATGTTCTAAGAGATTAATTAGAACTCCATTGAGGGTTAATTTTCCTGGCTTGAGTTTGGATTCTTCAGACCAGGGCGAGGTTTCCCTTGTTTGGGAACATCTGTATGATGGGCAGGAGAAGAATAAAACCTTCTTCTTTTAGGGAAAGAAGGTTTGGTAGAGCAGTTCCTACCTACTGGGGAAGGAGAAGGCTTAGGATAGCCCTCAGAAACAGGGAAGTCAGTGGAGCAATGAGCAACCTGACATAAAGATTCCCTATTAAAGAGATTTTCTCCAGTACAAGGAGTATTACCCAGTGTTTGTTGTGCCCATCTGTTCAAGTCTAAAGCTTGGAGCCAGGCTCTACATCGTGCTCCTATGGCTATAGCAGAGGTTCTGCTAACAGACTCAAAGGAGTCAAGGGAAGCACGAGAGAGAAACCAAGATATATTTTGGCTATGACTAAGAAGTGAGGAATAGTCTGCAGCCTTGGACTCTGATAGAAAAGGAGTCAAAAGAGATAATTTCTTTGACGACCTGAAGGGATAGACTCATATAAAAAATATATGAGAGAATCCTTGTTGCCAGCATAGATGCTTGGAAGGTTTGACGTCCAAAAGCATCCAGTGTTCTAGAAGCACGACCTGGCGGATAGAATAATGCTTCTTCTTGCTTTATACCTTCCTCATTGCTGATTCCACTACAATGGAATGATGGGGAAGTTGAGTCCTTTGAAACCCTGGAGAGGGGGGCACCTGATACAGAAGATCAGTTGCTGTAGAAGGTGAGGAAACCCTTAAAGGAGTTTTCCATATCTTCAGAAGAAGATCCTGCAAAGAATAATGTAAAGGTAGCATTATATTTTCCTTTCCTCCAGAAGAGCCTTGTGTAGGATCATAGCCAGGGATAGGAATAGCAAGGAATGTAGCCATGTCAAGGAGAAATTTCTGAAAAGAAGGATCTCCAATGGGAACCATCCCTGGACAGGCTAAATTTGAAGAACTAGCCTGGGCACCAAATCGGTGCAGGAAAGGAGCCCTAGTGGATGTATACTGGTACTGTCGGTTATGACTTGAGACAGTCAGTACTGCATCGTCCATGCTGGGTATCGACTCCAAACTAGGTATAGAAAAGAGCGATCCTGGTGAAAAAGGCATGGAAGTAGTTGGTTCCGATAGTACTGCCGGAACCGGCATCGATACCGGTACCGATAGGTATGCCGGAATCGGAGGCGGTACCGACATAGAAGCAGATATCGAATGCTGCTCAGTCGGTACCGAGGGAACCAAAAACTCTTGGTGAGTATCCTCGACACTGCGTATTCGGAACCGGTAAGCATTGGTTCCAAGACGCGTCGGTACCCAGTCTTCCAGACTAGATATCGATTCCAGACTTGGCATCGAAGGAAGCGAGTCTATCGATGCATGTCTGGAGGGTACCGGCGTCGGTGGTCGTATCGGCGATGCTGCCGATACTGGAAAGTCAATCTGGGACGTATCGATCGGGCCCGAAGGTACCGAGAACACCAGATGACTATCCCTGGTGAGGAGTGGATCACTCAACACCGGTGCTGATGCCGGGTTATCGGTACCGCTCGAAGCGGATGCCACCACCGAGCATGGCTCAGGTATGTTCTGTGAGGGGTGAGCCACAGGAACAACCTAAAACTCCTGAAATGCTTTGGAGACTGAAGACTCCCGCCGGGGTTTTAAAGCCAATAGGGACTTGGGGGCAAGGCCGGAGCGGTCATCATGCTTGGCATGAGACCTACCACCCAAGGATTGGCTAGTCTTAACAGACTGTTTGTGGGTTACCTGATCCTGTAGAGAAGAAATGGTCGGTGCCCTGACACTGGAAGGGAACTCGGTATCGAGGGAAACTCTAAAAGGAAAATCTCTTCTCATAAAATTATAGGCTAATGGCTCCGGAGAAAAAGGGTCAGGACCCAAACAGGTTAGACACCAGTCATTGGAGTCTAAAAAGAAAACTGTATTTCCACAGTTAAGGCACTTCTTAGGAGAAGAAGGCTCCATGATGGAGAGGCCTTACAGGCCCAAAAAAGTTTAAGACAGAAACTGAGGGAAAAACTCTCCCTGAGTTTGAGAAAAAGAAAAGAAAAAACCCACCGGCGGTACCGGTGGCGGCGGGACAACAGCCGCGACCACAAGAAAACAAGAATTAAACAAAAAAGTTTCTGCGGTGACAGAAGGACGTCCTGCCGGCTCCGCAGAAAAACGAAAACTGAGGAGAGACAGTTGGAAAGGCGGGAAGGCAGCACGCAAGCGCTGAGGGATGCTCCCAAAAGCGTTCTGATTGGACGCTGGGGAGCGTTCCCGCGCAGACTCCGTCGGTACCGACGTACCCATATGTGAAGACTCATTCCTGCTTGTTCCTGGAGATGCAAAGATACAACATAATTCTGAGGTCTCTACTAAGAATTCTGAATTGTTAGACTCCTTTAAGACTTCTGTTGAAGATTTATTGCAGCGTATTGGCTGATTGAAACTTTATTCTCAAACTTTCATGAAGGATGCCAATAATTTAAAGGCTCCACTGCAACAGTTGGACAATCATAGTACACTGACTAACCTTCACTTAATTTCCCTAGATCTTCTAACATATCAGCAAAAGAGATGTTTAAATTGTATTTGTCTGAAGTTCGGGGGGGGGGGGGCGGTTTCCTCTGAGTCCTGTCTTCCCTTGGTGAAGGCTTAATCTCCCTACTAGCCAGAAAACCTCAGTGGTTGCTGAGATTCCTGGCCCTCAACCAGCTGATGTTCTGAATGTCTCTGAATTGTTAGAATCCTCTGATACAGAATCACTTATTCCTGCTACTCATCTAGGTTACATTAGCTCTTGTATCAGACAGGAAATGGTTTCTCAAGATAAGAGACATGTTTCTTTGAAAGGCTGTCTGGTTTTGATCTTCCCTGACCTGACTAAAGAAACCCAACTCGGCAGAGAAGAGTTTCTCATTCTGCGGCCTCGGGTTTTGCAACTTGGGAGTTTTTTTTCCCTTAAATATTGTTGCAAGTGTCTTGTGAAGTTTCAGGGGCAATCCTTTTATTTTTTTATTTTCTTTTTAAATGTCTGTGAGTCTGTGGGGTCAGGGATAGGTGATTTTTCCACTCCATGATAGTGGATAGCAGGTTGGTTAGTTTCTGCTTTTTCCTATTAGAGTATCTTGTATTATTTCCCACTCATCATGAATTCCCACTTTGGGGGCCAGAGATAGGACTGTTTGGTTTATCATTTCCTTTTGTTTTGTTTTTTCTGATTATGAGGTTTTGTTTCCTCCGCATTCCTCATTTCTTATGTAAGTGTGTTAAAGCTTGTATTTTGTTAAATGCATAAATTAAAACAAAAGGTCATGGGATTGGAGGCAGTGTAGTATTGCGGATCATATATACAAATGTAAAGCACAGTTACTTACCTGTAACAGGTGATCTCTGGGAACAGCAGGAATTAGTCCTCACATATGGGTATCGTCGGTACCGACGGAGCCCGTGCGGGAAAGCTCCCCAGCTTCTTAGAATAGAAGCTTTTGGGACCTCCCACTGCACATGCGCACTGCCTTCCCGCCTTCCTGAACAGCTCTCCTCAGTTTCGAGTTTATAGCTGAGTCAACAGAGAGAGGACAGGAAGATAGATAGATAAAAGATACAACTCCTAGGGGAGGTGGGTGGGTTGTGAGGACTAATTCCTGCTGTTCCCAGAGATCACCTGTTACAGGTAAGTAACTGTGCTATCTCCAGGAACAAGCAGGAATAAGTCCTCACATATGGGGACTCCCTAGCTTAGATGCATGGGATCCCCTGTAAAGGTTCGCCATCTTCGTATGGATCTCAGGCATCCATTCTGGGAAGGTGGGCAGGAGTTGTTTAGGAATGGAACAGGTGCTTGAGGACAGCCTGGCCAAACAAGGCATCCCGGCGGGAGTCCTTGTCCAAACAGTAATGGGCTGTGAAGGTATGAACCGAGGCCCAGGTAGCGGCTCGACAGATCTGATCTATGGAAACAGAGTGCAGATGAGCCATAGAAGTTGCCATGGCCCTCACATTGTGAGCAGTGACATGGCCTTCCAGAGAAATGTTTTTGCTCTGGTAAGCAAAAGAAATACACTGAGCAATCCAATTGGAAAGTGTACGCTTGGAGACTGGAAGTCCCAAATGGGAAGGATCAAAGGCCACAAAAGTTGAGAAGACTTTCGATGTGGCTGAGTCCTATTAAGGTAAAAAGCGAGAGCTCTTTTACAATCCAGAGTATGAAGGTTCCTCTCTGCATTGGATGCATGAGGAGCTGGAAAAAAGACAGGTAGATATACCTCTTGATTAAGATGAAAAGGCGAGACCACTTTAGGCATAAAGTGGGGATTCGTCCTAAGGACCACCTTATCATGATGAAATCTTGTGTAAGGTGGATTAGCCACTAAAGCCTGCAGCTCACTGATGCGGCGAGCCGAAGTGACTGCAATGAGGAAGATGACCTTCCAGGAAAGAAATTTCAAGGAGGTGGAAAACATTGGCTCAAAAGGTGGCTTCATAAGTTGACCGAGCACTAGATTCAAATCCCATGCGACCGGGGGTGGTCTGATGGGAGGTTTAGTGAGAGTCAGGCCTCTCATGAATCTTGCAACAAGAGGATGAGAGGAGATAGGTTGTCCATTTATATGTTTCAAGGATGCTGCAATAGCACTTAAATGGACTCTTACCGAATTCGTCTTGAGGCCTGCATTGGATAGATGCAGGAGATAATCAAGAAGAGAATTCAAAGGAAGTGCCAGAGGGTCAAGACCCTGCTGAGCACACCAAATGGAAAAACGTTTCCATTTGAAAGCATAGGAACGCCTGGTAGAGGGTTTCCTAGAGGCAGAAAGGATATCTTTCACTGGTTGGGAAAGATGAAAGTCTTGAAGGCTTAAGCCTTCAGTAACCAAGCACTGAGGTGAAGGGATTTGGGGTTTGGGTGCCACAAAGTCCCCTCCTCCTGAGACAGGAGGTCTGGCGCAGCTCCCAGATCCAAGTAGGATCCCTGGGAGAGCTGTAGAAGTAGAGGGAACCACACTTGGCGTGGCCAGCGTGGAGCTATGAGGATCATAGTTCCATGATCCCTCTGGAGTTTGAACAGAGTCTTGGGAATCAAAGGAATGGGTGGAAAGGCATATAGGAATGCCTGATTCCAATTCAGGAGAAAGGCGTCCGTAGCCTGAGCTCCCTGACACGGAGTTCTGGAACAGAACCGGGGAAGTTTGGCATTCCACGGACTTGCAAAGAGGTCTATGTCCGGGGTCCCCCATTCCTGAAAGATTCGGTTTATTTGGTCCAAATGTAGGGACCATTCGTGTGGCAGCAGAACTCGACTGAGCCTGTCTGCCCGAGAGTTTTGAACTCCTGGGAGATACACTGCTAGCAGGTGAATCTGATGCTCTCTGGCGAAGGCCCATAGTCTTAGAGCTTCGTTGCAAAGCGACAGAGAGCCCGTCCCTCCTTGTTTGTTTATGTAAAACATGGCCACCTGATTGTCCGTCTGAACTAGGACAGTGAGGTTGGCTAGGAGGGAGTGGAAGACCTTGAGGGCAAGGTAAATTGCTCGCAGTTCCAGAAGATTGATATGAAGGGTGGTCTCCTGTAGAGACCAAGTGCCCTGAGTGGAGAGAGTTTGCAGATGGGCTCCCCACCCTGTTTGGGAGGCATCTGTTGTGAGGGTTTGCTTGGGGTAGCAATGGTTGAAATGGAGCCCCCAACAACAGATTCTTGGTGGAAGTCCACCAGTGGAGGGACCAAAACAGACGATCGGAGGTTTGTATTTGGTCTGAGAGCGCTCCTGACGCCTGAGTCCACTGAGTGGCCAGGGTCCATTGAGCTGCTCTCATATGAAGACGAGCATAGGGCACCACATGCACTGTGGAGGCCATATGACCCAGTAGGCGTAGCATTTCCCTGGCTGTCAAGTGAGTGCTGGACTGAGCTTGGGAGGCCAACTCAGGAGGCGCTGGCCTCGAACATGTGGAAGGTAGGCCCTTGCAGTGATGGTGTCCAACTGGGCCCCTATGAATTCTAGAGATTGAGTAGGGATGAGTTGGGACTTGGGAAGGTTTACTACCAGTCCCAGATACTGCAAAAGGCTCCTTGTGTGGTCCAGGGAAATCTGGGCCTGTGACTGAGTTGGAGCTCGGATGAGCCAGTCGTCCAGATATGGGAAGACAAAGATTCCCATGCCTCTTAGAAATGCGGCTACGACTGCCATGCATTTTGTGAATACTCTTGGAGCAGAGGCTAGACCGAAGGGGAGTACTCTGTATTGGAAATGTTTTCCCTGAAACAGAAAGCGAAGATACTTTCTGTGGGATGGATGGATGAGTATATGTGTATACGCATCCTGTAGGTCTAGAGAACAAAGCCAGTCCTGACCCTGGAGGTAAGGAAGGAGAATGCCGAGAGACAGCATTTTGAATTTCTCCTTGAAGAGAAATTTGTTCAATTCTCTCAGATCTAGGATTGGTCTGAATCCCCCTGTCTTCTTTGGAATGAGAAAATAATGGGAGTAGAAACCGGACCCATGTTTAGGAAGAGTAAACACTTCAATTGCCCCTTTGGAAAGAATAGATGAAAACTCTTGACCCAACAGTGATAGGAGAGATGGTGTATAATTGAATGGTCTCACCATATGATTGGGAGGAAGGCTGGAGAAATGAAGTTTGTAACCCTCTCGAATGATAGAGAGGGTCCATTGTTCTGTTGTGATTTGTTCCCATCTGGGAGCAAAGTGAACCAACCTTCCGGGTATGGTGAGAGGTTCTGGTTGTGTTAGAACCAGAAGTGGCAAGTTCCCTAGGAGCAAGTCAAAACCCCTGAGGGGTTGGAGCCTGCTGAGCTACAGTAGCTGCTGCAGGCTTAGCTCGTGCTTGTTTGGATTGCTGACGCTTAGCAGTATAGCGAGGTTGAGAAGACTGCTGGCCAGTATTTGAAGCAACTCTGGCCTTCTTATAGTAAGGCCTTTTAAAAGACTTTTTCTTAGTAGGAATTGAAGTGGACTTTGAAAGTCTTTCCAAGGTGGCATTTTCAGCATCCATCTGGGTGGCTTTGATTTGCCACTCTTCCCCAAATAAGTTCTCACCTGTACAGGGCAGATTCCGTAAGCCATCTAGAACCCAAGGTTCCAGATCAGAGGCCTGGAGCCAAGCAAGACGTCGGGCTGCAATAGCAATGCCCGAAGCCCTACTGGCTCCCTCAAAGGAATCATATGCTGCCCTATTAGAGAACTTAGAAACCTCTAAGAGTTGTTTCACTAGGGAAAGGAATCCCTGCTTTTTATCCTCAGGGATAAAGGGGGCAAAATGCCGCACCTTTTTGGCAAGTTCCTCCAGGAACATGCCCATATAGAGACTGTAGGAATTAATCCTGGCTATAAGCATACTAGCCTGGAAAATTTTCCTACCAAAAGAGTCCAAAGTCTTACATTCCCGTCCTGGAGGGGTGGAAGAGTGCCTTTTGGTACTCCTAATCTTCTTCATTGCAGACTTCACCACAATAGAGTGGTGGGGCAATTGAGTCTTTTGGAAACCAGGAGAAGGAGGGACCCTATACATGGTGTCCAACCTACGGGAATAAGGAGACAAAGTCAAAGGATTTTCCCAGAAATCCATCAGTTGTTCTTGAAGGATTTCATGGATAGGCAGGGTAACTGCCTCCTTAGGGGCCTTTGAGTATCCCAAAATATCCAGTTTTTTGGATCTGGGTTCCTTTTCAGAGGATGTGGTAATAGAAAGGGCTGTAGCCATATCTAAAACAAAGTCCTGGAAGGACAAATCCTCTGGAGGGGACATTCTCCTTTTAGGAGAAGAGGGCTCCTCAGGTAAGTTGAGTGAAAACTCAGCAGAATCATCAGAGGAGTGAAAATCCTCAGAGGAATCGGTGCTTTCCTCTAACGCACGATACGCGTACCGATCGGTATCGATATCGGGCGTATCGGGTATGGAACCGGTATGGAGCGAAAGCCCATACGGTACCGACTTGCGTTTAGAGGTGGACGGCCTCGATACCGGCATGGCGGACGATACCGGTATCGGGCCCGGAACCGCTGAAAGCGGAACCGATGGCGTTGCAGCTTTAATGAAAGCCATGACGGCCTGCTGCATGGACTGTACAGTATCGCCCATGGACGCCATAGCTGCCTGGATGTCGGTACCGGAGTGACCCGGTACCCCAGAGCAGGCTAACAGGTGATCTGTCGAGGCCGTAGCATCGATATCAACCTGAGACCCCTGAATTGGCGTTTTTGGAAGTTGGACTTCCCGCCGGGGTTGTTTGGCTGGGGCAGGGTCCTCAAGTTCTAAGCTAAGAGCCCTCTCGATGCTTTGAAGGAGATTTGCTCTTTGAGGACTTGCCCACAGAAGGTTTGGTTACCTGAGATCCATCCGGAGAAGAAGACCTGGATGACTGTGATGCTGTATTCTCTGAAGCAAACAGCACATGGAATTTGTTGGCCCGGTTCTGCAGCCCACGTTTGGACATGTGGGAGCAAGATGGGCAGTCCGGTATGGAATGGTCAGGCCCCAAACATTTCAGACACCATTCATGGGTGTCTGTGACTGAAATAACAGCATTACATTTGGTACACTTCTTAAATCCAGGGGCTGGCTTCTCCATGAGGAGAAATTGAGTAGGCCGAGAGGCCTCTCAGAAGTGACCAAAAAGCTAAAAAATAAGAAAAAAGAATTATAATTTTTAAAGAAAGAAAGAAAAGACCGGCGATACCGGTATCGGTATGGGGAAGGCAGGTACGCGGTCTAAAGAAACAAATAAAATAACAATTTCTTCAGCGGTGACAGGAACACGACCTGCTGGCTCCGCGGAAAAAGAGAAACTGAGGAGAGCTGTTCAGGAAGGCGGGAAGGCAGTGCGCATGTGCAGTGGGAGGTCCCAAAAGCTTCTATTCTAAGAAGCTGGGGAGCTTTCCCGCACGGGCTCCGTCGGTACCGACGATACCCATATGTGAGGACTTATTCCTGCTTGTTCCTGGAGATAAAGTTTTACAAGAACTCCATTGGCCCTTGGCCCTCCCTCCACATGTTCCCATATTTGGCATGCCCGAGTCAGGTGGGCTGGCTAATTGATAAAGATCTTCTCAAACATTTCTAGTGTGATTTATATTGCACATATTACCTTTTTTTTCTTTATTTTTCATAATATTCCATAGTATAAATAAAAACTAGGACTGAGAGAGAACCATGAGAACAACAACAAAATCAGCCAGAGTGCTTAGCCTATCGTTTATGGAATACTGAAGTGCATCTAGAAACAGTAGTATAACAGGTCACATTGGGGGAGGGGAGATAAAGAGACAGAGGGAGCAGGGGGGAGAGAGAGAGAAAGAGGCAGGGAAAACAAGAGAGCCCAAATTCCATAGGGGAGGAGAACAGAAGGGAGAGGTGAGGAGAGCAGGGTGACACATTAAGAATAGGGTCTTACCCCTCTCTATAATTGCAGCGGGCCCATACTAAGCAAGAAGGCCCCTACAGTATGATAACTCATTGCCAGGTAGGCCAGAGCCTATTCCAACCGGAGTCAAAGAACTGCACAATAGGAATACAAATCTTCTCAAATCTATCCAGGAGCCCTTTAATATGGACAACCACTTGCTCAAGTTCAGTGATATGTGCTAATTTTCTTTACCAGTCCAACAGTATCGGCGCCAATGGGTTCTTCCATTGTGCAGTCACACAGGATCGGACTTCAAGAAATGAGAAGTTAGCAGACTCACAGTGATTTAAACAAACAGGCAGACCTTCAGTGAATCCTAGCAGCAGCAACAAAGCAGCATTATTGGAAAAATCAATCTGTGACATGGAGTCAGATCTCAGCAACCTGCTCCCAAAGTGGTTGCACCCTCTCACATTCCCACATTATATGCAGAAGGGTACCCAGCTTCCCTCAGCTCCTCCAGCAATCTGCGGAGAGAGCTGTGTTCATTGCACAAAGTTTGCTAGGGGTGAGGTTCATCCTATACAAATGTTTATACTGAGAGTCGAGGTGTGACTGACAAATTGACATTTTGGAGGTATTCTCCCAGAGCATTGCCCAATGTTCCTCAGATCCCTCGCCCAGTGAGCTTGGTAGAGATGTTGCCCACCTCAGCACTGGATAATGATCTGATATAGTTGTGCCAAATACCCACAATCCTTATGGGATTTCTTTAAAAAAAAAAGGCCTCTATCGGGTGAGGTTAGGTTAGGTACAAAACCCTGTTAGCGTGTAAAAAATGCTCTACCTAGAACAGTGAGAAAAATTTAGGGGGAAAAGCCAAACAATGTTGCATAATCTTGTCTCTGGACAAAAAATGGTCCTGAGTGATAATCCATAACCCTCTCCATTTTATTGGTGCTCATTCAACGGAACCAACCTGCGTCTGACATCCCAGAAAGGAACAACTGCCCCTGAGTCAAGAAAGCTAGGTGTTGTCCGATGCGGGGTGAAGCAGGTCATACAGCAGAACCTGGGTTCTTGGGATTTGATCCCTCCACTCAAAGCAATGAGAGAGAGAAGCAATAATAATTAATAAAACAATTCACACACGCAGTTGTGTTCAGAACATTGACTGCAGCTTTGGAAGGGAACTGAGGAATCTGCAATTTTTCTCTAGCTCCCTCCCACTTCAGTAGTGTTTTATTGGATCAAAAGCCATTACACAGTATAATTTCAACCTTATTTTTCTACGTCAAGTATTACATTATGTTCTACAAGCAAACATTTCTGACTGAATGGTTTTTCTGTACTGTAGACTCGGTGTCTTCCTGCAACTTTTGATACATTGAACAAAATACTCCAAGGACGTTTCCCTAACAATAAGTTCTGGAATGTCTGAGCTACTGAATCTGTGGTGTTAACCATTCCTGAGGGCTTTCAAGTACTTACTACAATTTAATATCTATTCAGTGCTTCACTGTGTACACAGCACTGTATAGATGGGCCTCTTTTCTGTCCCCCCTCTGGTTCTGTAATGAATCACTTTAGAAGTAAGATAACTTGGACACTGATACTAAGGAAGGATTATAATTAGATTCTGGGCCAATCTGTAACAACATCCTTGGAATCAAAGATTCCATAGACTTCTTACAGCAAACAGACTTTACAAAGAGAAACAGTGCTCCAAGAATGAAACCCCTAAAGAATCCAAGCAGGTTTGCCAGAATCCCTCGCAGGGGCTTAGACTGTGAATTCCAGAAAGAGGAGACAGTCAAATAAATCAGAGAAAGAACTCACATAATTACTACTTGGCACAAAAGTATGGTTTCTAACCTTATCTAGTAGGCCTTTCACTACTTTTCCCTCATTGTCAAGCAATGAACAGCAATGATCAAGGATCAATCCACACATACCATCTTCCTTCATTAGGAGATAGTCTAGACCAGTGATGGCTAACCTTTTTGAGCCCGAGTGCCCAAACTGCCGCACAAAACCAAAGAATTTCCTCAAAGTGCCAGCACGTCAATTAAACCTCAGCTCAGTTACACATGCAGAACATAGACCATCACCAAACAAGGAATCACAATTTAGAAACAGGAAGGCAATAATTAAACTGGGAACCCCAAAAGCCAAACTTGGAATGTACAACACTGTAGAAATAAAACTATAAATTAATTTCCTCTTGTACCAAACAAAGCACAGACGTTAATGATGCACATTTCCCAGAGGTTTCATATTCCAGTTAATAAATTCAAAATAAAGAGATATCTTTCTACCTTTTGTGCATTTTTTTTTCAGTTGCAATTGCTCCAGCCACTTTCTTCTGGTTTCTTCATGTTGTCTGCTAACTCTCCATCGTCTGCTGTCCAGTGGTCCTGTCTTCTCTCGTCTAGTCTTTTTTTTCATTCTCTCTCTCTACATCTGCTTTAACATACTAATCTTTCTCCTTTTGCTCTTTCCTCATTCCTATTTCATCCACACAAATTTTACCGCTCCATCCTCAATCCCCACTTACTCTCCCAATACCCGGCCAATTGTAGATTTTTCATTCCTCCCACACAAAATATTTTTCCCCTCTCCATTTTACTCTCCCAGCCCCATCCCATTCTAATCCTCCCCCAACATCAGCTCCCTTCTAGTTCCAGTCTCACCCAGCATCCATTCCTTTCTAGTCCCTGCATCAGCCCATTTCCAGTCCTAGCCCCCATCAACCCATTTCCAGTCCTAGCTCCCCCATCCATTTTCAGTCTGAGTCCCTTCATCAGCTCATTTCCAATCCTAGCCCCCCATCAGCCCATTTCTAGTCATTTCCTAGCCCCATCATCAGCCCATGTCAAATCATAGCTCCCCTCCACTCAGTCCAATTCCAGTCCAAGCCCCCCCCATGAGCCTACTTCCAGTTCTAGCCCCTCCATGAGTCCATTTCAATTCAAGCCCCCACCACAGCCCATTTCCAAATCTTAGCTCCCCCCAACAGCCCATTTCCAGTCCTATCCTAGCTGCTCCATCAGCCCATTTTCAGTCCTAGCTCCCTTCCCTCACAGCCCATTTCCATTCCAAGCTCCCTCCCCATCAGCTATTTGCAGTTCAAGCCTCCCCTTCCACTCAGCCCATTTCCAGTCATAGCAACCCCCCAACCCATTACCAGTCCTAGCCCCCCATCAACCCACTTCCAGTCCTAAACCCCCATCACCCCATTTTCAGTTTAAGCCCCCCCTATAACCCATTACCAGTCCTAACCCCCATCACCCCATTTCCAGACATCCCCCATCAGCCCAAAGCCCATTACCAGTCTTAACCCCCCCATAGCCCATTATCAGTCCTAACCACCCCATAGCCCATTACCAGTCCTAACCCCCCCCATAGCCCACTTCCAGTCTTAACCCCATCAGCCCATTTCCAGTCAGCCCCCCACAGCCCATTGCCAGTCCTAACCCCCCCCATCAGCCCACAGCCCATTACCAGTCCTAACCACATCAGCCCACCTCAAGTTCTAACCCCTCCCCATCAGTCCATTTCCTGTCCTAGCCCCCCCCTTAGCCCATTATCAGTCCTAACCCCCCCATAGCCCATTAGCAGTTCTAACCCCCCATCACCTCATTTCCAGACAGCCCCATCAGCCCACAGCCCATTACCAGTCTTAACGACCCCATATGCCATTAGTAGTCCTAACCACCTCAACAGCCCACAGCCCATCCAGTCCTAACCCCTCCCCATCAGCCCATTTCCTGTCCTAGCCCCCCCATAGCCCATTACCAGTCCTAACCCCCCATCACCCCATTTCCAGACAGCCCCCATCAGCCCACAGCTCATTAGCAGTCCTACCCCCCCTAGCCCATTAGCAGTCCTACCCGCTACCCCCCCCTAGCCCATTAGCAGTCCTAACCCCCCTCCCAGCCCATTAGCAGTCCTAACCCCCCCCCCCAGCCCAGCCCAGCCCATTAGCAGTCCTACCCCCCCCCCCATGGCATATTAAAAAAAAAAAAAAAAGCTGGCTTTGGCTGCTGCCGCGGCAGAATGCAATGTCCCGCGGGGCCCCCTCCGCCCGCTAAGCCCCTCTGCAAGGGCTTTCAGATTCGCGAGGGAGAGCTTCTCCCTCGCGTCTCTGTTAAGCCCACAGGGGCTAATGGGAAATTTCCCATCAGTCCCTCGCGTCTAAAGGGGCTGATGGGAAATTTCCCATTAGCCCCTGCGGGCTTAACAGAGACGCGAGGGAGACGCTCTCCCTCGCGAATCTGAAAGCCCTTGCAGAGGGGCTTAGCGGGCGGAGGGGGCCCTGCGGGACACTGCACTCTGCCGCTGCCGCGTCCGCGGCAGCAGCCAGAGCCAGCTTTTTCTTTTTTGCGGACCTACCCGCGTGCCAGCTGCAAGGCCTTCGCGTGCCACAGCTGGCACGCGTGCCATAGGTTCGCCTTTAGACGCGAGGGACTGATGGGAAATTTCTCCCTCGCGAATCTGAAAGCCCTTGCAGAGGGGCTTAGCGGGCGGAGGGGGCCCCGCGGGACATTGCATTCTGCCGCGGCAGCAGCCAAAGCCAGCTTTTGTTTTTTTTTTAAATATGCCATGGGGGGGGGGTTAGGACTGCTAATGGGCTGGGCTGGGCTGGGCTGGGGGGGGGTTAGGACTGCTAATGGGCTGGGGGGGGTTAGGACTGCTAATGGGCTAGGGGGGGGTAGCGGGTAGGACTGCTAATGGGCTTGTCACACGCGCCGGCTTTCAGAGCGCGAAGGGAACTAGTTTCCCTTTCGCGGCTCTGTTAAGCCCGCGGGGGCTGATGGGAACTTCCCATCAGCCCCCGCGGGCTTAACAGAGCAGCGAGGGAGAAACTCTCCCCTCGCGCTCTGAAAGCCGGTGTGTGTGCCAAGCTGGAAACAGGGACTGATACCGGGGAAGGCAGGATCTGGAGGGCAGGCTCTGCCAGGCACAGGGGGGGCCCCGCGGCACACTCGATTCTGCCGCGGCGGCCCTGGAAGCGGCAGAAGACAGCTTTTTTTTTATTTTTTTAAATGCGGACCTTCCCGCGTGCCAGCTGCAAGGCCTTCGCGTGCCACAGCTGGCACGCGTGCCATAGGTTCGCCATCGCTGCCCTAAGGTAATGCATAGAGGAAACCAATGGGATTAGGGCACCAAGAATGGTGGGGGACAGTGCAGGAGGAGGGGTGCCAAAAGAAAACCACATCGCTGGGGTCTTAGCAGGATTAAATTGTAGGAGGTTCGCATACAGTCATTTGGCAGCGCAAGACAGACCAGAATTAAGGGGGAAAGAGGTCGGGCTTAACAGGAGAGGTATGATGAATCGGGATAACATCATCAGAGTATTAGTACGCAGAAATGCCAGACTTCTGCATCAGGAAATTGAGGGGAGCCATGAAGATGTTGAAGAGCAGTGGTGCAAGGACAGAACCTTGAGGCATCCCACAGTGCAGAGGGATGGGACCAGAGGTGCAAGACTCGGAGGTAAAAGAGAGAGTAGAGGAATGAGTGAAACCACCGAAGTACAGTGTCCCAGAGACTTGCATTCCTAAGATGAGCGAGAAGAATGGTGTGGTCAACAAGATCGAATGCAGCCAATAGGTCCAGAGAAACAGCTGTAGAGATGTCACCCCGGTCGTGAAAGATGTGAAGCTGATTAGGAAGTGAAAGAAGGATAGTTTCTGTGCTCTGACCTGAGCAGAAACCTGATTGATGGGGATGTAAATAATGAGTGGAATCTAAATATGAGGAGAGCTGGGAGAATACAGCCTTTTCGAGAATTTTAGATAAAAAGGGAAAGTTAGAAACTGGAGCGTAGAAGGCAGGAGTACTGGGATTGAAAGAGGGCTGTTTGAGAAGGGGACCAGTGAGTGTTTCCAGTGCTTTGAAAAAGTACCAGATAAAAGACATGAATTGAGCATAGAGAGCAGGGGGGAGGAGAGCAAGGGAAGGCTCCAAAAGCCAGCCTAAGGGGATCAGGTCAAGAAGACAGGTTGTTTTCCGGGTAGTAGAGATGGACCTAAAGAGTTTGGAGGAGATGATGGGCTGAAAGGAAGACTAGGTGTGGGACAGAGATGGAGAAGAGGGTGATGAAGGAGGAGGAGGAGACAGGAGTGGGGGAGGAATGACTGAGAAGGAGGTGCAGAGGTGCTGAGTCTTTGTGGCAAAGTGACTGGCCAGCTGTGAAGAGCTACGAGTAGATAGGTGAGTGCTACGAGTTGGGGGATGATGTAAGGTAGATAGGGACCTGAGAGTTGAATAGAGTTGTTGTGTAGAGTTAGCAACAAAGGAGATCAAGTTGGAATAGTAGGAATGTTTGATTTATAGGATAAGCAGGCGATACTGGTGATGGCACAGGTTAAAGTGTTGGAAGGAATCAGGGGTCGGAGCCTTCCTCCAAAGGCTTTCTGCACACTGGAGTTGCATACGCTGCAGACGAAGGCCAGGATGGTACCAAGGGCGGTGTGGAGAAGGCAGAGGAATGCAAGGGCAGAGAGAGTCCAGATGATCAAGCAGGAGGAGAGACGAAAGGTCCAGAGGGAGGCTTGTGTTTCAGCAGTGAGGGAAAGGAAGTCCGAAGGGAGAAGCTAGTCAGCAAGGGGAAAGTGCTGAAGGGTAGATGGGGTGATCAGGCTGACCTGGCAAAGAGGGCCGGCAGTAGGATGGGTATGATTCTGATGAGTAACCCTTTGACAAGGAGGGGGGCTGGACAGAGAAGGTGATGCAAAAATGGTCTGTCCAAGGCAGAGGTTTGGTGACAATATTTGTAGGCATATATGGGGATCCTAGAGGGGTGATTAGGAGATGAAGAGTGTGTTGAGCTACGTGGGTAGGCACCATAACGTGTTGCTGAAGATCAAAATCTTGGAGAAGGATGAGGAAAGAGCGGTCCCGAGTTGAGGTAGGGAAGTGGACATGAATATTAAGATCATCAAGAATAAGTAGATGTGGGAACTGCAGGGAAGTTTCTGAGAAGGTAAGGATAAGGGACTCCTATAGAGGGGAGTGCAGGGAGGGTGGCACATACAGGAGAAGAAAGTAAATGGGGGGGGGGAAGGGATGTGTGCAATCATAAGAGAAGGGCAGATGAAGATAGCTGAGTGACGGGCAGAATTGAACAGAACAAAGCTGCCACACCACCCCCGGTACACCCCAAGCGAGGGTAGCTACAGCTGAGAAGCCAGGGGAAGGCAGTGGATGAGGAGAGGATACTCTCCCTCCCGCAGCCATGTCTTAGTTAAAAAATAAAGGTCTAGCTGAGACTGAAGGAGGAGGTCATAAGAACATAAGATATGCCATACTGGGTCAGACCAAAGTCCATCAAGCCCAGTATCCTGTTTCCAACAGTGGCCAGTCTAGGTCATACGTACCTAGCAGTTTCCCCAAAAGACACAGGTTCCGCAATGCTTGTACTGGGTCAAGCATTGATATCCTGGGTCCCTTCTTAATAATGGTTTATGGACCTTTCCTCCAGGAACTTGTCCAAACCTTTTTTAAACCCAGCTACACTAACAGCCTTTACTACATCCTCCGGTAACAAATTCCAGAGTTTGATTACACGTTGAGTGAAAAAATATTTTCTTTTATTATTATTAAATAGTTTACCCTGTAGCTTCATTGCATGTCCCCTAGTCTTTCTATATTCTGATAACGTAAACAATCGATCTACGTTTACCCGTTCCATTCCGTTCATTAATTTATAGACTTCTATCATATCTCCCCTCAGCCGTCTCTTTTCCAGGTTAAAGAGCCCTAACCTTTTTAGCCTTTCTTCATAGGAGTATCCTTCCATCCCCTTTACCATTTTGGTGGCTCTTCTCTGAACCTTTTCTAATAACGCTATATCCTTTTTAAGATACGGCGACCAGAATTGCACACAATATTCAAGGTGCTGTCTCACCATGGAACGATATAGAGGCATTATAATATATTTTGTTTTATTTTCCATTCCTTTCCTTATGATACCTAGCATTCTGTTTGCTCTCTTGGCTGCCGCTGCACACTGGGCCGAGGGTTTTAACATGTTATCCACAATGACGCCTAAATCTTTTTCCTGGGTGGTGGTTCCTAATGTGGAACCTTGCATTGTGTAACTATAGTTTGGATTGTTCTTCCCTAGGTGCATAACTTTGCACTTGTCCACATTAAATTTCATCTGCCATTTTGATGCCCAATCTTCCAATTTATCAAGATCATCTTGCAATTTTCCACAATCCTCTTGGGTTTTAACAACTTTAAATAGTTTTGTGTCATCTGCAAATTTGATAACCTCACTCGTTATTCCACTTTCCAGGTCTTTTATGAATATGTCAAAAAGCAGCGGACCCAGCACAGATCCCTGGGGTACCCCACTACTCACCTTTCTCCACTGGGAAAATTGGCCATTTATCCCAACGCTCTGCTTTCTATCTTTTAACCAGTTCCTGATCCACAGTAGTACACTGCCTCCTATCCCATGACTCTTTAGTTTTGCCAAAAGTCTCTGATGAAGGACCTTGTCAAAGGCTTTCTGAAAGTCCAGATACACTATATCAACCGACTCACCTTTGTCCACCTGTTTATTCACACTTTCAAAAAAACATAACAGATTAGTAAGACAAGATCTTCCTTGTCTAAAGCAATGTTGGCTGTCTCCCATTAGGCCATGACTATCTACATGCTGAGTAATTTTATTCTTTATGATGGTTTCTACCATTTTTCCCAGTACTGACGTGAGGCTCACCGGTCTGTAGTTTCCCGGATCACCCCTGGAACCCTTTTTAAAAATTGATGTTACATTGGCGATCCTCCAATCTTCAGGTATTAGAGATGATTTTAATGATAGTTCACAGATTACTAATAGCAGGTCTGCAATCTCATATTTCAGTTCTTTCAACACTCTGGATGTATACCATCCGGCCCAGGTGATTTGCTACTCTTCAGTTTATCTAATAGTTGTAATACATCTTCCCGATGTATCGATATTTCCTTCAATTCTTCCGCACCTTTAAATACCACTTCAGTCATGGTTAACATCCCTACATCTTCCTCAGTAAAGACTGAAGAAAAGAATTCATTCAGTCTCTCCGCTATCGCCTTGTCGCGTCTTAGTGCCCCTTTAACTCTTCTATCATCTAATGGACCAACTGACTCTCTCACAGGATTTTTGCTACGAATGTACTTGAAAAAATCTTTTTCGTGTTTTTGCTTCCGCAGCAAGCTTCTTCTCAAATTCTCCCTTTGCCTGCTTTATCAATGCCTTGCATTTGACTTGCCACTGCTTGTGCTGTTTCCAGGTTTCGTCGTTTGGCTCTTTTTTCCATTTCCTGAAAGATGCTTTTTTGGCAACAACAGCCTCTCTGACCTCACCTTTAAACCATGCTGGCAATTTTTTGGACTTCCTTCCACTTTTCTTAAAGCGTGGAATACAGCTGGTCTGGGCTTCCAAGATAGTATTTTTCAACAACACCCAAGCTTGATGTAAGTCTTTAACCTTTGCAACTGCTCCTTTTAGTTTTTTCTTAACTATTTTCCTCATTTTATCATAGTCTTCCTTTCGAAAGTTAAAAGGTAGTACTGTGGATTTCCTTACTATCCCTCCTCCACTAATTAAATCAAAGGCGATCATGCTATGATCACTATTGCCAAGTGGCCCCAACACCCTTATCTCTTGCACTAGATCTGGTGTTCCACTAAGGACTAGGTCTAATATGGCTTCCCCTCTGGTCGGTTCATGAACCAGCTGCTCCAAGAAGCAGTCATTTATTTCATCTAGGAACTTTATCTCCCTAGCATGTCCTGCCGTGACACTGACCCAGTTGATACCGGGGTAATTGAAATCACCCATTATTATTACTGCGCTGTAACTTTTGTTAGCTTCCTTGATTTCTTTGAGCATTTCACAGGCGGTCGATAGTACACCCCCACTGCCATCGCCTTCCCCTTTTTACATGGAATTTCAATCCATAGAGATTCTACAGCAAATTTTGTTTCCTGCAAAACTTTAATCCTTTCTGACTCAATGCCCTCTCTAACATAGAGCGCAACCCCTCCACCAATTTGATCAGCTCTATCATTACGATATAGTTTATACCCAGGTATCACAGTGTCCCACTGGTTGTCCTCCTTCCACCATGTCTCTGATATTCCAATCATATCTAACCTCTCATTTAGTGCTATATATTCTAACTTTCCCATCTTATTTTTTAGACTTCTAGTATTTGCATACAAGCATTTTAGAGACTGTATTTTATTCATATTAATTTGGCTATTGGTAGACATGGGTAATTTGGGATCTTTAAGCTCTGTCTGCTCCATACTCGAGGGCATTTGGGCTACTTTATCTTTTTTGGAACCTCTCTGCTTTTGGTAGTATCCTTCAAGGATACATTCTTCCGAACCATCCGCTTTTGGGCGACTGTCAGCTTTCCCCTATTATCTAGTTTAAAAGCTGCTCTATCTCCTTTTTAAAGGTTAATGCCAGCAGCCTGGTTCCATCCCGGTTAAGGTGAAGCCCATCCCTTCGGAAGAGCCCCATTATGGTCCTGTACCAGAGCTGTCTTGCTCCAGAGAGCTCTGTAATTTAGAAGACCTATATGCAGCAACCGGTCACTGGGACATACATGGGGCACAGACAGGTGACGCATGGGCAAGTTCTGACAAAGAATCAGATTAGAAGTAAACAGACAGATGTCCAGGGGGCCTGGGTATATGTAATGAGGAATGAATATGTCTGCTATTCCATAACGAAGGAATAGCAGACATATTCATAGGTAAGTAGAAGGGAAACTACTGTGTACAAACGGCGTGGCCCTGAGAGCGCAAGGACTCACCTGTGGATTGTGCTATCGGGTAGCCTGCTGACTGTATGGGGTACACTACTGCTAGAAAGTGTGCCGCAGCTAAGTCTTGGATTCTGGGCGACTTGGGAATCATCCCAAGGAGCACAACCTGCTCCTTGGGCACGCTCCTTTGGTACGCATGGACCGCCGCAGATGGCTGTCCTTTATACTGAAGGGGTACCTGAGCATGGCCATATTCTTTTGTGGGTGCTATTGCTCCAAAAGTTGAAAGCAAGACAGTACCCGTGAATACATAATTTGTGATTTAAAGGACTTGTGAAATCTACTAATTGCTATGCAGCTATTATTGCCTTATCCTGAGGGGATATTTACTTTTTCTTCTTAAAGAATCAATTGAAGCTAATAATAGAGTAATATTTTGGTAAGGTAAAAATCACCACGTGGTATCTAATTGGGCTACATAGCAAGTTCCTGACCAGTCTTTAGGCAATTCTGTATAAGCAAGATTACCACACACAGAATAATCTCCTTTTTTTTGTACATTGTTTTTATTAGTCCTTGTGAAAGCAGGTAATTACATACTGTTCATTTCTGTTATTACATACAAGCAATGTTCCTGCTAAGCTGCGCTAGGTCCACCGCCAACATTCCTGCCGGCGGGGGGAATGCCGGCAGAGGATCCAGCACAGCTTAGTGGGAACATTGCTTGTATGCACCCTTGCAATGTTCTCTTTAATCTGCGCCGGGTCCTCCGCCGGCATTCCCGCAAGTGGGGGGAGGGCCAGAGCGATCGATTGCTCTGCACCTCCCCCCGCCGGCAGGAATGTTGGCGGCGGACCTAGCGCAGCTTAGCGGGAACATTGCATACAAGGTACATGCATACTATTCATATACCATTGGTACATTACGATCTATCCATTGGCTCTTAACCCTTTCACCCTCCTACTGAGTTCCTAGTCTTGACTCTTTTCTCTTCTGCCTGTCTTTCGTATCTTTACCCCCTGTATCCAGATTCCTGCTTTATCTACTTTGTAAACTACTTGACCTATAAACACATTTAACTAAACCATCAGATAACATAAACTCTCAGATTTTACAACAATTGCTTACAATATTATGTCCTTGCATTCCCCGTGGCTGACCTAAAGGCGTTCTCCAATATTTTTGTATTAATCTAGGGTAGGCGGGAAGGGGACAAGTCCATTCTATTTGTCCTCTCCTGTGGCGGTCCCTTCCTTGTATAAGTAAGGATCCCATATTTTATGGTGTATCCATTCCTTACCTCTCAGATGGTAAATTATCTTATCAAATCTACTGCTTCCCCAGGAATTTTTTTTTTTGTAAACTTTATTTATTAACCATCATAAACATAACTTCCAATACATTTAAAACAGTGTGCCGCAGCAGAGTGGAATCTTATCTCCGCTGAGGCCGATGCAGTATACAGTTATGTGACTACATCAGAGCTCAGTTCACATTTTTATACACTAATGGTTAAACTTTTTTTCCCTTTTTTATAACCAAGCCTCCCTACCCCCCACCCCCTTCATCCCCTTCACCCCCTCCCCAACCCCCCCCTTGTCATCGCAACCCCTAACTCTGTTATGATAGCAACAGTGACCCTCTCTTAGTTCCCCCGCTCCCCCCATCCACTCCCAGTACCTTTAGAGCTTAATATCCCACATTTACTATTTCATTCCGGCAACAGGACCCCAAACTCTGAATATAGGGTTCCCATATCAACATAAAGGTGGACCACCTCTTCACTGAACCCCGAGCTCTCCAGCGCTCTGCCAGCATCAGCTGATGGAAACTATTGCGCCACTCCGAGAATGTGGGCGGGTCACGATCTCTCCACCTATGTAAAATCGGACCCTTCCCCACCAGACATGCTTTACGCACCAATAACCGCTCCCATCTCCCTGTGGGAAGGGTTTGGTGCAATTGATCAAGTGTGACCGAAGCTCCAGTCCATGGAAACCTCTGTTGTAATAATCTCATAATGTATCGACTAATATGGGACCAGTAGGGGAGGATGCGCCTGCACTGCCACCACATGTGGGTTAAAGAGGCCAATGGTATAGAACACCTAGGGCAAGACCCATCTTGTGTAATATGACTCCGCAACGCTCGTCGGGGCGAAAAATACACTCGAGTCAAGGCTTTATATTGTATTTCCCTGCATCGCGCTCCCTCCACCAGCTCCACTATCCGCCCCACCGCCGTGCAAATAGTGCCTGGCGGTACCTTCCGTCCCAATTCTCTTGCCCAGGCCGTCTCAGCCCTCCCATAGGCCGGCAGGACCCCAAAGCACTCCAGTCTAGCCTTCAGCCCAGCTATCGTCGGGGGTGTGTCGCCCCCGAGCTAAAAAAATTCGATAATCTGCGCCGACCTATCCTCTCTGGGCAATGTAGCCACATAATGAGAAAGCTGGATATACGCAAAATATTGGGTGGGAGGCAGCCGGAACTCCTCACGTAATTCCAAAAACGGCTTGCATTTACCCGTAAGGTCCACTACATGCCCTAAATGTCTTATTCCCTGCTGGTGCCATGTCTGAAACGCTCTGGAATCAGAACCTGGCGAGAATTGCACATTTCCTCGTATGGGCAGCCAACTGGACACCTGCCAGTTCCGTTGCCAAAAGCTATTTAATTGTTGCCAAGTACGTCTCATTGCATTTAACATAATATTACGCGTAAGTCGCGTTGGCAGTTGTGCACCGTCCACATGTAAAACCCCCACCAGCGAGAAAGGAGCCACTAGTGCCGCCTCCAAGCCCCTTGGCGTATATACATCTGTTCCCTCCAAGCAATCCCCAACATGCCGCGCTTGACATGCCAAGGCATAGAGTCTTAAATCCGGAAGCCCAAGGCCACCTCTGCGCCATTTACCAATCATACGGGACATCAGGATACGCGCTTTGGCCCCCTTCCACAGAAAGCCTTGAATCTCCCTTTCCATTCTAAGCAAATCCCGTCGGAGTAACCACACGGGTAGAGTTTGCAACCAATAAAGTATGCGCGGCAAAACCACCATTTTAACTGCTGCAATTCTCCCCAGTAGTGACAGTGGTAGCGGGTTCCAAGCTCTCAGTTGACACCGCGTCCCAGACAAGACTTTCTCAAAATTAGTATGGTATAAATCCTGCGGTAATCTCGTCAAAACAATACCCAAATATTTGAACTTGTGGTCCGACCATTTCAAGGGAAAATCCTCCCCCCAGCCTCCCCGCAGCCGCCCCGAGACATCCAAGGCCTCAGATTTATCTGCATTTATCCTAAGGCCAGCAAAACTACCAAACGTCCGAAACTCTGCCATCAGTCTAGGCAAAGATTCTCTCGGCGCCAGCAAATGTACCAGCATGTCATCGGCAAAGGCTGACATCTTAAACCCCTGTTTACCCACCTCTATCCCACGAATCTGTCGATCCAGTTCTATGCTCCGTATTAAAGGATCCAAAGACAAAACAAACAATAAGGGGGACAATGGACAACCCTGCCTAGTGCCCCTACGCAAAGGAAAGGGAGCCGGTAAAACCCCATTACAAAGCACTCTAGCTGTCGGAGTATCATAGAGAATCTTCACCATGTCACAAAAAGCCTGTCCTAAGCCGTACAATGGTAGCAAATATTCCAGATATGTCCAATCAACCCTATCAAACGCTTTTTCCGCGTCAAAACTCACCAGACGTGACTGCAACTGATGGCACTGCACCCACTCCAAAGATGTTAATATTCTGCGTATATTACAGACTGCATAACGGCCTCGCACAAATCCCACCTGTGATTCGTGTACTACGTCACCTAATATTCCTGCTAATCGCTCTGCCAAAATTTTCGCCAACAGCTTCATGTCAAAATTCAATAAAGAGATCGGTCTATAGGAGGCCGCCTGCATCGCATCTTTGTCCAGCTTAGGTATTAGCGTGATATAGGCCTGGTTATCATCCCATCTCCTACCACCCCCCTCTATTCTTTGACGGTAAGTGTCCACTAACAGGGGGCTCACCCAGTTCGACAAGAGTTTGTAAAATTCGGCCCCATAGCCGTCCGGACCCGGAGCCTTATAACAGCTGGCCTGCGCAATTACGAACTGCACCTCCTTTAGGGTTATCGGTTGCCCCAACTGAACCCGTTGCGCCTCAGTCACCTTTGGGAGCTTCAGCCCTTGTAGATAAGCCTCCATAGTAGAGGGGTTATTCTCTTCCGCTGCATACAGTTTTTGAAAGAAGCCTTTAAATATTGCACTTATCACCTCCCGATTTTGTTGGAGTTTCCCTTGCTCATCCCAAAGAGCTGCTACCCCCCTTCCTCCTCTCGGACCCTTCAGACATCTTCCTAATAGTTTCCCCGGTTTGTCTCCAAAGCAATATAACCGATATTTGTATACATTATAGATTTCTTGGCTCTCTGATGGAGCAATTCATTTAAGGCGACCTGTAGTTCCCACAACCGTTTTCTATTAGACACTGTAGGCGTATGACCACTGAGCACTCGTGCTTGAGACACTTGTTGCTCCAACCGAATAATTTGTTCCGCCAGCAATCTTCGTTTCCGAGCCGCAAACCCGATTATATCACCCCTCAACACCACTTTGGCGGTTTCCCAAACCAGTTCTGGGTCATCTCTGTGTACGCGATGATTTAATTCAAAGTCACGCCAGCGCTGACCCAGAAATTGCCGAAATTGATTGTCTTTATATAGCTCGATGGGGAACCGCCATATACGAGATGCACCAGTCCCTCCCCCCCATTGCAACTCAATCCAGGCCATTGCATGGTCGGAGATCTCCAGGGGACCTATCTGCGCTTCTCCCACTTGTGCAAAGGCGGTTGTGGAAAGCAAAAGATAATCTATTCTCGCACTAGTCCCATGTGCCCGCGAAATATGGGTGAACTCCTTCTCGGAGGGGTGCAATAATCTCCAGGGATCTATCAAGCCTAATCTGGCCCGAAATCGTTGCAACAACTGAGAACTGAGTGTTCTGTCTCTCGTCCCCCTGCCACTGGAGGTGTCCAGGCTCACTTCAAAAACCCCATTAAAATCCCCCCCCAATAGCAATGGCACGTCTGGCAATTGCTCCACTTTGGCAGCAATACGATTGAAAAAATCCCGATCCAGCAAATTGGGACCATATACATCTCCCAGTATTATCTCACGATCTTCCAGTAAGCCCAGCAATAGCAAAAATCTCCCACTGGGATCAGCCACCTGTCGTTGCATCGTGAAGCGCACCCGCTTATGAATTAGAATGGCCACACCCCCCCTTCTTCCCCAGTGCAGATGCTCTCCACATCTGACCTACCCAATCCCGACATAATTTAGCATGTTCTTCGGCTGTCTGGTGGGTTTCCTGCAATAGCGCAACATCGCATCGCTGCCTAGCCAGCGCCTTCAGTACTTTATATCGCTTTATCGGGCTACCCAAGCCACAGACATTCCAGGTGATTACCCTCAGAGGATCTTCATGTTTTTACGCCCCAGCTGCCAGCACAACGTGTTCGAGGAGACCCTCCCAGCCTGGAGCCTCCCCCCATTTTCTCCAAAGTATTGTACACTGTGCATCTGCATAAATTTTAGATTGCGATGACCCCTCCCCCACCCTCCCCGCCTCCCCCTAACCCTGCTACCCCCCCCAACCGCTAACCCCTCTCCTATCTCTCCCTGCCTCCATCCTAAGACCTCCCCAAACCCTTTCTCTATACTCACCCCATCCCCCCTTCAAACTACGCCTCCTATCTACAGGGTTCCCAACTCCTACCCCTTCCCAGGAAGCCCTCCCGAGACCCCTCTGAGTGTGACCTTTCGCTCCATTGCCCGTAGAACAGGTCACCATACCACAAACCACCCAACATTCTACCTCCTTTGACCATGAATGAGCTATACCCTCCACAAAATGCCCGGTAACTACCAAACCCGATAGGCCGGGCCCCAGCTCCCCCCCCCCCCCTTCACGGAATAACCTGCCATAACCCCCCCCCGCCCCACCCCCCATCCATCCCCGTCTCATGTTATCCCCCCACCTCCCGCCAAGGCACCCTCTCCCTGATTCAAAACAAACCTGCCTCCAATAGAAAGGCAAACAAGAGTGGGGGGTAGGGGGAGGAGGGGTCGGCACCCAAACTGCCAATGTCCAGACTCAGGCGGCCCGACTACGCGGGCCATGTGCGTCACATCCCTGCAACCACAAGTACTCGGGGCCTCTCTAGTTCAAGCCCCCACCCGCTTTCATAATAGTAGTCCCCTCCAACCTTGAACACTCCCCCACTCCGCCACGGCCGCCCAATCTCTGCAGCCGCGGCGCCCTCCAGGATAACCCTACCTCCTCCCCTCCACGGAGTGCTGGAGGGATGAAACAAGATAACAAATATGGCGGGGGGAGCCCGGGTACCTGTAAAATGTAGCCAGGCTATCCGGTGATGCCCCTCCCCCCCTTCTGCTGGGGGGCAAAATCACACATAGCTAATGTGACCGAAAACCATTCTAAATCCCCCTGCAAGATTTAACAAAGTACATAAGAACATAAGAACATAAGATATGCCATACTGGGTCAGACCAAGGTCCATCAAGCCCAGTATTCTGTTTCCAACAGTGGCCAATCTAGGTCATATATACCTAGCAGTTTCCCCAAGGGACACAGGTTCCACAATGCTTATAATGGTTCAAGCATTGATATCCTGGGTCCCTTCTTAATAATGGTTTATGGACCTTTCCTCCAGGAACTTGTCCAAACCTTTTTTAAACCCAGCTACACTAACAGCCTTTACTACATCCTCCGGTAACAAATTCCAGAGTTTGATTACACGTTGAGTGAAAAAATATTTTCTTTTATTAGTCTTAAATAGTTTACCCTGTAGCTTCATTGCATGTCCCCTAGTCTTTCTATATTCTGATACGGTAAACAATCGATCTACGCTTACCCGTTCCACTCCATTCATTAATTTATAGACTTCTATCATATCTCCCCTCAGCCGTCTCTTTTCCAGGTTAAAGAGCCCTAACCTTTTTAGCCTTTCTTCATAGGAGTATCCTTCCATCCCTTTTACCATTTTGGTGGCTCTTCTCTGAACCTTTTCTAAAATCGCTATATCCTTTTTAAGATACGGTGACCAGAATTGCACACAATATTCAAGGTGCGGTCTCACCATGGAACGATATAGAGGCATTATAATATCTTTTGTTTTATTTTCCATTCCTTTCCTTATCATACCTAGCATTCTATTTGCTCTCTTGGCCGCCGCTGCACACTGGGCCGAGGGTTTTAACATGGTATCCACAATGACGCCTAAATCTTTTTCCTGGGTGGTGGTTCCTAATGTGGAACCCTGCATCGTGTAACCATAGCTTGGGTTTTCTTCCCTAGGTGCATAACCTTGCACTTGTCCACATTAAATTTCATCTGCCATTTTGATGCCCAGTCTTCCAATTTATCAAGATCCTCTTGCAATTTTCCACAATCCTCTTGGGTTTTAACAACTTTAAATAGTTTTGTGTCATCTGCAAATTTGATAACCTCACTCGTTATTCCACTTTCCAGGTCATTTATGAATATGTCAAAAAGCAGCGGACCCAGCACAGATCTCTGGGGTACACCACTATTCACCTTTCTCCATTGGGAAAATTGGCCATTTAGCCCTACCCTCTGCTTTCTATCTTTTAACCAGTTCCTGATCCACAATAGTACACTGCCTCCTATCCCATGACTCTTTAGTTTTGCCAAAAGTCTCTCATGAGGGACTTTGTCAAAGGCTTTCTGAAAGTCCAGATACACTATATCAACCGACTCACCTTTGTCCACCTGTTTATTCACACCTTCAAAAAAACATAACAGATTAGTAAGACAAGATCTTCCTTGTCTAAAGCCATGTTGGCTGTCTCCCATTAGGTCACGACTATCTACATGTTGAGTAATTTTATTCTTTATGATGGTTTCTACCATTTTTCCCGGTACTGATGTCAGGCTCACCGGTCTGTATCTTGGCAAACTTTAAAAAAATGCAATAAAGTCCTGATGAAATAAGCTATCCAATGCTGCACTATTAGGTATGTGCAAATATACAAATTATTGTTTTGAATGGTTTTGTGGGGATGAGGGACTGGAGTCTTCTGTCAAGGTATCCATTTAGGTATGGGTCATCACATGACCTCCCTCTTCAATAAGCTTTCTAACACTGGACCTGCATCACAGAGACACTCTCTCAATCTGTGTCTATGGGGAAAAACGTTAGTCAACCAGGCCCTCTGTCTTATTATGGCATTTAACAAAGTACTCAAGAAAATGTGTTTTAGGTTATATTACAGTTAGGTGGGTGCACATTAAGTTACAAAGAGACTGAAATGATAATCAGTAGCTCAACAGCAACTCATAAAGGCATAGCCAAGTGGCATTGTATAAAACATTTCAGAATTCAGCACTGCATACGCCTTGCAACCCTATACAAAATGATTAGTAGTAATAGTATTCAGTGTTACTGTACAAAAATAGAAAAAGTTAATAACGCAGCAGCAAATTAACAAGCAATCTTGTTATTCCGCCATTATCTATTTTCTGTCCATGCTCATCCAATAAAATAACTACCTAATCCTTTCAAGACACCACAGTTATATATCTTTACGGAACATCAAAGCGTCAAATCACCTATGTCTTGCTTACCATTTGAAAATGTAAGTAGTTTACTTCTGTTTTTCTACATAGTTAACTCTGTTCGATGTATTGTTCAGGTTTTGTTCATTGTAAACCGCCTTGATTGCCAGATAAGACGGTATATAAGAATGTGAATAAATAAATTTAAAAGATTGAAGCACTTAGACAATACTGATTTGCAGAGAACTGCAATTACCTTCACAGATGATCTCTGCAAAGGATATACAACTCAGGCAAGAGAAAAAGAAACATATTCATCATAAAGTCCCAAGTCTTGGCAAGAGTAGGTAGGAGAGGAGGGTGCTAAATAACTGGAAACTTTGTTGCGCTGCCATAATAAAGACAAAGTGTCTCAGGAGGGAACAAAAAGACACAAAGTTACTTGGGGTCTGCAGCGCCATTCCAAACACGGAAAGTTACCAGCTGTTATGTCCATTACTACGCTGTGTTTCCCCAGTCTTCACTCACCGACGGGGGGTTTCTCTTAACTATTCAGTTCAATTAGCCCCCGGAGACTTCATGAAGGAGACGCCGACGTTGCCTTCTTTTGGGTGTCGATCTGCTGCACATAATCTTCAGCTGCGGCGGCCGACTCAAAGGTGCAATGAGCTGCTTCACAGAGCACGTGAAGCTTGGCGGAATATTGAACTGAAAACCGGATTCCAGCCTCTATGAGCTTTCCGCAGAGGGGGGCATACTCTCGTCTTTTCCGGCTCAGCGCCACTGAATAGTCTTGTGCCAAGCAAATTTTAATGTTGTTATAAGTCATTTCCCCCTTTTGCCGTGCTGCCCTGAGAATCATTTCCTTCTGCGGGTAGTATAAAAACTTGGCCAACACAATTCTAGGGCGAGGGTCTCGCGTTTGCTTAGCGCCTACCCGATGCACCCGTTCGATGCGCAGCTTGCCTCCAAGCTCACCGTCACCTACGATATGCGTGACCAGCTCCTCCAGGTAGCCTCCTAGATCTTTGTCCAAGACAGTCTCAGGAATCCCCAGAAAACGCAAGTTATTTAGTCGTGACCTATTTTTCCAGGTCATCGAGCTTGGCTTCTTGCTGAGATATCTGAGATTTTAGGCCTGCCATCTCTGCGGTCAGTGTCTGCACCTTCTCCTTCAGCCTCTCGTAGTCTATTGCCCAGCAGATCTACTGAGGAGCGCAATCCATCCATTTTATCATGTAAGGCATCAAACTGGGGTAGTAAAGCCGTTGCTACAGCCGTCGACATCTCATCCAAAGAGGCAGGAGACCTGGGTGATGCCGGCAGCGGGGCTGAGTCCGCCATCTTACTCGAGCCGGTTCCCCGTTCCCGGTCTCTTCTCATCGCTTTTACTGCTGTCGCCATGCAGTTCGGCCACTCCAACTGCACTATGAGGATCCACAGGCACTCAGATTCAATTTAGTTACCTTCTCGTCGGATATTTGTGGTTTTTCACGGTACTTAATCGCCGGCTTAGGCTTAGGGCTGCAGGACACGCTCAAGATGCCACCTCTACCCTGTCTGCATCACGTGGTCTCCCCAGGAATTTTTTTATACCAATCCTCTAGTGTTGGTCCCTTTTCTTTTTTAAAAATTTATATTTTATTTAATTTCCACTTGTTCTTACAATATATTACAAACTTTCAACAACTTTTGTATATACTTCGCCAATTTGCAATCAAACATTGGTCAACCTAATTATCAGCACATAGTACTTTGTATCCTCCTCCCCCCACCTTCCCTTTTATTTAGATGACTAATATAGGTAACAACCTTTTCTCTCCCCCTCCTCTCCCCCATCACTGCTTTTAAACCTTCCACCCTCCTTGCTTCATACCTTTGCCACGTACTTGTATGGTTTCTTATAGCATGTTTTCTATATGCTGCTATTACACACAATCCCCATATTTGCTCCAGTTTTTCTAACACTTCTCTTAGTGGTGGTACTTCTATATTCTTCCACTATCTAAGTAGGCTCATTTGTGCAGATGTTGTACAATAACCCAGTAAAGTTGCCAATCCCTCGTGTTCTTGACCCATTTTCTCATTCAGTACAGCCATAGCTGGTGTTATCTTGATTTGCACTGCAGTAATTTTCCTATATAATTCCTCCACTCCTTCCCAGTGTTGTTGTACTTTAGGGCATTCCCAGAGTATTTGCAATAGCTCCCCTTTCTCTCTGCACTTCTTCCAAAACTCATTGGTGCTTTCGGGATATATGGCCTATAGTCTAACTGGAGTCCAATACGTCCTTAGCCTAACCTTTAAACTATTTTCCAGTAGCAATGTCCCTGGTGCTAGTTTATATGCCCTTTCGTATATACCCTTCCATCTATTTATATCCCAGGGCCCCGGTATTTCTTCCTCCCATCTCTTCTGGCTTTGTGGCTTCTCCTCCCCCTTTTCAATCAACATTTTATACAGTTGAGATATCAACCTTTTTTGTGCACTTTGTCTCCCCATTAGCTCTTCAAATGGAGTGAGTTTAGCTAAAAGATTTTTCTTTATATCCTTTTGTTGTAAGGAATACCATATCTGTACATACGCATAGTGGTCTGTCCTATTTAGATGATATTCCAGCCGTAATTCCTGGAATGTCTTAATTTCTCCCCCCTTCCCAATCATTTGGCCTAGTCTTCTTAGCCCTTTGTTAATCCATTCTGCGTAAATCCTCCTTATTTTCCACAGTTTAAACTCCCCTATACCTTGGATAAACGTGTATCGAGAATACTTTTCCCCCCCATAAGGCTGTTTCCATTTTTCCCACATTTGAAAGGTTAGCTCCCTGTATGGGTTTTCGTCCACTTCCCTTTTTTCCTTCTCTGAGGGATCCCATATCCTTACTTCTAAATTCCCTTCTCCCGCTTCCATCTTCACCAAACTTGGCTGATCCCATTCCCCTCTCCTTGCAAATAATGCTTTAAGTTGTGCCGCTGCATAATAACCAGCTATGCAAGGTACCCCTAACCCCCCCCCCCCTTTCTCTCCGCTTATAGATAATGCTGCTTGCTACTTTTGGGAATTTCCCTTCCCAAATAAATTGCATAATTATATTTTGCATTGTTCCCAATTCTTTTTTAGATACTCTACATGGGAGGGATGCAAAGAGAAATAATACTCTTCGTAACACGTTCATTTTCACCACTGCTATGTCCCAACCAGGACATATGTAATCCCTTCCACTGTCTATCATTTATTTATTTTATTTATTTAACAGTTCTTCTATACCGCTCTATTTTAGATCAGAGCGGTTTACATTTAACATCAACTATACAACACAGGCAATTTGAGTTGTATTTACAATAAACAGGGAGATCAACCTGGAAGTAACTGGGGGAAACTATTTACATTGTATTTACACTGGTACCTGTTTTCAGGCAGAACATATCTACATCTTATCATGCCTTGATAGTCCACGCGCCTGGAGCAGGAAGAGGTGCATGAGCTGGATCGGCTTGAGTCAGGAACAGCATATTTGGCAGATGTGCATTATGACTTAATTCGGGCATTGGCTAATAGTACAGCGTCCGTGGTGGCTGCACGGCGGTCGGTCTGGTTGAGGAATTGGGCAGCCGATGATTCCTCCAAGTCCAGGCTTAGTAAGCTGCCGTTTAAAGGAAGGTTGCTGTTTGGTGAGGATTTGGACAAGCTGGTTAAGGACCTCGGGGAGTCCAAGGGAGGGAGACATCCAGAGGCTAAGCCTAAGCAAGGCAAGGTCTTTCAAGGTTCTAGAGGCTCGTTTCGGGATTTCAGAAGATTCTGTGTTTCCCAGCTGGGTGGTTTCCAGAGGGGGAGATTTGCTTCCAGAGCCCTGGGGTTTCGTAGCTTTCTTGGGGCAAATAGGGGCTTCGCAGCCGCGTCGCCAGCAGCAGGCCGAAAGCCACAATGAAAGGTGGCGGGTCCCGGCGTGGAGTCATCCGATAGGCGGACGACTACGAGACTGGCTCCCTGTTTGGACCCAAATAACCACCGACCAGTGGGTGCTGGAGATCATCCGCGAAGGTTACGCTATGGAATTGGCCAGGCCCGTACGGGATTCCTTCGTGATGTCGCCCTGCAGAGGTCATCAGCGAACCCTGGCGGTGCAGGACACTTTGAATCGTCTTTTGCAGTTGAGGGTGGTTGTACCAGTGCCATTAGAAGATTACGGCATGGGTACTCCATCTATTTTGTGGTGCCAAAAAAGGATGGGGCCCTCCGACCTATCTTGGATCTGAAGGGGGTGAATCGGTGCCTTCGGGTACCCCACTTCAGGATGGAAACGTTGCGATCCGTCATTGTGGCAGTGTGGTGCAGGGAGTACTTGACTTCACTCGATCTTACGGAGGCGTACCTGCACATCCCGATCAGGGCATCCCATCAAAGGTTTCTGCGGTTCGCGCTGCCCTGGGGTCATTATCGATTCCAGGCCTTGCCGTTCGGGCTGGCGACAGCTCCGCGGACGTTCACCAAGGTAATGGTGGTGGTAGCGGCGGCGCTACGAATAGAGGGTGTTTTGGTTCATCCATATCTTGACGATTGGTTGATTCGAGCCAAGTCCAGGGCCGAGATTCTCCGGGCGACAGACAAGGTGGTAAAGTTGTTGCAGCGCCTCGGATGGGTGGTCAACCCGGCCAAGAGCAACTTAATTCCTTCTCAGAATCTCGAGTATCTAGGAGTCCGTTTCGATACGCAAGAAGGAGCAGTGTTTCTGCCGGACCGGCGAGTTCGGGCACTGCGTCAGCTGGTTCACCAGTTCCGGGCCGCTCCGGCCCCCACAGCGTGGAATTACCTACGAGTACTGGGGACTATGGCAGCGACTTTGGAGGCGGTGCCTTGGGCCAGATTTCATATGCGACCGCTTCAGAGAGCTCTGCTCCGCCGGTGGTCGCACCAGACGGATTCATTGCACAAGCGCCTTCCCTGCCCAGTCAAGATAAGGCGGGCTCTTCGTTGGTGGCTGCTTCCGGAATCCTTGTCTGCCGGAATGCCTATGGAGCAGCCGGAGTGGCTTCCGCTACTGACAGACGCGAGTCTCGCGGGCTAGGGGGCGCATTGCGAAGACCGGTTCGCACAAGGCACGTGGTCGGTGCAAGAACGTGCATGGTCGCTAAATTGGCTGGAGCTCAGAGCGGTGTCGCTAGCGTTGCAATGGTTCGAGGACGTGGTGACGGGCCGAGCGGTCCGTGTCTTATCGGACAATTCCGTGACAGTGGCATACATAAATTGGCAGGGCGGCACAGGCAGTGCAGCCATGGAAGAGGAAGCAGATGCACTGTTCGCTTGAGTGGAGCGTCATCTGACGTCGATCTCGGCAGCGCACATCGTGGGGAAGGACAATGTAATGGCGGACTTTCTCAGCAGGATCCGGGTGGATGCCGTGGAATGGGAGCTACATCCGGACGTGTTTGCGCAAATAGTCCGCAAATGGGGTCAGCCAGTGATGGACTTAATGGTGACCTTTCGGTCGGCAAAGGCAAGTCGTTTCTTCAGCAGGAGACGCAAAAGGATGTCGGAAGTAATTGACGCCCTGATGCAGCCCTGGCCATCAACGGGCCTTCTCTATGTATTCCCGCCGTGGGCACTCATAGGCCGGGTGATTCAGTGTATCGAGGCTCACCGGGGTAGAGTATTGCTGGTGGCTCCAGACTGGCCGAGACGTCCGTGGTTCGCCAATCTCATTTGGTTGCTCGACGGGACTCCCTGGAGGTTGCCGGTGTCGGTGGATCTGTTGATGCAAGGGCCGCTGCACATGCCTCAGGTGGATCGGTTCTCGCTTACAGTTTGGCCATTGAAAGGACAAGGCTACCGAAGAAAGGTTATTCAGCGGCGGTAATGGCAACCTTACTTAGAGCGCAAAAGCGGTCCACGTCTTTGGCATATGTCTGGATTTGGTGTATTTTTGAGGAGTGGTGTTCACAGCAACAAGTGAAGGCGACATCGGTTTCCGTTCCCTGCGTCTTGAGTTTTCTGCAAGATGGCTTTGAAAAGGGGCTAGATGCCAGCGCCTTGAGGGTGCAGTTGGCGGCGCTTTCTTGTTAAAGGGGCAAAGTGCAGGGGGTCGCACTTGGAGCTCATCCGGACGTAATGCGCTTCTTGAAGGCCGTCGCCAGACTGCGGCCTGCGCGCAGGATTTTGGTGCCACCCTGGGACCTCAGCTTGGTCTTAGGGGCGTTAACCAAACCTCCCTTTGAGCCTTTGCACCGGGTGTCAGTTAAGGATTTGACATTGAAGACGGTGTTTCTGGTGGCTATTTGTTCGGCGCGACGCATTTCAGAACTTCAAGCGTTGTCCTGTAGGGAGCCGTTTTTGTCCTTTTCAAAAGAAAAAGTGGTGTTGCGTCCGGTGCCTTCCTTTCTGCCGAAGGTGGTTTCTCCATTTCACCTAAATCAAGCCGTGTCTCTTCCAGTGCTAGGATCAGAGGGCAGCGAGGCAGATAGTACGTTACGTCATCTGGACGTTAAACGGGCTCTGCGGCACTATTTGAAAGTTTCCGAGAACTTCCGTAAGTCGGACTGGCTATTTGTGGTGTTCGGAGGTGTTCGTAGAGGTGAGGCAGCAGCGAAGGCTTCTATTGCGAGATGGATCAGAGAAGTGATTGCGTCAGCCTATCTGCTGCAAGGGCGCTCGGTTCCAGCTGGGATTAGAGCGCATTCTACCAGGGCACAAGCCACTTCCTGGGCGGAACATGGTCTGGTTCCACCTGGAGAGATCTGTAGGGCGGCGACGTGGTCGTCCCTCCATACTTTCAGTAAACACTACCGTCTGGACATGTCGGCAGCGAAGTGCGCTTGTTTCGGTTCGGCCATTTTAAGAGCCGGCTGGAGAGGTCCCTCCCAATGAATACTGCTCTGGTACTTCCCAGAGGTAGAGGACTGAACTGGAGGAACAATAAGGAAATGATAATTACACTTACCTGGTAATTGTAGTTCTTTGAGTGATGACAGTTCAGTCCTCATTCCCACCCGGGGAGGTTCGTTGGCAAGGGATAGTTCAACGGAGGCATGGTGGCATTACCGGTAGGTATGAGTACTTAAGGTTAATGTTTCTCATGCTTCACTGTACTGTTTCGTTCTCTGTCATCCTTTCTGCTGGTCGTTTAAGGCAAAAGGGTTAGGTGTAAGAAGAAGAGCTTTGTTAATTTCAAGGTACGGGGAAAAAAAAAATGGTCAGAAAATGTTATTTGTGTCATTGGTAGTATACGTGCAGCCTACTGTGTAAAGTTAGATTTTATAGTTGGCTACTTATTTGTTGTTCCTTTGAGTGTGCTTTGTCAATAGTTCACTGGGGCTGATGGGAGAGGTCAGCAGACTATATCCAGTGATGTCACGATTTTGACATGACCAGTCTCCAAGCTGCAGGAGGATGTTGACAACCCAGAGGTAGAGGACTGAACTGTCGTCACTCAAGGAACTACAATTACCAGGTAAGTGTAATTATCATATTTCAATCTTACTATCATTCATTTTATATCCTGCTATTGCTCCAAATCTCTTTATTACTGCGATCAATACCGGTAGCATAGTTATAGGTTGCCTCAAAGTGAAGATAATATCATCCATAAGCAATGCAATCTTTTCTTCCTGTTTCCCTATCTGAATACCCTTTATGTCTATTGTTTGTCAAGCCAATGCAGCTAATGGCTGTATTGAAATGGCAAATAGAAACAGCAATAGCAGGCAGCCTGTCAGACGGCTGCCTGGGTGAGAATCTTCACAGTCTTGACAATGCATATATTTATATGATTTTTGCAAGGTATTGTGGGTAATGTAGTTCATTCACACCAGACACAGCTGCTGACAATAATTTAGTTGTGCACAAGTGTTAAAGCCAATAAGATACTTCTTTATTTATGGGGTTATTTCTCCCAGCACAGATATGCTTGGTAGCACATAAATTAGGTTACTTGCTTGCAGTGTTTAACTTGGTAAAACAAAGTCAAAAATCAAAATCAGGAAAACAACCTTCAAACTTGTCAGGCAATTAGCTAATGTTTTCTTAGCATATCTCTAACAAACGAAAAGCCACAAAGAAATAAATAAACTGTTCTTGTAAGGTTGACTTCTGATTATTTTCCACACAGATCCAGAAGTAATTCTCTCCTAGCTCACAAGCAATTAGGTGCAGCTCAATTGCTATCAGTTATCCAGCTGAAACCCTTTAGCAGGCTGGCTTTCTACTGTGTGAGTCAAATCCTGCTTCAGGAGCTTTTCTTAGTGGAATAAAGAACAAATTTATATTTCTTTGTGATGGCTGCTGTGCTTTATCACAGAAAGTTACCAACAGAGTTTGGATAGAGAGCAGTCCATATAAACAATATCTTGATCTGCTATTATTTCCCCTTCATCAACAAGCATAGGGTCACTATCATGAATTGGCACAGATGAATCTTTCAATGGAGCACTTTCAGGAGAACACTTATTTCCCTGCTGTCTTTCAAGGTTATAGCTAGGGCATAGATCAGTGTTCATACCTGAGCTTCCATTGTTACTATAGTTCCTCTCTATATAGCCTGGCCAGTATGTAGTCCAGTTCTTATGTCCAGCCTTCCAGTCCTGATCCCTGGACACTGGATCTCTCTTCACATACCTTCTGGCATAGGTCTTAGAGTCCCTTCCACGTGCAGCCGTCTCCCTCACAGGTAGCCTCTGGTGATTCCTTGTTCTGCAGCACCATTCCTCTGGCTTTCCCCAGTCCAGTGGTCTATGCTGGCCCTTGGAATACCTCCCAGTATACGTACTGCCTTGGACTCTTCTAGACCTCTCAAAGGCTTTTCTCCTCTTCCTTCCAGAGGGTTTCTTTCCTTCTCTATCCGTCCGGTTTGGCTTCTGCTTCTGCTGATTCTTCAGATGAAACTGATGATCCTTCTCTGCATATCCAAGGTGATCATGAAGATGGTCATCTGTAGAATAAACTCTACTCTTATTCTGCCTGGATGAGTGCTCCTCCCTAACACAGCGCAGCTGTGCTGAATCAGGCCCTGCCCTTTGAGATGAGTGCTTAGGGATTACCTCATAGCCCTCCTGATTGAACACACGTTTCCCCACTTCAGCTCCTCTAATGGCTGTTGGAAACCTGGTGCATTCTGGGACTGGTAGTCTTTTATGGCAAAATTCTGTTTTCTCATTTCTACCAGCACTGACAGGTTGCTTGTTCAGAGACACTTCACCTTTTCTATAGCCCCTTCCTGAGCTATGATAAGCTTCCTTATCACAAGCCTTGTCTAGTTCCCCTTGCCAAGTCAAAACTTTCAGAATAGCCTCCATTTACCCAAACCCTTGCTCTGGGGATAATGCTTTAATCCATCTTATAAAGTTCCCTCCGAATCCCATTTGCTCTAACACTTGGAGCATATAGTTCCACTCTACTTGATCAAATGCTTTTTCCGCATCCACTGTTACTAATACCGCTTGTTCCTTAGACTTTTGGAGGTACCAGGCTACATTTAATAGTTTTCTGATATTATCACTTCCCTGCCTCCCCTTCACAAAACCCGTTTGGTCTTTATGGCTCATCTTAGGCACTATATCTTGGATACGATTTGCCAATACCTTTGCCAATATTTTGGCATCCAAGTTCATCAATGATATGGGTTAGGAGCGGCGTAACTTGATCTCTCATTACTTTATAAAATTTTGCCATGAATCCGTCCAACCCCCGAGCCTTCCCTATTTTGAGTGACTTAATCGCTTCCTTAATTTCCTCTTTCTTTCTTTCTTTATTCTTTATTAAAATTTGATATACCGCTACAGCAGCGCATTGAGCGGTGTACAATAAAATGTGATTAACACTACAGTCCAGGAAAAGAACGCCAAATTCAAAACAGGAAAGGAAAGGAAAAGAGACAGTGACCAAAGCAAGACACTAAACCATAATTCATAATAAATTTGACACATCAGATGTTAACGATGTACAACAAATCATAACAAATCAAAAGAAATTAACAATAATCAAACCAACAAATCATAACAAATCAAAAGAAATTAACAATAATCAAACCAGGGCATACAAATACAAGGTACGTAGACATAGACATTACTTAGTTAGACACATCGACAGGACCATTCAGGGTGGGTCTTCAGAGGGCAGGTCGAAAGCTTTGTGGAATAAGTAGGTTTTTAACCGGGATTTAAACTGGGAATAGGATGGTTCTAGCCGTAATGAGGTGGGAAGTGTATTCCAGAGTGAGGGTCCAAGGAAAAACCAAGCTGAATGCCGCGTCTGTTCCAGACGAGCTTGTGAGGGAGAAGGAAGAGATAACCGATTTGTTTGGGTGGAGCGGAGCAACCGGTGAGGGGTATACCGTGAGATACAGTCAGCGAGATAACGAGGGGTGCAAGTGTAAATAGCCCGGTGAAGAAGAATCAGAAACTTGTAGTGGTAGCGATATTGGAAAGGGAGCCAATGCAAATGAAGCAGAATTGGAGTGATGCGATCATACTTGCATGAAAAGGTGACGAGACGGGCGGCGGTGTTCTGAATACGTTGTAGTCGTTGGAGAGAGTATTTGGGAAGGCTAGCTAGGTATACATTACAATAGTCTAGTCTATTGATTACAAGGGTGATAACAAGCGTGATGAGGGCACTGGAAGGCAGAAGAGACTGGACGGCCCTAATCTGACGTAAAGCAGAAAAGGAGGAACGAGTGACATTGGACAGATGAGCAGAAAAAGTTAAGGAAGAGTCAAGAGTCACACCTAAATACCGAACAGAAGAAGTAAGAGGAATGTTAATTGAACCAATAGAGGGTGCAAGCGTGGGACAGACACCACTAAGTGAAATCCACATTGCTGAGGATTTGGCTGGGTTAAGATGAAGAAAGTTCTCCGATAACCAAGAAGCAACGTGAGAAAGACAGAGGTTCAATGAAGTGATATCAGGGGAGAGTGGTGACGTGTGAAACAAAAGGACTATATCATCTGCATATAAATAGGATGAGATTGAATACTGTTGTATGATCAGGGGCAGAGGGGCAAGAAAAATATTAAATAACAAAGGGGAGAGAACAGAACCCTGTGGGACACCACATGAAAGGGGGAGGGTGGATGACGATTGATTCTTCATATGAACTGAGAAAGAGCAGGACAGCAGAAAAGAGTGAAACCATGACCAGACGGGACCACGAAGACCAATATTAGAGAGTCGGGAGAGAAGTGTATGATGATCAACCAAATCGAATGCTGCGGATAAGTCAAGGGATACGAGCAGGGTAATGTCACCACGATCATGAGAAATATGTAATTCATTGAGTAATGCTAACAATATGGTCTCTGTGCTGTGGCCTTGGCGGAATCCTGCCTGTCGAGGGTGAAGAGCATTAACAGCTTCGACATGGGAGCTAAGTTGGTTAAAAGCGCACCGTTCAAGAAGCTTTGCAAGGAATGGTAAGTTGGACACCGGTCGCCAGTGGGAGAGAACGGATGGATCCAATGATGGTTGCTTTAACAGGGGACGGAGAATAGCGGATTTCCAAGAAGATGGGAAGTGCCCGGAGGAAAAACTGGTGTTGATGATAGTAGTGATGACTGGGACTAACTCAAGCGAGGGCTCTGAGAGCCATCTAGAAGGGATAGGGTCAAGTGTGCAAGTGGTTTTCCTTGCAGCGGTTAGAGATTGAAGCACTTCTGCAGTGAGAACTGGTTGAAAGAAGGACCAGGTATGAGAGCAGATAGGGTCAACAGGTGTGGGACTGAACTGTAAGAAGGTAGCAGAGGAGGGTAAGGAAGGGTTGGGGGCCACTACGGGAAGAGTGGGCAGAGGGGAAAGAGGAGGGGGCGGAGGTGGTGTGATAAAGGATGAGCGAAGGGATAGTACCTTGTTAGCGAAAAAGTCAGCGAGAGATTGAGGATCAGGGGCAGCAGGGACAGAAGATTCACTAGGCCTAGTGGACGATAGTGTCCGCAAGATGGTAAAGAGTTGACGTGAGGAGCATTTATTTCCCATCATATTGCTTTTTGATCCTCCAGATCTAATTGTTTCAAATTACATTCATCTAAAAATTTCTCTCTCTTCCCATCCATTCTGAAATTCACTCTTATATAAATTTTTATAATATTCTTTAAAGACATTAATAATCTCTTGTGTTTGGTGGACCATTTCTCCTTTACTATTCCTAATCCCATCTATATATGCCGCTTGTCTTTTTGCTTTTAAATGGCTTGCCAAAATCTTACCCGCCTTGTTTCCTCCTTCAAAGTATGCCTGCTTTAATACTGCTAACCTATGTGCTATTTCCTGGGTTCTCAATCTACTTAATTCTCTCCCCCCCCCTCCCCCCCGTGCTTTGACTAACTCTGCTATCAGTACTGGGTTATGTTTATGCTGTTTCCCTTCTATCAACAGCTCTGCCTCTACCTTCCCTCTCTCTCTCTAAGTTTGGATGCCGTACTAATTAGTATCTCCAGGAACAAGCAGGAATGAGTCTTCACATATGGGTACGTCGGTACCGACGGAGCCTGCGCGGGAACGCTCCCCAGCTTCCCAAAAAGGAAAGCTTTTGGGAGCATCCCACAGCGCTTGCGCACTGCCTTCCCGCCTTTCCTAACCGCCTCTCCCCAGTTCTCCTTTTCCGCAGAGCCAGCAGGTCGTGTTCTTGTCACCGCTGAAGAAGTTCTTTGTTTTATTTTATTTCTTTGGTCGCACGTCTGCCTTCTCCGATGTCGGACCGGTACCGCCGGTCTTTCTACCTTTTCTTAAAAAAAAGAAAAAAAAAAAAAGAACATATTTTTCCCTCACTTAGTGTGTTTTTCCTCTTTTGGGCCTTAGGCCTCACGAAAAATTTTCCTCATGGAAAAACCAGCCTCCGGGTTTAAAAAATGCACTAAGTGCAGCGGTACTATTTCTGTTACTGACACACATATATGGTGTCTTAAATGTTTGGGTCCTGACCACTCCATTTTGGATTGTTCGTCCTGCTCCTTGATGTCCAAACGAGGTTTACAGAACCGGGCAGCCAAGCTCCATGTTCTGTTTCCCTCTGATGCAGCTTCAGTGGCATCGACGTCTTCCAGGGCTTCTTCTTCCTCCCATGGATCTCAGGTAACCAAACATAAAACCAGCCGGTCCTCGAAGGGTAGATCTCCTTCCAAGCATCGAGATGCCTCCGGGCTTGCCCTCGAGGATCCTGCACAGGCAAAACTACCCCGGCGGGAAGCTCCGGCTTCCAAAGCTCCATCTATGGGGTTACAGGTTGACATCGATGGCACGGCCTCGACCGATCACCTGTTAGAATGCTCTGGGGTACCGGTACAACCTTCCGGTACCGAATTCCAGGCATTCATGGCGTCGATGGATCAGAATGTTCTATCCATGCAGCAGGCTATCACGGCCTTCATTCAAGCTGCGACGCCGCTGATACCACAACAAACTCCGTTGTCGATATCGGCCCAGGTACCGGCAACAATGCCGGTACCGGTACCGACTGCATCGACATCGGCCATGGTGTCATCTGCAGCGGTTCCCTGCCTAGGGATGCCCATCGGTACCGAACCGGTACCGATAACGCCCGATGTCGATACGGCTCAGTACGCGTATCGATCTTTGAAAGAGCACCCTGACAGTCGATACTTTGATTCCTCCGAAGATTCTGATGCATCGGAGGAGTCTGCTGAAGTATCCATAGCCTTTCCTGAAGAGCCTTCTTCTCCAAAAAGAAGAATGTCTCCTCTAGAAGACTTGTCCTTTCAAGACTTCATAAGAGAAGTGGCTAAAGGGCTTTCTATTTCAGTAACCTCTGAATCAGAGCCTAGAGCTAAAAAATTTGATATTTTAGGTTATTCTAAGGCTCCTAAGGAGGCAGTCACCTTGCCAATTCATGAGATTCTTTATGATCACATGATTGACTTATGGGAGACTCCTCTCACTATCTCTCCTCATTCTCGTAGGTTGGACACCATGTACCGTGTCCTTCCTTGTCCTGATTTTCATAAAACACAGCTTCCTCGCCATTCTATTGTGGTGGAGTCAGCTATGAAAAAGATAAAGAGTGCAAAAAGACACTCCTCTGCTCCTCCAGGAAGAGAATGCAGGACCTTGGATGCTTTTGGTAGGAAAATCTTCCAAGCCAGTATGCTCATTGCCAGAATCAACTCCTATAGTCTTTATATGGGAATGTTTCTGAAAGATGTTGCAGATAAGCTGCACACTTTCATCCTTTTTCTTCCAGAGGATAAAAGGGAAGAATTTCTTATTTGGCTTAAGCATACTCAGGATATCTCAAAGTTTTCCAACCGTGCAGCTTTTGACTCCTTTGAGGGTGCCAGCAGAGCTTTGGCCATTGCCATAGCTGCTCGCAGAATTGCTTGGCTCCAAGCTTCTGATCTAGAATCTTGGGTCCAGGATGGTTTGGGAAATCTTCCCTGTACAGGAGAGAACCTGTTTGGCAAAGATTGGCAAATAAAAGCCACTCAAATGGATGCAGAAAATTCTGCTTTGGATAGACTTTCGAAGTTAAACTCCATTCCTGCCAAGAAAAAACCTTTCAAGAAGTCTTTTTTTCCTCAAGAAAGGCAGATTCCATCCTGCTTCTGGCCAGCAATCTTTTACAGGTCGTTTTGCTGCTAAGCGTCAGCAACCTAAGCAAGCCAGGCCTAAGCCTACAGGGGCTGCTGCAACCCAGCAGACCCAGCCTCCTCAGGGCTTTTGACTTCATGCTAGAGAACTTAGCCTTTCTGGCTCTAAAACAGCCAGAGCCTCTCACCATTCCAGGAAGGTTAGCTCATTTTGCTCCCAGATGGGGACAAATTACAACAGAGCAGTGGACCCTCTCCATCATAAGGGAGGGGTACAAACTTCATTTCTCAAACCTTCCTCCTCACACCATGGTGAGACATTTCAATTCTCCAACATCTCTCCTCGACCTTCTAGGTCAGGATGTGGCTGCCCTTCTTGCCCAAGGGGCAATAGAAGAAGTGCCCCTTCTTCAACAAGGGTCAGGGTTTTACTCCCCCTACTTTCTGATCCCAAAGAAAACAGGGGGCTACAGACCCATATTAGATCTCAGAGAATTGAACAAATTTCTATGCAAGGAGAAATTCAAGATGCTTTCTCTGGGCACTCTCCTTCCATACCTTCAGAGTCAGGATTGGCTTTGTTCTCTAGATCTCAAGGATGCGTACACCCATGTTCTCATCCATCCATCTCACAGAAGGTTCCTCCGTTTCCTTTTCCAAGGGAAGCATTACCAATACAGGGTGCTTCCTTTCGGTGTGGCCTCTGCTCCAAGAGTGTTCACCAAATGCATGGCAGTAGTAGCTGCATTTCTACGCACTCTGGGGATATTTGTATTCCCATACCTGGACGATTGGCTCATCCGAGCTCCATCTCAGTCAGAGGCCCAGACTGCCCTGGACTGCACAAGGCGCATTCTGCAGTATCTGGACTTGTGGTAAACCTCCCAAAGTCCCAGCTCACCCCTACTCAGTCCCTAGAGTTCATAGGGGCCTGGCTAGATACTACCACTGCAAGGGCCTATCTTCCTCAGGCCCGTTGCCTACGCCTAGTGCAGTTAGCCTCCCAGATTCAGTCAAAGAGCCATTTAACTGCCCGGGAGATGCTACAACTACTAGGCCACATGGCATCCACAGTGCATGTTGTCCCCTATACTCGCCTTCACATGAGAGCGGCTCAATGGACTTTGTCCACCCAGTGGACTCAAGCTTCAGGGGGTTTGACAGACAAAATAGCAACCTCCAGGCGCCTCTTTTGGTCTCTGCAGTGGTGGAAGTCCACCCAAAATCAGTTGCTGGGGTCCCCCTTCCAACAGCTGTTGCCCCAAGCAACCCTCACAACAGATGCCTCCCCAACAGGTTGGGGAGCTCATCTACAAGACCTCTCCACTCAGGGCACTTGGTCTCCAAAGGAGACCTCTCTACATATCAACCACTTGGAGCTCCGAGCAGTTTTCCTAGCTCTCAAGGTCTTTCATACCCTGCTCAGCTACAAGACAGTCCTCATTCATACGGACAATCAGGTAGCCATGTTTTCTCCAGGACCAAGCAGGAAGTCAGTCCTCACATATGGGTGACGTCGGCGCCGACGGAGCCCTCGCGGAGCAATTTTCCCCAGCTTTCAAAGAAAGCCTTTGGGAATTGCAGCGCGCATGCGCGGTCCTCTTCCCGCCCAAGGGTGTCATCTTGCTCAGTCTTCTTTTTTCCGCGGAGCCCTACAGACGTTGTTTGTAATTCCCCGCTAGAAAAGTTGATTTTATTTGTCTTTTTTCTCGGTTCGACGCCGGTTCTTTTCCCGCCCGGACCCGCGACACCGGTTGCGAGTCCGTTCTTTATTTTTCGGTTTTTTGTCCTTCGTGACAGATTTTGCGCCTTTTTTTCTTTTTCACTGGCAGCCCTGTCTTTTGACCTCGCAGGGGCCCTTTTTCCCCTGATGGCTGCCAGCGGGTTTAAGAAGTGTGATCGGTGTAAGAAGCTCATTCTCTTACCGACACACACGACTACTGCCTCCGCTGCCTCGGACCCGATCATGACCCGATGATCTGTGGTCCGTGTGGCAAAATGTCCTCAAAAGCATTGAGGAGTCGGCAGCATCAGCGGGAACGTATCTTCTCTGACTCCGGCCGGGCTCGGACCTCGTCCGAGGCTTCGACGTCTCGGGACTCTGGTCCTGAGCATCGTCGAAGTTCCTCTGAACGGGGGTCTCCTACCCGGGAACATCATCGGAAGAAGAAACCCGCGAGGGCGGGGTCGGTGGACGCTCCTAGTTCCTCGAGGGCCAGGTCGCATAGCCCCGATTCCCGTCCTGGGTCCTCGGAGATGGAGAGGCCTTCCAAACATCCTCATCTCGAGATGGACTCGCCCGCTCACGTGAGTACTGTTGTCCTCGTGGACTCGCCTCCGAAGGAGCCGACGTCGGGCCCGACGCCGTCGGGGCCCGAGTCGGGGGCTGCTGGGTCTCCTGAGCTCAGACTCAGGTTGACGGCCTTGGAGAGCAGTCTGACTGCCTTCATGGACCAGCAGCGGGCATTGATCGCTGGCCTCGCCGGTGCTTCTGCCCTGACCACCGGGACGTCGACGTCCAAGTCGACCCCGGAGACCGAGCCAATCCTCGAGTCCATGAGGGCTCGAGTCGATCCTCGGTCGCGGTCTCCTTCGGCCTCACGTTCGGGACCGAGGTCGTCGACGCCGACTCCCTCGGCGTCGGGGCGAACGGCATCGATGCCCGCCCGACCGGAGCCGCTCGACTCCTCCTCCAAGGAGTCAGCCTGGGAATCCGAGGACGAAGAGTCACCTGGTTCTTTTCGGACTCGGTGTGTCCCATCGGACTCCCCCAAGTCCGAACCTCGGAGACGGTCCCCCCCGGAGGATGCCCGGTTCTCGGACTTCGTGCGGGATATGGCCAAAGCCTTGGCCTTCCCCGCGGATCCCGAGGAGGAGCCTCGAGTCGAAGAGCTCGATGCCCTCCAATATGACTGTCCCCCAAAGGAGGCCTTTATTGTACCGGTTCCTCCGATGCTGGAACGACTTCTCTTCTGCATGTGGAAGAGCCCGGCGTCGTCGCCGGTGTTAAGCAAGCGGGTCGATTCCATTTATCTAGTCCGCAAGAGCCCCGGGTTCCAAAAGGCACAACTACCGCAGCATTCCATGGTGGTGGAATCGGCCATGCATAGACTTAAGAGTCAGAAAATGCACTCCTTGGTGCCTCCCGGTCGGGAGGCTCGAAGCCTGGATGCCCTCGGTAGGAAGTGTTTCCAGGGCTATATGCTTGCTTGTCGAGTCCAGACCTACCAGCTCTATATGGGCATGTATCTCCGAGACCTGGCTAAAGAAATAGCCGGGTTCTCTGCTGGTCTCTACGAGGAACCTTTGCAGAGGTTCCAAGCCTTGTCAACTGGTATTCGGGAGTGCTCAAAGTTTATCTCTCGAGCAGCCTACGATGGCTTTGAAGCCTCGGCTCGAGTAGCCGCAGCCGGCATCGGTGGCCGTCGACAGTCTTGGCTTCAGTCATCCGACCTCGAGCCATGGGTGCAGGACAAGTTGGTCGATGTCCCCTGCAGAGGTGAAAACCTCTTTGGCAAGCCCATGGATGAGAAGGCTGCACAGATCGAGACCGAGACTCTCACCAGGACTCGTCTCTCAAGGAAGACCTCTGCCCCTTCTCAAAAGAAAAAGGGCTCGGGGAAAAAGCCCCTTTACCCGAGGAAGGCGGCTGCCTATCACCACTACCCTCATTATCAGGCCTCGGCAGCTCCCCAACAGGGTAAGCAAGCCAAGGGACGGGGTAATGGATCACGTAGGCAGCAAGCCCCCAAGCCTGCACCACCGGCCCCTGCTCAGCAGGGTGGGGGTTTTTGACTTCATCAGCATAGCCTCTCCCCCTTAGCTGGTTTCTCTCAGCACAGGAGGCCGGCTGGTCCACTTTGCCCACAGGTGGACCAACATCACTACAGATACCTGGGTACTTCACATAGTCCAAGAGGGCTATCTTCTGCGCTTCCACCATGTACCTCCCTCCTACTTTCCGGGGGAGCCTCTCAGACTCCCTCTGCACAGGGACTTACTCCTTCAGGAGTTAGCAAGTCTTCTTCAGGAACAGGCTGTGGAACCGGTGCCCCACCACCTGAGAGGTCAAGGCTTTTACTCCAGGTACTTTCTGATACCAAAAAGAACAGGAGGCCTCAGACCCATCCTGGACTTGCGGAACCTCAGCAAGTTCCTCGCAAAGGAAAAGTTCAAGATGCTTACCCTTGGAATCCTGCTGCCCTACCTCCAGCAGGGAGACTGGCTATGCTCCTTGGATCTAAAGGCTGCCTACACTCACATACTCCTCCACCCCAGCCACAGACAATATCTCAGGTTTGTTGTGGGGGGCAATCATTACCAGTACAGAGTACTACCCTTTGGCCTATCCTCCGCACCAAGGGTGTTCACCAAATGTCTGGCAGTGGTGGCGGCTTATCTAAGACTTCAAGGCCTCTTTGTATTTCCATACCTGGACGACTGGCTCATCAGAGCACAATCTTCCCAAGAGGCCACTCACGCCACGCACCGCACTGTGGCTCTGCTCCAGCACTTGGGCTTTGTCATAAACTTCGCAAAGTCCACTTTGCTCCCCTCTCAGGATCTCGAGTTCATCGGCGCAAGATTAAACACGCTTCAGGCGCGTGCCTTTCTGCCTCTCGACAGGGCAAACAGGCTCATGGATCTTGCCAGCCACTTTCACAGCAATTCCCTGGTCTCTGCCAGGCAATTTCTGAGACTGCTCGGCCATATGGCTTCCACTGTCCATGTGACCCCCAATGCCCGCCTGAACATGCGGCCTGCTCAATGGTGCCTTCGCACACAATGGCATCAGGCCACTGGGAGCCTAGCGGACTCCGTACGGATCTCCGACCCGCTGGTCTCTTCTCTGCAATGGTGGCTTCATCTGCCAAACCTAGTGCTCGGAATGGCTTTTCAGTCTCCTCCACCTTCTCAGGTCCTGATGACCGATGCTTCTCTCCTGGGTTGGGGAGCACATTGCCAAGGGACATGTACTCAAGGCCTCTGGACTCCTTGGGAGTCTGCCCAGCAGATCAACTTCCTGGAACTCAGAGCTATCCGCCTAGCTCTGAGGGCCTTCTCCCACCTCACTTCTCACCAGTCTGTGCTGGTCCAGACAGACAATCAAGATGCGATGTTCTACGTGAACAAACAAGGGGGCACAGGCTCCTTCCTTCTCTGTTGGGAAGCACAAAAGCTGTGCTTTTAGGCCGTTAACCGCGGCATCCTCCTCAAAGCTGTTTATCTCCCGGGTCAAGACAATTGCCTGGCACACAAACTGAGCAGAATCCTCCAGCCACACGAGTGGAGATTGGATCCGTTAGTGCTTCAGCGGATCTTTCTCAAATGGGGCCTACCCACCATGGATCTCTTTGCCAGTCCTCTCAACCGGCAACTTCCCGATTCTGCTCTCGACAACCGCAACCTCACAGAGTAGCGGCGGATGCTTTTCTTCTCTCCTGGTCCACAGGCCTTCTGTATGCCTTTCCTCCCATGCCACTGGTGTCTCGGACGCTCTTCAAGGTTCTCCGGGACAAAGCCTCAATGATCCTCGTGGCTCCCCGGTGGCCGAGACAGCCCTGGTTCCCGCTTCTGATGCAGCTGGCGGTGGACACTCCTCTCCCTCTGGGGTTTCAGCCCAATCTCCTGACCCAGGATCACGGCACTCTCCTACACCCCAACCTCCGGTCCCTTCATCTGATGGCCTGGCTGCTGAAAGGGTAGTCCTGGCTCCCCTCCTGCTGCATCTGGAGGAAGTCGTCTTGGCCTCCAGGCGACCCTCCACCCGGAAGTCCTACGCTCTGAAGTGGCGTCGGTTCTCCGTCTGGTGTGCTCAGCAGTCTCAAGATCCCTTCTCCTGTTCGATATCAGTGGTCTTGCAATACTTGCTTTGCCTCTCCGATCTTGGACTTAAGTCCAACTCGGTCAGGGTCCACCTCAGTGCTCTTTCTGCGCATCACATGCCGGTGGATGGCAGGCCTCTTTCCAGCCACCCTCTAGTGGCTCGTTTCCTCAGAGGCCTCCTTCTCCTTAAACCACCTTTGCGCCCACCAGCCCCTGACTGGGGTCTGAATGTGGTTTTACAGCGGATTACCTGTCCGCCTTTTGAACCTCTGGCTACCTGTCATCTTTGTTTTCTTTCTTGGAAAACCTTATTCTTGGTAGCCCTCACTTCTGCTAGACGCGTTAGTGAGCTACAGACCCTGGTCTCTGATCCTCCTTACACTCGGTTCTACAAGAATAGGGTAGTCCTATGGACTCACCCTAAATTTCTTCCTAAAGTGGTTTCCCCTTTTCACATCAACCAGGAGGTGGTACTTCCGACCTTCTTTCCCAGGCCACACTCCAGCCGAGCTGAAATGGTCCTGCATACCTTGGACTGTAGGAGGGCGTTGACCTTCTACCTTGACCGTACGCGGGAGCATCGAAGGACTGTTCAGCTCTTCGTGTCTTATGACTCCAATACGTTGGGGCTCCCTGTCTCCAAGCGTACTCTGTCCATCTGGATTGCTGACTTATCGCTTGGGCTTATGAGGCAGCCGGCCTCTCGTTGGAAAGTCGAGTCACTGCTCATCGTGTTAGGGCGAAGGCTGCGTCAGTGGCTTACCTCCGCTCTGTTCCATTGGCAGACATCTGCCGGGCCGCTACTTGGTCTTCAAGCCAGACTTTTGCAGCCCATTACTGCCTGGAGAGGGAGTCCCGCAGGGACAGTGCTTTCGGACAGGCAGTCCTCCGTAATCTCTTTGAGGTATAGGCAACTCCTGCCCTCCGTCCCGGATATTGGGCTACCGGTTGGGGGCGTACTCAGAGAAGATTCCTTCCTTCTGTGCTACTGAGCTTGAGGGAGCTCATTTTTAGTGCTTAGGGTCTCCGGTAGCCTTAAGCGTGGGAGTCCCATATGTGAGGACTGACTTCCTGCTTGGTCCTGGAGAAAGAGTAGTTACTCACCTGTAACAGGTGTTCTCCAGGAGCAGCAGGAATCAGTCCTCACAACCCTCCCTCCTCCCCTTGGAGTTGCAGTTCTATGATTTCGTTTTTGCTAATTTTTTGCTGTCTTTTAGCTATGTCATCAGACTGAGCAAGATGGCACCCTTGGGCGGGAAGAGGACCGCGCATGCGCGCTGCAATTCCCAAAGGCTTTCTTTGAAAGCTGGGGAAAATTGCTCCGCGAGGGCTCCGTCGGTGCCGACGTCACCCATATGTGAGGACTGATTCCTGCTGCTCCTGGAGAACACCTGTTACAGGTGAGTAACTACTCTTTACATAAACAAGCAAGGAGGAACTGGCTCTCTGTCGCTTTGCAACGAAGCTTTAAGATTGTGGGCCTTCGCCAGAGAGCATCAAATCCATCTCCTGGCCGTATACCTTCCAGGAATCCAAAACTCTTGGGCAGACAGACTCAGTCGAGTTCTGCTTCCACACGAATGGTCCCTGCACATGGATCAGGGCTTCAGAATCTTTCAAGAGTGGGGAACCCCGGACATAGACCTCTTTGCAAGTCTGTGGAATGCCAAACTGCCCGGTTCTGTTCCAGAATTCCGTGTCAGGGAGTTCAGGCCAGGGATGCCTTCCTCCTTCACTGGGGTGAAGACTTCCTGTATGCCTTTCCACTCATTCCCTTAATTCCCAAGACTCTATTCAAGCTCCAGAGGGATCAAGGATCTATGATCCTCATAGCTCCACGCTGGCCACGCCAAGTGTGGTACCCTCTACTGCATCTCTCTCAAGCTCCCTCCCTAGACTTGGGAGCTGCTCCAGACCTCCTGTCCCAGGAGGAGGGAACCTTGTGGCACCCAAACCCCAAGTCCCTTCACCTCAGGGCTTGGTTGCTGAAGGCTTAGACCTTCAAGATTGGAATCTTTCTCAGCAGGTGAAGGATATCCTCCATGCTTCCAGAAAACCTTCTACTAGACCAGGGGTCTGCAACCTTTAAGACATAAAGAGCCACTTGGACCCGTTTCCGAAGGGAAAAAAAAAACTGGGAGCCGCAAAACCATTGCGACATTTAAAACAAATCTAACACTGCATATATTGTTTCTTACCTTAATGCTATATACGACCCCCTACTTTTCCTGTTAAAATATAGGTGTTTGGCCTATACTCACCGTATAAGACTACCCCTCTTCCTTCGCACACCAAAAAAAATACGCCAGAAAATATCACAACAACAAGTAACAGTATTTGATTTCAAAATGATGATGATTTTGTAGTCAAATCACTAATATGAAATAAAATTATTTTTTCTACCTTTGTTGTCTGACCAATTTATTCTTTGATCATGCTGGTCCCGATCTGAGGCTTCTGCTTTCCTTTCTTCTCTTGGCTCTCTTTCTGTGGTCTATGGTCCATCTGCCATTTCTTATCTCTTCTTTCGTTTTCTTCACTTCTTTCCATCAGCCTATTTCCAGTCCCAGTAACCCTCCCCAATATCAGCCCCTTTCCAGTCCTCACTCCCAGTACCTTCCAATGTCAACTTGCATTCCCATGATTGCCACTGGTGTCCATTTCCCTTCCAGTCCCCCTCCTTCCCCACTGACCAGTCCCTTCTAGTACAAATACCATGGCAGCCCCTCTCAGATCCAGTTCCATTCTCCCATCCCCTCATATCAGCCCATTTGTAGCCTTAGCCCCCAGTTATCTTCCAGGGCCAGCAGCTCTATCCTCCCCTCCCCACAATCAGCCCATGCCCAGTCAAAGCCCCCCAATCAGCTCGCTTCCAGTGCTAATCCCCCCTCAACCCCATTACCAGTGCTAGCCTCCCCTAATCAGCCCAATACCAGTCTTAACCCCATCAAATCATTACCAGTCCTAGCCTCCCCTAATCAGCTCATTTCCAGTGCTCGTCCCCTCAACCCCATTACCAGTGCTCCATCCCTCCATGTCAGCCCCCTCCCTCCCTCCCTCCATCCATATCAGCTCCCTCCCTCCATGTCAGCCCGCCTCCCCAATCCCTCCATGTCAGCCCCCTCCATGTCAGCCCCCCTCCCTCCATCCATATCAGCTCCCTCCCTCCATGTCAGCCCCCTCCATCCCTCCATGTCAGCCCCCCTCCCTCCATCCATATCAGCCCCTCCCTCCATGTCAGCCCCCCTCCCTCCATCCATCCATATCAGCCCCCTCTCCCTCCATGTCAGCCCCCTCCCTCCATCCATATCAGCTCCCTCCCTCCATGTCAGCCCCCCTCCCTCCATGTCAGCCCTCCATCCATCCATGTCAGCCCCCTCCCTCCATCCATATCAGCTCCCTCCCTCCATGTCAGCCCCCCTCCCTCCATCCATCCATGTCAGCCCCCCTCCTCCATGTCAGCCCCCCTCCCTCCATCCATCCATATCTGCTCCCTCCCTCCATGTCAGCCCCCCTCCTCCCTTCTGCAGCCGCGGCTCCCTGCCTCTTAGGGAACCGCGGCTGTGCTTTTAAAATCATCTCGGAGCCCTTCCTGTCTTGACGGGCTCCGTGCAGCATTGTCCCGCCTCCAAAACTTCCTTTAGAGGCGGGACAATGCTGCACGGAGCCCGTCAAGACAGGAAGGGCTCCGAGATGATTTTAAAAGCACAGCCGCGGTTCCTTAAGAGGCAGGGAGCCGCGGCTGCAGAAGAATGGAGGGAGCCCATAACGCCACGTTTTAATACCGGGCGGGCAGTGTGCTCCGGAGCCGCGGCAAAGGTGAGAAAGAGCCGCATGCGGCTCCGGAGCCGCGGGTTGCCGACCCCTGTACTAGACGTTCCTATGCTTTTACATGGAAAAGGTTTTCCATTTGGTGTGCTGAGAAGGGTCTTGACCCTCTAGCACTACCTTTGAATTCTCTATTGGAATTATATTTACATCGTGTAGTGTGTGTGGTGTATGGGGTAGAGATTGGCGTAGGTGCTGGAATATCTCCTGCATCCCTCCAATGCAGGCCTTAAGACGAATTCAGTAAGAGTCCATTTGAGTGCTATTGCAGCATCCCTTAAGCCTCTCAATGGACAGCCTATTTCCTCTCATCCTCTTATTGCAAGATTCATGAGAGGCCTAACTTTAAATAACCCACCCATTAGGCCTCCTCCGGTAGCATGGGACTTAAATCTGGTTCTTGGTCAGCTTATGAAGCCACCTTTTGAACCCTTAGCCACCACCTCCTTGAAATTTCTTTCCTGGAAGGTTATTTTCCTCATTGCAGTCACATCAGCTCGCCGCATCGGTGAGCTACAGGCCTTGGTGGCTAATCCTCCTTATACAAGGTTCATCATGATAAGGTAGTCCTCAGGACCAATCCACACTTTATGCCTAAAGTGGTCTCACCTTTTCATCTGAACCAAGAGGTGTATTTACCTGTCTTCTTTCCAGGTCCTCATGCATCAAGTGCAGAAAGGAATCTTCATACCCTGGATTGTAAAAGGGCCCTTGCCTTTTACTTACAAAGGACTCAGCAACATAGAAGGTCTTCCCAACTCTTTGTTGCTTTTGATTCCTCTCATTTAGGACTTCCAGTCTCTAAAAGGACACTGTCCACTTGGATTGCTCAGTGTATTTCTTTCGCCTACCAGAGTAAGAACCTTTCTCTGGAGGGCCATGTCACAGCTCATAATGTGAGGGCCATGGCAACTTCTATGGCTCATCTAAATTCTGTGTCCATCGACCACATCTGTCGAGCAGCCACATGGGCCTCGGTTCATACCTTCACAGCCCATTATTGTTTGGACAAGGACTCCCGCCGGGATGCCTTGTTTGGTCAGGCTGTCCTAAAACACCTGTTCCATACTTGAACAACTCCTACCCTCCTTCCCTGGATGGATGCCTGAGATCCATAGGAGGAGATAGAGCCATTCTCAGGGTCTCACAACCTTGGAGATCTCCCAGGCATCTCTAGCTAGGGAGTCCCCATATGTGAAGACTCATTCCTGCTTGTTCCTGGAGATAGCACAGTTACTTACCTGTAACAGGTGATCTCTGGGAACAGCAGGAATAAGTCTTCACAACCCACCCACCTCCCCTAGGAGTTGTATCTCTCTATCTTTCCTTTCCTCTCTCTCTTTGTCTCAGCTTTAAAACTCGAACTGGGGAGAGGCGGTTAGGAAAGGCGGGAAGGCAGCGTGCAGGCGCTGTGGGATGCTCCCAAAAGCTTTCCTTTTTGGGAAGCTGGGGAGCGTTCCCACGCAGGCTCCGTCGGTACCGACGTACCCATATGTGAAGACTTATTCCTGCTGTTCCCAGAGATCACCTGTTACAGGTAAGTAACTGTGCTTTCCCCGTGAATCATAGTTTTTAACCCATCCCACATCGTACCCACAGTCACCGCCACGTTAAGATTAAAGTGCAAGTACTCTTGTATATCTTTCCGAATGTGCTCCACCTGATTGTCCTCTTCTAACAATGAGTCATTTAATTTCCAAAAATTTATTCCTACATTTTCTTCATCTAAATCAAATATTACCCTAACTGGGGCATGGTCTGTCCAAGTTACTGTGCCTGCTCTCCCTCCCGGGCCATTTGCCACTTCCCCAGATCAGATCGAGTCTGCTATATGTACCATGTACATGCAAAAAAAAATGTACATTGTTCACCGGGATGCCTGCTTCTCCATATGTCTACTAATCCTAACCTCTCTTTCAGCTTCATCAAGCTCTGCCTATCTCTTCATTCCCCACTAGATTTCCCTCCACTATTGTCCAGCCTGGGATTGCTTGTTAAATTAAAATCTCCCCCTACTATTATGGGAATGTCCCCCAATTCCTCCAGTTCTTTTAAAAATTTTCTCATAAGCTTCTGTTTGCTGTTCATTGAGACCATATATGCTTATCACCCAAACTTCCTCTTCTGCAATTCGAAGACACCCCCCCCACCCATCTCCCTTCTTTACCTCTATGTTCTCCTACAATTGTGTGGCAGTAAGTTCCTTATCGTTCTCCAGTTCAGTCCTCCACCTCTGGGTTGTGTACCTCCTCCTGCAGCTTGGAGACTGGGCATGTCAAAATCGTGACATCACTGGATATAGTCTGCTGATCTCTCCCATCTGCCCCAGTGTGTCCAGTCTCCATGCAGCAGGAGGACGTAGTGAGCCTAGGTCTGGGCTCACTTGAGGAACAGATAAGGAGCTGTTAGAGTAGTTAGATTAGCAGTAGTTTTAAGTGATTCATTTATTCTTAAATTGGGGCTACTATACCGTTAAAAAAAATAAAAATTTTCTTAGGATAGCTTTCTGCCTTGCCCTTTTAATTTTCTTAGCTGGGACAACTGGCTGCTAGATCGCTCCTCCTTGCTTGTATGGAGGAGAGCTCTGCAGCAGGCACCCTCACTGGGCGGCCTCTGACAGCCGCGGACAAAGCATGTGTGCTGCACAAGTGAGCAGAGGAGAGATGATTGCGCCGGCAGCTTCCTGCTCACTGCTCTGAGGAGCGGAGCCGCAGATCTTCGTGGCAGCGTTGGATCAGCGTTCCGGCCTGGGGTAAGAGCTTTAGTTATTAAAGTAGAGCTGAGGGTGACCGGGCTGAACAGCGGAGAGCAGTTTTAAAGCTGGTGAATGTTTCATCGTGTTGCTCATTTGGTTCCATTTTGTGGAGTTAATTGCCAGCGGCCATTTTAAGGGATACATATTTTCAGCGTGGTCTGTGCTTGCAGCTCACAGTCCGGGAGTTTTAGAGGGCCCTGGCTCTGTATTTGAAGAAGCTTATTTAACGTTTGGTTTCTTGGGTTTGTTAAGCTGAATTTTTTGACTTAAGTGTTCTAAACTTTCAGTGTACTTGTTCTGGCAATTTGGGCTTTACAGTAGGAGTTTTGTTTCTTTATCTGAGGTCTGTTGAAGGTATCTTCCTTTCTCCGTCATTAAAAAAAAAAGAAAAAAAAAGCAGCAAAAGCTAGTTAGGTTCTTTTTGCTGCTTACTAACTGTGTTCGGGGTTGGGCTGTCTGGTTGATGGCAGCTCGCCCCCAGTGCATAGTCTGCAGCACCTGCAGAGGTACAGTGGCTGACTCCAGCATTTGTCAGGGCTGCGTATCAGTGTCCACCAGTCTGGAGTAGCAGATGGAGGTCAAGGTGACTCATGAGCCCCAGGATACGGGAACTGGGGCAGAAAGAGAAGCGATGCAGTCAACGTTGCAAGGGCCTTCTCTGGAGGTTCCGGCGGGGGTGTTGGGTGTGCTGCCGGTCTCCGGATCAGGGGCGCAACGCGGGAATTTTTGCCCGGATTTTGTTTTGATTATGCATCAGGCGTTTTATTTGCGACGCCAAGGGAAGGTACCGGAGCCCTTGTCGTGGTCTGGTCATATGCAGCAGGCCGGGATAGGTGAAATGGCTAGCTCCCCGAAGCATTCTAAAGAGATTAAGGACTCGTAAGATGTTGTCTACCGATTGCGATTGTGCAGAGGCGGAGGAAGCTGATCTGAAGCTCGAAGCAGAAGTAGAGGACTTGGAAGAAGGAGAAATACAAGAGCCTGAGGATCAGACGAAAATCATTTGGGTGTTCTGTAGGGACGAGCTAACGGCTCTCATCACAGAATCCCTTCAGACTCTGAATCTTGCTACGGCACAGGCGCCGGAAGAAGAAGAGGTGTAAGACCCCATTATTCAAGCTGTACGGCAAGCGCAGGTGGTGTTTTTCGTTCACCGTGTGGTCGACCGGATGGTCCAGGATGAGTGGGATCAGCTGGAAGCGGGGCTTTGAGGGATTATGACTATGAACAGACTCTATCCCTTAGCAGAGAAGGATAAAGAGAAGTTTCGATCTCCACAAGTGGATGCGGCAGTGTCGGCGGTTACGAAGAAGACCACTATTCCGGTAGGAGGTAGCGCGGCCTTAAAGGATGCACAGGACAGGAAAGTCGATGGATTATTGAAGCAGTCATTTGAGGCTAACTCTTTGTCCCTGCAGGCTTCCATTTGTGGAGCTTGGGTGGCGAGAGCATGCCTAAGGTTGTCTCAGCGCTTGTGGCAGTCTACGCGCCTAGAGCAGGAAGAGATAAGAGAGCTTGATCGTCTAGAGTTGGGGTCGGCATATTTAGTGGATGTGCACTACGACTTGATTCTAGCGCTAGCTAATAGTATGGCTTCCTTAGTGGCTGCCCAGAGATCTTTATGGTTGAGGAATTGGGCGGCCGATGGGTCGTCCAAGTCCCGCCTCAGTAAGCTCCCGTTTAAAGGGAAATTGTTGTTCGGAGAAGACCTGGACAAGTTGGTGAAGGATCTTGGAGAGTCCAAGGGCGGGAAACTCCCAGAGGATAAGCCAAAGCAAGGGAAGTCAGTACAAGTGTTTCACGGCCAGTTTAGAGATTTCAGGAGATTTCGTACTTCTCGTTTGGGGGGTTTCCAAAGGGGAAGATTTGCATCTAGGGCCCAGGGATTTCATGGGTTTTGTGAAGCAAGTAGAGGTTTTGCAGCGACTTCCGCAGGGGCAACTCGTAAACCACAATGAAAGGAGGCGGGTCCCGGTAGGAAGTCAACCGATAGGCGGGCGACTTCGGGAATTCCTTCCTGCCTGGACCCAAATAACGTCCGACCAGTGGGTGCTAGAGATAATTCGCGAGGGTTACGCGCTGGAATTGGCAAAACCAGTGCGGAATTCGTTCGTGATGTCTCCCTGCAGGGGGCTTCAAAAGGCCCGGGCAGTACTCTGTACTGTAGATCGGCTTTTACAATTGAAAGCAGTCGTGCCGGTTCCGGTTGCAGACTACGGTATGGGTCAATACTCCATTTATTTCGTAGTCCCGAAGAAAGACGGGGCTCTTCATCCTGTATTAGATCTGAAAGGGGTGAATTGGTGTCTTCGAGTGCCTCATTTCAGGATGGAAACGCTGAGATCGGTCATTGACAGGGTGAGTACTTGACGTCTCTCGATCTCACAGAAGCGTATTTGCACATCCCAATCAGAACGGCACATCAAAGGTTTCTGCGGTTCTCTCTTCCTTGGGGACATTATCAATTTCAAGCATTGCCCTTCGGTCTAGCGACAGCACTGCGGACTTTCACCAAGATTATGGTAGTAGTGGCAGCGGCGTTACAAAAAGAATGGATTTTGGTACATCCGTATCTCGACGATTGGTTAATTCGGGCAGAGTCCAAAGCCGAGAGTGTTCAGGTGACAGAGTGGTGAAGTTTTTACAGAGTTTAGGCTGGATGATCAATCCGATCAAAAGCCGCTTAATACCTTCACAGGATCTCGAGTATTTGGGGGTACGGTTCAATACTCAGAAAGGAGCAGTGTTTCTGCCGGATCGTCGGGCCCAAGCACTTCGGCATCTGGTGCGCAGATTCAGAGCAGCTGCGGCTCCCTCAGCGTGGACTTATTTCCACCTACTGGGGACGATAGTGGCGACCCTGGAAGCAGTGCCTTGGGCCAAATTTCATATGTGACCATTACAACGAGCGCTGCTTCGCCGGTGGTCTCATCAGTCCGATTCGTTGAGCAAACGGCTCCCTTGCCCACTTAAGGTCAGGCAGTCTCTCCGGTGGTGGCTCTGTCCGGAGTCGTTGAAAGCAGGAATGTCTCTGGAGCAGCTGGAGTGGCTCCCATTGTTGACAGATGCGAGTCTCGCGGGATGGGGAGCACATTGCGGAGATCAGGTCACACAAGGCACTTGGTCCGTTCTGGAGAGCAAGTGGTCGATCAACCGGTTAGAGCTGAGAGCGGTGTTTCTGGCGCTTCAAAAGTTCGAGGCTATGGTAACGGGCCAAGCGGTGCGCGTGCTGTCAGACCTACATCAATCGGCAAGGCGGTACAGGAAGTATAGCCATGGAAGAGGAAGCAGAGACTCTATTTTCTTGGGTAGAGCAACGGCTTCCGGCGATATCGGCGGCACACATTGCAGGGAAGGACAATGTGATGGCGGACTTTCTCAGCAGAGTCCGGGTGGATGCCAGGGAATGGGAATTGCATCCGGACATGTTTGCGCAAATAGTTCACAGATGGGGCCCACCAGTCAGGGACCTCATGGCGTCCTTTCAGTTAGCAAAGGCCAGTCGTTTCTTCAGCAGGCGGCGAGAAAGAATGTCGGAAGGGATAGACATCCTGATACAACATTGGCCGTCGACGGGTCTTCTGTATGTCTTCCCTCCGTGGGCACTCATAGGGCGAGTGGTTCAGTGTATCGAGGCTCACCAAGGGAGAGTGCTGTTGGTAGCATTGGATTGGCCAAGACGCCCGTGGTACGCCGATCTTGTTCGCCTTCTTGACGGGCATCCCTGGAGGTTACTGGCGTTAGAAGATCTGTTGCTACAAGGTCCGCTTTGAATGCCGCAGGTGGATCGATTCTCGCGTACGGTTTGGCCATTGAAAGGGCGAGGCTGAAGAAGAAAGGTTATTCGGGGGCAGTCATCGCCACTTTGCTGAGAGCAAGGAAGCAGTCCACGTCTATGGCATATGTCCGCATTTGGCATATTTTCGAGGACTGGTGATCAAGGAGGAATGTTTGAGCGGCTACAGTTTCCGTTTCCTTGGTTTTGAGTTTTCTGTAAGACGGATTTGATAAGGGATTAGTGGCCAGTTCCTTAAAAGTCCAGTTGGTGGCTGTTTCGTGCTATAGGGGCAAAGTGCATGGAGTTGCTCTAGGAGTCCATGCTGACGTTTTGCGTTTTCTTAATGCAGTATCCAGACTGCAGCCTTCGCAAAGGATTTTGGTGCCTCTGTGGGATCTCAACTTGGTCTTAGGAGCGCTAGCTAAAGACCCTTTTGAGCCATTGCACCAAGCGTCGGTTAAAGATTTGACTTTGAAGACCATGTTTTTGGTAGTCATTTGTTCGGCACGGCAAATCTCAGAGTTACAGGCGTTGTCGTGTCGGGAACCGTTCTTGTCTTTTTCTAGAGAGAAGGTGGTCTTGCGTCCGGTTCTGTCATTTTTGCCAAAGTGGTGTCTCCTTTTCACCTAAATCAAACAGTTTCTCTTCCAGTGATAGGGTCACTGGAGGGCAGTGCTTCGGATCGTAGTTTACGCCGTTTGGACATCAAACGTGTTTTACGGTAATATTTGAAGGTTTCAGAAGCCTTTCGCAAATCGGATCGTCTCTTCGTGTTGTTTGGAGGTCCCCGCAAAGGGGAAGCGGCGGCGAAGGCGTCCATCTCTAGGTGGATTTGTGAGGCAATTGCGTCATATCTGTTGCAGAGTCGTACAGGCCCTTCGGGCCTACGTATTCATTTGACCAGAGCGCAAGCGACTTCTTGGGTGGAACATAGTTTGGTTCCACCAGGGGAAATATGTAGAGCGGCTACCTGGTCGTCTTTTCATACTTTAAGTAAGCACTACCGCCTGGATGTTTCGGTGACGAATGATGCCTGCTTCGGGTTGGCGGTGTTGCGAAACGGCTGGAAAGGTCCCACCCAATGAATACTGCTCTGTTACATCCCAGAGGTGGAGGACTGAACTGGAGGAATGATAAGGAAATGATAATTACACTTACCTGGTAATTGTAATTCCTTGAGTGACGACAGTTCAGCCCTCAATCCTGCCCGGGGTAGTATCATTATCAGTGCAGTCGTGATGGGGAGAAAAGCACATTTGCAGGTGAGTGTGATTATTAAGGGAGTGTTGGGTCATGGCGCTCATATGTTTCTATCTCTTTCGGCCTTTTCTTATTTCCTTTTCTTCCTAGCTCTGTAAGGGGCGGAAAGGGAAGGTGGAAGACAGTTCCTTCTTTATTAGGAGGATGCTTTGTCAATAGTTCACTGGAGCTGATGGGAGAGACCAGCAGACTACATCCAGTGATGTCACGATTTTGACATGCCTAGTCTCCAAGCTGCAGGAGGAGGTACACAACCCAGAGGTGGAGGGCTGAACTGTCGTCACTCAAGGAACTACAATTACCAGGTCAGTGTAATTATCATTTTCGCTTATTAAAATCCCCACCTCTCCTTTTTGGGGGTTTGCTCTTTGACCTGCCAACACCACCCTCGGGTAATTTCGGGAGGTTAACATATATTCTTGCCCAACCCTTAGGTGCGTCTCCTGGACACAGAGGATGTCTGCTTTCAAACATCTCCCTTCCTTTCCTAGTAACTCTTTTATGCTAAGCACACAGCCCCTTTACATTTATTGTGGTCACTGTTAATTTTCTCTTATCCCTGTTCCCGTTTAAAGCAGTGTTTTTTGCTCCTTTGCCTCTTAGTTGCTTTCCTTTTCTTTCCCCCTCTCCCTCTTGTCCTTCCACCCCTTCGCCTGTTGCCCCCCTTTTCCCTCCTTTCCCTGTCCTTCCTCTCCCTCCCCCCTTAACCTCCCCTTCACCCTTCCCCCTTTCCCCCATTCAACTTCCTGTGCCAGAGGTGTTGCCTAGAGTAGTATGTCTCCTGCCTCCCCTGCCTTCTCCATCCTCCTCCTCTTCATCCTTGACCTCTTCCCCTCCCATCTTCTCTTCTCGCATTTCCCCCCTCATCCCCTTGTGCTCTGATTCCACATCACCCCCTTAGTGCCCCTTTATTAGTCCCCTCTACAAATTCTTTTGAATTCCCCTTCCTCTTACCTTTTCTTAATGCCATATCACCTTCTTCCCCCCTTACCCTTAATCTCTTATCCTATCTCCCCTCTACTCTTCCCCTTAAATGTAACTTCAAATGCAATTCCATATATACCCCGATATGTACATTTCAATGACAACATTGCAATGACTATTTCCTTATCAACCCTCCAATCCAGTCCCGCACCTCTGGGTAGTGCACCTCTTCCAGCAGCTGGAGACTGAGCATGTCATCTTCTGATGATCTTGGTACTAATACAGCCGCAACCGCCCACCAGCTCCAGTGTGCTCAGTCTCCAAGCAGCTGGAGGAGGTGGTGAGCCAATGTGCTGGACTCACCGAAGGAACAACTAAGGAGGCCTAGTTTAGCATAGGCTAGTTAGGGCATTTAATTCCTTCTGGATTTCTTTCTTCTTTATGGTCTCCTGAGGGGAACCCCCTGCCCCAACCAAACAAACAAACAAAAAAAAAAAAAAAAAGAGAAAAGACAGCACTTCAGAGAAAGCGGAGAACCCCCCTCCTCCCCTTCAGATCGGGTGACATGAGTGCAGTGGCACACTTGAGGTTTCCGGCATTTGTCTGAGTGTCTCCCAATCCCTGCATGGGTGAGGAGCCACATTTCTATTGAATGAGCAAGTGTGGAGAGGCCGACATCCCCGGAGACCCCCCCCCCCCAGCACCGAAGCTGCGTTCGGCTAAGCGGGAGGGGAAGAGGAAACAGGAGATAGGAGCGGCTCGCCGTGGAGGAAACTGGTGAAACCAGTCTCCTGGTTTCTCCAGGCTGCGCAGGTAAATTTTGGGGGCAGAATGGCATTTTGCCGTGGTCACCTGAACTTTCAGGGCAGCTATACCAGGCCTAGCCACGTGGCAGAGAGTTCAGCGGGATATCGGGGAGTGTGTCTTCCAGGCTCTCACTTCTAACCGTGTTGTTTCTTTTGTTGGCTGCTCTTTGCAGGGGGCCCTTGGCTCTGTGCTCTGCCAGCCCAAGGGTTGAATTAGTGGTGTTTTTTGGGGCAGCCAGTGAATTCCTTTCTAACTTTTAAAAAAAAAAGGAATGAGTAAAGTTAGAGGGCTTTGACAAGGGGCTGGCAGCCCGCTCCTTAAGGGTACAGTTGGCAGCAATTTCCTGTTACTGTGGCAAGTTTCAGGGGGCTTCCCTAGGGTCTCACCCAGATGTGGTTCATTTCTTCAGAGTGGTGATGCTTTTGCGGCCCCTGAGGCGGCCAGGGTGCCCCCTTGGGATCTCAATCTTGTCTTAGCGGCTTTAATGGGTAAGCTGTTTGAGCCTCTCAGTAGGGCATCCATGAAGGACTTAACCCTCAAGGTGGTCTTTCTTGTGGCCCTCTGCTTGGTTCACAGGATTTACGAGCTTCAAGCCTTGTCGTGCCAGGAACCTTTTCTCTCCTCTAAGGATAAGGGTTCTACGGCCGGTACCATCCTTTCTCCCCAAGGTGCTTTTGACTTTTCATTTGAATCGTGCCATATCTCCAGGAATAAGCAGGAATGAGTCTTCACATATGGGTACGTCGGTACCGACGGAGCCTGCGCGGGAACGCTCCCCAGCTTCCCAAAAAGGAAAGCTTTTGGGAGCATCCCACAGCGCCTGCGCGCTGCCTTCCCACCTTTCCCAACCGCCTCTCCCCAGTTCTTCTTTTCCGCGGAGCCAGCAGGTCGTGTTCCTGTCACCGCTGAAGAAGTTCTTTGTTTTATTTTATTTCTTTGGTCGCGAGTCTGCCTTCCCCGACGTCGGACCGGTACCACCGGTCTTTCTTTCTTTTCTTATAAAAAAAAAAAAAAAGAACATATTTTTCCCTCACTTAGTGTGTTTTTCCTTTTTTGGGCCTTAGGCCTCACGAAAAATTTTCCTCATGGAAAAACCAGCCTCCAGGTTTAAAAAATGCACTAAGTGCAGCGGTACTATTTCTGTTACCGACACCCATGAATGGTGTCTTAAATGTTTGGGTCCTGACCACGCCATTTTGGATTGTTCGTCCTGCTCCTTGATGTCTAAACGAGGTTTACAGAACCGAGCAGCCAAGCTCCATGTTCTGTTTCCCTCTGATGCAGCTTCAGTGGTATCGACGTCTTCCAGGGCTGCTTCTTCCTCCCATGGATCTCAGGTAACCAAACATAAATCCAGCGGTCCTCGAAGGGTAGATCTCCTTCCAAGCATCGAGATGCCTCCGGGCTTGCCCTCGAGGATCCTGCACCGGCAAAACTACCCCGGCGGGAAGCTCCGTCTTCCAAAGCTTCACCTATGGGGTTACAGGTTGACATCGATGGCACGGCCTCGACCGATCACCTGTTAGAATGCTCTGGGGTAACTGCACAACCTTCCGGTACAGAATTCCAGGCATTCATGGCGTCAATGGATCAGAATGTTCTATCCATGCAGCAGGCTATCACGGCCTTCATTCAAGCTGCGACGCCGCTGATACCACAACAAACTCCGTTGTCGGTATCGGCCCAGGTACCGGCACCAATGCCGGTACCGGTACCAACTGCATCGACATCGGCCATGGTGTTGTCTGCAGCGGTTCCCTGCCTAGGGATGCCTATCGGTACCGAACCGGTACCGATAACGCCCGATGTCGATACGGCTCGGTACGCGTATTGAGCTTTGAAAGAGCACCCTGACAGTCGGTACTTTGATTCCTCCGAAGATTCTGATGCATTGGAGGCATCTGCTGAAGTATCCATAGCCCTTCCTGAAGAGCCTTCTTCTCCAAAAAGAAGAATGTCTCCTCCAGAAGACTTGTCCTTTCAAGACTTCATAAGAGAAGTGGCTAAAGGGCTCTCTATTTCAGTAACCTCTGAATTAGAGCCTAGAGCTAAAAAATTGGATATTTTAGGTTATTCTAAGGCTCCTAAGGAGGCAGTCACCTTGCCAATTCATGAGATTCTTTATGATCACATGATTGACTTATGGGAGACTCCTCTCGCTATCTCTCCTCATTCTCGTAGATTGGACACTATGTACCGTGTCCCTCCTTGTCCTGGTTTTCATAAAACACAGCTTCCTCACCATTCTATTGTGGTGGAGTCAGCTATGAAAAAGAGTGCAAAAAGACACTCCTCTGCTCTTCCTGGAAGAGAATGCAGGACCTTGGATGCTTTTAGTAGGAAAATCTTACAAGCCAGTATGCTCATTGCCAGAATCAACTCCTATAGTCTTTATATGGGTATGTTTCTGAAAGAAGTTGCAGATAAGCTGCACACTTTCCTCCCTTTAATTCCAGAGGATAAAAGGGAAGAATTTCTTATTTGGCTTAAGCATACTCAAGATATTTCAAAGTTTTCCAACCGTGCAGCTTTTGACTCCTTTGAGGGTGCCAGCAGAGCTTCGGCCATTGCCATAGCTGCACGCAGAATTGCTTGGCTCCAAGCTTCTGATCTAGAATCTTGGGTCCAGGATGGCTTGGGAAATCTTCCCTGTACAGGAGAAAACCTGTTTGGCAAAGATTGGCAAATAAAAGCCACTCAAATGGATGCAGAAAATTCTGCTTTGGATAGACTTTCAAAGTCAACCTCCATTCCTGCCAAGAAAAAACCTTTCAAGAAGTATTTTTTCAAGAAAGGCAGATTCCATCCTGCTTCTGGCCAACAATCATCTACAGGTCGTTTTGCTGCTAAGCGTCAGCAACCTAAACAGGCCAGGCCTAAGCCTACAGGGGCTGCTGCAACTCAGCAGACCCAGCCTCCTCAGGGCTTTTGACTTGATGCTAGAGAACTTAGCCTTTCTGGCTCTGAAACAGCCAGAGCCTCTCACCATTCCAGGAAGGTTAGCTCATTTTGCTCCCAGATGGGAGCAAATTACAGCAGAGCAGTGGACCCTCTCCATCATAAGGGAGGGCTACAAACTTCATTTCTCAAACCTTCCTCCTCACACCATGGTGAGACATTTTAATTCTCCAACATCTCTCCTCGACCTTCTAGGTCAGGAGGTGGCTACCCTTCTTGTCCAAGGGGCAATAGAAGAAGTACCTCTTCTTCAACAAGGGTCAGGGTTTTACTCCCCCTACTTTCTAATCCCAAAGAAAACAGGGGGCTACAGACCCATATTAGATCTCAGAGAATTGAACAAATTTCTATGCAAGGAGAAATTCAAGATGCTTTCTCTGGGCACTCTCCTTCCATACCTTCAGAGTCAGGATTGGCTTTGTTCTCTAGATCTCAAGGATGCGTACACACATGTCCTCATCCATCCATCTCACAGAAGGTTCCTCAGTTTTCTTTTCCAAGGAAAGCATTACCAATACAGGGTGCTTCCTTTCGGTCTGGCCTCTGCTCCAAGAGTGTTCACCAAATGCATGGCAGTAGTAGCTGCATTTCTACGCACTCTGGGAATATTTGTATTCCCATACCTGGATGACTGGCTCATCCGAGCTCCATCTCAGTCAGAGGTCCAGACTTCCCTGAACTGCACAAGGCGCATTCTGCACTTGTGGTAAACCTCCCAAAGTCCCAGCTCACCCCTACTCAGTCCCTAGAGTTCATAGTGGCCTGGCTAGATACTACCTCTGCAAGGGCCTATCTTCCTCAGGCCCGTTGCCTACGCCTAGTGAAGTTAGCCTCCCAGATTCAGTCAAAGAGCCATTTAACTGCCCGGGAGATGCTACAACTGCTAGGCCACATGGCATCCACAGTGCATGTGGTCCCCTATGCTCGCCTTCACATGAGAGCAGCTCAATGGACTTTGTCCACCCAGTGGACTCAAGCATCAGGGGCTCTGTCAGACAAAATAGCAACCTCCAGATGCCTCTTTTGGTCTCTCCAGTGGTGGAAGTCCACCCAAAATCTGTTGCTGGGGTCCCCCTTCCAACAGTTGTTGCCCCAGGCTACCCTCACAACAGATGCCTCCCAAACAGGTTGGGGAGCTCATCTGCAAGACCTCTCCACTCAGGGCACTTGGTCTCCACAGGAGACCTCTCTACATATCAACCACTTGGAGCTCCGAGCAGTTTTTCTAGCTCTCGAGGTCTTCCATACCCTGCTCAGCTACAAGACAGTCCTCATTCATACGGACAATCAGGTAGCCATGTTTTACAT